>CM022704.1:56502290-57174790 GCA_012295165.1 Asparagus setaceus | reverse complement strand
CACTGCTGAATGATGTGGGTGAATTCATAACAGCTTCTGATGATATTATTCTAAAATTAGAAGCGAAAGACTGCAAAGTTCTTTTGAACATGAAAGAAACATCGGAGGTTCCTAGATCATTTTTCATTATGAGTTGCCTTATGAGAACTTCAAGGAGGAAAGCATGGAGCTATCTGTGATTGGTAAGGCACTTTTCGACAAGCGTAGTAAAATTTATAATATTCTTAAAGAGCTCATGCACAAACAGGCAGTTTCCTCTGCTTCTTCACCATGGATGGGAGAGTGTCTGGATAAGGACACAGAGGTGACTTAGTTACCATACCTTCAGGAGGAGCAGGCAGCAGATGTCTAAGCAGCTGACAACGATGCTGGCCCCTCGGCGGTGAATACAGACCGTAAGGGTAAAAAGATAATTTCTAATGATTTGAATGGGGCGGAAAATGAGGAGGAAATTAGGAACTCTCTAGACTCTCTCCATATTTGGAGTAACTCTCTTGACTCTATGGGCAAGGAAAATCAGGCAACCAACTTAAATGTGATGGAGATTATTTGCAAGAGGGTCCCCATCAGAATTGAAAAATCATCATGGGATAATTTGATTAAAGTCCACCCTTCGCTTATTGAGCCTATTAGCATCTATGCCTAGCCTCACTCTGATTTTTCGAGCATCATCTGGCAGCTTCAAAGACTCTTTCGAGGGTATATCTGCTCCAGCTCAGCCTTCAAGGTTCAAAAGACCTCTCCGAGCTACAAAGAGGAAAGCTCTAATGAGGCCACTATCTCACATTCCGCACTATAAGCTGTTGGCTCTCTCCAAGAAGTCTTTTTCACCAGGAGGGAAAAAGGGTCAATCATCTTCTTTCTCCTCATCTTTACCTATTAATTCACTTCATAAATTAGAGATGGTTAAAATTTCTGTTAACTAGGAGCATGAAATGTTAGAGGGCTTAATAACCCTATCAAGAGAAGCTTGTAAGGAACATTATTATCTTTTCTAGAGTCCAAATAGTAGGTTAAAAGAGTCTAAACTTAGCTCTGTTAGAACTAGCACCCTTAAGGCTTTTGGGGATAGAATAAATTCATGGTTTTTTTAGATGCATCTGATACTAGAAGAGGTGTACCTTTAGGATAGAATGACTCTTTATTTTCTTGCTCTAACTCATATATTGGAATTTTCTCTGCTTCTGTGGTTCTTACACATAATATTTCCAAATAGAAATTTGTTGTTTCTACTATCTATGCTCATATTAATAGAGATGATAAAGAAATGTGTTGGAGGGAGATCAAAATAATTAATTAGATTTTTTCCATTGCTTTGGGTTCTTTTTGGATACTTTAATGTGACTATGAGTTTAAGTGAGAGAAGTGACAGATCATAGTCAGTTAGAGACATTAATTCTTTCAAGTCTTTGATAGATTCTTTATTTCTCATGGATTTACCTCTTTCTGGAAGACAGTCTACTTGGTCTAACTTGAGAACAAACCCATTCTTGGCTCGGTTAGATATATTTCTTGTATCTCCTGATTTTGAGTCTAAATTTCCTTTTTTTTTATTCAGTACGCTTTCCCTACCTCATGTTTTGATCACAACCCCATTATTTTGGACTCTGGTGGTATTCATCATACACCTATCTTCAGATTTGAAAAAACATGGTTTTTCGCTCACTCCTTCAAAGATTTTGTCTCCGATTGTTGGCTCTCTTTCTCTTGTAAGGGCAACTCTGTCGTTAGTCTTGCTACTAAACTCAAACTTCTCAAACGTCGTATCAAATGGTGGAGAAAAAATATATTTGGATCCATATCTCAATCCAAGAGAAAAGCCTTACATTCTTTAGAAGCTTTTAGCTTGATAGAAGAAACAAGATCTCTCTCTGAGGAGGAGTTAGCCTCTAGAAAACGTGTTAAAGCTGGCTTGTTTTCCTTTGCAATAGATAATCTACTGGAAACAAAGATCTAGACTTTAATGGTTAAAGAGGGAGATGCTAATACCTCTTTCTTCTGTAAATCTACTTCTAATCATAGGAGAAAAAACTTCGTACCAAACTTTGTTCTGAATGCTACTTTGCTATCATCAAATAAGATAAACATAATGCCTTCTATGATTACTTGTCTAATCTTTTGTCAGTAGCTAAACCTCCTTTTTTTTTTAGCTTGACTGGCAATTTGTATACCCTAATAGCAATTTGGATTTATCTCCTCTTGATTCTCCCATTTCTCAAGAAGAAATAAAAAACAATGTTTTTAGTCGTCACCCTGATAAATATACCGGACCAGGTGAGTTTTCAATTCTCTTCTATCAAGAATTCTTGAATGTGATCAAAGCTGATATCTTTGCCTTCTTTGATTCCCTTTATCATGACGCTTCATTCTTGTATGGAATTAATTTCTCTCCAGTCACTCTTATCCCCAAAGTGGAAGGTGCATGCCACCTTAAAGACTTTAGACCTATTAGTCTACTTAATGGACTTTTTAAAAATTTTACCAAGGTCCTGGCTACTAGACTAAGTCCTTTGTTATCTTTTCCTCGTAGATGATTCTCAATCTGCATTTCAAAATGATAAATTAACCTTAGACTCTATTCTTTTAGCTCACAAAACGCTTCATGAATGCTCTATCAAGAAAAAAGAAGTTTGTATCATGAAAATAGACTTCATGAAAGTTTTTGACCGTGTTACTTGGGATTTTATTCTTTCTTTGCTCAAAGCTAGAGGGTTTGGGTCTCATTGGCCTCTTGGATTGAACATGTTCTCTCCTTTTCTAAGTCTTCCATTCTAATTACCAGCTCCCCTTCAAAAACTTTTCAATGCCAGTGTGGTCTTAAGCAAGGAGATCCTCTCTCTCCTATGCTTTTCATCTTGGTAGCTGCTATTCTCAACAAGATGTTGAATAATAGTGTTGCTTCTGAGGATCTTTCTGAGATGCACCTTAAGGGAGAGTTGAATAACATAAGATCTCTGCAGTTTGCTGATGACACTTTAGTCTTTTGTTGAGCTCTCTCTCTGGGGACATTTCTACTCTTAAGGCTATTTTCTATCTCTTTGAGGACGTGTCAGGATTGAGCATCAATTATGAAAAGACTAATCTTTTTTACCTTGGCAAAATTAACAACAGAGGTGCCTATCTTGCAAAAATTCTTAACTGGGCTTTGGATTCTCCTCCTTTCAAGTACCTTGGTCTACCTCTCCAAAAAGGCTCTCTTACTAAATGAGAATGGAAGCTTCTCTTAGATTCTTTCCAAAAGAAGTTATCTAGTGGAAATGTAGGCACCTATCAATTGCAGGAAGATTAACTCTGATTAACTTTGTTCTCTCTTCTATCCTTTTATAGTATATGTCTTTCTTTAAACTCCCCAAATAGATCATCAAGGGAAATGATAAAATTAGATGAAATTTTCTTTTGGGGGTCAATCTGAGAAGAAACCCAATCCCTTAGTAAGATGAGAGAATGTTTATAAATTCAAGAAAGAATAGGGTCTTGGTTTTCTGACCCTTTCAAACTTCAATTTAGCTCCTTTCTAAATGGACATGGAAAGCTCTAAGTAAGGCTTCTTATGTTGGATGTGTTCTTTCTTCTCTATACTTAAAGAATCAACCCAACCTTTTATGCACGGCTCCTAGCATCTAAATTTTTGTATGATATTTCTTCTTCTCACCTTGCATTAGTGTGCTCTAATCAATGGGAGTTAGGGGAGGCATTACTATTAGATTTTAAAAAGATAAATGGTTGGGTTACAATATTCTGTAGAGTCTTTTCCCTTTGGCATATAAACTGGCATTCTCTGTAAATGTCAGTGTTCGGTCTCAAGGTTACACGCAGGGAGATACATGGGTATGGCATCCTACGGTCCATAGAGGTTCCAATGTTAGTGAGAGAGATGAAATCAGATCTCTTAACTTACTTTTGTCATTCTTATCCTGCTCAATATCTCTATCTCATGATGAGGTGCGGTGGCATTATCACTCTACAAGGGGTTTTTCTGTTAAATCCCTCTATAAGCTCCTTAACAGAGGTAGTATCCTCTTAAATAGCTATTCTTTTATTTGGGGATCTATCATCCCAAATAAGGTCAAAATCTTCTTTTGGCTTCTATCGAAGAGAAGACTTTAGACTAGAGAAAATTAGAAGAAAAAAAAAGGTTGAACATGGGATCCTATATGCCCTTTTTGCAGTTCACGTATGGAGACATATAGCCACTTGTTCTATCAATATGATTTTTCAACGGAGCTATGGAGCTTCTTTCTCCCTTGCCTACCCTCTATTCAATGGCCTGAAAGCTTCGAAGATGCACTATTAGCCAACGACAATTTCATAAAAAATTCAAGACTTAAGAGTCTTTGATCTGTTATCTTCCCTACTTTTCGTTGGTGCTTATGGAGGGCACGAAATATTTTGATCTTTAATGAAGAATATGTTGTGCCTAAGAAGATTGCATCTAATATGGCACACTTTGTTCTTTTATGGTTAGGAAGCTCAAGCCAGAAAAGAGCAGCCGCGATCAAGAAGATAGCAGAGGAACAAGGGATGCAATCACTGTTGGGGAAGGACTCAGATGATGTGGTAGGAGCCAACTTCTGATAGACAGTGTTGGTTTCATGCTTTTAGATGATATACTCCCTTCTTTTGGTTGTTTCAATGTAATCATTGATCGAGTGATGTATGAGCTAGAAAAAAACTATGTTTTGTAATACTTTCTAATCCTTCCCACAAGGGGTTATAAGACCGATACACTGATAGGTGAGGGTTATGGGTGATGACAAGGTCCTCTCCTCATTCTCTTACTTATCTCGTTTACCTTTATCATCACCTCTTTTGTTAGAAGTATTAGCTTTGCTTTTATGGTTTTAATATACATGAATAGGGCATCTTACCCTATTTTTCCATCAAAAAAAAAAGAAAAAGAAAATAGAGCTAATTTGTATTTTGGCAGTTTAATAGACAATGTTCATTGCTATATTTTGTTGTAACTTTTTATATTTTTTTGTTGTAAGGGTGTAAATACTTTAAATATATTTCTAAACCAAAACTTACACCATTAGTTTTTGATTTTTTTTTCATGCTAATGCCGCGGCATCCCGTAGGTCAATTTTTCGTTTGTTACAAAATGTAACTCCTCTCACATATGAAGTTAGACACATAAATATGAAATGAAAACAAAAACTAATATTCAAATTTAATCCTCATATATATCACAAGTTTACCTTTTAACTAAAATAACTAGTATTTTATCCCGTGCTAAGCACGGTCAAAACTCCGTGTTTCGCTATCTTACTTTAAAAAACACACCGAAAATGCACTTATCTCTTCCAAAACCTATCATATACTATTTTAACCCCCTTCCAATTTCATCTCATACCTCCCTATTTCGATACCTCGATTTTAAAAATAATCCGGTACTTATCATTATTCAACAATTTTTATAGTAAGAAATTAAAATTTGTTATTTATCAATTAAAATTGATTATTTGGAATATTTATGTGATTTTATAAATCCTAAATCTTCATTTAAATTTTTAATTGATGAGGTTTTCTATGTATCACCCTTAAAATGATTTAGATTTCAATGGATGGTGGATGATATTTGCAACATGTCAGCAAGTTTGTAAAAGATCTCCATAAGAGATTAGCTAATAAGAATTTGAGGTAATAAGATATTAGCTAATAATATTTTCTGTATATAGTTAATAATATTTTCCATATATAAAGATAAGATTTTCGTATATATAAAGATATAGGAGATATTTTCATATATTTAAAGATAAATTTTTGGAATGTATATCTGTAAGAATTGTAGTCAACAAGATATTAGCTAATAATATTTTTCTATATAAAATTAATAATATTTTTCATATATAAAAATAACATTTTTTTGTATATATAAAGATGTACTAAAATATTTAGTTAGTTAATTTCGTAGTTAATATCATTTTTGTATAAAAGTAATGCTATTTTTCATATACAAAGATAAGATTTTTGTATATATAAAGATATTCTACGATATTTTCGTACATTTAAAGATAAACATTTTGGAAAGGATGTCTTTAAGAATTTTAGTAAATGAGATATTAGTTAATAGTATTTTCTGTATGAAATTAATAATATTTACCATATATAAAGATATGATTTTACGTATATATAAAGATGTACTAAGATATTTCAGCACTTAATTTTTCACAGTTAATAATATTTTTCATATATTTAAAGATAAATTTTTGGAATGGATATCTTTAAGAATTTTAGTCAATAAGATATTAGCTAATAATATTTTTTGTGTAAAATTAATAATATTTTCTATATATAAAGAAACGATTTTTGTATATATAAAGATGTAGTAAGATATTTTGGTAGTTAATTTTCGTATATTTAAAGATAAAACTTTGGAAAGGATATCTTTAAAAATTTTAGTTAATAAGATACTAGTTAATAATATTTTTCTATATAAAATTAATAATATTATATATATAAAGATAAGACTTTTCATATATATAAAGACTTACTAAGATATTTCGGTAGTTAATTTTCATAGTTAATATTTTTCGTATAAAATTAATAATATTTTCCATACATAAAGATAATATTTTCCGTATATAGAAAGATCTAATAAGATATTTTGGTAGTTAATTTTTGTATATTTGAAGATAAAATTTTAGAAAAGATATCTTCAAGAATTTTAGTTAATAAGATACTAGTTAATAATATTTTCTCTATAAAATTAATAATATTTTCCTTATATAAAGATACAATTTTAATTATAAAGATAAAATTAATAAATATCAACTAATTAGCTATTAGTTATATTATACCAAATATACATTTCCTCCTTCGTTTTAAAAATTCAAAAGTTTTCTAAATAAAGTAAGCAGTAAATATGCTATAATGTCACAAAACTAAATAGGAAAAATTTTAAAAATAATCTCTAATTATAATTATTCAATAATTTTTTAAGTAAGAAATCAAATTTGATATTTAGCAGTTAAAATTGGTTATTTAGTATATTTATGTGATTTTCTAAATTATAAATCTTCATTTAGTTTGAATTTGAGAGGTTAACATATCACTATTGTACTCATGCTATCAAAATATTTAAATTGCACTTATTAATTCTACTAATAATATATTTTATATACTTTGTAAAAATAATAAATATAGCACTTGAGTACAAAATAAATAGTTACACTTTAACACCCCAAAATTTTGCCTTTTTAAACTTTGACCCTGAAGCTTTATTTTGACAACTTGATACCCCAGAATGCAAAAACTTAACATTAATCTAAGAATATCATCATGGAGAAATAATTTTTCTCACCAAATTTTAATTTTAGAATTTTAAGTGAAAAAGACATAAAAATAAGCCAATAAAAATAGAAACAACCGTGACAAAAAATTCTAAAGCTAAAATCACTCCTTTTATGAGAATACAAACGGATCTTACCATGTTATGATGCTGACAAAAGATGACTCCTCTCAGTATTGTGCATGTGTATTGCAATTTTAGCAACTAAAAATATAAATTAAAAGAAAATTAAACTTTCATAATGAGATCCCTTCGAATAATGTACGTGCATAGTAGAACTGATCAAAATAACCCATTGTAAAAGAAATCTGATATGCAAACCCAAAGTAAACTTATATTAGTTTCTCAAGGAGGAATTCATAAGCAAACATACAATACCCTAAAATGTATACCTGGCCTTAGAACAACTTGGATAGGCTCATGCACTTGTGCCAAAAATTCAATAAACATATCATAGAATTTATATTCTCAAACTCTCTCAAGTCATTTAGGTTTAGCGTTGTATACATCAAGCAATTTAGTTGAGTATGTGCATCGAATATCAAAATCATGTTTATTATCTAGAGCAATTCTAGCCACAGTCGCGAGTGCATCGCACTCGCGCTGCGTCTGGGACTTGTGCCCCCTACAAGGACATGTAGGGGCACATGCCCCTACTACAGCGCGAATATTGTGCAGTCGCGACTGCGGTTAGCACTCCTCTCATTATCTATATTCATTTGCCGGGTTTTTTGGGTAATTTCTGGCGTATACATCAAGCAGTTTTTGGTAATTTCACATTTATGGGGCTGATAATATATACGTTTCAGGCGTAAAAATGGGTTTAAAAGTAAATGGGTTAGCCGGGTACTTTGGGTGTATCAGTGTATGTGGGTGTAGATGAAAGTTAGTGGGTTTTTGAAAAATGAGAATCAAATTTTGTACCTGAAAGCAAAAATCTCTTTACCTCTTCCCGCAAGTCCTTCCCCTGCCCGAACCCAAACCCCTTCATCTTCTCTCCTTCGAGTCCCCGTTCCTTCTCCAAACCCTAACCATCCCTTTCCTTACCCAAACTCTATATAATCATATCGGCTGATCTGAGCTTCGATCAATCGATCGACCGATCGAGCGATCTCGATCTCTTTTTTTTTTTTTTAATGGAGACGAGATCAAGGGTCGCCGTCGTGGTTCTCGGCGACATCGGACGCAGCCCTAGGATGCAATACCACGCCCTTTCCCTCGCTCAACAGGTAATATCAACAGATCTCTGCTCTCTTTTAACCTAAATCAGTTCCTCATTCTAAATTTTCCATTCTTTCTGATTTTTTTATTTTTTTTGGTTATAATTTGTTCAGGCGCATGTTGAGGTGGACATTGTTGCAAATGGAGGTATGTTTATATGTGTCCAAGTTTCAAAATTCTATTTTATTAGTTCTAGATGTACATTACAATTTAGCTGATTGAATTACTTGGGAGTGAATTTAGAAAAATATTTAAATTCTAGAAAATTTAGATATTCTTGTTACTTTGTTATATGAATATCAAACCCTTTACTAGCTAGCTAGATATATCAGAAAATTAGTTTCATCATATATCATATCAAGTTTACTTAAATACCTTAGAATTTAAAAGTGCCTTGACATATGTCTTAGTAATGACGTCTAGCATGTGTGCTTGTCGCCAAGATAAGGATTGTAACTAAGCAATGCTAACATCCAGGTTCACAGAATTACATGCTCCTTGTGATCCACTTGTAAAATATTAGGACTTTGGGGATCAAATAGTATACCATAGGAATGGCTAGGATGTCCTTATATAGTTACCCAGTAGATAAAGTGAAATAAAAAGAGTTATGCCACCCTTTCTGGTTGTAGTTCAATTGTTATAATCTATGTTAGGTTGGTTACAACTTGGAGTACTAGAGGAATGTCAATTAAATTATAGACTACAGAGGAAATCGGGGAATTAGAAGAGAAGAGTTGAGTCTTCTTGTAGAAGAAATCTTGTAATGTGCATTCTGAAGTTGTTCAGTTTGCTGGACTTGCAAGTGTAATAACAGTTACGATTCCAAAATGATATTTAAAGTTGTTTTCGTAGCTATTGGTTTTGTTGTAATCTTAGGATTTTTGCTTTTCAAGAAACCATTTGCGGTCCATTCGATTCAAAGTCATTTTTAAAATGGAGACTCTTTTTGCACCTGCAGTTGCAAAAAGAACAATATACGTGCAGCAAAACAATTACTTCCAGTTATAATTATTTGTATTTCGTAATTGCAACCAGTTGTAGTTATAGTTTTCCATGAATCAACCAGTGCATCAACAATTTTCATAGTTATACGTAGATTGGTCTTCATTCTTGTTGTTGTGTGAAGGTTGAGAGAAACTAATGAAATACTTATATTTATCTTGTCCAATGATCTTTTGTTTTCAGGCGGATACTTAGCCTCAAAGTAAAGGTTTAACTTGTTTCATATTGGATTGGAACCTTTATATGAGGAAAAACTCTCTTTAACATAAGACAGTTTGAAGGACAAAATACCTTTCCCCATAGTCCTATACTATTATTTGAAATGGATTGGACCTATAAACTTGGTGCTAAGTTTAAACCTAGGTCAAAGTAATTTGGATTATAACTTTGATTTTCATAACCAAAAGTTGTAAAGTGGAAGTAGAATGCGACATGAACGGTTGGGTAAATTTGAATAAAGGAATTATTGTGTACCCTAAAGAAAGAAAATTTTTGAAGATGTTACTTTAATAAAGACATATTACCAAGGTTACAGAAAGCGCTAGGCGGCCTAGGCGTTTGACTCGACGCCTAGCGCCTAGGCGCCTAGGCGGGAGCCTAGGTTGTTTTCTTATTTTTTATTTTTTAATTACAATTATTGATAGTAAATGCCAATGTTATAGAAAGCTTAGGTGCCGGACTGACGCCTAGAGGGATTTTTTTCTTCATTTAAGTGGTGGTGGAGGATGAAGGTCGGAGGAGATAGAAAAGATGTTCATAGTTGAAGCCTAGAGGAGTTTGGAGGAGGTTGGAGAAAGGAAATTACGATTAAATGGTGCAGTCCACATAAGCAGTCCACACTCCCCTAGGCGCTCCCGAAACCTAAGTGGGCAACCTAGGTATTGCCTAGGCGCTAAGCGCTAGGTAGGCGGTCTAGGTACCGCCTAGGCCTAGGTGTACGTCTAGGCCGGCTAGGCGGAGGCTTTTTAAAACATTGCGTATTACATATGGCGGAGAAGAAAAACTTGAATGAGAATGTTACTATATTCTTTGTTGAAGTTAGATTTAACTTTAAAGTTATCGTTCAAGTGGAAGTAAGACTTGACTTAAACAATGTTAAAGTGATTCTAATTTTTAAAACTCTTTTCTTAGAGGGTGTTTGGGGGAGCAATTTTTTTAATTAACCTAGTTTTTAAGTTAGCTTTTCCATATCTACTTGTTTGGTGAAATACCACATAAATTAGCATATAAGTCCCATTTTGAAAAGCTGGTGTACTCCAGCTTTCAAAAACTAGCTTATAAGCTCGCTTAAATAAGCTAGGTTTGACTGAACCAATTACTGTTCTACAAAAAAAACTTTTTTTACAATTCTTATCATAAAAACCAAAAGCCAACAAAAGCTAAGATAATTTAAAAGCTTATAGAAATAAGCCTGGCCAAACACCCTCTTAGTCGCCACTAAATGTCACTTGAAAGCTTTTAGCATTCCTTTTGTGATGGCGATTATTTTTGTTACATGTATGCACACCCGTTGTGCATAAAATCGAAAAAAATAAATAAGTAAACTTTGACTACTCATACATGTATGCATGTCCCATGTGCATAAAACCGAAGAAATAATATTATCACAAAGAAGGGAGAGAGATGTAAAATTGTTATTGGTCTCATGTTGAGGGTGTATTGTGCACAACACAATCTTCCCATATCAGTCAAGCTATTAATGTATGACAATAACAAATAAATGTGTGAATTAAAAACTACACTATAAATGATTGACTATATTGACTGATATATGTTCATCCTTATCTTAATACATGGGTTCAATCTAGTTAATCTTTGATACAAACCACCAATCTTTAATTCGCTCTAACCATTTAATACACTAACAAACTAACAAACTAATCTCTGCATATCTCAGTTTGAATAAAAAAAAAGATAATAAATAAGAAGGAGAAATAAAGAAAGGGAAAAGCAGTAAAAAAAAAGCATAATATCCTTAGCAACTCAACCGCAACAAACTCAACTCACCAGCTAAATCCTCAATCATCTAAACTTGCCCACTAATCCCTCAACTAACCAATCGATTATCCCCACTAAATCCTCAACCACTCATTCTCACATTTTTTTCAACCTTTATAAGGCTAAGTTCAGCAAATAAATCGCTCTCTGACGAAAAGTTACCAACTGAAGGAACAAAGCAAGAAGAAAATTTGTGCAGAGACCTCCATTCATCCCAATTCCCATCCTCCATAAAGAAAATAATAGCAAACCAAGTCTCAAAATCCGACCAACTTGATCCCCAAAGCAACGGCCTAAAGTTTACAAATCAATCCAGAACAACTTTGAAGTGCAAAGAAACCCAAAATGATCCAAACAGTGTTATCAATGTGCGATGCAGGGTGCAAAGTCCCTTTACGCGCACATGCGCAAGGCAATGTGATGCGCGCACCCGAGTTAAGCGAGACGCACACCCCACATAATTTTTCAAGATAGATAATCAATCATTAAAAAATGTGCTTATGAATTTTCACATAAAAATATGTCAAGATAGATAATATTTACCAAATAACAAAATGAGGTCTTAATTCATTATGCTAACACAGTAACACACCCAACATAGTAGTAAAATTCATAATTTTTCAAATCAAAAGTCAAATTAAGACTAATTTGAAGCAAAATCAAATAGTAAACGAGAATGAATTAGGGTTCTCAATCTGTCTAGTAAAATAGACTAATGAGTTTATTTCTCTTTTTGAGATGTGGATTATCGGGTATAAAGACCCGATTGAAATGTTAAAGAATAAAATAAATGAATGCCTTGCATGTGTCTTGTACGAAGCGCGCGACACTTGCGAGGTGCAAAGAGGCGCTACCTCATTAGATGCGGGGCGCTTCGTCACCACCCCGCATCGTAGGGCGCATGAGGCATAATGAGGAGCGCGCCTTTGAAAACACTGGATCCAAATGACGTAACGTTTTAAATTAAAAAACTTGCGAGTCACAAATCAACTAGAAATAGCTTGTAGTTTTGTCCAAAATGGCTCTGATCTATAAAAATGTTCCAAACATACAAAATTATGAATAAGCCCAAAAAGACTTCAAATTTATAAATCAAATACCAAATTGTATGGCAAATATTATAAGATAGCCAATCAAACCAGAAAAAAATTGTGGACCGCTAAGTCCTTAAACTGGAAATAAAATAAATTTTTTGGAGCACTACGTCCTTAAACTCGAATTAAAATGAAACGTCAAGTCAAATCTCAAAATCGGTCCAAAATGTCTTCAAAGTTAAAACTAAAAATCAAAAAATTAATTCTCAAAATTACAAATCACAATGTCTTTAAACTAAAAATCAGATTGAGATCTCAAAATTTCGGACAAAAATGTCCTTAAACTTAAATCAAAATTAAATCTTGTTTATTACAGAAAATTTTAAAAATAAAAAGAAAATCAAATTTAAAGTTTTGGATCGAGATGTCTTTAACCTATAGTCAAATTTTAAACTCTAATTTTTTATCGAAGCATCTATAAACTAAAGTCAAATTAAAAGTGTCAAATTCACATCAAAATTAAAAAGCCGGAATAAAAAATATATAATGAATGTCTTTGACATGAAATAATTTTTTTGTAGACCGTTAAGCGGAGGTTCATTTGGTTTAACCCAAACAGTATTTAACAATAGCGCCTATTGGAAACATAAGAACCCACAAATAATAAACCCTATCCGTCATTATAGAGGGAATTTATTTATCTGTCCCTAAATATCCATCATAAAGTTTGTTTGACTTTTTGGGAGCCTACAGCAGGATACTGTCAGTTTTTTATATCCTTTATTTTGAGGAGGAGCAACCGCTAACTTCTTATGCTTGTAGACTTTATCGTCGTTTCTCTTAGCATATTTCTACTTATCCATTTCAACGTTCTCCTTTGTGTTGCATATTATCAAATGTAGATCATATTGTAATTTGTAAAGATTTGTAAAGATGTAAAGATCATGATCTTTACGTTTGAAATATTGTATTAGTTGATAGAATGGGTTGGATGTCCATATATGAACTTATTGAGTGCTTTTGCAAATGTTAAGTCCTCATTATCTATATATTACTGGAACACCTTCAAATGTTCTTAGCTAGGTTTATGCAAATTTCCCAGGAACAAATTATACTATTAAATGACCAACTTTTCACTGTCCTTGCTTAAGCTTCCTTTTGTATGAAAGGAATAAGCACCCAGAAACAATAACATCATTAACAAAGATGTTATTCTGACTTTTTTCTCTGGAAGCAGGTAATGATCCTCATATTGCTATTAAAGAAAATCAGTCTATCCATCTTCACACCATGGTAAAGATCGTCTTTGCTTTGCTTTAGTGTAATTTGCATCTTTATATAGCAGTGTATGTAGTCTTCAACTTATAACTTTCAACTAATGTGTTTTAGAGGTCAGTGGAGTTCCAAGGATTATCAAAGATATCAAGGGTTTTGGCACTTCTATTCAAGGCAGCAACTCAGTTTGTTATTTTAGTTTGGTTTCTTTGTTTCAAGATTCCTCGTCCAGATGTTTTTCTTGTCCAGGTGAGGCCAGTCTCAAGGTCTAGATGTATGTAATTATTGTTCTTCATGTTAATGTAACATGCCAAAAGAGTTTTGACCCCCTTGCCATTCATGATATAATCCTGCATCAAGTGCATGCTTTTCTTCCACTAGATCCTTTTGAGCTTGGTGGAGAAGACTTCAAGACCGTTGACAATATGACTCCTATAAGTCTTTTTAGTTTTAAAAGTCAATTTCATCATAATCAAAGTTGTTATGCATTTTATTCTGATTTTGATAGTAGTTGGAATTGTTTATGAGTGCATGTAAAGTTTTCCACTAGTGTTAAGATCATCATCATTGTCTAACTCACCTCAACTAATGCCTTGTCATACCCAGGCTAGAGAGTAATTAAGTAAACCCATAGGTTAATGCAAGTAAATGCTTGAGGTACTCTTAGATGTTGGGATAGTGGTGGTCAGAAAACATTAGGGAGGGTTTATTGACAGCTATAGACTCAATGTTTGCTTTGCATATTTTAAACTAGATACTTTTTCCTAGAAAGAGAGGGAGTGTGTGTTGAGCCTCTCTGAAGAGGGTGCCATGTTTTGTCTTCAAGAACACTCGGCATTGTTTTTTTAATATATAACACTAGAAAGTGTTGCTACCTATGGCAGTCACAAAAGTAAACTGTAAAGTTCAGGAAATGTGCATGTTTTTGTTGGTACTAGTCCATGCAGGGTCCCCCTTGAAATATTATAAAAAAGAAAAGAAACAAGTAGTAGGTATCATTTCCTAATAGTTATTTGGTAGGAGTTAAATTGAGTAAGGTAACTAGCTTTTATAAAACCTCTTCGACTCTTTTGATTCATCTCACTCTCTGTTGGGATGAATTTTTGGAAGCAACTTGTATATTTGTAATTTGCATGGGATAGTTGATCCCGAATATTAGAGATAATTTTGTGGTTGATAGGTCAAAGCGTGGAGTTCAAATGCCTACAAATCTTTATCACTATTAAGTTGAATTGTACAATACCTCTATAGATGTTTATCTTTAAAAGTTGAACAACCATTTTGATAATCGTAATTGAACAACCATTTTGATAATCATAATATGGAGTTACTTTCATGTGTGGCATGTCATATGGAGTTACTTTCATGTGTGGCATGTCTTGAACCAAGTAGTTCATTCTCTTCATTTGATAAGAGAGAATTGATTCGATTGGCTGAGTTTTATCCTAAAGATTTTTCTAAAATAGATCGTATGGAGCTTAGCAATCAACTTGAGAACTACATTTCTTATGTAGGTACTCATCATGATTTTGGTGAAATTGAAGGAATTGGTAATCTTGCTAAGAAGTTGGTTGATTGGATGATGGATACTTTATATTCTTTGGTGTACAAGTTGGTGAAGTTGGCACTCATCTTGCCCGTTTCAACGGCAAGTGTTAAAAGAATATTTTCGGCAATGAAAAAATTACTAAGAATGATCTTTGAAACTGAATGGGAGATGAATATATGAATGATTATCTGGTGCCTTATATTGAAAAATATATATTTTGTGACATTGATGAGGACAATGTCACGAAACGATTTCAAGAAATGAAGGCAAGAAAAATGCTATTGTAAACACAATATTATAATTGGAAATATGATTTTGAAAGTCTGATTATGTAATGATGTTCAGATGCTAATCGATTGCGTTAAAATATTTGTACTTTATCATGTTCAATTATTTTTTGAACCCCTGAATTTCCTGGCTCCGTCACTGAGTCCACGCGTATTAAAATCTGTAGAGTTATCTCACTACTTACCTAACTTTTATATGCAGAATCCACCATCTGTTCCCACATTAGCTGCTGTGAAACTATCTAGTTGGCTTAGACAGTCTTCTTTTGTCATTGACTGGCACAATTTTGGATATACTCTGCTCAGTTTGTCTCATGGGAGAAGTCATATGCTAGTAAAAGTTTATCGCTGGTAATATGTAGTTTTCTATGTGAAGCTTCTGTATGTCATATTTTCTTGTGGTATCAAATTGTGTTGGCTTCTTGTAACTTGGAAGATGTTATAGGTTTGAGAAATTTTTTGGGAGGATGGCAACTGGTTCATTATGTGTTACAAAGGCGATGCAACATGAGCTTGACCAGAATTGGGGAATCAAGTGAGGGATCTTATTTCTCGCTTCCCTATCTTACACGTTGGAGATGTCTTTAGTTTTTTTTTATTGTGTTTATGTATTTCTTTTTCTGTATGGTCAGAGCAGTAGTCCTCTATGATCAGCCTCCAGAGTTCTTCCATCCTGCCTCATTGAAGGAGAAACATGAGGTGAACCACCAGGATATTTCTTCCAATCTTCCCAGTTTGTATATTCGGAAATATTATCTTGAAACATGCCATAGTTGTTTTGCAGGCTAGAGAATAATATATGTCACCCCAATGGTATTCGGGATTGTGTTAGCACAGGTAAGTTCAAGCAAGTCTATGATTAACTGCTACTTATTTTGAAAACCAAAGATCATCTCTCCTCCAGAAAGTCAATAGATGTCTGAGATTAAGAAGCAAAACATAATTTTCTAACCAGTCTGATCATGGTGGTAAATGCTTCTTTTTCTCCTTTCAGGATTTGAAGACCAAGACAGTGGTACTATTGGTACTTCAAGCCAAACAATATTTACTGTACAGATCAATGATGACATTTCTTTAAAGCCAAACAGGCCTGCGCTTGTCGTTAGCAGTACTAGCTGGTATATAACATTTGTCGGGGCACTTTACATGTTGACAAAAATGCTCTCTTCCAATCACTTGAAAGTTAGATTTAAGCGCATTCGTAATTTTTTTTCACCTTTTTTGTCTAGTTATATTTATGCATCATTCTGATACATAAGTCCAATTTTGTCAATTGAGGGAGAAAGGGTACCTACAATCATTTACTACTGGCAATTATTTAAATTGGCGAGGCATGGAAGGCACTTCACTATACCCTGGGTCATTGTTTCTCAATGTATAAGTTAGCATGAGAGATGATGGGCATGCGTCTAAATCAGCTTAGGTTGGCATGAGATAGGATTAGACTACTGTAAATGTTCGGATAGCAATTTCTTCAAATTTCTTTGGCAGCAATGTAGATTATTAGAAGCCGTCATGAAATGTTATCAACATATGAAGATTAGTGGTTTATGTAATTGCCTCCACACCAGTGAGCTATGAAACATCATTTTCAGTTCAGGTTTCAAGTTGTATGATTTTCAACTTGTATAATTTGTTGGATAGAACTTTGTGAATATGACCCAAAAGATTCATACTCTCGACCTGTATAATTTGTTCTTGCACTGTATTGATCATGTATGTTAAGTTGCATACTTTCCTACTTAAAATTATTGTTTTGGAAAATGCAAGGGAATATTATGTCAAAAAAATTTCTTCATTGTAGGTGTGAGATGTAACCAGTACTGTTGTATATCAAATTCTTAAGACGAACCTTTTGGAGTTAGAAATACCCTCTTCAGAGTTTTGGTTGAATAGTAGCACTGCACCCATATCTGATAAGTTACCTTAGAAAAGCGCTGACGTGCATGATGGATGTAAACCATGTATAAACCATGATTCACAACTAAAAAACTTGCATTTATTAATCGAACGTATCAATTAATTATGTCATGTTTTATTTTCGAAATCTCCCAAATTTCGACAATCACATTCAATGTTGTGAAAAATAACCGCAGTAGAGAATTTTTCTTCATATATATGCAATCAGTCCTCTCTTAACATCTCTCTTAAATCTGTCATTTTCCTATTTCACATCCACTTAGTCTATTTTTTATCTTATGTGTGCTCCTATTTTCCAAGATCTCATCTTACCTCAAAGTTCGAGTCCCCCATTCTCACTGAGACATCCTCTTGGTGTCATTGACCATACACTATCTCGATTAGTTCTCATGACTAAAGAAATACAATAATAGAGATTCCAAGTTGGTATTTAGATATCAAACTAAGTTGTTTTTCATTCAAGGTGAGCTGACTCGATGCAACTTAAATATCTTTCAGGACTCCAGATGAAGATTTTAGCATACTTCTTGAAGCAGCTGTTATGTATGATAGACGTGTTGCTGCAGCATTAAAGGAGGATGATTTGATTGATGAAGAAAAGCACTGGAGGGATATCCATAAAGGACAGCAGTACTTGTATCCTAGATTGTTATTCATCATCACTGGTATTGCTTATAAACATTGTTCTACTTAACTGATGCCAAATATAGTAATCCAGTGATAATCTCCTGTTAACATCTTGAAGGGAAAGGACCTGAAAGAAGTAAATATGAAGAACAAATAAAGAAGTTAAAACTAAGACGTGTGGCATTCCGAACAATGTGGCTATCAGCTGAGGATTATCCGCTATTACTTGGTAAAGTAATGGCTTTAGGTTCACGATGTTTTCATGAACCTTTTCAATATTAGTACTGCATAATTCTATATTTGTTTTTGCAGGATCAGCAGATTTAGGTGTGTCCTTACACACTTCCTCATCTGGCTTGGACCTTCCAATGAAGGTGTCATGATTTTTTTCCTTTAACATCGATCGCCTTTATACATAACATGGTAAAAATCTGATCATATTGATTGCTATTAGGTCGTTGATATGTTTGGATGCGGGCTTCCTGTTTGTGCTGCTTCCTTCTCATGGTAAGATCCTGCTCAAGTTCAAGATTTTCTTTTGGTACATTTGTAAATGCATTCCACTCATGAATTTGCTTCTGTTTTTATTTGCTTTAAATTGAAGCATCAAGGAACTTGTAAAGGTGGAAAAGAATGGCCTTCTGTTTTCATCGTCATCAGAGCTTGCTGATGAATTTATGGTAACTTTCTCTGCTGGATGATTTATCAGGACTTACTTATAAGATTTAGGTTATCTCATTCATATTGTTATTTATTATAAGTTCAGAGCTCACAAAAATGCTAGAGTATTGGAAATTATTTTATTGAAAATTTTAAAAATTATCCAATCACATTTGTATGACTTGAAAATTTCCCCTGCTAATTGGATACAGATGCTATTCAAAGGTTTTCCAGATAACTGCAATGCCCTTAAGTCCTTAAGAGATGGGGCTTTATCAACAGGATCCTCGAAATGGTCTACCGAGTGGGAAACATATGCACTGCCGCTTATAAGAGAGGTATTCTCAGTTAACTTTGACAAAAATATAAAAAGAAGTTTATCTATTACGGAAACACTAATTACATAGAAATTAATCTGAACAATGATAGTGGTCTACAACTTCTGGGAGCAATTGGGACAATTATCCATTTACAGGATAGAATTCTACACTCTTAAGGCTACATTTGTTTTTCATCCCTGGACTAGACGGTATTATACTCCCTCAACTATATACCAGGATTGTACTATCCTGGGACTTTTTTAGTTCAATCCAATGTTTGCTTTCGCTAGACTAACATTTGGACTAATTTAAATAATTCATATTAGTGTTTGTTTTTAGGAGGATTATGATTGTTCGGACTAATACCATAACCAGACTGACTTTTTCGCCCTCAAATCATTTAATAT
This sequence comes from Asparagus setaceus, assembly GCA_012295165.1. Classification (NCBI taxonomy): domain Eukaryota; kingdom Viridiplantae; phylum Streptophyta; class Magnoliopsida; order Asparagales; family Asparagaceae; genus Asparagus; species Asparagus setaceus. Next base: position 57,155,196 of record CM022704.1, on the reverse strand, counting down.
TGTATTAGTGCGTCTGTTTGGGGAAAATTTCAAACTTTAGGAATGACTTTGTCCCTTTGCAAAATCAGTCCTTTTGGGGATCAATCTATGTATGCATGGATGTCTTTTCTTATGATCAACTATATGCAAGATCGGTCCTCTCTTGTGTCTTTTCTCCTATTTCTCGAAATCAGTGTTTTCTACAATCAATCATCCTAAAAGAACAAATGTAATTATGATCGAAAAAGAAAAGAACAAATGTAATACCTATACACATTAACTATTAATTTCACCTGAATTGTTCTTGCAATATAGTAACAAGTGTCTATGCTCTTTAATTTAGAGCAGATTGCTATCAGTACAAATTGCACATGCTACAATAAAAGGTGAAGTATCAACTCTAAAGCAAATGCATGAGGCTGTGTCTGTTTTTTATTGGCTGTTCGTAAAGGCACGGAAAAGATGATTGCCAAATGTATTCGTTTTCTATTGGCTGCTTGCCAAAAAATAAAGCGTGGTAAAAAAACGAGGGGAAGAGTTTTGCAGAGAAAAGGAAAATAATAGGTGTAAATTTTTCCCAAAATCTTAATACCGCCTGATTATTAATACTGGGATTGTAAAGGTGGGGTGGGGTGGGGTGGGTTTATTTTAGTCCCCTTTTAGGGTATTAGTTAGGTCATCCATGTTTGTTTTTTTTATAGTGAGTGTACTATTTTAAAATAATCCGTACTTATCCTTTAGCTCATGTTTATTTTTTATCCTGTTTGGACTACTTTTGAGGACGGAATACTTAGTACCAAAAAGAGGGACTAAACTAAACCCATCTCAACCCCACCTTTACAATCCAGGTATTAATCATCTAGGGGATTAAGATTTTTTTTGACAAAAACAGCCTACCTTTTAAGTTCACCGATCTTTTTCTGTGAATTTATTATATTGGTCTCGTTTTCTTTCAATTTTTTTCCGCAAAATTTTTCTGCTAAAAGCACTACCCTTCTTCTACATCTTCATTTTTCCCATAGCAAAAAAAAAAAAAGGATGCTATTGCGCATCTCTTCCGATGGAGATGAAAGTCAACCATGAAAATATTCTTAGTTGTTCAAACACTTCTCCAATGTCATATGTTCGTGTGGTACAGATCCAACAAGTCCTGAACTTGTATTTTCTTCTCATTTTTGCATTTGTAGACCTTTATTTTACTTGTCAAACCAGTTATACACAATGAAGCAATCAGGAAGAAGCAAAAGACTTTTGAATGATCCATGACACGTCGAGAGCATTCATGTCTTTTACTTAGGGAGATGTTTTTTTTTTAAATGAATTGCAATGTTTAAATAGATATTTTTAGGTTTTACTATTTTGATTTGTTAAATAAATATGGTTGTCTATTGTATCACAACAGGTATAGAATGACATATTTATTTAGGGGCCATGCCTAAATTTTGAATTTTGCCTAACAAAATTAATACAATATTAGTTGATTTGAAGGCAAAAAGGTCATTTTAGTTATGATATTAGTCCAAACGGTCATAATCCCCTAACAGCAAACACTAATCTAGACTATTTTAAATTAGTCAGAGTGTTAATTCATGGGAAAACAAATATTGGACTGGAGTAAAATAGTCCCATGATAACACAATCACATGACTATAGTACGGATGTTAGAATACCCCTTACTCCCAGGATAAAAAACAAATGTGTCCTTAGTCCATTTTAAAAATAGTCCCGGCCATATAAATAAATGAACATGTGCTAAAAAGGTGGGCCCGGACTATTTTAAAATAGTACCCTGACTATCGAAAAAACAAACATGAAGAATACTAAAAACGAGTAGGAAGCTGGAGAATTTCTGTCCAATATCACTTTATTGTGCTATTTGGGGATATAATGCCATGTTTTCTATTTCTAGGAACAAAGCATTGCTCTTTACTTGTATAATTGCATTATTTTGAAATCTCAACAGATGAAAGAAGCACGTCCTTTTAATACAACTCCATGCAGGAAACATGCTAATTTGCAATTATTGAGATTGTATAGTTGGAGTCATAGATGAAATAGATCATAAAGGAGCTCTTCAAAGATCATTGCAAGTTGATATGGGGGCACCCGCAATAATATATATCAAAGGCTAATTGTTGAATTATCTTTTCTTTCATATCTTCTTTTTTTTTCTTTTTTTTTTTTACTGTTTCTGAAAATTTATTGCATGATTAATTGATCGTTTGTAGCATTGGTCATTTCTAAGAAGTGTGTAGTTAATGTTTTCTTTTTCCGACTTCATATATGTATAGTTCTAGTCGAATTTTCCTTGAATGATTCAACATTCTCATTTCACTTTTTTCCGTAAAAAGCTGGTGTTGCTTGTGTCTGTTTCTCTGACTTTTTACTAAGCTATATAGCTTGTTCTCATGGCTGCTAAAAAGTTTTTGCAATCTTCATTCCTAGTTTATTAAGGTTTTAAAACCTTTCTTAACTTATAAAATGTTTCCAAAATCACTCGAGAGTTTCCTTTGCTGCAGGCTGTTTGAGAGAAACATGGATGACATGATCAAGATTTGGAAATAAATTCATGGAAAATGTTACCAGTAAATTGACATGTTGAAAGTGTACTTGGTGTGCTTACATCATTAGGTTAATATGGATTTTGTTCTTAATTTTGGTTTAAGTGTAAAGGATACTAACTTATCAGCGGTTCTACATGTAGAGGATGCTGACTTATCGGCTCTTGGACAAGTTGGTAGTTGCAACTGAGATAAAAGTAACATGTCTATCATTTGAGGTTTCAGTTGATAATGTTATTGGTTAGTGTTGATTTTAGCTCTGAGAGAAACTAGATATGCGCCAAGGAATGAGATATTGTCGCCTTTTCTCTTTTTCTTTATTCAACTTTAAGATTTTTTTTTAAATTTATTTATCTGTTTTCCTTAATTCATCTTGACGATGAATTTGATTATTGTTTCTGTGGATTTCCTTATTGACAAAAATATCTTGTTCAATTGCACTAGCTTGGTTGCAGCTGGGCTCAGTTTTAGTTCTAATCATCATATGCTGGATATTGATGTGCATGTTCAGGTATCCCTAAATCTTGAGGATTTTTAGGCTCTGCTTTTCTATAAGAGGAAATTCTTAATGCCATGAGATTCAATTTTGGGCTAAATGGTATGTTTCTGCTATTTTGCTTCAATTATGCATCTCTATAGTTGCGCATTCTCTTTGGCATGAGATTGAATTTTGGGCTAAATGGTGTCTAATTTTGGGCTAAATGAGGACTAAATAGTTTCGTAGGTTCATTGAGCTCTTAAAACGCTCTGAGGATGACCAATGCCGAGTGACTTTTAGATTTCATCGTACATGGGTTAATGGGCTAGTTTTCCACATAAATTAGACTGAAGTGTACGTGCATAAAGGCCGAAGCTTTGAGAATTGGATTTATCGTCCAAGCCCGCCGGCTAGAGATTGAATAGGCTTGACGACTAGGCAAATTTTCAGGTTGAAATTAGGTTACTAGCTTATTCTAGAAAATTAAAAATTACTCTTTAACACTTACTTCTCGGAATAAGTAAATTAAAAAAATTTAATCTTTAACTTTTAGCCTACTATCTTATTCTAGAAAATGAAATTTTATTCCGTTTTTTGTTGTCTTTAATTTGCCTTGTTATGTTTTGGGCCTGAAGCCCTGTTCAATTACTCCAAAAATAAGAAGTAAAGAAATAATAATAATAATAAGAGCAAGGTAGTCTAGTTTTGGAGGAACTGTATCCAAACACGGCCTAACTTTTCCATTTATCCAATGGTAATGCCATTTTTGTTACGGATGAAAACCACTTAACCTATCTTTCTCTATATTTTCTTGAGCAAAATTGAATTTGAGAGTTTTTCATGTAACTCCATCCTACTCCTATTCTCCCTTATCTTCTCGTAAGTACAAAAAGCGAGATTCTTCATGCACGCACGCATGTACACACATCATTTTTTTTTTCTCGTTTCTATTCTTTTCTCTTTAATTTGTACAACTTTGTATTAGATTTAGGAGAATCTCGTGTATTTTCCTCATTTTTCTATGATATATATATAATGTACATGTACTAGTGTATTCTGTATTAGGAAAACGTAATCACTTAGGCTTCGTTTGGATACCATGGTGTTTTTCTTGTTGTGTTTTTGTAAAAAAACATCATGGTGTTGTGTTTTTCCTTAAAGTGTTTTCAAAATACATGTTGAGTGTTTTGGTCAACACTAGTTTGACCCGTTACAACATTAGTATTAAACATATTATTAATATATTATATATTAATTATAATAAAAATATTATAAATAAAATGTTATAATATTTAGATTACATTATTATAGTATTGTAAATATTAAATATAATACAATATAATATTGTTAATGTATTATAATATTATATTGTACTTTAATGTGTTATTTTATATTATAACTATTACATATTATTTTCAAATAATAATATATTTAATTATTTTGGTATATCAATTTGTTATTTTATATATCATATAATATTTTTAAATTAATATTATTTTATTATTAATATAATATGATATTATTATTAATATAATATAATATTATTAATAATTCTAATATTATGTTATTACTAGTATATTATTAATAAATTAATATATTATAAATATTTTAATATTATATAATATATTATAGTTTCTAATATGTTAGAGTTTATTAATGATATAAATAAATATTATTATATTATGAATATATTATTTTTACATTAACATTTGTTAGCAATAAATTATTTTAGTATTAAAATTATTTTACTTTATAATATATTATATTATTTATTATATAATATATTAATATTTTATATATTCTATTACATTTACATACAATATATTATTATAATAATATTATTATATTATTGTTTTATTATTAAATATGCTACTATTATATAATATTTTATAATTATTAATTTATTATAATTAATTTATTAAAAGTTAATAATATTATAGTATTATAATATTGTATAGTATATTATTATATCATTATTATATTATTATTTATTATCAATAACTTTTGTTATTATTTTATTAGTTTATTTATATTTTATTATTATTTATTATATAATATATTATATTATTTATTATTATACAATACATTATCAGCATATTAAATACTAGTATTAATATGTTATTATATTATTATATAAGATATTTTAATTATTATATTTTTATATTAATGAATAAATATTACTAATATATTAGATTAACTATAATATAGTATAGTATAATATAATAAAATATAATAAGCATGTCGATAATAACTATATATTAATTACATTTAATGTATTATGTTAGATATTATATTAACACCTCCTCAAACTCAAAACCAAAACACCAAAGTTAAAACACCTAAAAGGTGGTTTGAAATAAGTGTTGAGTTTTTGGTTTGAGGATGATTTAGCTCAAAAAACACCATGGTTTCCAAACACATGGTGTTTTTTTTTTTGGCAAAAACACTATGTAAACAAGTAAAACACCATGGTATCCAAACGGAGCCTTAATTATGGAGAGATTAGTGACGTATTGTACCCATCGTACGCGACAACAGTCTCTACAAACACCAAAAGCTTCTTCAATCAAGGAGTGATGCTAGTTGAATATAAACTATGTTAGTGGAGTTGTCCTTATTATTATATATATTTGTTAAACAAACCCACATGCATGATGTAAACCTTTGTTTGTTAACCAATAAATCCAGTTTATAGTATTTAAATGCAGTAATTAAATGCCACCGTTTAGGACACGGACCACCCCCCCCCCCCTAAATGCTGACGCTAAAAGCGAGGACATTTTTTGGTTATTTATATTTGATAGTGGATAAGGAAATGTGCGAAGACTTGGTTATTTATGTACCATAAGGTATAAAGTAAAAATAATATAATAGTAGTCTTCATTAGTGGTGTACTACGTACAAAAAGTATATATAGCATGGAGACTATATTCCTTTAAAAAACACAATAAAAATATTTTAGAATGCGAAAGGAATTCATTTTAGCTATAATTTATGTATAGAGATGTCACATAAATAAACAAAGAAGATTGCTATTTTGATTTTAATTAATCATTTTTCTAAAAGAATAGGAATTGTAGGATATCAGTCTTAAGTACCAAAACACAAGTAATGTATTAGTAATGTATTTGCAAAACTAACCCCAAAAAAGCTCCTACTCCTCAGTGGCGGATCCAGGAATATTTTCATGGGGGGCAGATGACGAATATGTTTAAATTTTCATGGGCTTGTCTATATTTGGCTCATCTGGACTTGGGTCAAGGGTGCAATATGTTAAATTTTAGGGGGGCAAAATATAATTTTTTAAGGGGGTTAAATGCAAAAATAAAAAGTTTAGGGGTGCCTTTGCCCACCCCCGGCACCACATGGATCCGCCTCCACTCACCAATTGAAGTTGGTGCGTTGATCTAAGGAATTGAAGTCCTGTACTAATTCATATCCATCTGTGGAATAGTTGGTGCATGAAAAAGTCGTTCGGGGGTCCAAAAGGGTTATGATGGTAAATATTTCCTGATTAACGTTGCTTACTCTATTTATTAATATTAAAATAGACATGTTCGATGATAAGCAATTGTCAATTGATAGATAATACCATGTTTTCATGTGTGATTGTTCAAAAGCGGACCAATAAATCCAAAAACTCGTTAGGTGGATCCTTAATTCCTTACATTTACTCCAAAAATCAAAATCAGTGTCAAATGAACATCACTTCAGTTGGTGTGCGTGTTTATTTAGAGATCTTGCTATAGAGAAGTCCTCCTTTTAATTTATACGTGAATTATATTTTTTTTTTTACTATGTTAAAGTTGGCCTCACGTTCATTAGAACAAAACTAAGGAAACACTTTCGCACTTGGAAAAAAGAAATACGGAAATGCCTTTACTCTTAAACAACATCCAAAAAATGTAATAAATCATTCATTCCCTTGATAAATCTGGCCCCTACACTTCTTCACTTTCTGTGTCATGCACGCATTCCGTGTATTGGAGTATAGATTAATTAAAAGAAATCAATCTATTTAATGGACAACCTAATTCTAATATAGGTACATGGACAAAAAGCTAAGCATTGTTTGATCTAAATCGAAATCAACATGATTTTCAATTGTCGTCTCTATCTTCTTCTTCTTCTTCTTCTTCTTCTTTGGGTGGTGTGTGCATATTATAAAGATTTGAGTCACAGAGTATGTTCTGATGTGATATCATATGTTTGGAGAAAATCTCCATTTATGCATATAACAAGAGCTCTTTTCTTGACACAATAGTTTATTTCTTCTCTCATGAATATCATTCTCTCGGTTTAGATACTTATTTAGTGACTTTAACAAAAATAGAGAAAAAAATGTGTAATGATTCTTCAAAAAAAATTCTTTAATTTGTTGTGTCAATTTTGTCACATGCAAGCTTAATACTTTGTTTTAGTATCAACTGTTGATAGAATATGGATATATTAAATGTGCCCTAAGTAAGGATAATATTGGATATGCATCCATTAGAGATCCTAATTTTTTCCCCAAACATATGCATGAGAAATCAAAATAAAACTTAGGGATATTTCCTTCTACATCCAAAGATAGATTTTGAATTTTTGTTACTAATATCTTGGTGCATGCAATGCGTGCATGATGCAGAACTTAGAGAAGTATTGTCGTAGTGGAATTTTCAACGGAATAAATTATTTACTAGATTATTTTAGATTTTCCAAGTATGAGGGCATTTCCGTAGTTTTTTTCCCAAGTGAAAGGGCAAGTTTCTAGTTTTGAATATATTAATGAACTCTCTTGTATCATATGAACTATAGTTTTCTCAATATTATTTGGTTGTCCTATATCTATTTTATATCCGCATCTATATCCAAATATATACCCGCATGTATATTCGTTCATATCCGATTTTAGCATATGTGGATATGAATTTTTGTTACCTAGGCGTATCCATATTCGTATCTATGTTAGTGACTGGTAAGTGAATACATATGTAGTAAGTATCATATCCGAGTAGTATATGAACTTTTGCACCCCTACTTGCAAACCAAAAGGAAGGCTTCTTTTAAATATATAGTATAGATACTCTGCTAGAATATTTCCTATGTGTCCAAAATTTAAATACTAAAATAATTAAAACCTAGACATACCAAATATGAATACATGTAGTAATATAATTCCAAAATCCTTAAAAATATTGTATCGTGTGTGATTTGCCTAAAATAAATCTTATAATTGGCAAATCAACCAATAAAAAGCTGGAAAAATCTCGGAGTTGTTATCTTCTGTGATACGTGTAGCGAATTTATCGATCATCTTTTCCTTTTTTGTCGCTTCGTCTTAAAAATCCGGGACTCATTTTGTCTTTGCTTCAAACTAAATGACCTATCAGATTCTACTTTAGGCGATTGGCTAAAACTTTATATTTCCGTGGAATAAGATGATTGGAGATTATTATACCATGACATTCTATTGGATCATATGTGCTTACATGGAACTCAAAGGATTTTTGGCATTGATACTTGGCTCAAAATTTCCCTCGCATCCAAATTTCCAATAGTGAAATAATTAAAACTCAGACATCCGATATGCATACATGCAGTAATAAAATTCCAAAATCCTTAAAAATAATGTATCACATGTTACTTGTCTTAAAGAAAACTTGTAAATGACAGTTTGGCCAATAGAAAGCTAGAGAGATCTCAGAGTTGTATCTTCTGTGTTACATGTAGCAAATTTATTAATCATCTTTTCCTTTTTTGTCGCTTCATCTTAAAAATCTGGGATCCAATTTGCCGTCACTTCAGCTGTATGACCTAACAGATTCCACTTTAAGGTGTTGTTTGAAGGAGTTGAACTAGGCTACTATTAATAGTATCCAACATGCGGATACTATCAACCCAAATTTAAAAATCAGAACCCAAAAATAAAAATTTGAACCGGTAGATGTGATCTACTACACATGAACTAGTTAGAAATAAAATTTTAAAGGATTTCATCATCATTAACCCATGCAAAATATGTCGTCAAAATCAACATTTCAGAATTTTCATGAAGTTGGTTAATTTTTGCCTCTTGATATATAATTCAAGACACGTCAAAATCATTTGAATTTTATTTCTATCTAGTTCATGTGTAGTAGATCACATCTACTGGGTCGAATTTTTATTTTTGGGTTTCGATTTTTAAAATTGGGTTGATAGTATCCGCATGTTGGATACTATTAATAGTAGCATAGCTCAACTCTTGGTCGAAGCTTCATATTTCTGTGGAACATATATGATTGGAGATCATTATACCGTGATATTGTATTGGGTCATATGCTTTCATTCCCTGTTAAAGGAATTTTTTTTTATTTTAAGACTATAATGGTTGTGGAGATTTAACACTCATCTTGTATTTTTGTATGTTTAGCAAAGGATGAAGTGGATTGAGGCAATGTACAAAAGAAAAAAAAAAGTTGTGTTTAGTAGAAGGTTTTTGGACAGAGTGAAGTATAAGGAGGAGAGAGGGAAGAGAGAGAACCTGAACTATTTCTAACAAATGTGCTAACTAGATTAACCTTCATCCTTAATCGCTATTCCTGATAAACCTTTGCTATACTGGTCTAAAATTGAAAAAGAATTTACCAAGAAAAGAAATTCAAGAAAACGGTTACTAATATTAGTTTATGTCGCTCCTTACGTTAATAGAATTAACTATGATTTAAAATCTTTGAATTATTATTTGCATAAATTTGAACTTTAGAATGTCGAAATTAATTTAGAGTATTAAAGTACAATTAATCCTTTGTATATTCCAAATGTAAAATAAAATAGATAAGATTTATATAGTGTATATGAGGAATCCCTCAATGACATATGATACCCATTAATCTCATAAAAGATTGTTCAATTCAAATTGTGTACATCCATATGCTGCATTTGCTCAATAGGATAGATATACCTAGGAAAAAAAGAAAGAAAAATGAATATAAATCTATCCATATGTAGCCTGTATCTATAACTTTGTATCCATAGGTAGACTGTAACCAAGAACTTAAACCCTTTTACCCAATTATTGATGAATAAAATTATTTCAAACTCTAAGCTAAATCTCATATCTAGCTCAGGGGTGTTATTCGTCCCGGATTGTTGATTTGGACTCGAACGATTGTCTATGAGTCCGAAATTCTTGGATTATGACCCGGACTCGGATTTTATGGTTACAGCCTCAAACTCTTGGAAGAATTCTTGAACTTTTAGTTTTGATTCTTGAACTTTTGCTTGGGATTCGTAGACTGAGCGTTTGATTCTCAGGCTAAATTTTAGATTCGTAGATCATTTGAATTAGGGGTTTCAAAATAAATTATTGGGTTTTTTTTAATGAAAAGCACCTTAAAAATAAGGTGATTAAACAGGAACCATCTACATTTTTCAATTAATATGGAAACCACCTTGAAACACCGTATATGTTTCAATCAACCACCAACACCCAAATTTAGGTCCCTTTTTTTATGAAATGCCATAAATGCCCTTAATTTCTTCTCTCACAAAAACTCTAGCTACTACTGTATAGGTTTTTTTAAAAAAAATTAGTTTCATAATAAGGAAATTGCTAATTGTGTACTTATAAAAATTGAAGTAAATGTATCCCAAAATAATATGGCTTAAACCCTAAAAACAAGATTTTAGCTCCTTCTCCTCACTTGAACTCTTGTTACTACCTACAAATATCGCATACAAAATCAATCGAGACAATTCATGCGCCTCTCCAATGCAATTAAAAAAAAAAAAAAATGGTTGATTGGAAAATTATCCCATGCGAATTTCACAGAGCAGCGACACGGTTTGCCTCACCTCTAATCCATGCCCACATCAACTATTAATGGATCCTCTGCAGGGCCTCTCCTCTAGTTACATGCCATCTCTTTAGTTTTTGAATTTAAAAAAAAAATCAATTTTTTCTCCTTTGATCAAATACCGCATCGAACAAAAGCCCTAAATTTACTTTAACACTTTATTATTATTATTTAAGTAAACCCTATTAAGAGAGGGATAGGTGAAAAACACGTGCGTGATACGTGCCTTATTTAAGTGCATTTAGGGCATTTTTAAAAAAAATGACCTAATTTGAGTGTTGGTGGTTGATTGAAACATGTATCTTATTTCAAGGTGGTTTCTATATTAATTGGACAATGTAGGTGGTTCGTTTATAATCACCCTTTTTAAAAGGTGGTTTCCATAAAAAACCGAAATTATTATGTTAAATAATAATTATTTAAAAATAAATATTAATATGAGAAACCACCATCATTTAATTAACTAATGGCAACAACAAAAATGAATTCATATTGTAATTCATTTAAACAGTTCGACGATGCTAGGTAATGTAAGATAACTAGTGTTCAAGTACATAAAAGAAAATAGCTAGTGTTCGACCATATAAAAACTAATTTGTATATTTAAATATATAAATATTAAATATAATTAGAAAATTTTATGTCATACATCTAGTATCAAATATTTGAATGATTTAATATTAAATATTTTTATTATTTAATAAATTAAAATTTTGAATATTACACATATTTAATATTTATGTTTTTAATATATTTCATTTCTAACATTTAAATAACAATGAAATGAATGTAATATAACATTAATTATTTAAAATATTTATATATTTAAGAAATATTAAATAATAAACATATCTAATTTAATATTAATGTTAAATATATTAAGTGATTAAAAGTAGTAGATATATTTCATTTTAAATGAATTAAATAATTGTGTATTACAAGTATTTTAAAATTAAATACATTCAATGTTAACATATAAATAATTTACTTAATATGGTATATTTTAAAATTAAATATATTTACTTTGAAATATATTAAATATTAAATAAGTAAAGAGAAGGGAAAAGAGGAAATCCACATAGTGAAATAACAATCCACCAATTTCAACTGTGACTTTCTAGAAAATTTTTCATTAAAAACTTTAGAGTTAGAATAAAATGTGGATTTTGAAATCCTAATCCTAATAACAATCATACACAACCAATAACACCTTAAATTCAAATCCAAATCCTAGTCCTAAATCAATAACACATTAAACTCAAATTCAAATCCTATTCTTAAACCAATAACACATTAAATTCAAATCCAAATCCTAGTCCTAAATCAATAACACATTAAATTCAAATCCAAATCCTAGTCCTAAATCAATAACACATTAAATTCAAATCCAAATCCTAGTCCTAAATCAATAACACATTAAATTCAAATCCAAATCCTAGTCCTAAATCAATAACACATTAAACTCAAATTCAAATCCTATTCTTAAACCAATAACACATTAAATTCAAATCCAAATCCTAGTCCTAAATCAATAACACATTAAACTCAAATTCAAATCCTATTCTTAAACCAATAACACATTAAATTCAAATCCAAATCCTAGTCCTAAATCAATAACACATTAAACTCAAATTCAAATCCTATTCTTAAACCAATAACACATTAAACTCAAATTCAAATCCTATTCTTAAACCAATAACACATTAAATTCAAATCCAAATCCTAGTCCTAAATCAATAACACATTAAACTCAAATTCAAATCCTATTCTTAAACCAATAACACATTAAATTCAAATCCAAATCCTAGTCCTAAATCAATAACACATTAAATTCAAATCCGAATCATAGTCCTATACTAATAACAACTTAAATTTAAATCCATTTTCTAGTCCAAAATGAATAACACCATAAATTGGAATCCAAGAAAAAATCCGGGTCCGAATCAACAATTCTCAATCAATAACCCTCTTGGAGAAGGGGGAAAAAATCCAATTTCACAATCCAAACAAACCCTTCAAATCCCTCTAATTTGGATTCCTTCTTAGCAACCGTTTCAATTACTCTCCTTCCACAATCCCACAATTCAAGCCGCTTGAACAACCTCACATAATCCTCTAAAGACAAACAAAGTTACAAAAACACCCTCACACTTCCCTCCAAATTCCCATTTCTTATTCCTTATTGATAGACAAGTGGAGCCCATGCACGCTCCCACCTCTTTGTTTGTTATACACTCTGTTTTTCTTAACCTCGGTATTTTCAAAGATTTCTCAATATAATAGAAAAATAATAAAATTTTGTAATTATGTAAATGGTTAGGCTACAATTATGCATGAGACTTCTTATACTCATCATAAATAATGTATGAGAGCCCAAATCAATTAGGACAATTAAGGGCATTTTGAGGGTGTTTGGGGAGCTTTTTGTGGTTAAACTAAATTTTATGTTCTCACCTAAATGTTTAGGTTTGACCAAAAGATTACTATTCTATCCAAACAATTTTATAACATTTTATCATAAAACTAAAAGCACTAAAAGTTTAACATAACTTATGGCTTAAAAATTAAGTCCTCCCAAACACCCTCTTTGTCTATTCTGAGGGGCAAATTTATCATTTTAACTGAATAATGATAGGGTTAGTTTTATAATTATCCTCGGTGATTTCATATAACAGCAAAATAGTACACCCTAACAGTACATCCTATAAAAATTTTTCCCCTTTTATATTCTATATATGCAACTTTTAAATATAATAGATTTACTTCCTATCTACATGATTATATCCTTATATAAAAAAGGAAATAACAAAAGTTTGTTTTATTTTTATTTTTTCACCTCGGTTTAAACAAAAGAAGCTTTTCGTATATATAGACCCTCCGTTGTACTGGGCTTGGAGATGATACTATTGCTCTCTGCTGCTGAAGAGAAATGAGAGTAGTTCAAGCAAAGCAAGAGAGTGAGTTACTTGCTGTTTAGATTATTTTTAGTAGATAATTGCGTGTATTTTTTTCCCTTCAAGTTTGTAATGTTGCAGTGTTGTAAAAATCTAATCTTTTTAGAGGGGTTTTGTAATGGGTGTTTTTCTCTTCAGATTTCTGCTAAAAAACTGAACTTGATGTTGTTTTCTTGAGATTTTCTGTATGCTTGGAGATGGGTTTCACTTATTTTTTCAGTTTGTTGCTTAACTGGAAATGGGTCATTGATCTTTTTCAATTTTTCAATTTTTTCCTTTCATTTTTCTTCTTCTCCCGTTTTAAATTTTGGGTTTTGATCTTTATTTCATCAATTATTTTTAATTTGGTTTTGAACTAACTGGAAATGAGTCGTTGATCTTCTTCATTTTTTTTGTTTTTTCTTCTTCTCCCGTTTAATTTTGGTTTTGATCTTTCTTTGTCAAGTATTTTTGGTTTAGTTTTGAATGCAAAAGTTGTATAAAGTACCCATTTAGTATGTATTTTGAAGGTTCTTTTTTTTTTCTTTAGATGATGGGTTTTTAATTTCGTTGAGGGAAAAAGATTTACTAATGCTAAAAGTTAAGATTTCGCAGTAGAGCAAAATATAGTAGGAAATTTCAATTTCCTCTTTTTACATCTTTTCTCTTCCATTAAAGTGATAGTTATGGTTGGAGGTTCTATTGCTTAGGTTTTTAGATAAAAGGTTGCTCCTTTACCAGATCCATTGTTTACTGGCATTAGCATGCTTAAGATAATGATAGTTTAATGTGGACTATGAGGCTCTTTTTCAGTTGCACAGCTTTTATTTTTATTTATTTATTACTATTATCTGCATGTGGAATTCCTTTTTCTTTGAATCCAAAAGTTTTCCTTTATTTTCTGCATAAGTTGTTATAATGGCTATTCATCTCTTGTGCTTGCAGAAACAGGCATTGAAAATGGAAGATTGTACTACGATTGTTCTTGATAAAATCAAAAATATCGAGCCCGAAAATGCTAACAAAATCATGGGTTACCTTCTTTTGAACCATAACAATCATGAAATTATGGACTATGCATTTGGTAATGATCAGCAGATCCTCTCTCTGATCAATGAAGCCAAAGCATATCTTTCATCTCCAAAGCCCATTGTTCCCATCTCAATACAAACCGACCAGTCCTCACAATTTCTCCCCTCTCAAACAATTTCCCGGCCGTTCTCTTCTCCATCGAGCTTTCGAGTTCCTGCTTCTTATTTGGCCCCGCATAGCCCAAATGGTTTTTTACCCTCATCTTACAATGATTTCTCTAGAATACTACAGAACCAAGCTGGGTTAGCTAATTTAGATGAACAATTACATGTAATCAACCCCTTAGCTGTTGATTTCTCGGGGAATTTCTTATATCCGGATGCTCAATTTGGTGGAAGTTTGAGATCTCCTACTTCTAGCTTGCCTGAATTCTCAAACAAAGCTTGCCATTACTTTTATAAAGGGTATTGTAGGCATGGAAACAATTGTAAGTTTTTCCATGGTCAGCCTTCGATCGATAGCCTCTCTCAGTTGTATGGTCTTACTCAGAACGAGTTGATTAATGATGACTATATTTTATCTCCTGGGTCTCTCGAGCAATTAGAAGTTGAGATTAGCGAGTTGTTGAAAGCAAGAAAAGGGTTGCCTGTTTCAATTGCATCGTTGCCTTCGATGTATCTTGATAAATATGGGAAGGCTCTTCAGGCTGAGGGATATCTTACTGAGAGCCAGAGACATGGGAAAGCTGGCTTCAGCTTGACTAAACTGCTTGCTAGGTTGAATAGCATCCGGCTAATTGACAGGTACTCTTCTAGCTTTTTGAATACAAAGTTATTGGAGTATAATTATTGATATTTTCTACGTTTTGGCTGAATCTCAGACCACATGGACAACATGTAGTTGTGCTAGCAGAGGATGCTCCAAAGTATGAATGCAGACATGAGAGAAATGATTCAGGAGCTGCACTCTCTAGTTCTCATCAAATCTATCTTACATTTCCAGCTGAAAGTTCATTTACTGATGAAGATGTTTTGAACTATTTCAAGTAAATTTCACGCCCTTTGTTTTGATATTTTGCATAGATGAAGGATTTTGATGCACATTATAGCTCTAGTTGTTCATATTACCTGCATTTTTTTCATTGTTAACAGGCAATTTGGTCCTGTTCGTGATGTGAGGATTCCTCGCCAAGAAAAAAGAATGTTTGGTTTTGTGAGCTTTCATTACCCTGAGACGGTGAGAACTATTCTATCAAAGGGGCACCCACATCACATTTGTGGCTCGCGTGTTCTTGTTAAACCTTACAAAGAGAAAACGAGGATGCATGACAGGTAGATCTTCTATCTTTTAATTGTCCACTTCATCATCCTACTGTACCCTAATTGGTTAATAGATGATATTGAATAGTTTAAGGTTTTCAAAACCAAACGAGCATTTTAATGAAATGAGCCAGCATCTTTCTTGAGGTGAAAAAAATTAAAGGATTTATATGCCCATTTTGCTAATTTATTTGGTCCACGTTCAACCCGTCTTTATTGTTTTCATCATATTGATACTTGCATGTATTTGCAATGCAGAAAGTACATGGAGAGATCTGAGTTTCCAATATACTATCCTCCACAGTGTTTCGATATGGAACACTACACTAGTAAGAACGTCACATATTGCTAGTATCTTGTTGAACTAAATATTTCCTTACTATTATCGTCTAAAGAACTTTAATTGTTTATAAATTGCCCATTCAGTTCCAAGGGTCTATGAGAATTCCAGCTTACTGAGAAAACAACTGATCGAAGAACAGGAACATGCTCTTGAACTTGAGAGAACTCGTCTCCTTGGCCTTAAACTGACACCTAGGCGTTTGACACCCAATTCCTTCTTCAATTATGGAATGGATGACTTTAAATCAAACACAGGTATAATTGACAACAAGATTCCTTGCATACTATCTCATTTTACTATTTCATATGCTCAATATTGTTTTCTTGTTTATGGTAACAGATAGTTTTAGCTCTTTGCCTGTTCAAAACCATGGCTCAACAAGTGATGATAAACCTCAACAAACTGGAAAAAGTTGCGGTGACCAGGATAAGTAAGTGCTAGTTCATTTTAAGTTACAATATGATAATGGTATTATATGTCGAATACAGTGATTCATTTTAAGATCACTTATGTGTATGAGAGAATCGCACCATATGTCAAGGATACTCATTATCCTCTATCTAAATCTCCTTAAAAGAGTATTTTTGACATTGTTTCATTGTTATTGTCACTATTTTTTGCAGCGGCCATATTGAACTCCCCGATAGCCCTTTTGCGTCTCCTCGCATAGGAAACAACAACATTTACACAGTCGTATAAAGAAAGAAGAAGAAAGAAGAAGATACAACATACAGTAGATTTGTAGAGATATAGAGGTTCACAGTAAAGTTCTTCCAATTACAACTCAAGCTCTTTCACCGCCAACTACTAAAACAGCAGAGGCTTTCTCCACCCAAAATACTTTTGAGGGAGGTTGCAAAGTTTGATACAGAAGCTAAGATGAAATACAGAGCTCTTTATACTTGTTAATGTCTTACACAAGCAAAATCTCCTTGGTGTACCAGAAAGCAAGGTGAATGGTTTCTTAGTAAAACTTTAGACAGAAGCTGAATATGTTTATATAGACTTTGGAGAAGTTGAACTTATCTTATAACATATAGCACTTGCAAATATTATTAACTTCAGTTTTATCAGTATTAGCTGAGGATGTGACTTGATTAGTGGAGTTTGGTATCTTTCTGTTGATGTGATTATTATGTGTTTTGTTTTGATATAATTATTTGTGGGGGACCCTTTAAGTGATCTTTGACATTCCATTAGAGATTTAATTGATAGGGTATTATTGCTCAGTACTATAACACAAATGATGCCATCAGGTTTATTGGCTACAACATAATAATATCATATGTTGCTGCCAGTTGGTTTCCCTTAATTACAGTTTTGTGCATTTAATATGCAGCATTTTAACTTTCAGTCTCTTGATTGGCTTCCTTCACTATTTCATTTGTCAGTTTCTTCAAATTGTCAAGTCTTCATCAGTTTCTGTTGACCTGTTCATTTTATTGGGTGAGGCTGTTGGATTATTAATTCACATGTACTGTAGAATATTAGCTATTGCACTTTCTTTTGCATTTATACATTGCCCTATTCTTGTATATAATTTATCAACCACATTAAATTATGCCGCTTCTCATTCTTCTCCTTTTTAAGTTGCACAACTTTTTTATTTCTCCTAGGTGAAGGTCTCTTCTTTGCCCTAGGGAAGTCCTTATTGCAAAATATTGTAGTATCAAGCTAGTCTCAATCAGCATTTAGGAAAAAGGGGGTGGGGGGCAAAAATAATCCAAACTTAAAATATATGCAAAGGTTATAAAAATGTCCACTTGTTCTTGAACCAAGCCAACGTCCAATGAGGCTCAAAAGAAAGTGAGAGAGAGAGAGAGAGAGAGAGAGAGAGAGAGGAGCTTGTGAATGCCCCCATAAAGCTCTTTAGCCAATCACCTAGACAACCCCATGTGCCTTTGCATAATCCCCACCTCAAAAGAGGCTTTATATGAGCCCCTCTCCCCCTCTTTAAAGTTCAAACAATTATACGTGAAAGGATATATATATAGAGAGAGAGAGAGAGAGGGCCAAAAAGAAAAAGAAAAGATAGAAAAGGACTTTAGTGCAAGTGGGAATAATGGATGTTATTGCTCCTTGCTCTCCCTCATTAGATTCACCCCTCCATTATAAGGAAAAAGAAGCTGAAAGCCCACGAGCCCACACGAGAACCTTGAGAGATCATTAGGGACCACTTTCTCTTTCTTTATTAGGGACCATGATTAAGACATCTTCATGTCAGGGTTTAGCCCCTAATGAACCCTTCAGGTGCTTGAACGGCCATGCCGCATCACGATCAGAGGGCCCAGGATGATGCGTCTCATTGGTTGGTTTCATCGTTATCGCTTATCGAGGCGACGACAGCCGTCCGAGCTGGATTTAGGATCAATGGGGGTTTTGTTGGTTAATTAATTATTGGATATGTTGGAGAGTAGAGTCACTCTCAATCAGGGCATGGACTAATCCCGGCTTGGTGCTGCTTTTGCATATTTATCACTGGTTGAGTGGGCAGTGGACGAGAGCAATGATGGGTATGTGAGTTAATTGAATTTGTTGTTAGATTAGTGACTACAAATGTTACAACTTTATTATTGATATAGTATTAGGTTTAGATTGTGGGGGCTTGTTGATTTAGCCCTGTAATAATAAGGACCAATTTTGAAAATAGACCATTTTAAATATTTATTCACAATTTTCGACCCAGTCCTAACTTAATTAGCGTTTTCGACCTAGGTTCATGAAACTAGGTCGAAATTGGTGAATAAAACTTCACGGTATTGGCAATCCCGTGAAGTTTTAGTTAGCAATTTCGAAATTGCTAATTAAGTTAGGACTGGGTCGAAAATTATAAATAAATATTTAAAAGGGTCGGTTTTAAAAATTTATCCGTAATAATAATGATGTATCTGGATGCCCTTCTTATAAAAGAGTGTAGGTAAGCATTATTGGTTGACTTTCTGTATTCATTTGTGGCTTCTTATTCTCCATCGATAAGGGGCAAGTAATTTTTTTTGTGGGACAAAATGTTTTTCCTCTTGCATTGAGTTATATACCTCTTTGACTCTTTCCAACAATGGCAAAAGACATTAATGTTTTATTAGAAACAATTGATAGGAGAGAAAATGAAACAGGTGTGTTTCTCTGTGCTCTTAGCTGGTATGTCGCTGAAAAGCTTTTTAGCGCGCAAGCTTATGGCATATGCTTCCAAGATATTGAGGGGAATGCATTTTCTCACTTGTTAAGTTTAGAGAGGTTATCAAAACCTGCTTTTATTTTGACCACTCTCGGTCCAAATGAAAACTAGTTTAGTGTCACTATTTGGGCTTAAAAAAATGGGTCCAGGTCTAGCCCGAAAATTTGACAAACAAGAAACAACACAAAATTGGGCCAGGTTCAGTCCTGGCCCAATTTTATAAAATAGCCAATCACACCCTAAGTTTCACTGGTTCATATAAACAATCTAAGCTCGTGAGCCTCGTGATTCTAATATATTTATAACTATAAAACTACGTAATTGAAAAACATAAAACATGAAGACAAATAAGAAATTGGGGAAACAATTTTGTATTGTAACATATCTCAGATGGAACGTTCTTTTTATTGATCAGAAATCTGGACTTGCGCAGAAGTGTAGGTTTTTCTAAAATTTTCTTTAAATTCGTGACTACTGAGATTTGAATCTGAATTACTCTGATATCATCACAAGGACCATGCCTCTAGAACAAAATTCTAAAGTTATTGACCGAGGGTTAAGGGGTATCATTTTTTTATGCATTACTGTTCTAGATCACGATGGTACCCATACGACGACGCATCATGTTCAAATTTGATCATACAAGACCCACTTATTCATTACCATCTAATTTCCTTGAAAACTCTGATTTATTTGAAAACCAAACATTTTCTAAGCCGTTATAAAATTGGAGACTAAACTTAGGATTATTATTAAAATTCGACGATCTAATTCCATCTTTTACAATTTGCCTTAAGTATCAACAGCAAGGACAAGATTTTCTTTTATTTAAATTCATATTTATTTTCAAAATTTTAGATGTATTGATCAAATAATAAGTCCATTATGCAATAGATATCCTGACCTAAAAATTTGATACATGAATCCAAAAGGAATTTAATCAATTTCTAAACAACTCATTTGCTTAATAGGCTACTAGTATTCTAGTACACGCAATGTATACATGACAAAGAAACAAGGTGCTAAAGTAGTGGAACATGAGGTTGCTGGAGTGTGTGTATTTTTTAATCTTCAATTGTGCTCCACCGATGAGTTGTAAAAAATTCCAAATTATAAGGACATTTTTTTCTTGTTAATTAAAGGTATGACTCACGTGACCTGATGATGTTAGTTCTTTTAAAGATTATTTCAACTTAACATGTTTGTTTGCACGGAAGTAGCTATGAAGTAGGTGAAGTGAAGGAAATAGAGGCTACTTTCGTTACTTCCAAATAAAAAAAATAATTTGCTTCTCTAGAAAAGTTATATCCATTATTTTTTTAAATGTTGATATTACGCCTAGGTGACCCATCTACTTTCTAAAACGTTTTCCGCTCCTCAAGGCCCCAAAACAGCTTAGAAGTACGGGAAAACATGCGTGGGGTCCTTGTGAAACATTGTGCACACCTGAAAATAGAGATCTTCGAAGCCGATCGGTATCTAGCATATTTCTCGCGCGGTCGAAGTATATGCATTATTTCATGAAAGTATAAGTTTCATAAAGAATAATTTAATTCTATATTAGTTAATAGATAATTACAAGGTTTCAGGCGTGTTTGAAGATAATGCTCTGCAATCATATCTGCTTTGTTGTATCCAGTGAATGTGATTGGGTTAGTGTTGAAACAAAAAGGCATACTTTAGTATAAGTTCGTAAAACTGTGATTGAGTTTATCTGTTACATCTGATACATATGTTTTTGATTTGTGCCATGGCCACATTTATGCTTTTGTCCATCAATATATATATATATATATATATATATATATATATATATATATATATATATATATATATATATATATATATATATATATATATATATATATATATATATATATATATATATATGATACAGCTGCGGTGGGGTGGGGGATGAAAGTGATTATTAAAATATTCACCACATGGAGAGAAAGAGAGGTAAATTCACCATGATGTATATACCAGTATTAGTGATGTATTTTTAATTGCTATATTAGTTATTTGCTCACAATATTTTCAACTGCTATACAAACAAACAAAAAAATGAATAAAGAGAGAGAAGTTTATTTCTACTACTTCCAAAAATATGTGGAACAAAATAAATACTTCCATTACTTCTTCTTAGGGCATGTTTGGCAGCCAGAAAGTAAACAGAAAGTAGAAAGTGAAGAGAATGTACCTTCTCAAGAAAGTATATTCTTTTCATTTTCTATTTGCAATTTTGTTTAGGTGATATAAAGTGAAAATGTGAAAAGTTGAGTTATGAGCTGACATGATATTCTTATATCTTTTTCATGATTACTTTTAAAAACAAATAATTTGTACAGAAGTTGAGGCATGTATATATAAGAAATTATTAATATGAAAATTTCAAAAGCATGACTAAACCTAGCTCACATCTAAATAAGAAGTGGACACTAATATTTCTCTATAGTTCGGAATAGATGTGATTGATCTACGCTCCTTTCTATCAACCATTTAAGAGAGAGAGAGAGAGAGAGAGAGAGAGAGAGAGAGAGAGAGAGAAAGAAGTTGATAGGGAATAGTCATCCACCAACTTTTCTACCTATTGATGTTGCCTTGGAATCAGTGAAAGATATAAAGGCCACTTTGAGATTTGTGTGCATCTTGATTTCACGGATCTCAAGGCAAGATCAATGGATATAAAAGTTGGTGACACTCCTCCCTATCAAATTAAGTTTATAGGAGTCTCTCTCTCTCTCTCTCTCTCTCTATATATATATATATATATATATATATATATATATATATATATATATATATATATATATATATATATATATATATATATATATATATATATATATATATATATAGAATAGCCTATAAACTTAAGTTGATAGGAATAGTCATCCACCAACTTTTCTACCTATTGATGTTGCCTTGGAATCCGTGAAAGATATAAAGGCCACTTTGAGATTTGTGTGCATCTTGATTTCACGGATCTCAAGGCAAGATCAATGGATATAAAAGTTGGTGGACACTCCTCCCTATCAAATTAAGTTTATAGGAGTCTCTCTCTCTCTCTCTCTCTCTCTCTATATATATATATATATATATATATATATATATATATATATATATATATATATATATATATATATATATATATATATATATATATATATATATATATATATATATATAGAGCTCTATGAACTTAAGTTCATAATGAATAGTGGTGCACCAACTTTTTATCCACTCATCTTGTCTTGAGATCTGTGATGCACAAATCTCAAAGTGGACTTTATATCTTTCACGGATCCCAAAGCAAGATGAGTGGTTAGAAAAGTTGGTGCACCACTATTCATTATGAACTTAAGTTCATAGAGCTCTATATATATATATATATATATATATATATATATATATATATATATATATATATATATATATATATATATATATAATCATTTAATTTTGGTGCTTTAAATGAAATAAAAAGTCCAAAGTAAGAGGGGATGAAGGACTTCCGGTGAGGAAAAAGGTGGGTCTGGCATGTGTGAAAAAATCTTGCACCAGCTATTATGTAGAAATGAGAAGTCTTAAACAGTCAGGAGCATTGTTTTAAATATCCCCGACATGCCTCGATATATTGCCCGATATGTCCTTTTACAGGGCTTGCCCAAACTAAATATGGCCTCTAGATATCCTTTACTATTTTTTTCATAATTTAGGCGATAAATCCCCAATATGGCTGATATATCAGCCGATATATCTTTTTATATGGCTTGTTACAAAATAATATACTGTGTTTGGTAATTTTTGGGCGAGATATCACGATTTTCCAATTATATCAAACGGCATTTTGGCCTAAAAAAATCAAACAAAATGTTGCAACGTTGATTTGTACTTTTATTTGTTTTACAAGGTTGATTAGTAATCTTAAATATATATCATTTATATTTTGTACACTTAGATTTTATTAAGTATGTTGAGATTACATTTTAGTGTATTATACTATATATGCAAACATCCATGGCATTCCGATATTTACCACATATCCTCGATATTTCCTGATATCCGCAATCCAATATAAATTTTGGCCATCCGATATTTTCCCGATATCCGATATTTAAAATCTTGGTCAGGAGTCATCGGATAAATAAAAATAAAAACTCAAAACAGTAAATTTGAAAATTGAAGAGTGTGAAAAAATAATTAAAAATTAATTTCTCTCTCCTCTTCTTTCAATTTCTATCCGGTTTCTTTAAATTTTTAAGCAAGAAAAAGAGGCTAAAAAGCTAACGTGACACCATTAACCGTACATTTCCTTTATGTTCACTTTCCGCCAAACAGAAACAAAATGGAACGTTATGCTACTTTCCATTTTTAGTCCACTTTCCATTCAGTTTCCACTCGCTAAACGCACCCTTACTTAAAAAAATTTCAAAGTTATTTCTTTGATATATATCCTACTCCCAATTCCAGTACTTCTGCTTATTCAAACAGGCACCTTGTTCGGAAAAGTTCAACTATGGTACGTCGTGACAAGTCATTTTAAGATACCAAAATTAAAAAAGACTTACGCGTGTGAAAATTACCTACTATGATTTGGGTCGAACCCTAATCGGGTCAAGATCATTCACAGCCCACGTAAACCCGACTCTCGCTTAAAACCCTAACTCCTGCTGCTCAAATTTCCTCCCTTTCTCTGAGATCTCGTCGACAATCAAGAGAGAGCAATGGAGGCGGCGAGAACAGTGAAGGACGTCTCCCCCCACGATTTCGTCGCTGCGTACTCCGCCCATCTCAAGCGCTCTGGAAAGGTACCATCTTTGCGTGGGCACTTAGTTTCATTTCAATGTGGAGGTTAAGTTTGGTGTACATTATGAATCCTATTTCTATTGTTTGTTGGTGATGGAATTTAGGCAAACTTAGGTTTATTTGAATGTGGAGCTTCATTTTTGTATACAGCTAGTTGTTAGAGGGAGAGAACCCAAATCTCTAGTAAACCCACATTTTGTTTTTGAGTAAGCCTCTGATAAACCCACATTGATTCCTTGTGTAGTTAATTTTTTATTAAATGAACTCTAACATAGTCTCGGCGCCCAGGCGGGCTGGGAAGATGAGATAAAATATGATGCCAAATCTCTAATAAATCGATATCGATTCCATATTTAGTCAATGTGGGACTAAATAGACCCTAGTTCCATGACACACAATGAACTTTGTTTATTCTTGAGTTGGTGATGGAATTTAGGCAAACTGGTCTTCGACATTTGATTGATTCATCTTAAGTAGACCCCTGGCTTGGAACATACCATTCCATGTACAGTATTTTCAGGTTGCTTATGTCATTGGTATTCTGTGTTGGACTCTTGCGATGAATATTACTTGCAATGGCAGTAGTATGTAATGTATTTTATTGTTATATTGTTGGTAGAAATTAATGTATGAAGTAAATTTTGAAGAATTTCTGCCAGTGTCAGTTGTGCTTAATTGTAAAATTAAATCCCCATTTCCTTTTTTTATGCCCCTTACCCTTAAGACATGTTTCGTTTGTCATCAGTTTTCAATTTTTGGTTGTGAAGCTAAATCTGTCTTCAAAAAAAGAAGAAGAAGAAGAAGAAGAAGAAGAAGAAGAAGAAGAAGAAGAAAAGAAACACGAATCTAGAGTCTCAGAGGACAACAAGTCGCTCCTACTATGGTGGTTTTGTAGTTTTCCAGTGAGAAGGATTCGGGCCTAGGATACATCCTGCTCCTGCAAATGCTTGATGAACCTCCATCATAGTGATCATTGACATAGGAATTTTGGACAAGGCTACCTAGTTCGGGCCACCTTGAATTAAGATCTAGTTAATGCATTCTGATTCATGATGCATTGTTGATCCAGATTGCTAAAATGGTGACCCAAAAGTGAAAAAAGATTGAGAAATGACTGATTTATTCAATGAGCTCCTCGACATTTTTTTCTCTAGAAATTAACATTAGTTGATAGACCTAAATGTGGTTTTCGAGACTGGTAATAAAGCTTTAAACTTTGGATTTTGATTTGATTAATTAACATTGCTAGAATTCTGATATACATTTTCTTAAACTAAAGTAGGTCAGGTTTCTTTTTGAGAATAAGTATCTACTCAGAATTTGCTCTACAGATATTAATGATGAATATTTCTATTATTACGATTTGTTAGTTTACATCCTTTCACATGTGAATGTATTCACCTTGACTCTATACATGCACACTTATAACACATGTACAATTAACAAAATGACCCATCAAAATGCTCCCAAGAGCACTATGAGAGTGCCAATCCGTTTGAGCCTACCCTTGTGTGTTTTCACGGAAACCAAAGTGCACCGTTAAACTTTCCAACCCTTGTGTGTTTTCACGGAAACCAAAGCGCACCGTGAAACTTGTTCATGTAATGGGGCTTCTCTCTCGCTCTCTCTCAATCGACATTCTGCATATATGTTGTGTTCTTGCAGCGGCGGGATGGAAACATTCTTAAATTCTTCTTTCCGTATCAAGTTAACTTTGGCTAGTTACTAACTAATGTAAGACTTATTGTCTTCTCTCACAAGATAGTGAGAAACAACGTGCAATATGCATTATTGCTAGTTCTGTGTTAACACTCCCTTTTCTACCTTTTTCCAGGTTAGGAAAGTTTACCCAATTTCATCTTGTTCTGTTTTACTTATTTTATGGATCTACTTGTTCAAAATTCTTGATTGATGTGAAATTTAGCTCTTATTAGACAATTCCAGGTTATATGATCCTACTCAGTAAGTTTGTAGTAGAGTTTTTGTCTGCTGAAATTTGAAGTTAAACATTTGGGAACTGGCTAAGGTCTTGGTATTGTCCATTTCTGGTTGTGACAGGCCTATGAACGAGCCACTACATTGGGAACTTACTCACATCTTGTATATATTACTAGAAAATACCACTAATATTTTTCCTGAAACTAAATATATGAATAATTATGTAAAAATATTTTTTAATGCCAATGTGTTTTAGTAATTAAACTTGTCTTAAGTTGTCGAATCTCAGAAATATCAGTCTATATGTCACAAGAATTCCATTATTTATGAAATAAAATAATAGTAAGAGCATGTTTGGGAACTTGGCTTATTATCCATTTGGCTTATAATCCACAAATGAATTATAAGCCAAAGTGTCTGGTGAAATAAATGGATTATAAGCTGCATTCAATAGGAGAGTGTTTGGCAAATGGGTGGATTATAATCCATCATTACTATTATAATGACCAAAAAGGACATTGGTTTTGGAATTATCTTAAATGTTGAGGGGTAAGTTGGTCATTTACTTGGTCAAACAATCCAGCTTATAAGCCCCCCAAAAAATAAGTTGGGTTGGGGCAGCTTAAATTTTTTTGGCTTATAAGCCATATAAGCGGTTTGCCAAACATATTTCTGTGGCTTATAACCCACGTTGACCGGTTCCCAAACGTGCTCTAAGTATTGACTTATTTTTGTGCAAGTATTGCTCATTTTTTTCCTTTGTAACAATTTTGTTATCAGAGCGTTAAGTTATAGATTACCGTCTATCTAAAAACATCAATTTTGCTCAAGGTTTTTACGAAGGAGGTTCTCCGAGCTATGAGAAATTATCTTTTACAAAGTTATTTAGTTGTCTGTACTTTATAGACTGGTAAGCATATTGGGTGATTAGTCTTACCTAATAACATTGAATGAAGCCTTTTAGATATCCTTTGCTGTTTGAGATGGATTCTGTGTCACCGGAAATTGACATTTTCTGACTTGATCTATTAGCACTACAATACATATTGAAAACTTCATCTCCATTTTAAATATAGTTCATTTTTAATATCTTATGCCAAACTTTGCAAGTAGTTTCCAAAGTTCTCACTGTATTGGTCTTCTGCAGATGGAGCTTCCTCATTGGACTGACATTGTGAAGACTGGACGATTCAAGGAGCTTGCTCCTTATGACCCTGATTGGTATTACATTAGAGCTGGTATGGTTGCCAACCCTTCATATTCTCTATTTATCTTTTTTAAACACTAAATATTGCTAATCTCATAGTTAATGAGAAGCTGTAAATTGTTTAACCCTTTTAATATATTACAGCATCTATGGCAAGAAAAATCTATCTGAGGCAGGGCATTGGAGTCGGTGGTTTTCAGAAGATCTATGGAGGCCGCAAAAGAAATGGAAGCCGTCCACCACATTTTTGCAAAAGCAGTGGAGCCGTTGCTCGCCACATTCTTCAACAGTTGCAAACGATGAATATAATTGATGTTGATCCGAGAGGGTGAGAACTCGCTATCTTCTCTTCTTCTTCTTTTTTCGGATTCTTGGTATGTTAAATCTTTATAGGTTAAATTTGCAATGTTTCTTCTAATAGTTCGGTATTCTTTCTTAATTGCTACTACTTTTATGATCTTCCACCTATTTTTTTCTTTACTTAACTATAGTCACATGGTTATTTTGGTTAGAGATAAGGAATTAGATAGGCTCATAACTTTGGAGGCACAATCACCTAACTTTCGCCAAATCCGGATGAACCCTTTGTAGTTCTATTGTTGCAGACAGACCACTTGATTGAATTTTTTTTGACCCTTTTTGTCCTCAGATGACAGACAAATCCGGATGTACCCTTTGTAGTTCTATTGTCGCGGATGACAGATAGACAAATCCGGATGAACCCTTTGTAGTTCTATTGTTGCAGATAGACCACTTGATTGAATTGTTTTTTACTCTTTTGTCCTCAGATGACAGATAGACCTCCTGAGAGTAAAAGAGTTGAAAAAAATTTCATTCAGGGGGTCTATCTGCAATAATAGAACTAAAGGGGGTATATTCGTAATTGGGTGATAGTACAGGATAATCCTTTGGAATTTATTCCTGCATCAATCGTAAGGATACATTCCTTCTGCTAATTCTATTATTATTACTTTTTTTTTGGTCAAAATCTGGGTTTCAGTGTTTCCTTATGCAGTGAATACTGGATTAAGTTTTATCCTGCTCAAGTCTTTGATTTATCATTTTTCATGCAAAATTCTGTTGCGAGCTCAAGTTTCTTTCTTGTGTCTCAGGGGGAGGAAAATTACTTCTCAGGGACGGCGGGATCTTGATCAAGTTGCTGGAAGGATTGTCATCGCCCCTTGAATGACATTTTGATTTTTCTAGTGTCTAAGTTTAAGAACTCGATTATGGTTTTAAGCTAGTTTGAGAGCTGTATGAATGAAGAAGTTTAAAAGTTTTTGAACCTAATGCTTTGACAAGATGAAAGGTAATGAAGCCTAGTTTACTACTAGCTTTATGCAACAACAAAGTCTGTTAGATTGTTATTTTGCTTATATGTGTTTTGAGTTAAATGTTTTGTTCCTTTTTATGAATTTATCAACTCTATTCTGGGTTTGATTCAAGTGGTTTTGTCAGTCTTTATTTCTTCCTTCCTCCTGTCAATTCTTTATCTCTTGCTTCTTTTACCCCCTCCCCTTGTTATAAGAAAATATTGCAGGGTTTATTCGGTATAAAACCATCGCAGCGTCTAAGAACAAATAGAAGAATATGATACCTTCAGTTTCATGTGCATTTTATCACCGTATAGGATTTTTCGTTATATCATCCTTAATTTCACCATCTTGAGGAATGAGTTGATTCATTTAAGAATGCCTAAATTTATTGCGCCTAAATCCTACAATATACTATCCTTCACTGTATCTGGAAAATGTATACAGAGCTAAGAGCTTCAAACAAGTGAGTGGGAGTTCATTCATAAGATGATTTTGATTCATAGGTGATAGCAAATTTATTTCTTTATAAATGATCACAACTTCTAGTGCATGGAGAGTCGAAAAATTATTTATTCCTATTAAAAGAAACACCTAATGGGGCAGCAAGGAATAAAAAAACTTGGAATTTGGATCTTCTTCACTATCAAAAAAGGTAATGGAGAGAGAATATTTTTATCATAATCGTAAATTTGTATTGTTGAAGGTTTTGATTCATTCTAAATATAACACTGACCATACACCTATAGATCACATTCTTTCCTAATTTACACTTAAAGGCAAATCATAACTAGACACTGCACAAATCAACGATTGTGGTAAAAATAGTGACCTCTTATTTACTTTTTGACAGTGAAGAGGATTGGAATCCAAAACTTGAGCTTCTGCAGAAACATCTCTTGAATTTGACTTGGTGCAAAAACCACTTGAGATCCCTCCCGCACCCCAACAAACAAACAAAAGGTCTTCTTGTATCTAGCGATTTTGTTCTTATAACATCACACATCCTTTCAATATTTTACTTCCAACTAACTTCTGCTTTCCTGAAATCGAGAATTGAGAATCAATCCAACTTTGAAAACCAATAACAGCAGTGAAAAAGTCATTTATGCTCTAGAGAGAATGTCAATGACTAGCAAGAAATGAAATGAAATGATGACACCAAGCATAATGAAAGGAATGAAGAAAAGAAAGGTCGAAAATGTTGTTTAATCTAGAAACGAAAAAGGCTGTTTGCAAATAAACAAGAGAGATGACCACTTGAGCCAGAAAAATAAAATTACTGTACAGATGTTGACAGATGGTAAAAGTGGTTTATATAGCACTTTTGTGGTTTATAAGCCACTTTCAGATGTTTGGCAAGTGACTTTTTCTAGCTTATAAGCTTAGCTATGATATCCTAGCTTGTTTTGTAGTGGATTATAAGCCATAAGTTTGACCAAGTAAAAGACATATATACCTCTCGTCATTCATAAAATTCCAAGCCACATCCTTTTTGGTGGATTAAAAGTCATGAACTTTTTGATCATTTTGGCAATAATGATGGATTATAATCAACTCATTTACCAAACACTCTACTATTGAAAATAGATTATAATCCGCAAAATTTACCAAACACCATGGATTATAATCCAAAGTTATCAAGCATGCTCTTAATCTTATATGTGACGAAAGAAACTATGTTCAATGATTGTGAATATTTATGGACTCTCATGATTACTTTAAC
Source organism: Asparagus setaceus (assembly GCA_012295165.1). Classification (NCBI taxonomy): domain Eukaryota; kingdom Viridiplantae; phylum Streptophyta; class Magnoliopsida; order Asparagales; family Asparagaceae; genus Asparagus; species Asparagus setaceus. The sequence continues at coordinate 57,124,560 of CM022704.1, read as the reverse complement.
ATTATCTGTTGTGAACTCCTTTATTCCAAATGCTATTGCATCTTTTGCCTAGCAAACGAGGTTGTAGGAACTTTACCTTGAAGTCGTGAACTCTAATACCTTTTTCCTGCCTAAACCCAAAATTCTATACTTTTGCCTACATATTCTGCTCAGATCATTTTCGGAATTGAAAAGAACCTCTTGGTGTTGATTTGTTAATGACATAATTATTTGATCTCTGCATGATGAGTGTCTTAACTGAAGTTTAAAAGTTTTGAGCTCACAAGAGACTCGGTCTCATCTCTTTGGATGTACCGTGTAATTTGTGATATTGGTGCAAAATTTGTTTTCCATTTACGCGGGTGCTGTTGAATAAGTATGAGATTTATGTAATGGAAGATAAATTCAATATATGATGATCCGGACAAACTTTGCTTCTTTTTTTTTAATCTCTTAATAAAAATAATCATGGGCTTGACAACTGAGCTCAAAGCGGTCCCAATTATGATGTGGGTCCCACGAGTTTTGTAAATCATTGCAAGTTCAATCACTTTCCTCTTTACAAGTATCTTATTATCCAAAACAATGTCATAAATACATGGAGGCCACTAGCTGGAGGATATTTGGTATCTGGGTCCCAGAGCCAAAACCCCATTTGCAAATTGGACAGTTCAGCAAAACCAGGATGTTTTATTGCAAAATCAATCTGCTGTGGATTGCGTTCTGGATCTTGTAGGACCCATTCAAATCTTGAGTGGATAGGTATTTGCAGATAATAGTGAGGGAAAAAGGAGCAAAATACATTTTAAAAAAAAGAGAAAGAAAGGAAGGGGAAAAAAAAAGTTTAAAGCAGAAAATGTACAGTTTGAGCCAAAACTACCGCCAAAATAGATGATAAAATACAGCCCTGGACCGAAAAAATTTAGGCCCAATAAGCAAAATAACTAATGTTCTTAATTGTGGGCTTCTGGTTTGCGAGATCTCAGATGTAATCCTAACTTAAAGCATTCCTATTAAAAAAAAGGCATCAAGAACAAACAATCAAATAATAATAATAACAATAATAATAAAAGAAGAACAAACAATAAAATTAAAAAATAGACAAAACTAGTCACTGTTTTCTCTCTCTTACCCGTGTGATATCATCATATGAGACATAATGAAGAATATTACGTAAATCTCAAGTTCATGAAGATGAATTATAGTCCAAGGGAGTCACTCTTAATCGAAGTTTAGGGTGAGGACTGAAATGTGCAACATTAACACTCTCTAGTCGCATATCACTTTTGTAAAAAGTTACATATTGCCGGTATACTTTTGTAAAAAAATTGATATCGAATCATAAAAGCCAATCATTTCTCAAAATGCATGAAAGTTCACCATTTTCAATCTGGGAAACCACAGAGAGAAGGGAAAAAGCTTCACAATCCGCAGAAAATCACACATCAAGAAGTAATTTACAGTTTCATTTCATGCAATTGTAGGGGGGGAAACTATAGCTGGAACAGAAAATGCATCATACACGTATGAAATATAAACAACCAAGTTGGAACTTCTGGATTACTGCACCTTAGCTCTTCATTTTTACAATTATGTTAAAGATAAAAAACAAAAACAAAATGTACCTTGTCAAGTCAGATTACTATATCGCTCTGAGCAGCAGTCAAGCCTGAAAGGAAACAATACAAAAAAATGAATTGAGTGAAGCAGCGCACACCTTTATTATTAAAATAAATGAGCCAATAAGAAAATTATAACACTTTTCCTAATTTCAGATTTGACTTAGAAGAATAACCTGGTGATATCATTCAATTTGACTTGATAGATATTGAAGCATCTCAAGTATATGCTCTTCGTATGCCGATCAAACTAATAACAAACCAACACTAATAAGCGTACATGGTTTTTTTTTTTTTTTTAAATAGAAAAATAAGTGCTGAAACACTCACAAATCACAATATGAAAAAGGATCTACGGCATTAAAAATGGTTTTTAAGATATTGCTCCCCCAAATTTCTATCTATTTTGAAATAAGTTCCCCAAAGCTTGATATTATAAAGTAAATCCTCCAAAACTCATCGATTATCCCAAATTAGTCCCTTTAGTTTGAATATGATAGTTTAACTGCAAACTAGATTTACGACAGCTAGTTTTTCTAATTTCTGTTATACCCCTGTTTTTAACACCCACTTATGACGGTCATGAAGGCGACGAATCCTTCTAAACCCATTAAAATTTGCACATTGGATCTAGAATGTGCATGTAAGAGCATATAACATAAGGTAGATTTTTAATGGGTTCAGAAGGAGTCATTGCTTTAATGACCGTGAGAAAATGAGGGGTTACGGCAGTGGTATAATGGGAAAACAAAAACCAGCTATTGTTGCTTTATATTGGAGTTAACCGAAAAGATTGAAACTAAATGGACTAATTTGGGCAACCAATGAGTTTAGGAGGAATTATAATTTCAAGTTTTGAGATTGATTTCAAAATAGATGAGAATTAGGGGCCCAACATCTCAAAAACCGCAATAAACTAAGTTGCTTGTAATTGACTAAAGTCTAAAACTCACCGTAGCGTAGCAGTTAGTATCCAAAACAGTGTTCTCCTAAATAGCTTCACAAAATTTTTATGCTCATAGCTGGCCATGACCTAACACCTCCCTTCAAAAGCTTGTTAAGCCTCAGTATCCTTTCTTTTCATACTTCTTTGCAAAATCTGTCAGCAGCAACCTCTGTCGAAAAGCCAAGTACTTATCTAAACTGGTCCCAGCCCATTGCTGACAAAAAGACTCATCAGTAGGAACAAATGAGCTTAGAGGAAAAGGTCCTTTAGGAGCTTTCTTCAGGGAAACCAAGAATCTGTGACGTGGTCGAATCCTTTGATCTAGAGACAAGCTCAAGTACATGGGATATTTTGTCAAGGATTGCACCTCATTATGGAGTTCATTAACAAGATAAAGATACTTCGGCCTTAGGTTCCTCTCCAGTGATAAAGATAACACCTAAAAGAAAATTGCCGTAGTTAAAAAATGTATATATTACCTACATACCTAAAGAGAAGAAATTGAGTTATTTAGATATTAGTCCCTCAAATCTTTGAAATTGCTCATACATCCCTCAAATCGAAGGGACTTGCAATTTGGTCCAACAATGATCAAATACCCGTCTTCTTCGAACACATTTTTTTTGGGTGGGGGGGGGGGGTGCATAAACTGAGGGGTAATTTGGTCATTGAAGGACCAGATTGTAAGACACCTTAGAATTTGGGGGACTTTTAAGCATTTTCAAAGATTTGAGGGACTAATATTGAATTATTGAAGATTTGAGGGACGAATATCTAAATAAACCGAAATTTTTTTAGCACAACCAAGAATGCATATGAGTGAGAGCTAACCCGAGTAAGTAACGTACGGGTCTAGCCAAGAACACAAAAGGAGTGAAGAGGAGAAAAGCAAGAGCTTACCTGAGCAAGACTCGTCAATATTTTCAAAATCTCGGAATTACGCATTCCAATGCTCCTGAGGAAGTTTATTCTGGGCAGTATTCCGTCCTCTATGCTATAATGTAGGAGCTGCGGGTGTTTAGTGACCATCTTTACTATATTCTCCCTCGGCGCTTCCAATTCATTTGATAAAAAGGACAGACGAGAAGTCCATGAGTTATCAATCCTTTGGACAAGAATTTGGGGGCTAAGTTGGACGACTTTGCTAACATCACTTCCCTTGATACCAACTTCTTCAACCAAATAGCGAATAGTGGGCTTCAGAGAATGTTCAACACTATAAGAAAACAAAGATGGTGCAGCAGTAATTATCTGTCCTATTCGTGCCTCTGGAATTCCTATGCCCAACAAGAAAATCACATGGGACATCATATTGTTTTCTACAGTATACTCTAAAATCTGAGGTTGTCTAACAAGGATCCTCTTGATATCGCCGTGTTTGACACCAACACTCAACAAAAACTCCAATCTTTCTTGTGCAGATGCCAAGTTTATCTGAAGGGACGGCATATGCCTCTCGTAGATAGAAATAAAGTGAGATTCTTTTAATCCAAATGTATTTAGGTACTTGATCAAAGGGTACCATTTCTCATCGAAATCTAGTTCTTCTGCTAGTTTCTGGAACTGTCTTTCAGTAAATTTTCCATTCTTTGACTGCAATCAATATACAACATTTAGTTTTTGTGCCCCCTGATGAATCAGGATATATTCATGCGAGGCACGAGGCCAAAGTCGAAGAAAATATTCAACATACCTGGTCTTCACTATCTGAATTAGAAGCAGGCGAGCCAAGTGCAAGTTTCAAGCTAGATCCAGTTTTTGTCAGTCGAGCTTTCTGAACTTTACGTGTTGACCTCAGAGAAACTGCGTTCCAAGAGGTTCCATAGTCATATGACCTACTGATGTAGTATAGACATATTTTTTAAGACCAGAATAGAGATAAGAAGCTTCTCACCAGAGGGTCGATTGCCATAGGCCTCCTCCAAGTCTGAAGAATCATCCTGCAAAATTTGAGCAAATTACTCCTAGTAATATGCATCTTATAATCTTCTTGATGTAAATTAAACACTATAACAAGTCTATATGGCCCATATTTTGATTAATTTAACTAGAAATTTGAACAATATCATCAAAGCCTCTAAAGTTCGGGTTGCGCTTTTGAATTATTTTCTCCATTCACCACACCTAAGGGCCATTCCTCTTAAATTAATAATCTCCTACAGATTTTTCTATTGAACTAATCTTAGTCATAGTCCTTCCTACTATAATCCTGTTGGTCCTGACTAGCACATCATTGGTTTCCATTGCATGTCAATAACTTATCAAAATATTTCGACAGATGATCCCCCCATGTAATTGAAGCTGCCTCTAGCTTCTTCCAAGTTTGCTCATTGTATCCTATTTTGTAGTCCAATTTGAATTTCCAGGAAGAGTTTCTTAATTGCCGAAAATGATCCATAAAACACGATTTGTTGTATAGTCATTTTGGTAATTCCCCTCGCTAAATTGCCAAATTTGTTTTTTAAGTTGACCCCAGTTACTAATATGGTATTCTTAAAAGCTCCGGCGTCAATACGACCTTTTTTTCCTTGCCGGCGGCGAGAGTTCTGACGAGAATTGTAGCTTTTTTGTAGGAAAAATTTCTTCCACCCATTGACTCCCAAAGTTATTGTATGTTACACACCCTTCTTCTCCTTCGACTTTCCCGAATTCAAATTTCTTCTACCCCTTTACCCAGTAAGACCCTCCTCCACTCTCTCTTTCTCTGTTATCAATGGAGCCCTCTCCTTCTCCTTCAACCTCACCCAATTCATACCCAAACCCTTGGATTAGGGTTTGGGTTTGAATTGGGTGAGGTTGAAGGAGAAGAAGGGCGCTCCATTAATGAGTGAGAAAGAGAGGGTGAAGGAAGGTCTTATTGGGTAAAGGGGTAGAAAAATTTTGAATTGGGAGAGCTTGAAGGAGAAGAAGGAAGGGTTTGGGTTTGAATTGGGTGAAGTTGAAGGAGAAGAAGGGCGCTCCATTATTGAGAGAGAGAGCGGGTGAAGGAGGGTCTTATTGGGTAAAGGGGTAGAAAAAATTTAAATTGGGGAAGGTTGAAGGAGAAGAAGGATATAAAATACAATAACTTTGAGTGGGGGGTGGAAGAAATTTTCCCAACAAAAAAGCTACAGTTCTCGCTGGAATTCTCATTGCCGGTAAGAAAAGAGTCTTATTGATGTCAGAGTTTTTAAGAATACCATATTGATAATTAGGGTCAACTTTAAATACCAATATGGTAATTGAGCTTAATTTCCCTTCAGCTTCATCAGTATGCTAAAGTCATGCAACACTAAAGAAACACATCTCTACTTCTACCATTTTGCTGGAATTATATAATGAAATCCTTCTTAAATAGCCACCTCTATGAATGATCCTAAGAAACGAAAATGTTTCTTGGCTATCAGGATACAGTACATTGTTTCTTCCTCTAGTATTTTTATTAAATCATGTTTCATATGTTTTGTTTCCTCCGTAAAAAAGTTTGATTGTGAAGCTTCTCTTCGTATTTCTACCTATTTCACTAGTTCTACTTGGAAATTATACTGCAGAGAGAGAGAGAGAGAGAGAGAGAGAGAGAGAGAGAGAGAGAGAGAGAGACTTTGTGCAATACTTGATGGTTCAGTGACAGAAAACTGGTCTGTATCTCCTCTAGTAGCAGGAAATATGTCCTTAATAAAATCATTATAACTACTATGCATTTGTGTCTTTTCTAACTCACCATATTCTATCATCTTAAATTTTTCCAAAACAAATTAAACTGCATGTAGATTTCTTTGTTCCTCTCTAATATTTACGTTAATAATCTTAATAAGCATATACCTCTGTAATAAAACCAAACTGATTTTTGAAATGATTGTTCCTTTTCTTAGCCATGGTACAGTTTGACCCTTTCCCATAGTTATAGATGCTGGCAGCTGGTAGTTCGGCGTAAGATTCTCTCTTCTAAGATTTTTTTTGGGGTTGGTGGGGGGGGGGGGGGGGGCATAGCCTTGTATGTCTCATAAGTTTGTGTCCAAGAGGGGGGCATAGCCTTGTATGTCTCATAAGTTTGTGTCCAAGATACTTTCTACAACTTTGTATATATTTTTCAGTTGAGTTCTAATAAACACACGCCAAAGCAGTTTTCCTCCTTCATTAGACCTTTTCTTTGTTTTTTCCAGTTTACAAAGACAAACGAGTTACTATTATTCCTCCATATCTCTGAACCTGAATAGGGGATGGCCAAGTTCTACAACTCCCTACTTTTTAGTTTATCCAAAACATCTTATCTTACATAAGCTAGAATTGTTTACATCAAATAAGTCATTTGATCCTATATTCTCGTTGAGTGAACTATGGAAATAAATTCTCCATTTTTCTTTTTATGTCTTATTCCTTCCTCAGCCTCTGAGTCTCTGCTTGTTTATGTGAATTATTTATGCTTTAGACTTAGCCTTACAGTTCTCTTAGCTTCCTTCTTGCATATGGATCCTAACATATAGCTACGTTTCTATGGTTTGTTCTTAAGCAAAAATATTGGTGTTATTATGAAGATCAGAACCCACATGTTAAAGCCGTGCAGGAAGCTTGACTTCCCACATGTATTGTTAAGTGCCTACCCTTCATCGAGGCCTAGGGGATGCCGGATGCTAAAGTAGCTGGACCAGACCAGCTTGTCTGTTTTGTTTTCAACCGCCTCAACAGGGCATACCTACGATGCTTAGCTTTTGTCTAAAATCCAATCATATCACGCTTTCCCCTGTTACTGTTGCACAAACTGTATTACCGCGGCTCGTTGTTGTATACAATGCTCCACAGTAAATTCCATAAGGACTAATTTATTAAAATTCAACAAAACTTATGACAGTTAATTGGTGCAAGTCCCATAAATCCACTCTATTTGACGACATTAGATGAAATTTCTTTCCAGCCTGCTGATGGAAATCTACGCTCAAAATATCTATCAAATATGAAACTAACCGCATGATAGGGGAGGTTAATTTGAAATTGTTAGAGGAACTTTGGTTGCATGCCCACCACTGGAGAAGGTTACGCTCAAAATATGTATCAGATTCTGAAACCAAAAGACAATGAATTCAGACATTTGTCTCAACCTACTTACTTACATTACATATAGTACTATCCAATTTTAGGACTTTTCTTTCACTTATATTTTTCCTTTTTATGGAACTTTTATTTTCTTGTTAGAGTTAAACTATTTTAGACGTTCTATAGATAGCCTACAATAAGTATATATACGCAAAGTTTTACCCTTTTCGATGTCAATCAATAGTAGGAAAAATCTTTTCCCAACTCCTTGTGGGCAAATCCAACATTACTTAAAGGAACTTGATTTGAAGTGTACTCAGAGTCATTAAGACAGAGAATCATATCCCCTCTCCCCCAAAATATCCGCTTCTCGGGTCAAAGTAATTTAGTTAGTTAAAAATAAAAGAACTCGATATTGCTCTTGGTACTTCTGACAATTTACCCGAGGTCTCATTTACCATTTTTCTTTTGGGAACGCCTCGGGCCCGCAAGTCCTTTGGCGCAACTTAAGTCCTGAGACCCAGGGAGTGTAACACATTGTTTTGGCTACCCAATGCTACACTTGAATCTCATAACCGATCATTTAAACCATCTATAGTCTCTTAGTTTTCCTGACGTGGGACTAATTTTAGTGGGGTATCATATTATCACATTATCTACAGGACACTAAACAAAAGCATATCTACATATATCAATATATGTCAGGAATTCACCACTTAAGTGCTTCATTAAAAATTGTATCTCACGGTCTTGGGTTCGATTCCGTGCTGGGTTATTTTTTTTTAAAAAAAAATTGTATCTCAAACCCTTCACTTTCGTAGAAATGATTCAGAATTTGAGTAAGCATTTCCAAATAAAACTTGCAATAGAGCATTTTCAAATAAGACATGAACCATCACTGCTCAACATAAATAATTGAACCCCAAACAAGCAATTCTAATTCCTAGCAACATCAATTGAATATCATGCATCCATCTTTTGAAGTGTCATTACTACTAAGATTTTAGTTCTAATTATAGAAACTTTGTGAGGAGAAGGACTTTACATCGGATAGCTCAGATTCGCTGTCATCAGAATCATCCTCATCGTCCCCATAATAAGCTGAGGTTCGCCGATTCCTTCGATTGGATTTGAGGATTCTAGGGTTCGAGTGCGACGAGAAGACGCTGACGCAGTTGCGCCTCCTCAGAGGCGCGACGGAATGAGGAGAGAGAGAAAGAGGATGGGGAGGAGAGAGAAAGGGGATAGGGTTTAAGCTGAGACAGAGCATAATTAGCTGAGGTTTTTCTTTTTTTTTTTCTTTTTTTTTTTTTGAATATTCTTGATGGAGTTGGAGATTCTGTAGCAGCTTGCGGCACCGAAACGAGAGAGAGGGAGAGATTTTTTTTGTTCTAGTTTTTGTTTTCTTATCCTGTGCAGTGGCGGAAGTGAGTTCTGAATACCTCATGGTGATACTTGATTTATAATCCACGCATGGATTATAAATAAGTGGGTTATAGGCCAAAATATTTGATAAATTTAGTAGATTATAATTCATTTTTAATAGTAAAGTATTTGGCAAATTGGTAGCTTATAAGTCATTATTCTTATCAAAATGACCAGAAATCATTTGATGAGATTGAAGAGGGATAAATGAGGCTTGGAATTTTATAAATTTGAGGGATATATTGGACTTTTACTTAGTCAAACCTTGTGGCTTATAAAAAAAAAGATAGGACCCACCTTATTTTTTGGTAAACGGTGAAATTAGGGGCGCAAGAAATATTTGTATCCGCACATATATCCATATCTATTAGAATACAAATATGGTTACTAAATGTCTACATTTGATAGGATATTGTTGTAGATACAGATATGTAGTGAAATATTCGGATCCATAACTGGAATCTCTAAATATATATTCAAGGTAATTTTGATGATCAAGAGATCTAGTGTTAGCTTCTCAGATATAACAAACATATTAATAAACTCATGCAATGCAAGTGAGAAATGTTGTTTTCTTTGTTTTCCACTCTTTCTTTCATGGATAAGTGGTTTTTGTTCTATAGCCAACAATAATTTGGAAAACTTTACTTGTTACATATAGCTCCAAACATATAGCTCCAAATATAATAAACCTCCGTTAGCTTACATAGGAAAAATGTGTATGGAGTGACAACCCATTTAGCAAAATAAGCTACCAAGAGATAAATTAATTGTGAAACCCACCCAACTAGTCACATAATTTTTTTTAGAACTCACCACTTTATTTCTTGGCAGCTCATTTTGCTTCAGCTCATTTTGCTTTTAAATGAGCTGCCGCCTCATAACCATCCTTTCCACTTAAATCATAATCATATTGGCAACAATGCAAACTGCAACAACTGGAATACAATAAAATAAGTTTTTAACAATAAAGGCCTTATAAATTTTTCTTTTGTTAAAAGGAGAAAGTTTATTATACCCTTATTAAATTACTGCAATCTTGATAGCCCTCTACCAAGCTATAACTAGTTCAGTTAGAATAATATCCATTGTAACACTTCCAATCTACCCCTATCAAACCACCTCTGGATAATATACAGCAGAAAAAGAAAAAAAATCGTTTGTGGAGCGTAAAAAACACATATGAATTCTTATATCTTTACACATTCCACAATATCCGAAAAAAGAACATTTGCACAACTATTAAAAAGAGGTGCAAACAAAAATCAATAGATAAGTATCAAATCAATTCCAAATGACATATTTATGATTCACTTAAGAATCATGCTTATATCATTTACCATCATTATTTGCATTTAGCTAGTCGCGAAATGCTATGAACATCTGCAAAGCATAAAAGTTATTATCAAGATGTCAAAGAAGGCATTATTGAGAAGGAATTGAGAGGAGGGGAAGAGATTCATTGGGGTTAGATAAAATGGCTTAAACATCTCGACGATGGGATACAAGAAATTTTAAACCATATATGTGCATAGCAGTGGTGATTGGCGAATACAAAATATTTTAAGCACTCAGTGGTTTCGTCGGCTCAACTGCCATGAAAACTGATCTACAGCTGCCATTGCTTGAGATGCTGAACCAATTGAACCATCATACCTGTAAATATATCAAAAACATGAAGAAAGAATTTATTAATCAAGATTCTCATTTCCTAACAAAAAATAAGAATAAATAGAGCCGTACTTAAAAGTTTCAAAGTAATGTTTTTGTTTGTTCTCAGCCCTTACATTGCCACCAAAAGATATGCTGCAGTCTGCATAATGATAACACCTTCTCCAGCAGGCTTTGATGTATTGACACACCGAGCACTAAACCAGTGATCATGAATTGATGTCACCAGATCTGCGATCAGCATAAGATAGTTATTGACATTATGTCAAGGTTGGAATTAGGGTTGAGGCTTGTTGTTATTGTCATATATCATGGTATGAATGATGATTTACTGCAAAACGACTTAACAACCAACTCATCTTGATTCCATTTATTATTTATTATTCTTGTTTCAGCATAACCTTGCCGCATTAATTACAACAATGCCATTTTAAGAAAATGAGGTCTTAGTTAACTGAATATTAGCACTAGTCCTCTTGGCGAGCTTTGAGCATGAGAGGAAGTACTCACACTGGTTTGGTCCGATACAGAAGAATTCTTTCTGGAGGCTGTTTCTCTTGATGAAGTCGAGAAATGGATTCAGCTCAATAGCCTTCAAGTTTGCTCCTTCCTGTTCTGCTCTGCTAGAACCAAGAACCAACTATTACTGTTTCAAGCTTAAGAGCCAGAGGTCAACTCCTTTTGCTTAAAAGGAAACAAGTATCAAATTTTAAGGTGGAATTCTATTTTCAGTATGTTACCTTGTTATATCCACACATGAGGAGCAAAAATAAGGATTATTTCGTGTAAAAGAATTTAGGAAAGGAGAGAATCATGAATACATTACTATGAACCTCAGGGTGTACATGAAACTAAGAAATCGTATCTTCACAAGATGTAGTGCATACATGCCATCGCGAAACTAAGAGATTGTATCTGCAGTTTACATGCTGTAGTGAACGCATGAAATGAAACTCTATTCGTTAAGATTTCTAGCACACAAACTATCATTTTACCTGTACAGAAAATGCCAGTGGCAGATGGTTACTCTATAAAGTTTCAATTCACAATGATTTAGTGTATGAAATTCAACACAGATGTCACTAATAATTCTAGCTCCGCCTTCGCTCAGTACTTTTGTTTTTTATTCATACACTAGAATCTAAACAATTGTTAGATGTTAGCCCACATACCCAAGCTTTCACACCTTCTAGAAGTGTGCAACAAAGTTCCGCTTTGTGCTAGAGTTAAAAAGGAACGCATACATGGGCAGAATACAACCTAACCCTGTAATTTACACTAATCACCACAGAAAGGAGCATTTTTGTCTATACACTCCGATACCCTTAGTTAGGGAACGCTCCATAAAACGACAAAAAGAACAACAAAGTCTTTATCCCAAATTTTGGGTTTAGGTACAATCTACATGAAACCTTTTTATCCATGACATTAGCAACTGATTTACCCGTTTTGACTACCTCAATCCATGTAAATACACTCCCAGCTTTAGTCCAAGTTGCTCTATTAACTACCATCCCATCACTCTACTAACACTCATTGTACGTACTCAAATTGTCCTGGATATCCCTCATTTCATCCTCACCCAAATATACCTGTTATGGATGTAACATTTCTCATCTCGTCTTTTAGCACGCTGCAAGTCATCCATGCTACATACAAATATCAGCTCCCTTGTTTACTGTTTTTAATTGTTCAACAGAAAGTATGTTGATGTGATCAGAAGTAAAGAGACAGAAAGATAAAACAGAATTACATTAAAATCACCATCAACAAGCAGAACCTATCCAAACTTCTCCTTTCAGAGCAACAAGGATGCATTGACTTTGACACCAGCTACCCAATACAGCACCTACTCCAATCAGTTGCATTAGCTCTAGAATTCTGAGAGTAACGGTATTAGTAGTTCATGTAGACTTAAGATCTCCTGGAAGCTGACCTAATTAAGTTCTAAGGTGTACCTAGAATACCGTTTAATTAATTAGGAATGGACCTATAGCCCCCAAAAGAAACTTGGATTCAGTCAGCTACAAATTTGAAAAAGATTGAATTGACAAAATCAAATTCTGTTTTTATCAAATTTGAAAAGGATTGAATTAGGAATGGTGCTCAATTGATCGTACAATCCTAGCAATATGACCATCGATAAGACAGCAACCGAAGCAAAAAAATTTCACCAAGCACCAAAATTCACCAAGAAACTCAGTGCAATATTCAGGCACCCATCCTTAACATTTTCCAACTGCAGTTACCAAATTGGAATCAAAATCAAGCTCCAAGTTCTAAGGCCGAAGCTAATAAGCCAAACCCGTATGCTATCATGTAGAGTACAAGGTTAACCTTCATAAAATTTATAGCTCATTAGTTTCGCGACAAGACAAACGCAACTGAAGAATGTGTATAACCAAGTTCTATTAAATTCCAAAGAACCGTCTCTATCTCAAAGGCAATCTACGCCTCTGTATTCAGCAAATCTATTGATTGACTTTTGTAATATTATGACTATATCATCCAGTAACAGAAGAATATACAAAATATCTCACACCACAATGATAATCACTCCCTTATTGTCTGTGTTAGTTCGTACTCTGACCAGTCATAAACAATGACAAGTAACCAATCAATTTGGCCACCAAATGAGTAGGAAATTTTAGAGTCTATGGTTTAAGGTTTTCTCATAACACGCTCCATCAGAATATCAGAAAGCTAAAACAGTCAATAAAGCACTAAATGGGTCATTCTTCGACATAAAAATTGTCAAAACGGTTGGCACATGGAACCCATTTGTTTTAAAAGGGTATAATGTTCACTGCGTCATTTCATCAAACGCTAAGTATGCGCGACTTCAGAGATAAAATACTAGAGGAGAGTGGAGCAGATTCTGCTTACACTGTGGACAAGAGGCGGGAAGGTCCACTTGGGTCGTAATTGAGCAGCAACGCAGCTTTCAGAGGCTCACCTGAATCAATGAATGAATCCATTTCCTTAAAATTGCCCAGTTTTATTTGCTAAAAAAAAAAAAACCAAGGTATCAAGTTCATAGGCATCTCACCATCCGAGCCAACATTGTGGGTTGCCCACTTGTCCCAAAATCTATGCACCGTCGCCCAGTCCGCCATTGATCTCTCTCTCTCTCTCTCTCTCTCTCACCCAATATAAACGAATCGAACCGAACCGAACCGAGGCGGTATCGGGTTTAAGATTTGGTCGGGCTATCGGGTCAAAAATCTGTAAACCCGAAACCCGATAGGCATAGAACCGGTGAAACTTGAGTGGGTCCCACCACCTGCTCCCAAATCCAGCTCAACGCTCTGAAACCCTAGACCGCTCGCTTTCTTCCCTCCCAAATTCTCGATGAACTCATAACAGGTCGAAGAAAAGCGAAGAGAAGAATCGAAGACGGGATGGCCTCTTTATTCAAGGTTCGATTTCTTTCCCCTGCAAAATCTAGGGTTTACGAATCTAACTTACTGCAATCTCAAGCTTTGATCTTTCCCAAATGTTTGAGTGCAATTGCTCGATTTCTCTGATAAAATTTTCTTCTTTAGGATCCGAGTAAGCTTTCGGCGTATAGAGACCGTAGATTCCCTGGAAACCAAGAAGAATATGAGTACGCGCTCCAGACGTCGACCACTGTTTATATAGGGAACATGTCGTTCTATACGACGGAGGAGCAGGTCTACGAGCTCTTCTCGAGGGCTGGAGAGATCAAGAAGATCATCATGGGACTTGACAAGAACACCAAAACTCCCTGTGGCTTCTGCTTTGTCTTGTAAGCATTAGTCTGTGCAGCATTGTGCTAATTTTGTATTTCATGAGCAATAAATATTTTAAAAAAATGTCTCATTTAGTGTTTCATGGTATTAATTTTAGGGTAAATGAGCAAAATTGACTGGCGCGTTGCCGCATCATCTGCGTGAAAACAATCAAAAATATAGTTTAAGTATTTGGCCTAAAAATACATTGTACACCTAATACTTTGAATAAAATAGCAAGTTAAAGCAAAATATATCATCTTACAATGATACAAAACTACTATCATACAATAGTTTAAAATTAATTCTTTCAAGTATGTTAGATCCAAGGTGATCTAGAAAGTGTGTGGGTCTAAAAGTAAATGAAGGTAAAGCTTTTGGTTTAGAGATAAAAATTCTTTTTAAAAAGTGAGTGAATTTAAAAAAAAACATCTAGGTCATTATCTTTGACATTAACATGGAAAAAGCTAAAATATAATGGTTAAGACATTTGGTCACATAGTACACGTAACCATTTAGAAAAATAACTATGAACATGAGTGGGCTCAAAAATTTGTTTTGGGGGACTTTGTGCTTAGAGGCAAAAACCAAAAAAAGTTATGGATTAAATATTTAGTTAAAAATAAACCATATGTGACCACTTAAAACAAAATATAATAACTCACAATGTATACCAAACCGTTGAAATACAAAATAAATTTAAAAATAATGTTGAGTATTTTGTGTTTAAGAGTAGCTTTGGAAATGAGTGAGTTTAAAATAAATAGTATGACTTTGGATTTAGAACGAAAATATACAAGGTTATAACAAAATATAGAAATTCACATATGATGAGTTGGTGAAAATGTAAAGTGAGTTTAAGATTTGTTCGAATGAGTATTTTGGATCTCAAGAGTGATCTTGGAGGTGAGTTACTTTAATAATAAATGAAGCTAAGAGTTTGGTATACACAAGAACTCCTTTTTAGGAAGAGAGTAAGTTTAAAAGGCAATGGGCTAAAATTTTGAGTTTATACATAAAAATATTTTCGATGCCGCCTCATTAGCATTGAAAAAAATGCAACACTATTATAAAATACATGGTGTACCAAAATAGTAGGATTCTTATGAAAACCACCCATATAAAAGTAGGGTGGTTTACACCATTAATAGAATAACCATAATTCGCAAACTAACCATTTAACCACCCATGTGGGGTATAGATTATCCTATTTGATACGGTGTTCTGATAGAATCCCTACTCTACCTAACCACTAAGAACAAAATTTTACATGTTAAAATGAAATATAACAATTTACATGTATAGAAACTGGTAGAATATTTTTGATTTAGAAAAAAAAATATTCTTGGTAGGTGAATTTAAAATAAATGAGCATAAAACCTTGAACTTATAGGAAAAACTCATCTACCATTTAGACATTGCAACAATGTGAAAAAACCTAAAATAATGCTTAAGCATTTGGTCTAAAACTCTTGTACACCTAGATTCTTAGAAAAGAAATATAGCAAGTCAAAGTGGAATATAACGACTTAAATCATATGTACAAACCGTCACAAATTGAGTTTAAAAATAGGTTCTTTGTAGTTTTTGACTCTAAGAGTGATTTTCGAGGTGTGTAGTTTAAAATAAATAGATCTAATACTTTAGATTTATAATAAAAAATCCTTGTAATGGATAGGTTTGAAAATAAATAAGGATAAGATTTATAGCTAAATAATCAATCTACAGTTGCAACTTATGATATAACAAATTTATGAAATATAAATTAAGTTTAAAAGTAATTCATTAGAGTATTTTAGGTCAAAGACTGATTATGAAGTGAGTGAATTTAAAATAAATTAAGAAATTTTGGGTTTATAGCAAAAAACTCTTTATATGGTCATTCATTATAATCCAATATTATATTATTGGAGTTGATGGAGTATTTCAGGTTTATGATTAATTTTTCAAGTGGGCGGGCTTAAAAGTAAGTTGGGTTAGCTTAGTGGGTTTATAGATAAAAATCTTATTTATTTATTATTACTTTTCACTACATTGAACTGATGTTGCGGAGCTGAGAAAAGTTTTAAACCCGTGGAGCACTATGTACTTGAGATGGATTTTTGAAGTGGTGGACTTATAAGCAAATTGGGTTGAACATTGGGTTTGCAAACAAAAATTACTTATTGTCTCTTTTAACAATAAGCTATTGGGGTGTACTTAGAATATATAGTGCCAAGCTACAGTACTAACCCCAATAGCTTTATTATATATATAAATTTTACAAAACTACCACGAAACTTGGGGAGTTTTGCCCAAAACTACCATGGACTTTTTTTTTATTAGAGAAAACTACCATGAACTTCATAACCTTTACAAAATACAGTGAATTATTGGAAACTGTCAATAGATGTTAACAGCGATAACATCTTAGTTGAAAGATCATGATTGCCATTATTTATTCTACAATTCACCATGAAAAAGTACAGTATATAAAGACAGTTAATAATGGAAAATTTGTCCAAAACATGTCATGTGCGAAGTACGTGATCACTTACACTAACTGCTATCATGCATGGTAGTTTAGGGGAAAAAAATGTTCGTGGTAGTTTTCTCTAATAAAGAAAAAGCTTATGGTAGTTTTTGTGCAAAGCCCCTAAAGTACGTGGCAATTTTTTGAAACCCTTAATTTATGATGAGATTTAGGTTCTATATAGATAGAAGTGTCAAGTGTGTTACCAAAGGCGCTGCGTCTCATGTCCCCGGGAGCGAGTGGGCGGCTGGTTTAACCGAGTCGATGGCGGCTTCGCTTTTTACCAGCAAGTTCTTGCATGGCGCATGCAAGGCATAGCCTTGATTTTTTTTTTTTTGTTCTTTAACATTCCAATTAGGCCTTTCTACCCGATAATCCATACCCTGAAAAGCAAAATAAACCTATTACGCCTTTTTAGTAGCCCGATTGAGAACCCTAATGATCGGATTTAACTTTCGGTTTGGAAAATTATGAACTTTGCTACTATGTTGGATGCATTAGCATTATAAATTAGGTTATTTTGTGATTTGTTTTAGTAGATATTATTTGACATATTTCGTATGCAATAATTCATAAACATGTTCTTTTGTGCTTGATTATTTATCTTGAAAAATTATGTGTGCGGAATGTGGCTCGCTTCACTCGGGTGCGTGCATCGTATTGCGCCTTGCGCATGTGCACATATAGGGACTTTGCGCTCCACATGACGCCTTGCGCATTGATAACATTGCCAACTCCTGTAGGTTATTGCAATAGTAGCAGACCCTACTTATTCTTGTATGCTTAAGAGCTATGGATGGTTTCCTGCTACTTTGTTAAAAAAAGAAATTCATATCTTATATGTACGTTTATGTAAACATAACAATTAAGAATTTTGATACCATTTGAATACTAGTATAGGACTGGGAAGATTTGGGTTGTAATGTGCCTGCTTTTTGTTCATCCCATGGTTCTGTAAAAAATGAGGATGTACTTGAATGTTTTCTTAGAAGACTTTGAGGGAAGTACTAACTGGTGATTTTCGAGAACATATTCAATTTTAATTGACCCAGTTTGAGATCAGAAGTGGTGTAGCAAGCTGTCTATCTGCACAAGGAAAATGCATTTGTTGCTGACATAGGCTCATATCCTTTTTAAAAGACAGAGATGATGGGCCAAGTGAAGCTTATCTTGTTTAGGGGGCGTTTGGAAATAAATAATATTTTTTGAAAATAATCTTTTCTGAAAACTAATATTTTCTGAACAGTGAACACTAATAATTTTCAAAAAAAAATATTTTTTTGAAAAAATAATATTTTTGAAAAATATTTTTTGAGAAGAAATGATCCGTTGCAACTTCAATTACAACTTAATTGGATTTGTAGTTCATTTTGGTTGCAACTCGACTTGCACCCATTTTTGGCTGCTGCAAGTTACAAAGTTGCAACTATGGAGGTTTTGCAATTCCAAGTGATCAGTTGGAACAAAATAAACACTTGCAACTGGCAAAAATAGCCAAGTTGCATGCAACTGCACTTGCAATAGCTACAGTTGCAATATAAAAAAACGGCCCCTTAGTGTCACATCTAAGCATGCTGAAGCTTGAGATAGCTTTGGTATCATTGTACTTCTAATCAAAAGTTCCCCTTGATTAGCTAGCTTTCCGTTGATTTATCATATCAACTGTGAACTTCTGAAACCAAAATAGGTTTATCCTTTCATGTACTTGGATCACTGTGTCGATCTATGTCCATGCTCCATGGGATGAATAGAGATAATGCAGAGGATTTATGAATGTCACATTCTGAGAAGCTGTACTTTTCAGAATTTGTTAATTTTCTTTATGTGTGTTTTCTTAATATTTCTTATTGAATTTTAGACATACTTTGAGGTTTTGATGGCTATAAATTGTCAATTGATTAGAGAGACCTATCAAGCATTCTCAGATCTGTGCAATGGATTATTTGTGATGCTTCATTTACTTCTCAGGTACTATTCCAGGGAGGATACTGAGGATGCAGTCAAATATATCAGTGGTACAATTCTTGATGATCGGCCAATTCGTGTAGATTTTGACTGGGGATTTGAAGATGGAAGGCAATGGGGTCGTGGTCGAAGTGGTGGACAAGTTAGTTCATGGATCTTTTCAGCTATCTACTCCCTGTGCTTTCTGGTTCTTTACCTAAGGAACTTTTATTCGCTCTAATGTGGTACTTTTTTCACTCTTCACAGGTGAGGGACGAGTATCGGACTGATTATGATCCTGATATCCTTTAGTGGCTGTTTGCAATTTTTTTCAACTTCCCAGTTTTTCCGTGTCCTTTCTTCTTCTTCTTTTGTCAGTATCATTTTGCTTTTATGCCTCTATAATAACTTTTTTATGTTTGGGAATATGAAGAATGTTTTATCCTGGCCAGAGCCTCATGAATGTGGCAACTGGCATATGCTATCACTTTGCTATGGACCCAGCCTGCCCCTTTGATATATTCTACTTTTGGGTCTATTATCTTCGGAGGCACACGGAACTACTTGATCATGAAAACTTTCTTTTAACACTCAATTCTAGTTTAAATTCCACCTGCATTGCACATCGTGCTTATTCTTTTACTGCCTGTCCCAGCCAAGACAATAGAGGAGGTTTATTAAGAATTTAAGGTAGCCAGCAGTATACATAATTGATAATACTTAGTTGGATCTCTTTGAATGGATCTCTTAGAGAGCATTTGTTGGAGTGTCCACTGTCCCCATCGTGGTACATTGCATCATAGTTGCCTGGCATAATGATAAATTGTTAAGTGAAGATGACTCTTAACAAAACTGATGCAAGAAAAGTATTAACACACTGACCCCAAACTTTTGACAAAAGCTTTCTTATTGTTGTATCTAATTCTTATTAAGTAAGCTATATTTCAATTTTTCCTGATTGTAAGACTAAATTGATAGAGCCTAAAGTGGAGTTCCAAATACAAGAATTCTACTTACACCGAGAATGAAATCCTAAGTTCCTAACCCACCTCCATAACTACAGTTCAATCACATCTCTAGGCCAATTGATGGCATTTGGATAGGTTAAGATTCTTCATATAGTAGTGAATAAATTGATTCGAGTGCAAGCATTCTGTTTGTAATTCCTCTGATGTGAAATCGCATGCAACATAATGAAATTTGGAGAAAGAAACATAGATGACAATATGGCAAACAGACCTGGAGAAGAGGTAATATTTCTACAATGCTTTGGGAATATGCTCATTTAAGGGCATGTTTGGATTTCATTGGGAGTAGCGGAAGTCGAGGGAAAATACGGGAGGGAAGAGAAGGGAAGGTAAGGGAATTCTCTTCCCCTCAATTCCACCCCAATTTGGAAGGGAACAAATTTCTATTGATTATAGGGGAATCTAGGGGAATGAGAAGGAGCGCTTCCTCTCATAAAAACTTCCCAAACGGGGTGAATGGATTCCCCTACCTTCCCTTCTCTCCTATTCCCCTCTATCCAAACAGGCCCTTAATGCCTGTTAGTGTTATTATACATTGGGAAAATCCAACTTATATGGTAAGAACTTAAAAGGTCGACCTGCAAATCCAGTGTAGTTTATTGAAGTTTCTAAAGATATAACACAGTGAAGGAGTGCTGATAAAATTAATGTCGCATCATATAAAATGATTTGATCAGGCTAAAAAACTTGGGAGTGGGAAATTGGTTTTACTTGGAAGAAAAATTTAAGGTCTATAAGTATATATTTAGATTTACACATAACATTGCATCTGCACAGCTTCTTTTTCTTTAATTTAATGGAAATTTGATATTTCCATTCAGGTAAACTGCCTTTGACATGTCATTTCACTCGTTTCAAAGGTTTAAGCTCCTCTTGAGAGAGTTCATCATGCTATTTAGATTCACGATCTAGTAAATTCTACTGGTCCAGTGTAATAAATAATTATATGGATAATAAGGTTAAAAACAAAGTTATTGGTAGACTAGCTGCGGGACTGAGCAAAACTATGAGCAGCCAGAGGATAACATGCATCTCTGCGAAACCAAATCCTACTTATAGGGTAAATAAATGATAGAATCAGCATCCATGCTATTTCTGCTGATTATGAACTGGTCTCAATCAGATACCAAAAGGCACGTTTTTGTTCAAAACCATAATGAATTTATCAAATAAGCTGCTGCAAAACTTTCTTTTGTTTCTCATAAACTATGACGGGTAAACATGGACTAAAAGCGTTGTGCTCCGGCAGTATCGAACACAGCAGTTGTCTAAAATCTAGACAAGAGGATACATCTATTTGTATTGCACCTGAATATATGTATATGTGACTTATACAAATATGTGTATTTATTGCTATCTATACTAAAGAATCTAATATTAGTTAAATGATCTACAAACTAAATAGTTTTTCTCAAAAGCAGCACAAGATCCTATCATACACCATCTTGTAGAACATTCATGGTAAACAGAAGTTTTCAGCCACAAGTTTCTTAGGCAGAAGTGTTTTACATAATTGTTTGTAAAGTATATATACTTCATATTATTTTGCATGTTTCTTTGAGATCTCTTCTAAAATTGTGAAGTTGTGCGTTTCTCTAACTTATCGAAATTTCTGGTTGATAAATAGCTCTGTATTTTTTTTCCCCTTAACGATTGATACGTAGAGGTGGCTATGGAAAGTTGGTCCAGAAGGAGCTGGAAGCACAAAGGGAGTTAGTTGATTATGGTACAGGTTCACTAGGAGATTTCCAACCTAACATGCCGTCTCAGTGTAAGTTCCTAAATCAATAGTCCTCAAGCTAATGCCTGTTGATTTTGTCCTTGTTAATGGTTTGTACCGTGTTTTGATGACATGCATTCATCCATTCTGCATTAGGCATGCTCAAAATCTTTACTTCATCGAACCTGTCAATGCCAGCGTTCTTTGTGTACATGTATGTGTATGCACGTACATGCATATATGCATGTGTATATATATGTAGATGTGTGTTCTCTCCATGCTTTTTACGTACCTGATGACTCTTAAATAAAATTCCTTTTCTAAAAATTCCATTGAACAAATTTTAACTAATAAAATCCCTGGAAAGGTTCTTTCGTTATTACTCCTTGAAATATTTATTTACCAAATAGTGTGTGAGCTTTATTGCAAAACTTATTTTAACAAGCACGTGATAGTGGTGGCAATAAAGGTAAATGAGTAGTTTACACATTGTTCCAAAGAGGATCACGTTGTTTGCAGGTAGATAATAAAGTTAGAAGATTTTATGTATTGCAAAGGATGCTGTCCAAAGTAATATTAAATAGGTCAGCACTGGAGGAAACATCACATAGAGACTATCATTAACTTTCTTAGTTGTTGTCAGTCATCAACATTGTAGACATTAGTAACCAATGTTTATCACCATTTTCTTCTTCACATAAACATCTAATGTGATGCCAAATTTCCCCTCTAATTTAAATGCAGTTATTTCCATGAAATGATTTATTGTCATTCGAGTGTTTCCTGTCGAAACATGATAAGCTATAGAAAAACTCTTAATTGGTTAGACTTCATGGAAAAATCACCTAATTTTACAGTTATGTTTAGACATCAACCCTTTTAAGTCGAAACCAGTTCCTGCGAGCAATTATGTCTAAAAATTCTACGATTGCTACAAGTCTAGTTTGCTGATGGGCTTATGTTCATATGATAAAGGCTCATGCAAACGGGGGTATAACTTCCATAATTCTTTCAGTAATGAAACTGTTTTAGCATGCAGAAATCCGCAATTGCATCTGCAAGATGCAAAAAGCAGTTGTCCGTTATGCCTATTTATTTTCTGTGGTAATTTCTGACTTTTTTAACAACAAGAATTGAGGGATCTCCTTTTCTAAAATTATCTGGGACCAAAATGATCTCAAGTATTTGTAAAAAGTGGTTCGTTTTTCGCAACTACAATTACGAAAAGTTTAAACTTGCAGGGAATTAAACAGTGTCAACTGCAATTATAACTACATTTTGCAAATTGCAACGTTGTAGTTATGATAGTTCATGGACCAAACAACCCTAAAAGGCATAGTTGTTTTTGTTGATGTTGTGCATTATTTACTACCTCTAATTGTCTAAGCTACTTGTATCTAACTGCAGATGGTCGACAAGGTGGTAACCGTGGATACAGGAATCCTTACAAATATGAACGCAACCCCCGTGATGATCGAGCTCGGGGAGATCGTGGTAAGTTTTCTATTCTGCTCAAAATATTAACATGATAAAAATTATGTTTCTTGTTTAAACTGCATTTAATATTGAACTGCCATACTTTGATGATCACAGACTATAATAGAAAACGGTACAGGGATGATGATCGTGCACCTGAGATGTCAAAGAGAGCTTCTGACTATGAATCTCGAAGGAACTCTGATTATGATTCTAGACCAGTATGTTCCCTTTGCTGTACCAAATTGCTCCTTTTAATATGTTGTTGTTGTTAAAAATGAAAATATATTTTCATATTTTTTTTATCTGCAGGAGAGAAACCCACGCTTTCGAGAGAGTGGAGATTCAGATGAAGAAGAAGATGATGATAGGAAACGGCGTCGCTAGATGTATAATGTCATGTTTACTGTTTTTGTGTAATGTTGAGTTTGGAGTTTTGCCATTTGTTTCAACAAAAATTGTTTGTTGAAGTGTTTTAAGTTTGGGAAACATTTGGATAATCAGACAATTTTCGATCAGAATGACATGGGAAATGGAGTTGGTAATTAAAAGTGCGCTTGCTTTACCAAAAATCAGAAGGATAAGAGATTTGGTTTTTAAAAAAACAATTCAGCAACATCGGGGCAAAAAAAACTTTGTTAATTTTTTTTAATACAGGTGCCAGTATTGAATGTCATATGATATAGACTTGTAGATGCACAATATCAAAGGAAGTCATCAAATGTAGATTCTTCAAGGATATGCAATTCAGTATCAACAATATGAACAAAGCTTTCTGTAACTTCGATACCTTTAAATTCTATATTTCAATAAATCATAGTTGATTATAACATAAAGCATTATTTTATAATAAAGACAGTCTTTATTCTAAATTTTTGGGATTGGCTACAGGAAGTTCTATTTTGGGGTAACTTTTTCGTTAAATTAATTATTATTATTATTATTATTATAAGCTTTTAATTGCTTTGAATCAAGTTTATTTAAGGCCTGCCTCTAAGTCCCTTTGCCTAAGTAATATTATTATTGTTATTTTTCCTAACGGGTGTATTAAGAGGTCTCCGTTGTACATGATCAATTCATCTTAACCGATTTCTCTTATTTTATCCTCTATAGTGCTTACCCATGAGACCATGTAACATTCTTATTTCTCTTATGCTCATTCTTTGCACACATTTGTTTTTCTAATTGTACAACATTCTTATTTATATATTAATATTGGTGTTAATAAATGTTTTGTAGAAATTTTCCTTCAGTCTACTAGGTATCTTACGATCATATAAGCAGTGTTGGAGCCAGAAATTTCCTTTTTTTCTTGTTGCGTGTGGGTGGGTAGGGGCGGGATTTTTTTTTTTTTGGAGGAGGGAGGGGGGGGGTAGGGCTGAGCAAACGGTCGGTTCGGCCGGTTTTGTCCAAATTTCATAAAACTGAACCAAACCGAGGGTAAGTATTGAACCGCCCCAAACCGAACCGAATTATTTCGGTTCGGTTGATCGATTTTCGATTCTTTGTAAAACTATATCACCAACTCCAAGCAGCTGCCATGGCCGTAACTAAGAAAATGAAGGGTGAATTTTCTAGCTCTTATAATAAGTAAAAAAAAATCAAATAAGAAAGAACATAAGAAAGAAAAGAGTGATTGGAGAAGAACAAGATAATAAAGTACGATATAGTGGATGGTTGAGATAACTAAATGGGTTCAGATAAACTCGTCATGAGAGAAGAGAGACGAAGTGTGTGACTTGATTTGGAATTTTGGAAATCCCTCTCTTCGTACCATGATGAGCTGGAGTCAACTTACATTTGAATAAAGAAGTGAACTTGGTCACGTGTGTGGGGCCCATAGTGAGAGATATGAGAGAAAAAGTTTAGTGCAATTACTGTTCACTGTCTAGTCCCAGTACATTTCTAATAACTGCATAGAGTTTGATTATATTCGGTCGGGTCGGTTAATACGGGTTCAAATCTTTTCAAGCCGACCCGTTTCGAAGAGATATCAAAACCGCACCGAACTGTCCAAATTCGGGTAGTTCGGTCGGTTTTTTCGGTTTTAACCGAACTTTGCTCACCCTAGGTGGGGGTTGGGGGGGGGGGGATAAAGACATCATACTATACATCTGCGAGAAAAAGCTATCAAATATAACAGTGTATGATGAATTTTCGTAAATGCAAGTAGGTGAAAAGGAACTTGAAATATAACTTAAAAATCATTTTTATGGATACTTCAATCATTTAATCTACGCAAACATTAAATAAAACACGCTTTTATCCTCTAAATTGATTTTTGGAAATGCATATATCATAGTTGGTTTTCTATAACCATGAACTATAAATTATAACCTTTTGGAGACATTATAAATTGATAATGTGCTGTAAATTATATCATTAAAATTTATTTCGAAAGTTTTAGCTATGATGTTTGTAAATAATTGCAATACATGAACATAGAAAACTCGTCTTCAATAATTTAGTTATCAAATCCTTATCAAAACATGTATAGAAATCTCATTTCACATATCTATTTCTTAATCTAAAATTTATGAAATTAGAAAAACCCCATTCACAATTCACCACACATACAGAAACACATGAAAATATAAATCTTTGTTTCACAATTCTGTTATTAAATGCAAAATAACTTGAGTTGCTTTCATAATTTATTTTAGTTAGGTATTGTATATATAAGGTTCATTGGATTAATTAGTCCCTTAAATGTTTAATATTTTGACTTAGTCCTTCAAATAGTTGAAATTGCTATTAGGTCCCTCAATCCTTAACCCTGCCAGTACTACTATTGATTGTAAAAATTAATTTGAAACAACTTTAAGAATTGAGGGATCTAACATTTCAATGAATATAAATTAATTATTTATAATCAAACAAAGATTAGATTGTATTCTCATATGAACCAAAATAATGGGAATTATTTATCTATACTTATATACTAATACAATAACATGATTGTTGAAATTTTGTGCATTTCGACAAATCCTTAGAAATTGACTATTTAACTTCCATGTAATTAATAGTTTAATAATAAGTAAACCTTTTCAATTAGTTTATATTTTTTTCAAATTAATGTATTCATTGACTTTTGCATCGATTCAAAGTATATGAAAGTTAATTAAATTGAATAGAATTTATATTTCTATCTACAAAATATCATTTGATTTAGAGAAAGAAAATAAAACTTCTATTAGTCCTCCCCTAAACAACTGGTCCCATTTTTCCTTTCACGCCTCCTCTCCTCACGGCAGCTTTGCAAATTCTTGATTTAAGTTTTTTAATCATATAGGAAATTTTTTTGATGATCTTAACAAAACGTAAAGCCTTATGTTAATTCTTAAGAAATCAATTAAATTACATAGTATCCATGCTATTTGTTTTGATAGGTGAAATAGCTTAATTCTTGAAGGAAATTATTTCGTTATGTATTGGTAAACGAAATTAAGGAATAAATTAAGAAAATTTTTCATTAGGCTTTAACCTGTTGAAAAAGTAAGCTACTTAACAAAAGATGATCATGTGGTTCCTATCAAATAAATTTTTTTAATAAAAGACTAGTATTCTCGTGTACGTGATGCGTGCATGACACAATTCACCTGTGCATAATAAAATTTTTTGTTAACACGCTGATAACTTGAATAGAGAACAAATATTTACATAATTTAAATGAAGAAATTTTAATCAAGAATCAGCTTATCATATATCCAAAAGTTTCATCAATGTTTTCTTCTCACCCTAGCATACATAGGAGTTTTGTGGTGTTAAATAGACTTTGGATTTTGCTATGTGTAATTATTTTAATGCGTGGGAGTAATGGGTTAGTTAAAGAGTGGTGGTTAGTTGGTGGTTTAGTTATGGGAGTAATTGTTGGCTTTTTTTCAAGTTTGCCCTCAAACTAATTTTCAAAATCTAAATAAAATTTAAAGGCATTATGGGGTTCTTGAAAATGAGATTCAAGTCCAAAAGCTTCGCTTTTCTTAAATAGTAGTATAGATAGATGATCCGGTATGCTCGGGATTTAGCGGTAACAATTTTAAACTTATAAAAAATATTGGGATAGGTGATAAATTTTCAAAGGATTAAGAAAATGAATTTTCATATAAAACTCTGTATAACCATATAAATTACTATATTGGGTCATGGTTAGACGTAGAGTTTTAACCAATCATAGAATGTGTTTTTCTCCATATTTGTATTAACTAAAATAACCCTTTTACTTATTAGAAGTTTAAGTTATTTATGATTTTGGGCGTGGAAGTCTGGAAGACCTCTTAACCATGTGAGAGAGATTTTCATCAGAAATAAATTACAAAATCATGCTACCGATGCTCTGAAAATCTTATGCTACCGATGCTCTGAAAATCTTTTAGGAGCACCGCAGTTGTTGGCATAATTTATATAGTTATATAGTATTAACCCCTAAAAATTGGAGTGTTTTACAAAACCCCTCCGAACTTTGGACTTTTTTCTCCGACCCTTACATGTAATTTGCAAATAAATAAATTTAAAAAAAAATTCAAAAGTAGATTTTAGTTATTTGCACCTTGTAAGTTAGGGCTCCGGTCAGAAAAGTTTAAAGTTCAGGGGAATTTTGTGAGCCCCCTAAAGTTTAGGTGGCTCTGTGGAAAACCCCAAAGTTCAAGGGGGTTAGGATAAGTTAACCCTTGACTGTTTCGAATCAGTCCCCAGCTTCTAAAACCAAACTCGCCTCTTGAACTCCATTATCGCGCTCTGAAATCTCGAGAGCAATGGTCTGGGCTCTGATTCCCGCCGATTCTCTTCGAGGTCATCCTCCTCTCCTCGGTAAGCTCTGTCCTTTTATTTACATTTAATTTCCAGCGGACAATTTTCTTTCTATTTTCTTCCATTTTCAATCTTGCAAATTTCATGCTTAATTCTCGGAAATTATTTGTGTTTTTTTGTAGGTGCTCAGAAATACTACATTTTCTCGCGAGGAACATACCTCGTGGGTAGAAAAGGTCCAATCTTTTCCTTTATTTCCTCCTCTTCCTCCAATTAGGGTTTAGGGTTTTACATAATTTTGATTTTTGTGTAGATTGTGATATTATTGTTCAGACGGACACGTCGATATCCCGAAACCATGCCGAGATTGTGGTCGACGAGATGACCACCTGTGGTTCTGATAAATTCAGTTCGGGTGTTCGTGTCATTGATAAATCCAAGTATGGAACTTTTGTAAGTGAGGACTCTGGAAGCAAGGTTGTTAGATTGGTGAGAAATAAGGATACGGCCTTAAAAGACGGCGACTTGGTAACGTTTGGAACCAGCAATGCAGCCTTCAGGTGAATCATGAGTTTATTTTGCGTGTTATTTCATTTGTCAATGTTGCAGCTGAGAGTCTATTTCTTACCATTTTGCAGATATAAAATAACTTGTAACTGAATTGCAGGTTTTGTCATGTTCCAGTCACGATCTTCTTGCATTGCTCGAAGGGAAAACAATTGGATCCATCACTTCAAGCTAGCATCTCATCTATTGGTCTGTAATGTCTCCACCGCGTATTTTTTCAATGAATTTACCGTTAGAAATTTAGAATTAGTATGCGGTCATACTGTCAGTTTCTAGATATATATGCCTAATTGAGACATGTTTCGTTCTTTGCTTCTCCTTTAGTGCTTATGTTTTGTCGAGCTGCTTAAAAGATGGAAATATATATACTGAAGCGCTCCATATAGGATGCATAATAGCAGCTATTATAGGATTTATAGATCTGAAACTTCAAAGTTGTAAGATCTTCATAATGTCTTCTCATAGGTCATGCTTCTAGTCAATGTATGTATACTTAATAATAGGCTAGAAGTTGCTTATCATTGCCACCACCTTACATAAGGTGGTTATGTAGGTTATAAATGCTTGCGGATATTTTGATTTTATATTTTGACTTCAAGTACTTTTAGTACCTGACTTCATTTTGAGGCCTGGGTTATTGCTGATCTGATAATAATTACTGCACAGTTATATGCCCAGATAGCAGTGTTTTATGAATTGCTAGATAGCTTTTGGTGCTCAGGAGGATACTTAGCATCTAGCGCCTCTCATTTTACTGCCTAGACTGCCTATGTGGATGCCTAACTGAAGAACAATGAAAATAGACCACATAAGCTCTTGTATAGTCTGCTTTATACAAGATTGTAAAGAAGACTTTCATCTGCACTATATTGCTTACACCATCTTTTTTGTAAATACCTGCACACGAATTTGTTCTTTTTTTGTTTCTTCTGCATTTTCAGTGAATCGCATAACTGTTTAATATGTCTGACACGCCTTTGGGGAGCATCATCCCCCTGGATATCATTTATTCAACATGGTCCTTGCATATTACATTATGTCTCTGAGCAGGACCAAAATAATGCATAACATAAATTTTTTGAATGTCATATGTTTGACATGGATGTGAAACCAACCTCTTGTAAAAATGCAAGATAAGGCTGGGTACATTAGACCCAAAGTTGTCCGACCCTTTCCGGAACCGCACATAGCGTGAGTTTCTTGCACCGGGCTGCCCTGCTTTAACCTGTTGGACGTGGACATAGACCAAATTTTTTTTTTTTCAGAACATGGTGAAAGATATTTCTGTCTTCTGTTTGCGTGTGTGAGAGAGAGATTATGTGTTGCATGTGGGAGGCTGGGAGGGCATGTACATGCCCATGTATCTACATTTCCTAGTAATCTTTGTATCCACCTGTTCAAGTTGTATTTTTTTGGTTTTGTATCCACATTTCTGAGGTTAATCATATCCATAGTTTGTATTCTTATTGATGCTTCATGGGATTAAACCCTCTTGTGGTAATTTGAGATGTGCATATCATTGACAGTTTTCCTTCATTTATTTGAGAGGAGCAACTATATTCATGTTCTGATGTACTTGTAACCCATATTTTCTAGGAGCTATTGTATTTATGTATGCAAGTTGTATCATACAATTACCTGTATTCATATGCTGTTTCATGCATAGAAGTCGGGGATGTGGTACGCTATAGCGAACCGCGACCCGAGTTTAATCATCCCAAATTCGCATGGAACACAACCTGATTCACCAACTCCACCAACCCGATATAGAATTCAAACCAGTTAAAATCTTGAAAAAAAACTCTTTTTAAAAGAATAAACAACCATAAAGTGAGAAATTAAGCAAATAAAGTATGCATATCTTAATTGCAACATGATTCTCAATGACCATTACTGATATCAACTAGCATTTAAGAACCGAACCTAAAGCGTACCATGTTCCCTAGCATACCATATAAGCCCCCACCCGATTCCTAATGAGTGGCGTACCACGTTCCCGTACTCGTCTCGTGAAACGAACCGGGTTCCATGCAACTATGGTTTCATGGCTGAAGATCCTTCTCTTGTTATTCCAGGATGCGTATTCTATTCATATTCTTTTTCACTTACATGACCCAGTAATCTGTATGCATTACTATTTGCACCTGAATTTATTTAAAGTTCTTTATATGATTCTCATTTTTGCTGTATATTCTCTTGTTTGAGAGAATGGTTATTCTTCCTGTACTTGCGGTAGACAAGATCAAGTATTGATCTACACAACTTTTCACATTTTAATTCCTAAAACGTTCACCGTGGTGTGTAAATTATATTGAAAATATTGTATCTGATTTTATTGAAAGCAGTTACCTACAAGTAAACTTCACACATCTTTGAGTTAGATTTTGATACAAACACTAGTAGGAAATATCACAGATTTAAAAGATAAAGCACTGAAGTGAGAGCAGAGAAACATTGTGTTCTGTCTCTAAAGGGCCTGTAACTTGGGATACTCAAGTTATGCTTCTCTGATTTCTTAATGGTTGAGTCCGTTCTTGGTTGTATTACTCTTCTCAAAAAGGTGGACTTCACAATTTCTGTGTGTTCTGCAGTATAAAGGTTCATAGGTCACACTCTTTACTTTTCTGTACTACATATTGATTAGTTCCCCTAGAATAGCATGAGATTTCAGCCTCAATCCCTTTTTAATTTGCAACCTTACATGTCAAAACTCAAAATTTAGTTTAGCTAGGTGATTTTATTATATTTTTAAATGAGTTTTAGTTAAAAGTTATCCTGATGAAATATACATACCTAACTGAGAAATAGATCATGGCCGACTATGAATGTGGGAAAAGGAGACTCACGTGGCCGTTAGCACAGCATTTATCCTTTTCAATGTATACATGCCACTAAAAATCCTCCATACACTTTTGATGAAATTTTCTTTTCTTTGTAATTGAACTTAAATATCATTACCTATGAACCTTTGAGTACAGTACTCTTACCAGGCATACCTGGGGCGTAGAAAACAAGAACTTCTCAACCATGTAGAGCAGTACAAGTGTTCTCGCCATGATTTAAACTGAGTTGAAATTTTCATACTAAAATTCTAGCTAGTTAATGTGCTTCACTGTAAGGTCTACATCCCTTGACACGTCTAGAAGTCTTCTCTGGTTTCTATCTCTCCAAATCTGGTACTCTGTTGCTGCAAGAGAAGCCCTCAAAACTTTCTTCTTTTGTGCTTATCCTTTCACCTATTGACAAAATTCTAGTTCATCTCACTACTGCATAAGATTCCTCCTCTACCCTTGCCAAATTAACACTTTCTTCTACACCATAGCTGAAAAAGGATACTGAAAAGATAGGTGATTAACACCCTCTCTAGCTTGGTTACACAATATACATGTACTCTCTTGAATGGTCCTAAATTGAACCATTCTATCTTGAGTCAACTACCTCCTTCATGCTGCCAACCAAAGCACATAAGCATGTCTAAGTACTGAGTAGTGACACTGGACTGTAGAATGCCAAGGAACTCGCTGTTTATGGCAAGGCGAGTTCTTATTGGCCAAAGACATTTTTAATTTCACCCTGCAACTTCCAATTGTTAACTTGTTGAACCATAGCTTCCACTTCAGACCATCTCTGAGCCATCCAATACCTAACCTGCAACACTTTCCCCCAAAACCATGAATCACCCATTCTAGCTTGTTCAACACAGTGAATTATGCTTTAGATAATGCCCGTGCACTCACCTTTGATGAATTTATCATGTTAGTTATGTATTCTTCTCTTGTTTGATCTTTCTTATTAGGAGAAAAAATGAGGTTGTATAACTTGTATTATCTAGAATGCTGAAGTTGTTAAGCACAATATACTATTTACACATGTATATATATGCACATGCACAGAGACAAAACACATAGGGGAATTTTGAAATGAGAATTTCATGGTGAGAACTTTATAATGGGCCATCTCATGTTGATTTTTACCATTTATCTTGTTTGACACATCTAGATAAGGTTATGAATTAGAGGTGAAGTGGTTTTACAACTTTGTTGGCCTTTATAATTTAGTTGAGAAAACACGTTTCAGTCATAAAAAATAAAAAAAATTCCTTTGATGCTTTTTAAAGTTTTGAAACCTCTTAATCTCTTACTCTTACGCCTCGTTTGATACGAGGGAATGGAGTCAAGTAAGAATGGAATGGAGGTAGAAAAGGAATGGAATTGATGTGGGAATGGAATGTTCATTCCCATTCTCATGTTTGGGTGCGATTAGAGAATTAAGTGGGAATATCTTTAAGAGGGATGTATTTGAAATTTATTTTATTGTTTTCATTACCACTTAAGTAGGAATATCAATTCCTTGATAACTCATTGGGAATAGCAATTCCCACATTAAGTGCGAATTGATGAGAAGTGGGAATGACATTTCTAGCATCCAAAAACACATCATGTTTGGTAGGCATGAATGAGAAGTTGAAATTGCATTCTATTCCCATTCATTCCCGTGTACCAAACGAGACGATAGATTATTTTAGATCATAGATAAAGATGAACGATGGAAATCATCTAAAGAATGACCCATTACGGAGTTATCACAAAACTTCTTCATTTATTCTGAGAACATAGTTCTGAATGAAAGTGCTCCCCATGTACATCCTTACATTCTTAATAAGTAAATGTATTAGACTCATTCACTTAGTGTTGTATATTAGATCACTTTGAAGTATTCCCAGCCCTTTGCAAGTAGTGAGAGAAATTGAATTATTGGAAAAACTTTTAATGAAAGCATGTTCAACTCTTTGTTGTAACATATGGAATTTAACTGCCCTTATGTAGATTAGAGTTGTTATTAATGTGGATAAATTAAAAGGACGTGCTCACATGACACTCGCAATGGATTGGTTAAACTTTGTCATTAAATTTTTTTTATTAGTAGTTGAAAGAATATACCTGAAAAAGTCAAAACAAGAGGCCATGTATGAAAATATGAAAAAAGAACAGGCATAGGATGTAATCTTTAAAACTATAAGGTATCTAATGTATATATGTAGTGTGTGTAATGCATGAACGTTTCTATATACATATGTATATAATTTGTG
Source organism: Asparagus setaceus (assembly GCA_012295165.1). NCBI lineage: Eukaryota > Viridiplantae > Streptophyta > Magnoliopsida > Asparagales > Asparagaceae > Asparagus > Asparagus setaceus. The sequence goes on along the minus strand of CM022704.1, from coordinate 57,091,076 downwards.
TAATGTATGTAGTATGTGCATGTATGTCTGTATGTATGCATGCAATATTTGCAAGGTATGTAATGTGTGTGCATGTGTGCGCCTGTGCGAAGGCTTGGTGTGTGCTGGTTGGTGGGTGCATTTGTGTGCGTCCACACACACACACAGAGCGAGAGAGGCGCTTTTGCACCTGCGCCATGCACCCATGCACGCACGCACACACATCTATATGTGTATGTATGTCTATAAAGTATTTTGCTTAATATAAAAAAATTTTGTAGGTCTGTTCACTAGGTATCCCTAGTCTTTGTTTGGTATATGATAATTTTGTAGGTTTGTTCACTAGGTCCCAAACACTTTATATCTATGCTTTATAATTAACCTGTTTTGATGGCAAAGTGTCAGTGATTGTGTCAATGATGAAGATGCCCATGGTGGTGTGATTTTTCAATTAAAGCTTGATTTATGTGCATAACATACATGTAACATGTTGTATATCGTCATGGTTATATGCATCATTCCGCATTAAAATCTGTTTCTCCGTTAGGGCAGAACTCCAAAATGTACCGAAGCGAGTAAAAGTTTATTGTTGAACTGAAATTTATGACAGTTATAATCATTCCATCAAGAAAAGTTTCGTCTTTTATTAATCTTCTAAACTACATTTTCTCGCTCTGGTAAAGAGAATATACATCCATCAATTCCTGTCCATGATGATCAAATGTGCCCATGTGATTCATTATTTCAGAATTGACCTACTTTTCATATATTGTTTTAATCACGAGCTGATCATCTATTCAATGTTTTATTTTTCATACATGTTCTAGTTTAGGGGCTGTTTGGTAAGGCTGGAAAAGTATGGAAAACAGAAATCTTTTTCTTATAATTGTTAGTTAACCTTTTGTTGGGCAGCAAACGTATTTTGGGAACGTATCTCCTCAAAGGTTAAAAAATTCATCACCCAAAACAGAATAATATTTCAGGAAATTTTGATCCTAAATCGATCGGAAACTAACCAATGAGGATTAAAGAATTTGTGCATCACTTGGGCTGGAGTGTTTTGGGATTAGCTAAACCAATTAATGAGGCGTAAAAGTAATGAATAAGGAATACATTAGTTTCTATAAACAAAGGATTCCTTTTTTGGAGTTTGTTTCCAATGGATTAGCATGAAAATCTAAATCAATCTTTAATTTCTTGTGGAAACAAACATGAAAAATCTTTTCCAAGAAACAATGGGAAATGTTTGGAATTTGGAAATGGATTTCTTTGTAGAAATTGATTTCTTTATTTGTTAGAAATGAACCAAACGGCCCCCTTAACCAATTGAGAGCGAAAATGGTTGGCAACCATCACATACTAGAGGTTTGGGTAAGGAAGAAGCATGACAAAGCTGACCTGTCGATCACCTGTTTTAGTAGGTCGGCTATCACGAACAAGTTATCTTTTTGGATAGTAAAATTAGGCTGAAAGTAGTTTACAGATTAAGTCTGTCTGAAGTTAAAGGATTAAAATTTAATAAATGGTTAAATCCACTTTTCTGTAGGTGCTCAATCTAGCTGCAGTTGGAATCATGACTGTACGCATGTGCTTGTTGACGAGTCTTCTTCAATAACCGCAGATCTCCTTAATGCTGTTGTGGCCAAGAAGCCTATTGTACTTGTTGATTGGCTAAAGGTATGTTGACATTATCCACTACGGTGCTCCTCAGTACCTCTTTAGTGTTAGGATCATTGGAGACTTGATTGTTAGTTATGGTAGCAACATAAAGTTCTTCATCTCAAATGTTTGGGGTTGTGCTGCTTTAGTCCTTTTCTTCCATTCAGCTTTTTCTAAGAACCACCTTCAGTTAAATTATTTGCTAATATATCCTTCTTAATTGATTCGATTTCCATCCAAGGTCTTTCTGGACTACATTGCCCAATCAATTAAGTCATCATTTCCTGAATCACACCTTATTGGCATCCATGGCACATGCATGAACTATTTCAACTAATTCTCCCTCATTTTATCCTCAATTGGAGTATCCTCTAATTTCTTGTAGAGGGACTTACTTTATAACATATCTTCTAAGCATAATACCACCAAACCAACGTTCTTGTTTCTAAAAATCATTCTTCGACATGCTATATCTTAGCTTCCAATAATCTAACACTAAAGCATTACTTATCTTCTTCCATTCTATAACTTTGTGGTCCAAGATTTTGGCGGCAATAGTTGATGAGAAATATGTGAATATGATGATGATAATAGTTTGCAGTTCATCCTAAAGTACTATATCTTCTTTTGCCACTAAATCTCCTGCATCCCTTTTTTTGTTGACAAGATAGGTGCATACACCACAGAAAATTTACATTCTTTTTACTCTTTTTTATTTTGCACTGGAATGTCTGCTAGTTGATCAGCATGATTGCAGAAATTCCAGTGGAAAGATGTATTCCTGGATTGTTGTAGGAACTGTATTAACTGTGTAATGCAACTTTTTATCTCCAAGTGTTTTCTCGTCAAACTGGGTTTTGCCTATGGAACAAAGCTGCTTAGGCCAAATTTATGTCTTCAATCTTTTTCTCGTCAAACTAGGGTTGGCTGTGGAGCAAAGCAGCTCAGTTCAAATTTTCATTTTGATAGTGTCATCCTTCTTCAAGTTGGTTACGAATTTATGGCATGGGCAATATTGGAGTGTCCTGGTATAGGAACTGCAAATTAGACCTATTTGGTTAGTCATGCTTTCTGCTTCCAGGATACAAACTTCCTGTGAAGGAGTATTTGACGAGAGATGAAAGGATTGCTCCAGAGCCATAGTGTGAATTCATCTCCAAGGAACCGGCAGATTATCAATTTACCACATAACATTATTATGGGCACATGTACTATAATTTACTAAATATTGTAGTAAAGCTGAAGTACATTTAAGGATGTAGTCAAGTACGTCACGTTTAGCCATGCAAATGCATGGACTTTGTTTGTACACAATGTAGGACCTCTTTTTTGCTCTTACCAATGAGACAGTTTTTGTTATAGTTGAGTTATGGGGCCCTTGGAGGCGATTAGATATTTTATATGCCAAATGTATTTCAATTGAATCTGTCCTTTCATTTTAAGAAAATACTTTTGAAGGAGCTATCTGACGGAAGGAAAGTTGGCAGAGACGACATTGACATCCGACTTCAAGATACTAATTTCGTGGGAGAGACTCGTCCAATGTTTTGTCTCTTGTTTCCACCACGTTTGACTCAGTGCCAGTGTCATTAATGCCATTTCTGTAAAACTGTTATCACCATCATGCATGAAAACTCACAGATGGAAGATGAAAATTGAAAATTATATCCTAGAAAAGAAACATAAACAGTAAAATTTTGGAAGCTGAAAATATAGTTGCAAAAAAAGAACTAGTGAGATTGACTGTTATCAAGATGAAAACTATATGCTTATGTTCATACTTGCCTATGATAGTTTCTATGTTATTTACTTTGAAGTATTTCTTTTAGATTTGCACATCGTTCTCTTCGTACCTTTTCTCTTTTGCGTCAATAATATACAATGTATCCTGTTTTTACCCCCTTGAAACTTTGCAAAGTTGATGGTAAAGCTACTTATTTGATTCCAGGTGCTCGCGGAGAAAAAACTTTGCACGGAATTTCCAAATGGCATGCAGTAAGTTTATTTGTTAGGTTTTCCCCCCACTTTAGTATCCCTAAACTTCACCCATTGTGACTTCAGCATCTTGAAGTTTAAACTTCCCTAAAAGGCACGCTAGCGTTTAATTAGCTACACTTCATTACCTTTTGTTAGGTATCACATGATGCATATACATGATGTCTTTTGGACAGTTTAACCTCTCTCATAAGATGAATACCATGAAGTCCCTCCTCTTCCAACTCTATCTTCTTTCCCATTTGATTTCTCGAATATGAAGTAATTATAAAATTTGCTAAGAAAACCTTCTCACTCAGCTTGTATGTACTGAGATTCTTAGGGTCTGTCTGGCAAACTGGGTAAACCAGTTTTAGTGGGGACAAAATGAGTCTATGGTCTTAGCCCTTGTTTGGCAGATGAAAAAGATGGAAAAAAAACTAGTTCTTTTGAGGTCCACTTTTGCTCAATAACTAGGCTAGAAATAAACCAACTCTCACTTAGTTTATAAGAGAACTTGTTCAAATATACTCTAGTGACCTAGTCTACAAATTAGCCAAACTAGGTTTAAATTAGAACTAGTTCAATAAAGTCTATTTTACCATAACCTAGCCAAGTGGAGCTAGTTCAAAACTAGTCTACATTATTTTCGAACTTGCCAAATACATCCTTAGTTTTGAGTTTTGTAGTCAAGAATGAAGTTTCTTTCGAGATATTTTTAAATGGGTAAGATGAAAAGGAACTGAGTGGAGAGAGAAGAGAAACTATCATGAAAACAGTTGAGAGCAAAGTAATTGAGAAAAGAGGATAATGAAAATGATGACGTGAGTGCAAATTTAATTGAGGAAGAGGGAATACTTTCATAAATGGGTTTTATTGTAATTTCAAGTCCTCACCATTAAGTTAACAATATTAATTGACTTTAAAAGGTTCAGGTCACCTTTTGAACAAAGTTACCCTTCAGGGTATTTAAGTAAAATAGGGCAAAACTTTGTAGGGTAGCGAAGTGAAAATAACCCTATTCCTTATGATACTAATATATTGGTTATTCCATTGTATCTTCCTTTTTGAAGATTGAAAGTTGTAGTGCTTAATTTGATTCTTCTTTTCTAGACATGCACCTACCTTAACTTTGGAAGAGTCATCAATCCAGATAGTGGACCCAACTGTTCGAGACAAATGCTTGGAGGGGTTCACATTTGTATTGGGATCACGATCAAAGGTGTTATTCTTTGATTCTTTAATTTGGAACGTATCTTCTGTTCTGTTAATATGTGTGCTATGCTTGTTGCAGTATAAATTTGGGGAGAAGCTCCAATCATTACTGGAAGTGGTGGGAGCAAAAGTTATTAGTCTTGATGTGTTTTCTTCTGATAGCCAAGTAAGACTTGAATCCTTGAAGTTTTTTTGTTGGTTAATTTGTTCTCACTTCCACCCTACCCCAAAGCATGGCAGGCTGACAGCCATACATCACATATTCACATACACGCTTATAAACACAAATACCAATAGATACTCATTTGTTATAGGACTAAGTTGCTTTTGATATATATATTTTTTTTTTGGGGGGGGGGGGGGGGGGAGGCAGTAGACCAGTGTTGAACTTGGGATCTCCTGTAACCTACCATACTCCTTTACTACTGTGTTGACTCTTAGTGGTGTGTGAATGCGACTTTTTCATGTTTGGTACCCTTTATGTTCTGTATGGTTTATTTGCTTGTTTAGTTTATATAATTGCTTATTCTTTTTTCGTGTCATTTTTAGATGTGGAAAGTTTTGCTAAATGCCTTTGCTTGCCTTAACTGTGAAATTCACGTGATAATCATACATTTATAAACATTCTTTCTGTTAAATGATTAATTGAAACCGTGAGACGGTTGTTTGTGAGAAATCTGATGTTAGGTGCAAATAAATAATCATGCATTACACATCTTGTTCTGCATATTTGAAACTCATACCCATGTGGTTGTTGGACAAGGAAGTTGGAGCTTACTCATGATATCCTAAATGCAGCACAAAACACAACCAGTGCAATGCAAGATAATCTGCACTAGACTATATTCCATCAGTTCGAGCTCTGTATAGTAACCGGAGGGCATATGCTAAAGTTTGTTTTACAGAAGATACAATGCAACTAGAAAACATATAGTTCCGCGTGAGAAGATCTAATGTTGTATGCAAATAAATAATCATGCATTGCCCATCATGTTTTGCATATTCTAAACTCATATGAATGTTGATATCAGATCAGAATTTGGAGGTTACTATCCCTGATGCCTCACATCTCATCAATCCAAGTTATATATATATATATATATATATATATATATATATATATATATATATATATATATATATATATATATATATATATATATATATATATATAGAGAGAGAGAGAGAGAGAGAGAGAGAGAGAGAGAGAGAGAATGTAGGAACTTGGTACCAAGCACAAATTTTGTGTTTGGTAGTGAGGTGGCTCATTCCTATTCACTCTCTAACACATGTGAATGTGGTTCCCATTTGAATGAGTGGATGAGAATGTGCCACTCACTACCAAGCACAAAAGTTGTGCTTGGTACCAAGTTCCTCCATATATATATATATATATATATATATATATATATATAGAGAGAGAGAGATTAATGGGTATCATATGCCATATGAGTGGATTCCCTCATATACAATGATGTAGCACAATCTCCAACAAGTGTGGTTATGAGGTATTCTCTCTCCTACTTTTTCACTTGGTAGAGATTGTGCCACATCATTGTATATGAGGGAATCCCCTCAATGACATATGATACCCATTAATCTCATATATATATATATATATATATATATATATATATATATATATATATATATATATATATATATATATAGGGGTTTTATTTTTGAACCCAAACTTTTACCTTGATTTATTTTTAAACCCACCAACTTTCATATGTCCTCTTAAACCCAAAATACCTCAAGTGATTTACTTTTAAACCCAAAAGTAAATAAAAATACATTTATACAATTTGTACCTCTTAATACCCAAAATACCCTCATCTTCTTCCCTCATCCCTCTGTTCCAACAGCCCCTCTCCATCAGACTGCTCTCCTCCCCCACCAGGTTGGAGATGCAAAACTTCAAAGATGAATGCAGGTCAAGAACCTAGTTGGGTTACTAGAGAATCGAGAAAAAGAATTGCATGCAAATTAAATGAAAGGGCTTACCACTTTGCTACGATTGGCTATTAGAGAAAATGGTTTTAATAGTGTTGAGGGTTGTGGGTCAGGTAAGGAGAGTTAAGAAGCATGTGGAGACTCTGGACATGCTCAAATTCAATAACTCAATGAGCAACAAAGGCATTTGCAGCGAGTAGAGAAGAAGAAGAGGCTGCGGCAAGAAGAACCCATGGCCGAGGTCGTTGTTAGGTGGCAATGAATTGGGAAATGTTCAACTCTCTCCTCTTTCCTCTTCTTCGTCGGCAGCGGCAGTGTGGTGTTTGGTTAGGGAGGGGATAAATTGGAGGCGTTGGGCGGGTCGGTACTTTTGGTGGAGAGGGGAGTGTTGGAACAAAAGGGATGAGGGAAGAAGACGGGGTTGTTTTGGGCATTAAGAGGTATAAATTGCATAAATACACCTTTTATTTACTTTTGGGTTTAAAAATAAATCACTTGAGGTATCTTGGGCTTAAGAGGACATGTGAAAGTTGGTGGGTTTAAAGATAAATCCAGGTAAGAGTTTGGGCTCAAAACAAAACCCCATATATATATATATATATATATATATATATATATATATATATATATATATATATATATATATATATATATGAATTAGAGAACGGAGACTTGAAGTTTGTTTTTAAAAGATACAATGCAACTTAGTATGAAACTATGCTAGTAACATGCATGAGGTTCGTTAACAAACAACTGTTCACGGTATCATATTAAGCTCAGACAACACATAAAATCAAAACTAAATAGGGTTTTCTTACATTAGTCCGCAAATAATCTTATTTTTAAATAAGTCTCCCAAATCTCATATATTTTAAATAAGTACCCTAAATCTATAAGTATTCTTAAATAAGTCCTCCAAATCACATATATTTTAAATAAATCTCCAAAATCTACAATCCCTCTTGAATAAGTCTTGTAAGGTTAAAGACTATTAAATTAACTCCAAATTAACTAAATTCCATCTTGTATGTTTTCCTCTTTCATAGATAACCCCCCCCCCCCACCCCCAAAAAACCCTGGAAAATCATATCTTTGCCTGTTCCCCTACTTGCTACTTTGTTGAGAAGTCTTTATCACACTCTATTGCAGGCTATGTTACCCAGGTACTTCTATCATGAAGTCGTACCTGTACCCGTCTTGGACACTCCTTAAACTATGCATACATTTATTTACGTGTAAATGAATTATACAAACACGTTCTATTTTAAAGCACTCGTCATAAACTTTTCTTGGACATATACCCTACACTTCGCATCCATTTTAAAACTTGTTGGACAAGGATGATTTAGCCCATATTCAGTTAAAGACATATTTCAAAAGGTCGTTTGCTTATCTAGCTCAGAACTGTAATTACAACACACGTGTTCCAGTCGTGTCCCATACCTCACCTTTAACAAATTCGCCATGTCCCGTACCCGCATCTGCACCTATATGTTTATCCATGCAACTTCGGTGAAGGTACTAGGCCTAACTATCTTGGAGAGATGAGGGAAAAACTAGTTGATTAATGTAGTTTAGTTAATTTAAAGTTAAGATATCGATTTTTAACTTTGAGGGACTTAATTAAGAGAACTTGTAGAAGAGGACTTATTTAAAAATATGAGTTTTGATTGACATATTTAAAAATACTTATAGATTTGAAAGACATTTAAAATATCCCGGCTCTGTGGGCTTATTTGAAAATAAGGTAGATTTGGGGGACCAATATAAGAAAAATCCAAACATGTAATCAAATCAAATGAGAGTTATACCTGAAAAGAAAGTGTCCATGACTCGTGAGATCTCACAAGTTAAATGATATTTTCTTTAGATTTAACTAAATTCATATTTATGTGACGTATCTAATTAGTAATTAATAAGGTATGTATCAACTAAGGTTTCGGCTTGGGTTGTGATGGAGAGCTTGAAGTTTGTTCATATTGACGGTTGTCGGTGTTTAGGCCGCAAAATTAAGGTTTTGGAATCACTCCTTTAGTATAACACAATTTCATTAATAATGCAATACTAAATTTTATTCATCAACAACTCAATAATAAATATGAATGTTGCAATTATACAATGTTTATATAGGATTCCCATAGGCTAAATTAGCAGATTGGTATGTTTAGTGGCTCCGGCGACAATAAGGTATAAAAAAATGAGTCCCTTTAGCCAATAAGGCCTATCCGATCACCGGAGGTGGAATTTGAGCGCCAAATTATGAGTATTTTGCATATAAACCCCTCAAATCTCCCATATTTACAAATCTCCCCTCAAATTTTGAATTTTGAAGAAAACCTATCTCTCTCTTCTCCTCCCTTCCCCCTCCCCCCTACCCCCTTTATGGTTGGTTTTGGTTCAATGGATGGGCTGATATTGGAGTCATGCGTTGGATTTGTGTTGTGTGACATTATATTTTCATGAGGTTGCATAGAGGAAATATTAAGAAGACATTTTGGGGGTGGGGGGGGGAGCGGATGAGGGAGGTGAAGAAGAGAGCGGAGGAAGGGGGAAGCAATGGCGAAAAAGGGAGAGGAAGGAGAGGAGGGGAGGTGGGAGAGGAGGGGGGAGGGGTATGAGAGAGAGGTTTTATTTTTGTAAAAATCAAGATTTGACGTAAATTTATAAAAATGAAAAACTGGAGGGTATATATGCAAAATATCCATTATTTGATGTACGAATTTCATTGTCGGCGATCGGATAGGCCTTATCAGCTATATGGACTCAGTTTTTATACTTTATTGTCGCTAGAGTCATTAAATGTACCTTATTGATACATAGGTACCACTAAATATATCAATCTGGTAATTTAGCCGACTCCCATGTTACGCTGACATCGAGTTAGGTACAGCTACGGGACACGACAAATTTGTAAAATGTAGGGTTGGGAGACATTACGATGTATACTAATAATAATAAATAATAATTATAATTTACATGAGATTGATGTTGTTTTCATCCTCATGATATGAGAATTAAAATTCCTATAAAATTTTTTATGTTTCTTTTATTATGTAGATTATAAATTGGAAAACTGCTTGTTTTTGAACTTGATATCTAAATGATCCTTTAAAATCATTGTTTCGAACAGGGTAGGAACCTGAAGCGTGTGCAAAGGTTTCAAGCAGTGTATGTGACGCATAGGATATATGTCCGAGAAGCATATGACGAGGGTCTTAAATTAGAATATGTATTATATAATTGAGCATGTGCTTTGAATAAATGTGGGCATATATTCAAGGAGCGTCCAATAATGTGTAGTTGTCCAGTATGGGTACAACTCATGTACAACTTTAGAGAGAACTATCCATGCTATATAGATTACAACGTATGTGCTACCCTCATTACCTCGTAGGCTCGTAGCGACTTCAAATGGGGCTGAAACAATGTTCAGATTATATAAGGACTCAAAAACAAAAATACTGAAATTTGACCTATAAGAAAAGGGTCTAAAGCTGATATAAATCATATTAACGAACAAATAAAGTAAACTACTAAAATAAACTTAACATAGAACCTGCTTCATCCATGATCCTCAATAGTAGTATGTGAAATATCTGGAAGAAACAAGATTTCCTTCAACTCCTCGAGTTATAAAAATTCTCCCATGACAAGGGATGGTGGCAATAAGCATCAGGCTTGGTGCTGTCAACTTGAACAACCTCCTTGGTGCGAAGCTACCTGCAATTTGAATCTGGATGTCTTTGCCAACATACCAAGTATCATCGAAAGCCTCTGTCTACTATCGAGACGATTTCATCATCCAACATGTGCTCATTGTTGTCAAGTGCACACTATGTGGTATCGATGGAGAAGATGAAACAAACTCTCTCTGCTTTGTACAGTAGATGATGATGATGGTAAGGAATCAAGATATACTGGGAAAACCATATGTCTCAAGGGAAAGGGTTAGATCCTTAATATAAAGACTGGATTGGTTGCAAGATTGTTTGTAATGCCAAGCTCATTGCACTTGAAACAATCTTTTAGTAATTCTACGAGGCCTGTTCGATGTGCGTGCAAACTCTTCATATTTCTTGGTGCTAATATTTAGATTGCAGTAGCGTAACCTGGTCCCTAACATTATAATAAATAGTTTCATCGATAAGAATTGACGACCTTTTTTGAAAAAAACTGTTTCCGAGCAAATGTCAAACCTTCTCCTTTTATAATTTACAATAACAACAAAAAGTTCTCTTAAATCAAAGGGAGATGCCTTCTAAATTGTACGTTGATGACCAGTTAGAGGAAGTAATAGGATAGATGGGTCAGTTAAATTGTATCCTTTTTCTTATGGATGTAATGCATTTTATATCCAGTAACTGCATTGCAATATCAATCATTCCTTTGAAAATAATGTGTAGGTAGTAGGCATTAAAGATATATATTATCAATGATAGTTCTCTTTGGTATAATTCTCTAAAATAATGTTTGATGTGTTTAGTTTCCTTTACTGCTTCATTTGATTTATCAGCATAAGTCGAAGGTAATAGTGAATTTTCTAACCATTCCTGGACTTGACTACTGCATCTATGACAAAAAATATTCAATTGTTTAGTGAGTTTTGTATTAAAACAATACCCTAGTCGAATATCTTTTGTTCTTTTCAAGCTTTCATGAATAGATTTAAAAAAAAAATTTATATCGAACTTACGGAACTTTTAGACTTCTGCAGATGGTGAGATCAATTATGTCTTAGTGGTTCCTCAAGAATCACCAAATGAAAGTCACTCCCGGGAATTGTCTTCTTTGTCCAGAATTACTGATTTAAAACTGGTTGCTGCCATCTTATCTGGAAGATTAGACTCTTCAATGTTGAATCAACCTTCTAGTAAGTATTTATGACTCATGACTCTTAAGTGGATCCACTTGTCAGTTGTCACCACAAATTACTGTCAAATCAAGTGTTGCGCATTTAGAAGTAGTGGAACATTTAAGATATTGAATGCTTATGATTCTTTTAGAAGAAAATTCAAGTTATTTGTGTGGATATGCATACTACCTCATGCATGCTCTGCAACTATCAAATTCTTAAGCCTACAGTTGTGTATAGTAGAGCTTTTAAGGGGCCCCAAACCTTGAGCGAACCTTAAGCAAAATCCTGTGACCCAAAGTCCATAAATTGAAACCCAAAGCTCGAAGACCACAACCATAGGCTTTTGGCCTCCTCAACGATTTCATCTTGGCTATGCCACAAACGCAGATAAAGCAGTCAACACATACAACCTGTCTGCACAAGTATAATGGATGCATGCTGACCTATACATGTGCACACACTATCATGAGTAACATAATAAATGTTACGGTTCATGTCGAATGTGGTGAAGTAATAGAATATGTTCCTGGTGAAAATGATTTGACAAGGATTCTACTTGAGGATATGAGTTAGTTATTGTATCGTTATCATAATCATTATTATCTAAGCCTTTACTTTCACAACTAAATATTTGGTCTAGATTGTCAGTTCATATTCTTCGGGCGCGCCCCATATCCAAATCTTATTAGTGGAATTCAAATTGCTAAGTGGAGTAAGATATTTTAAATCTCTATTTCTACCTATACTTACAAGTTGAAGTTGAAATCCCTTTGTGAGGATTGAAAAAGTAGAAGTCAACTTGATGTCAATCCGCAAAGTGCTGACTTTACCCATAGGCGATTGTCTAAGTGAAGAAACATGATTAATATTCAGTTATAAGAGAAACAAGTAATGTGTAAGTAAACACTATACTAATAAATTACAACAAAAATTGCAAACGAGCCTCAGTTTGTCTATTATGAGGTCTCGTGTTTCCTTTGTTTCAATATCCTTGTTCTACCAAAAAAAACCAAACCAAAAAATAAAAAACAATATAAAAAAGAAAGGTTAGGTATTTAGCACAGGATAGTAAGCTGCAACACCTTATGCTAATCCTTCAATACCATGTATATAATTTTCTAAATGTGTAGTTAAATCAACATAGAAAATAATATGTTATGAAACATTTATAACGTGTTTTTTACATGGGGGCCTTCTGTTACAAAACACGAAAAAAGCTTCGTAATGCTGCATTTTGTGAAAAATGCACTATGCACGTTACAAAACGCATTGTGTAACTGTGTTTTTTGCCGTTATATGAAAAACCCTAACCGTTCATTTATAAATGGGACGCATTCTACTTTGTAAAATTCACCAAACATCCCCAATCAATCCCATCTGATCCAATTCATTTCTCCCGATCTTTAACCCTAGTCACTAACCTCGACCCTCTCTTCCCTCGTTATAAATATCCTGACATGACCAATATATCGGTTGATGTATCCTTGTTTAAGGCTTGGTGCAAAACAATATGGTTTTAGTACCCTTTATCGCTTTTTGCAACATTTTGGCTATATATCATGATATTCCTGATATATCAGGTGACATTTCAGCCACAAAAAGATCGGCTAAAACGTTGTAATGCTGATTTGGACGTTTATTTATTTTAAAAGATTGGTTTGGACTTATAGTTCAGTTGAGGTTTAAAATCTTCCAAACAGATATTTGCTTATATAAATAGCCGAAAAGAAGAATTAAATAAGCAAAATAGAGAGTAGGGCTCAATTTAGACCAAATTTTTAGCAAAAGTTTTGCAAAAGATTTTATCATTCTCCACATCTTCATTCTTTAGTGTATCAAGTATGAACAAATATGATTTATGTATACAAATTATCCAATTTGACACCCCGATATTCATTAAATATTTTTGATATTGCTTTGCTTTTTCGTGCAGTTATTGTATCTTCCTCACATTCTACTGATGAGACTATCGTAGCGGATTCTGAGGTGGAGATAGATACAGCAACATCTAAGATAGTCCCTTCCACTTTCAATTCTCAAGATGCCATAAAGCGAGAAGATGAAGATCAAAAAGGAAAAAAGTCTGGAGACATAACAGATACAACCAAGCGTCAAGGGGAGAAGAAGTCAACCGGTTATCTTCAGACATCATCTGACAATAGTAAAATCTCATGTCCCAGGGACAAGGTTGTTGCTTCCATGAAGAAATTGGACAAGGGTGATGAACCTTTCACTGATCGACATGAAAACTCTGATATCATATTTAGCCCAGATTTGATTGTGAGAGGCATCATTCCAGTAACTGTTCAATCTACCACAAAGGATGTTGTCAATTTCAAGTGCTTTAGAAAGGTAAATAACTGCAAAATTATTCACCTGACTTTTCCGGACCATTTGTCTTCAAATATGTGTATACTTTTCCATAACTGCAAGACTATTCACCTGACTTTTCCGGATCATTTGTCTTCAAATATGTCTATCCTATTCAACTTTATCTAATCAACTTGCAACCTTTTCAGGGGAATAAAAAGTCTGGCAATAGCTTCACAGACCTGATTCCATTTTCAAAAGATCCATACAAGTATGTGAATGCATGATTATATTTCTGCTATTCATGAAAACACATTGGGTTCAAAAATATTCTAAAACTAAAAATGTTCTTTAGAGAATCTGACTATGGAAGTAACGAGTCCGAGTATATGAGAGAAGAAAAGAAGAGAAAGCAATTGGAAGCTATTGCTGAGGATTTATTTAACAACGAAAAGGTACTCATACAAGACTTACAGGTTTAACGTGCTGATTTCATTACCATTTTGTCTCTCTATTAATTTGTGTTTTTAATAATGGGATTCAACACTTACCAGGCAAGGAAGCGTGCAGTTGGTGGTGCTTCTATCCAGTCCTTTCTTACCCGTCGCTAAAGACACGTACCAGCTGGAGATGAACTCTTCCTTATTATCGACAAGATGTCTTTCTGTACAGAAGATGTCTTGCTGTACGGAAGATGTCAGTGGATGAAATTTTTTACTTGTACAGCATCCAATGAGTCATCTTTACTATAAGCTTGTTGTGAAAGTGGTGGTGAGTATAATTTGACATGATCAAGCAATATGGCTTACCTGGTAATTGAAGTTTTGTCCTAACATGCTAGATATGTTTCCAGAAAAAGTTTACTTCCTTACTTTTAATCTGTAAATCATACAAATGATACAAATCTAGAAAGGCATGCTGTAATAGTGTGTTGATCGTTCATCCACTCAAAATTGTAAAAGAGAAGCAACAATTTTGATCAAAGATGAATGTAATTATTTCATTGAATTACTGCTTTCAGGCAAATTAGCATCATGGTCTGTAGTATATTACCCATTACAGTGGTGGAGCCACGTTCATTGGTGGGGGTTTTTTTGGGGTGGGGGGGTTGGGGGGGGGGGGGGGAGGCAAAAATGAAAAAGATAAAACTTCTGGCTCTGCCGCTGCATTAAGAGGCAATAGTCTGGGCTTACCATGCCTGTGAACCTCTAGATATACTTCCTTTTTCTATTTCAGTCAGGTTGCTAATGATGACATCTTGTGTCTTATAATTTTAAGGTAGCGAATCTTGCAAAAAATAAAGTTATTCATTTATTTGTGTCAGTTTGAATTTCAGAGTCAACTTGTATAGAAAGTTCCACTGCTTCAACTGTATTCTGTTACAGTGGGTGAATGCTCTTGTGAATTATGTTACTTAATTCCTTTAAAGCTCTGATTGGGTCCTGGAATGTTTAGGAACATGAAAACAAAGTTAAAGGGTCTAAGCAATGTTACTCTAATGATGATCAGACCAATTTTGCTATATTTATTCATTTTTTTGTAGCACTTGTAGGCATGTAATACTTCCCTTGATGTTATATCTCTATTCTTGTATCCTCTCATTGGTTATGTGAACATGGATGTCATAATAAATGGACGCTATTTATAGGGATACTTTTGTTTGAGGGTTAGTCTGTGATATAGGACTATGATGTTACCACACTGGGGCGGTAAGGTTTATGAGAAATGTGTTTACCTATTGTAATGGACTTTGGTGATGGTATAATTTACTTCGATACATCGGGATGAGGCAGTTAACCTTAGAAATGGTTGAAGTCTTGAGATAGCATCCCAATCCTTAATTCTATGTTTTTATCCTTGTTCCACAGATTATATAAGCCAGCATTCAAGAACTTGTGAAACTACTATGTAAGTTACAATATTGGTAACAAGTATGCGTAGATTTGTTATATTATGTTATTTTATTATGAAAGCATGGTGTTTAGTTTTAATGCAATTTTGGTAATAAATCAATCACTCTTTCTAGAGATGTAAGTTATAAGCTTATATATGTGGATTATGAATATAATTTATGAATATTTTTACAAAGACAGAACGATGAACTCTCAACTTCCCCCCTTAAAGCGTCAATTTGCCTATTTCCCCCTTAAACTATGTGCATGTAAATAATGTGGTCATATTCTTAGCCATAGTCAAATATTTTGCAGATCGATGATGCGACAGTGTTTTTTTAGCATTTCTTGTATTTTCTGCAATTCAAAAATGATTTTGAATTCCAAAAAAAGGATAAAGGGTGAAAAGTTTTAGAGGAAAGTGGTTGGGATTTTTTTTAAAGGGGAAAAGAAGACATCCCGATAAAAACTCATCAAGAAATGCAAAAAAGACGCTGTCATGTCATTGATATGTTAAATATTTGACAATGGGCTCACAAAATGACCACATTAGACTCACATACATGTTTTAAGGGGGAAAAAAAAATAAGCAAATTGATATTTGTGGGAAAGTTAAGAGTTCACCAATACTTTAATGATTATAAATCATGTCAGAACATGGTTTGAATCTGTTAGGTATAGGAAATCTTTCTAATAATTTTCACTACTTAATAGTAAGAATATGGAGATGTATATCGTAATTTAACTAAAAGAGCTAATCCTGTTCAGGTTTCCACTACTAGTAGTAAGAATAGTGAGGGCTCAAATATATTGTAAATATATGTTTCTTTTGTATCATAGAATTGGTGTATACTCTTTTAACCATGTTGTTTTAATCAAAGTCAGTGTACAGTCTTGAAGATATATGGAGCACAAATCTACTGTAAGTTTATAGTTCTTTTGTTTTGTACCTAGCGTATACTTTTATTCCTTGGGAATTAGCTTGTTGATGCCTGTACTAATATTACTCTTCTAATTTGACACTTTGATGTACTGGCTTTTGAAGATCAGTATTTGTATATTCTCCTGCTGGAAAATGCAATAGAGTATTTTCTTTATGTTGGGGACACAAGCTTAGACAGAGTTCACCAATACATTGGATTTTCCCCCCCTCTTTTTGAAACTGTAAAACATGATCTCTTGTATTGCACAAATGAGATTTTTGATAATCTGTCAGAGAAATTTTCATTTTTCATCCATCACTATGCATTTATTCAAGAGTTTTCGCATGTGTCTTACACTAGGCTTCATTGATTAGCATTTTTTCCTACGGCAAAGTTGTTAAGCAAGTTTGTCGTTGTTTTACTAAGCATTGTTTTCTCGTGTGCCTCATCTTTCAAGAGTTTTCTCATGTGCAGATACTGCTGCTGCACCTGCTGCCAAGCAGAATTCGAGAAAGATGAGTTTGCTGAATAATCCAATGGCGGCATAGGCTTCAGCTTGTTTGACTTTCGGCATAACTTCCTATTGTTCAGTGTCGTTACATTATTGTTTGACTGGTAATGCTTTAGGATTCGCTAGGTTTTAGTTTCTATAGTTCTATTTTCAAGTTCTAGATTTGGGACGTGTGTTGAAATTGATATCTAATATGTTTTCGAATTGCTATTTTGAGCTTGATCATTAGTATTTGTGGCATATTGATATTGATCTAGATGAGATTATGGGATGATTGTCTTTCATTCATGACCTGAAATGTCACAGGCTCTTCCTTTTGTATTTAGCTATACGCTTCTGATACTGGGAGGCAGGGTTATTTTCTTCTTCCTTTTTTGCCCTCTTTATATTGTTGAAGTCCATTTTCATAATTTGGTTAGATGTGCATGTATTTCTTCATCATGTGATTAATGTCCGAGTACAAAAGTTATGTGCTTTTCGAAGTTATTGCTGTGTGCGAGCTCTCGCTGATGACCATTCTGTTTGTTTCAATTCATTCTAATAGTGCTTATTAAGACATTTGATCCTTGGGCCTATTGCTAGTTATAGCCTTTTGGAACTTGTGGTTGAGGGAAACAAGGGGACAGGAGAAAACGAAAGTACCCAAACCAATGATTTATAAAATCTATGGATTTAAGATCTAAGATCTAAAGTCTCTTGATATTAAAGCTAGATCTCAAAATTCAAGTTCCGTTTCCCAAACACAACCTAATAAGATTTCGAATCTGGTTTCAAGTAGACAAATTAGGTCCTCTCTTTACTTTATTTGAGATGCATGATTCAGTATTAAAAAAATCATCTTTTGTGATATGCATGATAAATATAAAGATTTGAGGGACTAATACCATGTATATAGCAAAATTTGAGGGGAGCCATAGCCACCCTCGATTTCCCCTATATCCGCCACTACACATAAAACCTTAGAAGCACTCATCTATTTCATCCTGATTTGATTTGATGCAGAACGTCATTCTAAATTTCACCTTCATGGAAAATGATCAATGCTAGAAAATGAAAATGATTACTTTTCGCTATTTCTTGACATTCAATATGTAACCAAAATTTCACCTTTTTAAACATTGGCGCCACCCACCGCAGGTGAACCAGACGGTTGGGAGATTCTAAAAAAAGAAAAAAAGAAAAAAAGGGGAAAAAACATACATTGGCGCTTCAAGTTCTAATTTGATAATTTCTTGCCCCCAAAGTGCAAAAAACTTATGTTAGTTTTGTTCAAGAATATCAACATCAAAAAACAAATGGCAATCAATCTCCTTATCAAATTTCAATTTGGAGAAAGTGAGGAACAATGGTAGTACTTTGGGTATCAAATTATTAATTTAATGTTAATTTGAAAACTTTGGATTGTCAAACTATCAAAATAGCAGTTAAGGGTATCAAAAATAAAAATGACAAAACTTTACGGCATTAAAGTGCAAAAAATAGCCCTGAAATAAATATAACAAGTACGAGAAACACTTGAAAAAAATTCAGGGGTCGACTTACAATTTTCCTGTAATTTTCCTTTCCCTGTTTTTATTTGAACGAACGCAGGACATCAATAGATTCAATACCTGTGAATTTCCAGTATTAAATCCTTTACATACTAGTAAATCCAATCTAATTTGTTTGACAAAAATGGATGAACCCAACGTAATCCAACTAGAAAAACCCACGAATTGGAACAAATTATACCAACAATTCTCTGATGCAATCTCGTCTCAATCCCAACAACTCCAACTCAAAGCCCTCGTCAACTTCATCCACTTCTCTAAACGAACCCCTGAACCCATCATCACCCAAACAATCCCCATCATCATCAACCTCCTCAATTCCACCCCAAACCCCACAATCCAGCAAGCAGTCCTCTGCTCATTATCATCCCTTTGTCGAAGAATCGAGACCCCATTTACCGCAATCATTGGCCAATTGGGCACAATCCCAATAATCCTGAGGCTACTGCCTGATTCGAGAAATGGGCACAGAAGGTGTTTGCTGAAATGCCTCAGAGACCTCTTGGCGTTCGATAATGCCAATAGAGTGATTCTCGCAAGAAACGGAGGCTTGCAGTTGATTGTGGACGCGATTGTTGTGTGTAATGATGATACGAGGCAGTATCTGTTGGAGATTTTAACTGCATTGTCGATGCTGAGAGAGGTGAGGCGAGTTATCGTAGGCTATAATGGATTGGCTTTCCTTGTTGAAGCTGTGTCTGATGGTAAAATGTTATCGAGAACACGAGCAGCTCAGGCTATTGGGTTGTTAGGGGTTTCTAGGAGATTTAGGCGCATGCTTGTAGATTTGGGTGCAATACAGTCACTTGTTGGATTACTTCGTGACAGTGATGATTCAAGTAGAATTGTTGCAGGCAATGCTCTTGGTATTATTTCTTCACATGTCGATTGTTTAAGGATGGTTGCTCAAGCGGGGGCAATACCGTTATATTTAGAGTTGCTGAAGGGACATGAGGCTATTGGTAAAGAGATTGCAGAGGATGTGCTCTGCATTTTGGCTGTGGCCGAAGAAAATGACATCTTGATAATGAATCATTTGGTGAGGATTTTGATGGGGAGTGAAGGACAAGAAGCAAAAGCTTCTGCAATAGATGTTATTTGGAATCTTTCGGGTTACCAGCATTCAATTTCGGTTGTACGAGATTCTGGTGTAATTCCTGTTCTAATTGGGTTTTTGAGAGAGGGAAGTTTGGATCTTCAAGAGAAGGCTTCAGCGGCTATTGCACAGTTGAGTTATGAAGAGAAGAATAGGAGAGCAATGGCTGATGAGGGTGTAATTCCTGTCCTTATTGAATTGTTGAGAGATGGTTCAGAGGATTTAAGGGAATACGCAGCAGAGTCACTGATCAATTTTGCAGAGGATTCACGGTATAGAGAAGGGGTCTCTGTAGCTTTTGAGATTCCATCATTCTTGTCTACGCGAGAGCGGCTGAATAGAATTCATGATTCAGATCGAGGCATGACGATGTCTATGAGAATGCTCAGCATAGAGCAACTCACTTCGGACTTTGATTCTGTATAATTAGAAAGGTATTGCACATTTCATTGTCCAGTTTTAACATCATTTGCTTGGTGGCAAAAGCGCTTCTGTGAGTAAAGTGTCATCTTCTATGACTTTATTTTGTTTATATTGCTAATCCTTGGCCTTTTTTTTAATACTTATTCTTCATCATCATCACCCACGGATGTTGCACATCACAACAGAAACTGGAAATCACGTATCTTGTCTTTTGTACTCTGCGGAAATATTACATATAAGATGTAGTTAAAGATTATTCTGTGTTAATCATGACATGTTGAGGTTGTGGAATGTTGCACTTGCTCCAACAAAAACCTGCATAATACCTGTTCTTAGTTTCATTTTCTTTATTTCGGAAGCAGTTCACTTCGATGCTCCTTTCCTGAAATGAAACCTGGTATCTCTTTAGCAATTGCCTCTTGATGATGATGCTGACGAGATTTCTTACTTTGTCATGAATTTTGTGATTTCCAGCTTTACTACTTGCTCCTATTATGATTCCATTTTACAGAAACCATGTTTTCTTCAGTTATTCACTTATTTGTAGTCATATCCATATTTCCTGTTCAGTTGCTATTATTTTGCCTGAGTGGTTCTCCTGCTGGATACTATAGTGTTTATGAAGTTCAAATAAAACTTAAGTTTGAAGCATACATTTTTGTTCCTTGATAGACTGTAAATCAGACTTTCATCTTTCTGAGGCTCGCTCAAAACACCTAGTTGTTATATTTTCCGGAAGCTTTTAATCTGATTATCTATTTTTACAGAAACAAGAATTTTTATTTAAATGCTGCTCCTGGTAATTGTGCACCATGAACATGGTAATTATTCCATTGGTGTCCAAATGTGAAAACCTTTCCAGCTTTCAGCCTCTCTCTCATAATTGTTTCCACTACCAAACAATCTGTGGTAGGAGGTTCTGAGACCCAGTCAACTCATTAAGTGCATAGTACCTTAATGGTTGCCTGCTTCTTCATCACAACGTTCACCATTATAGTTTTTGCAACTATCTTGTCCAAGATATAAATAAGGGTTAATTACGGATAGACCCCTATAGTATCATCAATTGCAGATAGACCCCTATAGTTCTAAGTGTGCGGGTAGACCCCCTGAGTGGATTCTTTTTTACTCTTAAAATAGTAAAAGAAAAGTCTTCATTCACCGGGTGGTTGGGTAAATCCAACCTAATCAGTGCATTATCATATGTCATATGGTCATGGCTGAGATGGATTTATGGCAGATTAATGTTACATATACCTGAAAAAATAAATCATCGAAAGAGGTAGTTTCCTTTGGTTGAAAAATAGGGAAGAGAAATAAAAAATACCGGGAAATCTTGGGAGAGTATTGACAGAAAATCTACAAAAGTGAAGTATATATAACTAAAGAGATTTTGGGACACGCAGTAGTCTTGGTTTCAAGAAAATTGAGAATGTAGGACAAGAGAAAGAGAGATTTATTAAAGAATCAGCTATATTTTTTGGCATAATTGCTTATTGATTTTCTATAGATTGGACATTTGTGACTTATCATCACGGATTTTAGATGTTACTCTAACTGATCAGCTTTGTTAAAACTATGTTAGTCAGAGCTATCACCTGCGCGACACAAGATAGCATTTGACATGTTACCTGGGTACTTCTACATGAAGCCGTACCCGTACCCGACACATACCCATACCCGTATCCATACCCAAACTTCTTGAACATTTCTTGAATATATGCATTAAGTTTTTTTTCCCGCGTGTACTAAATTGTATAACATATGTTTTAATTTAAACCTTTCGTCATACACTTATTTGACCAGTATCCTACACTTCACATCTACTTCTTGAAAATTGTTGGCTATGGATGAAGTTCGTTTCAACCAATACCCAGTTAAGAGCTATGGTTTTAAAGGACCTTTCGGATATCTAGTTAAAAAACGAGTTGTCTTCCAATTTATAATCTACATAAATTGAAACATAAGAATGTGACGTGAGTTTGAATTCACATAACATGTGAAGAATATTAATCTCATGTAAATTATTAATTTTAATACGTATAAGTATATATATAGTAGAGTCTCAGTACCCTACCTTTTATAAATTGGCATGTCCCATACCAGTACCCGTACCCGTTTCTATGCAACTTAGCATTTGACTTTCTTTCTCACTTAAAAGATCTATAATACTGCGAGTCTATCTGAAATTGAACATGTTATATTAATAGTGAACTCGTTCTTCTCCTCTTCTTTCTCTTTCTTTGCTGGATCTAGACAACATATTTTGGAGTTCATATTGGTGATCTTGGTGATTGTTAAGTTCCTCTTTCTTAAATTAAAGAGGAGCTGTATAATTGAAGTAAAAATACAAAAAGTCCCTGAAAAATGTAAAGCCTTCTCCTCTTCTGAAACCCAAAACTGAATCCAAATTCAAACTCACACCTTTATTTCAAACTTTCACCAAGTCCTCTACCAGCCACTCATCCCATTGTCCACTCCTGCACTGCCACCAGCAATAGCACATTGATGTTAAATTTTGATTAATTAGTTAAATGTCATGTTCTCAACATCTTAATAGGTACTTCTAAGATCTAATAAATTCAAATTTTTTTACTGCAAGTTTAATTGGATGTTGACTTCTTTCTTTTGATTCGGTTGCAGATAGGCCCCACCTCCTTCTATTAATAATAAATAGCATTAATTGGAAAGAAGAAGTATAGAAGGGTGGTTATTGAATTAAATAAACAAAAATATCACGCACGTGCAAGACACGTGATTGCTCAGAGTAAGAAAAAATATGTCACATGGAAGTTCCCGGCTAAACTAATTTTCATACTGTACATTGTGATGAATCAAAGATTTGATGGGAAGACGGATTAGCTGCATATGTGGATAATCGCTTGCTCTTGCAGGTTACTCTGATGTCAAATAAAGTTGTATTATTTTGCAAAAGTAGAATTATTTGTACTTTTTTCCAATGCTACTATTAATTCTCTTTCTTGTGCTACTATTAATTCTCTCTCTTGTGATTTCAGGTTTGTAAAGACCTATCAAAAGAATGGAATGAGAAAAATGGCAGATGATGCATTACAGAACCTTAAATCACAGTATGAGAAAAGTGGTTAAGAAAAAGTTACAGCCTCCCAAGTTGCTGTAATTAATACTCTAACTTTGATGTGCAATCCAAGGTTTGGTGAGATGCTGAATTGGACAATACACGCATCCTTTTCCTTTCTTTTCAAATTGGGATTCTATAGAGACTGCACATAACAAGCTAACTGAGCAGGACAAAGAGCAGGTGACTGTTCCCTCAAACCATAATATCCTGTTTCTGTACACTGAACCTTCTGTTGGATTGTTCTCATGGATAAGTTTCTGCATCCTGGACAAAGATACAAACATCTGAATTTAAATGTTCTTCCCATGTTTTTAGAGTAAATTTCAAGAAACACCTTCAGCATACCTTGTTTCCAAGAAACCCATCCCTGTAGCTGTATTGGTTCGGATAGACCCCTAAGTGAATTACTTTTTTACTCTTAAAAGACTCAAAAAAGTTCACTCGCTGGTCTATCCGCACAAATACAACTGCAGGGAGTCCATACGCAACTGTGCTGTATAATACGGAGGGTCTATCTGCAATTAACCCTTATCTAAAATATTCGATTCAAAAATACCCTCATCTATGATCGTTAATGAGACCGTCAATTTTGTAACAGAGTTTTGTTCTGTTGTGTATTGTGTATCTATGTGCATGCACATTCTGCAACCTTTCATTGAGGATGCTTAAAGAATGAGCAAAGCTTTATTATTTCATGTTCCCTATGGGCTCCGAGTCACCTTTGATGGAGATAGAATAAAGGTGAGAGAGCTTGTTCTGGTTCTGAGTGATTTGAACCTACGTACCATGCCTTTTTGCTTGTCCTGCACCAAAAAGAATAAAAGAAAATGTTGGTTTTTGATGGAACAATGCACAAATTGGATTGTTGTTGTTGTTCAATTGTGGTTTTCTTGTTCAAATGCAAATGAACGAAACCTTCTTTTTGATGATCCCATAATGAGTGGAGTCAGATGGGACTAAGCTCCTACCATTTTGTTTGATACGGAACTTTAATATGTTTTTTAGTTGGTAATTTTTATTTGTTCAGTCAAAGTTACTTAGATGGAAAAATAATCTCCCTTTATTTAGGGTTATTTGCAGTTAGGTACCCCAAAGTTTACATCATGTAACTTCGATACCCTGAACTTCTTTAATTCATAAATTTGGCACCCCTTGATAATTCAATTTAGAGTGTCAAAGTTAAATTTTTATTGAACTTTGGGGTACTTTTTGGGAAATAGTTTAGGGTGTGAAGTTAAAAATCGTGTAAACTTTGAGGTATTTAAGTGAAAATAGCCCATTTATTTACTAGGGAAAATTGTGTCAAGGCCCCAAAGTCCAAAACTTCATGTGCTGCAGCCCCTCAACCTTTTTCCCATGTGATTCAGCCCCAAAAAGCATCCCAAAATGCTTGCACCCTTTTTGGTCATGAGTGCATGCCAGTAAGCGTGGAGAGAAAAGAAACAAAAGACCCCAAAATACCCTTGTCTTCTCCATTCTTTTTTCTTCTAGATCGATGCCGTGACTCCTTCTTCCTCCTCTCTTCTAGTCATAACCCATCTCCTCTCCTCCTCCATCCTCCTCCATCTCCTCTCCTCCTCTCCATCCTCCTCCATCTCCTCTCCTCCTCTCCATCCTCCTCCATCACCATCACGACACTACTCGTGTCTCCTCCACGCCTCCATCACATGTTCCTCCCTCCACGGTAGTAAATAACCACTACTCCTTCACGTGCATATGGAATATTATTACACCGTCAAAAGCACTTCATCTCCCCTTCAATTTCTTCCCTACTCCTCTTCCTCCTCCGCCATCGCCTGCAAGTTCTAGCACCACCGAAAGTCCAAGAAGAAGCGACTAACACGAATGGCGGGTTCCGTTCGTAGGAAATTCAATGTTGAAAGTGGACTTAACATGAACCAAATTAGACCTAACACGAATGGCCCGGACTTAACACGAACCGGGATCGTGTTAAGTCTAACTCGTTCGTGTTAAGTCTAACATGGTTCGTGTTAAGTCTAACCGTGATCGTGTTAAGTCTAACTGTTCATGTTAAGTCTAATCCGGTTCATGTTAAGTCTAACTAGGTTCGTGTTAAGTCTAATCTGGTTCATGTTAAGTCTAACCCAGTTCATGTTAAGTCTATTTTGCTTCATGTTAAGTCTAACTTGGTTCATGTTAAGTCTATTTTAGTTCATGTTAAGTCTATTTTGGTTCATATTAAGTCTAACTTGGTTCATGTTAAATCTATTTTTATTCATGTTAAATCCAACTTGGTTCATGTTAATTCAAACTTGGTTCATGTTAAGTCCATTTTGGTTCATCTTAAGTCTAACTTGGATCATGTTAAATCCATCTTGGTTCATGTTAAGTGCAACCGGTTCATGTTAAGTCTATTTTGATTCATGTTAAGTCTATTTTAGTTCATGTTAAGTCTATTTTGGCTCATGTTAAGTCAAATTTGGTTTATGTTAAATCCAACTTGGTTCATGTTAATTCAAACTTGGTTCATGTTAAGTCCATTTTGGTTCATGTTAAGTTTAACTTGGTTCATGTTAAATCTATTTTTATTCATGTTAAATCCAATTTGGTTCATGTTAATTCAAACTTGGTTCATGTTAAGTCCATTTTGGTTCATCTTAAGTCTAACTTGGATCATGTTAAGTCCATCTTGGTTCATGTTAAGTGCAACCGGTTCATGTTAAGTCTATTTTGGTTCATGTTAAGTCTATTTTAGTTCATGTTAAGTCTATTTTAGTTCATGTTAAGTCTATTTCGGTTCATGTTAAGTCAAATTTGGTTCATGTTAAATCCAACTTGGTTCATGTTAATTCAAACTTGTTTCATGTTAAGTCTATTTTGATTCATGTTAAGTCTAACTTGGTTCATGTTAAGTCTAATCGGTTCATGTTAAGTCTAATTTTTAGACTTAACATGAAAAAATATAGAGGAAATAAGGACATTTTGGCATCTTTAATTGAATTAAATTATACTTAACATGAATTAAATTGAATTTAACATGAAATTAGACTTAAAATTAAGTTAAAATAGACTTAACATGTTTCATGTCAAGTCTAATTTTTTAGACTTAACATGAAAACATATAGAGGAGATAAGGGCATTTTGGCGTCTTTAATAGAATTAAATTAGACTTAACATGAATTAAATTAAATTTAACATGAAATTAGACTTAAAATTAAGTTGAAATAGACTTAACATGAACCAGGTTGCACTTAACATGAACCAAAATAGACTTAACATGAACCAATTTAGACTTAACATGAACCAAAATAGACTTAACATGAACGAAGTTAGACTTGACATGAACGAAATTAGACTTAACATGAACCAAAATAGACTTAACATGAATCAAAATAGACTTAACATGAACCGGGTTCTTTGCCAACGAACTTTGAACTGGGCTCTCCGCCTCATCCGTCGTGTTCTTTGCCATCTCTTCGCCTTTAGTGTCGAAAAATATGGCCGTAGTGTGCACTCAAGATCGGCGGTGGCACCGGAGGGTCCAATAGCCCGCTAATTTGCTTGTGGGCCCCCTTCTAGCGACGCGGGAAGAGGCCCGTCATCGCCAACGAATTTCGAACTGGGCTCTCCGCCTCATCCGCCGTGTTCTTTGCCATCTCTTCGCCTTTAGGGTCGAAAATATGGCCGGAGTGTGCACTCAAGATCGGCGGTGGTGGAGAGAGGATGTCGGTGTCTTAGAGAAAAAGAAGAAAGATGGGAAGAGGAGGAAGGAGATGGGTTAGGACAGAGGAGGAAGTAGTCATGGCATCAGATCTAGAAGAAAAAAAGAATGGAGGAGACAAGGGTATTTTGGGGTATTTTGTTTCTTTTTCTCTCTCCATGCTTAGTTGGCATGCACTCATGACCAAAAAGGGGTCAGATCATTTTGGGATGCTTTTGAAATTTGAATCACATGGGAAAAAGGTTGAGGGGCTGCAGCACATGAAGTTTGGGACTTTGGGGCATTGACACAATTTTCCCTATTTACTATGTAGCTAGGAAGTGATGAAAAGCGTTGGTTATTTCCAAGAGACTGGACAAATAATTCAGGGAATGGGGAGGAAGATTCAATTTTTAAATTTTTTTTTTCAGTCATTGCATCTGTTTTTTTTTAAATATGCTTTTCAAAAGATACTAATTCGCCTAATCTGATTTTATCTATCCATGTTTAGGGATAATTGATACCTAATCTTCTTATATGATATGATCTTATGTCATGCACCGACTTTATAATATTCCACTCATGTTGGGTTTCTTAAGATCAATTTGTAAACTTATGCATAACGTTTAGGACAAAATACCTGCTTACTAAAAGTAAACTATCTTATCAATGTCAGCGTCATGAGCTAACGACTAATGTAATGACTTATTGCCTTCTCCTAATGGAGGAGGGATCTTTGATCATTATTTAAATGGATGGTACCATATTATTGAACTATTATACATGAATTTGGTGCCAGTTTTACTTTTTCTTTTTTCGTTTCTTAAGACTTACTATTGATGCAGTTCGGACTTTATATATAAAGAGAAATTGGTGAACTCGTAAAAGCATAAAAATTCTCACATTTCATATCATAAAGGTGCAAAAATTAACATGTCTCATATCAAAAGTACTCACATGTCCTCTATTTTATCGAGAAGATGATATGATGGCATATAATCTTATATTCACCTAAGAATCCTCATCAAATTAAAACTATCAATAATTAGAGACTTGTGATAATCAAATATTTTGTAATCATTATCGCATTATAACTATCCATATTAAAAAAAAAACTCGTAATGATAAATTTAAATATAGAAATTAAAGAAAAAACTCATGTAGAAAATCTCTTTATATAAAATCATGGGCTAATTTTAGAAACCCCAACCCCACCTCTCCCCACAAAAAAAAACTATGGCTGTTGTCTTAGAAAACCCCCATCAACTATTAACTATTTTAATTTAAGAGCATCGCCGTGTGCAAATTGTAGATAACCCCCTCAATTATGAAAAATTGAGATAACCCCCCGAACTTTTCTCACTTAACCCCTCTCAAATATGAGGTGTGTTTGAGAAAACCCCCTCAACTATTTTCATTTGAGAAACGCCCTTCGAGAAACCCCCATTAACTCTTCTCACTTTATACCCTAAAAGCTAACACCGTTAGGTCTAGCATGTCACTTGACACGCAGGTAACTGAGAAAAGATGAAACTACCCCTTAATCATAAAAAATACTCTGTTTTTTTAGATAACAAAAGAGAGTAGAAAAAGGAGAAAAGCATTGTAAATTAATCAAGATTTTTTACCCGTTGGGGATTTCTCTATAAATGAACGGGGTGATTTTCAAAAGAGTATTTCAGTAATTTTACATTTTGAAATAAAATTAGGGGGTTTTGGTGAGAAAAGTGTGAAAGATTAGGGGAGGTTTATGAGACACTATAGTTGAGGGGGGTGTTCTCTAATTTTTAAAGTAGAGTAGAGTTATCTATAATATGCCCAGACTTGAGGGGGGTTTTCTCAAATGAAAATAGTTGAGGGAGGTTTTCTGAGACATCCACTACGTAACAAGCACAGGCAAAATACTTGTAATTGATATGAGGAAAAAGTATAAGGACAGTCGCGATGGAAAAAGTATAAGGACAGTCGCTCATCGCGACTGTCCTTAGATACTCATCAAAATTAGACTTGGGTATGGTTGAGTTTAGGGTTAGATTATGGTTCATGACCCATGTCCCTCCTAGTGGTGCAAAAAAAATCTATATTCGAGGAAATATTTATACGTGTATCTGTTAAGATGCAGATATGGTTACTAAAATCTATGACTGATAGGATATAATTACAGATATATGGATATGTAGTGAAATATTCAGATCTGTAGTTGAAATATTCAAATATATAATAGTCGATACAGGTTGCAATAGTTTTAATTCTTAGATTAATGGATTTGAGGTTAATTTTAATGATCAAGAGATCTAAACTTAGCTTTTAGGATATAATGAACATACTATGAGCTCTCTTGTATCATATATATATATATATATATATATATATATATATATATATATATATATATATATATATATATATATATATATATATATATATATATATATATATATATATATATATATAATCTAGTTTTCTCATATTCATTTTGTATCCGTGATCGATAGCGAATATGTATTTGAATTTTCCTTACCTAGGCATATCAAGATCTATATCTATATCTATGATTGGTGTTTAATAAAAATATGATAAGGTGTTTTCACCCATGCCCCCCTGTTAGAGTGAGTGATAGCGACAGTCGCCGAACTTGTGGCTACCGCTAGAACTCTTCTGGTTATAAGAGATAAATAAATTTAACTATTTTGGAGAGACATCATGTCATGTTTAATAAATGCCTATCCATTATTCTCACATATCAGAGTTAATAAGGTTTTTTTTTCCTGGAAACCATCTTATATTTAGGGTCAATTTACATAAATCACCTTATAATTTCAATTTATACATAAAACCACATATAAAGTTAGTTTTTCTTCATATCAACCACCTAATTCCACTTTGCTGCTAAAAATTACATAAATTTCAACAATACCATCATGTAATCGCACATGGAAAGCTTGCAGAGCATCAACAAGAGAAGTCATGTGTTTTAAACATGAGATCACGTGAGGGTATTGTTGAAATTTCAGAAAATTTTTAACAGTAAAGTGGGCTCAAATGATTGATTGGAAGAAAAACTAACTTTGTAGGCGCTTAAAATTTAAATTAGAAATATAAGGTGGTTTACGTGAATTGACCCTAACTATAAGATGTTTTTTTATGTGTGTTATAAGTAGATCTAAACAAATAAGATTTGAGGAGGTCAAATATTCATTAACTTAACAAGGAAAAGGTTTCTATACACCTCCATAAATTAAAGGGAGAAGATTTTGTTAAGAGTTGTACCCAATTCAAGATAGGACAGCTTGTGCACTTAATTACGTTCATGAAGGTACATAATTGCACTACTATCTTCACATTTTCCTACATCTAGACTAAGGGGGCGTTTGGTAGCTTGTAACTAGAGTGGTTGCAACTCCAGTGACATGCAACTGGGTCATATTTATCCAGTTGCAAGCTTTTGTTTTGTTGCAACTCACAGTTACAACCACAATTGCAAAACAACTCTTAGTTGCAACATATGACTTACATAAAAAACGACCGCAAGTCACAGTTGCAACTGACCCAAATTTATTAAAAATCAAAATCATTACTTAATATTTTTAAAAAATCATTAAAGATTTAAAATAATCTTTTAAAATTATTATTATAATAATTTCTTCAAAAAGTTTTAAAAAATAAAGTTATTTAAAAAATATTTTTCTTAAAATTATTTTTGTGAAAGTAATATCTAAAAATTATTATTATAAGATAATTTTTTAAAAATAACTTTTAAAAATATAATTATTTGAAAAATATTATTATTCTAGGAAAAAATATTATTCTTTTAAAAATATTATTTTGATAAAATATATTATTTTTCATAAAATAATATTTTTCAAAAGTATTATTTTTAAGAAATAATTTTTTGAGAAATATTATATTTTAAAATATATTATTTTTAAAATAATATAATTTTATTAAAATAATATATTATTTTAAAGTAATATATTATTTTTAAAATAATATATTAAAATTTTAAAATATATAGTATTATTTTTAAAAATATATTATTTTTAAAATAATATATTTTCCTAAAAATATTATTTTTAAAATACATTATTTTTGTATAAATATTATTTTCTAAAGAAAATAATTCTTGAAAAACTATTTTTGAAGAAATTATTATTGTTTTGAAAAATTCTTGAAAAACTAATTATAAAAATTTATTATATTTTAAAAAATAAATTGAAAAGTATTGTTTTTCTAAAAATAAAATTTTCCTTGAATACTATTATACTTTGTTAAAATATTATTTTTAAAAATTTTAATAATATTTTTCAAAAATTATGAGAAAGAATTATTTTTAATGAAATTCATTTACAAAACTATATTTTTACCAAAAATATTATTTTATTTTATAAAATATATTATTTTTAAAATTAATTTTTAATAAAATATTATCTTTAAAAATATTATCTTATGAATTTTTAAAAATTTAAAAGTCAATTTACTTAATAATAAAACCATTTTTTTAAAAAATATTTTAAAAGTGTGAAAGAAATTAATAACTTTAATAATTTATTAATGGTAAAAATAAGTTGCATATGTTAAATTACAAGCAAAATCAAATAGTTGCAACTGTAAGTTGCAAAATTTAAAATTTGAACCAAACAATTGTAACTGTAGTTGTATGTAAAGAAAGTTGCAACGTCTCAGTTACATGCAAGTGACACTTACATTGCAACTATAGTTGCAAGCATCCAAAGGCCACCTAAACCTAGTGTAATACCTAGGAAAGTTTTTCGATAGTTTAGATTGTATTGGAGCAAAGCCCAAGTTTTTCCTATAATTTTTTTGGGCTCCGAGGCCGAGTGAGTCAAGGAGGTAAAAGGTACTAAGTGGTCCCTAATATCGAAACCCATGTGAGATTAAGGGTCATAAGTTCAATAAATCATTTCCCATGTCGGTCCCCTTCTCCCCTCCATTCTTAGGTCCTTACTATTAAAAATGTCCCTCCTTATGACGTACTCCTCTTCTTATATTCTTTGTTTATTATAGGAAGCCCCCTCTTCCACATTTTGTTTATTACAGGTAGGACAACTCAAAGGACTTTAAGCATATACACTCCTCATTATGTATAATTTAGAATATTACCTTTTGAATGCCATGCTGTATGTGCACTTTTTTTTGTATGCGCTGAAAGGAGTGACATATCTACGTAGTGTCCAGTAATATCATAAGACATTGCTAGATCGCAAAATCCTTATAACAAGTTACTTTAAACAATTTGGAGCTTATAAATATAGTAGACAATAAATATATGAGAACACCATCGAGATAAATCATTGATCCATCACCAAAAAAAAGCTCATATATGTTTACATTTTTCTCATAGTTAAGATATCCAATCTAGAAATTTGAAGTCTCGGAAAGAGTGATGCCACACCACACAACTCAGAGTCAATTTTACAAAGAGATTATTTTGAAGTACATGAGTATAAAATATATTTCTTTCCCTATTATTTTCGAAACATGCAAATACGAAAAACTCTAAAAACAACATAAAAACACAAAAAAGTAATATGTCGAGGGTGCATATGAAAAACTCCTACTCACCAAAATTGTTTACAAGAAACTGTATTCTTTCTCTTTTTTCAATTTGGGGGAAATCGAATCAAACCTCTCCAATTTCCTTAGCTTCAAAGGTCCACCCTTGGAGCTCGATCAGCTCGTGATATTCTTCAATTTGGTTTTTTATCTTTCGATTTCCTCTTAAAGGTATAATCTTTCCGCTACTTAGAATTTCGAGAATATTTCGCTGTTTTCCCCCCCTCTTTTGGTGGCTTTGTTGCGAAATTTGATAAACTTCATTCAAATTCTAGGGTTTCGCATGCGAAGGGTAGATATGAGCAAGGGGCGGCCCCCTGAGCCCTTGGATTTCTTCATCTGGACTGTTGAGGTACT
The DNA here is from genome assembly GCA_012295165.1 of Asparagus setaceus. Lineage (NCBI taxonomy): Eukaryota > Viridiplantae > Streptophyta > Magnoliopsida > Asparagales > Asparagaceae > Asparagus > Asparagus setaceus. Next base: position 57,058,041 of record CM022704.1, on the reverse strand, counting down.
TACTCGATCGGTGCTTTGGAGTGAAGTTTGTGATTTTAAAGAAAGACTTGTGAATTTCCCCTCTTTAATTTCTCTTTTTTCTTTGTTTGTTGATTTTGATTAGTAGATATCTTCCCTCATATTTGGATGTAGTAAAATTTGGACTAGGTTGAAAAAAGACTGTTTATCTGATTGAATAAAGTTACAGAATTTGAAATTTACAGAAGAAGTCCCCCAAAGGAACCGCCTCTAAATTCTTGACTCCAATTTTTTTTTTTTAAAAACATTTTCTTGCATGAGGGATATATTATAGTTCTTTTAGGATGTTAGTCCAACCTTGAAAGATCCATGAAGTTCATTGTGTTATGTTATTGCTCTAGTCTTCAACATAAAGATTGGCTGTTTTATACGTGATTTATCATTAAGATTATAGCTCACCAAGTTCTGAATAAGTGTTGCTTTAAAAGAATCTGATGCTAAAATGTTAGTATGTACATTCTTAGTGACTTGAAAATGTTTCTGTTCCCAGATTTGATAAAGAAGCATTTTGCTGCATTTCAATTCTCTTCTTTAGATAGGAAGCTAGAAAGACGATGGTCGAGTATTAACTATGTGTCGCTAGTGTCCGCATCCGATCTGCCTTTTACTTTTTGATTGACCTGTTTTAATTTCTTAGGAAGTTGGTAGAGTTTATGTGGGCAATAGCCTTGGCATGAGAACAAACATCATAATATTTAAGGTAGTTAGGATGAGGGTGTCAAGTTGTATCACAGCGAGAACTAAGTGATGATGTCTGGAACTATGAGTCCGATGCATTTGTATTACTATTGTTGTAGTGTCCCTAAACCATTTTGATTTACCATGTGTGTCTGTTTTAAAAGAAACATAATTGGAAAACCTAATCTGAGGCAAAGTTTTGGAGTAAACTTTTTTGATGATAAATATCTCAAAAGCATTTGTAAAGCATTTGGTACTTTATAAATGATGAAGACAAAACCTTCAACAAAGATATAGCCCAATGTATATCCATGAATCTCTCTTTCTGGCCTTTTCTTATAAACATGGAAGATTGAAGAAAACCCAATATTTGGCAGATCTCATAGCTCATTAAAACTAGAGGTGAGAAATACTTCAAGAGGATACTAATGTTGAAATAAAGGTGAGAAAGAAAGATCATTGTTTGAGCTTGTTGCCTCTTTGTTTGAACATGCTTTGGTCCTGACCTCCATACTACAGGCTATACCTAATATCTCAGGAATCTTCCAAGTTAAAAGCTCATTTTTGCTTTAGATTTATTGGTGAAACTGTGACTTACCTGAACATACCCTACAAAAATACCTTAATGACAATCCTAATTATCTCTCGGTAACATATACTTGTCCGTATACCCAACTTCATCCTTGGACTCATTTGGTTAAGTTTTTTATTCTGTTTCTTTGTTAATTTCTTGCATAAGGATAGAGCTGGTGCTTCAATTTTTTTTGCTCTGAACTTCAAATGATCAATGAAAGTTAAACTATATTATTGTGCTAAAAAATGATTGCTTGAGGATTATACATGTACTTTTTAGCCCTACAAATTAGAGTCGCCATCTACCAATAAGTATTGTTAGAAAAGATATGAAGTTCAAATGTTAGAATATTTTAGTAGTCGTTGTCTGTCCCCAAGATTCAATAGAAAAGTATTTTGCAGAATTACTAATAACTTGCTTAGATTTTTTTTAAAAAAAAATTATGCCAGGCAGTGTACAACTGATTTTGTCTCGATAATGTTAGTAATCCCATTTGGCCATTTACTAGGCTAGTCACCTGTCAATGTATATATTAGTCAGTTGATAGAAAGCTATGGAGAAAATAAAGGCGTATATAATAGTCTTGACAAGAGAAACCATATCATGATATACTATAGATGGTCCTCAGTCTATGTTACTGTGTTACTCTCATATTTGTCTATTCTGGAAGAGGCATGACTGGAAATTTTACTTGAAGACAAAGTTTGGAGTATGAATATCAGATTTGAGTAAACTTTTGATGTTAACTTTGTTTTGAAGTTAACGAATTTATTACTTTTGATATTATGATGACAGAATTCTCACAAAAGATGGTCCAGTTGATTTCCATGAGTCTCTTTTGTGACTTCTTATAGACAATATTGAAGAATGAAGAGGGATGGAAACCAAGTAATTGAGGTATCCAAAAAGTTCTGATAAAGAAGAGAGTGAGGAGCAATTCAAGAGGAAACAAATATGGAAATAAGGACAATAAAAAGTAAGAATAAAAAATTTTCCGTCTGAGCTTAGTTCCTCTTTGTCCACTGTCTTGTACTCACATGAAAGAAGAAAAGGCATATTATAGTACCATATATATACCATTCATGAAAAAGTTCAAAAGTTATCTTCATTAATAAAAAGTTATCAATGTAATCAGTAATCACATAAAAAATATGAGATGCAGTAGGTTCTTTCATATTATGTTTGGCTTAATGCATAGTTGCGGGATTCCCTGGACCCCTCCTCGAACCGTCGTACAGTTCCTGTGAACCGATTCTTGGTACATTTGCGAACTAATTCCCTACGATACACGAATTGGTTCCCAAAAATTGGCGTACTGCTTATAAGTATGCGGGGCACAAAGTCCATTTAAGTGTACATTTGCAAGACGCAATGCAATGTGTGCAATCGAGTAAAGGGAGGCGCACAATAGAATATAAGAGTCATCTGAGTCAATGACTTACCTGTAACTAGATTCCTATGTTAATAAAACGTGAAATGAAACCATGATCCCAACACGAACTATGTGAAAAGAAAAACAGAACAAAAGAATGAACTTCATAAAAAAGAAGCATTTAAATATTTGTATGAAAAACATTGAAATGTATAATTAGCTTTCTAGTTTCTAGTTTTCTAATACGCACTTTTGAAAATGGTAATCGCTCCCAAAATATTTTTACAACGTATCACTGACCGAACTTGTGTACCAAAGCAAAGCCCCACACACACACACACTCACACACAAAATCAAATCTAAATTTTCTATGTGACAAATTGTGTAACCGAATTCATACCACGACCTGCTATGTACCACATACTGTGTAACTATGCTTGATGGGCATATACACAAAGTGTTGATACTAAATTTAACCCTTCGATATAATTTGTTGACTATAATTTTTTTTTCCTAGAACAAATACCAGTTCCATAGAAACTTTTATATCAGCATTCATAGAAAGAAAGCTAAGTTTGAAGTTTATTTGTTGTTTTCCTGGTATCAAGATTATTGCATAAATCAAGTTATGTTAGCCTTTCTTGGGCATGAGACGTGGGTGTCAAGTATTTGAATATCCAGAAGTGGTGAAAGTGGACCTTCAAAAACGTCGCATTACTATGTTTCTGTGCAAGGACTTTACTCACTTACTGGGTGGCTCTTGATAAAATACTATTGTGCTTTCTTGTCCTGTAAACCCCCACCAACCCCCCGTCGAACCCAAAAAGACCACCACCACCATCAAGATAGAAGGAAAAATACAAAAAAGAAAAAAAGTCCGAAAAAGGGAAAAAGAACACAACCATCACATGTCCAGCCAAAAAAAAAAAAAAGAGGCGTTTATTTCATATGATCGAGAATTGACATCTTCCATATCAAATTGGTCCTTACTTTGATCAGCCAAATTATTTAAAAAACTTATTTCTTATGATCAAGACTTGACATTTTCTGTATGAAATACCTCACATTAAATAAGAAGGATGATATCATCTTAACATATAAATTTGTGCATCTTTTGAGCATCCTTCTACTGTCTTGAAGTGTCGTGAGATGTGCAAGTATCTGAAGCATCAAAAGATTGAAATATGAAGTGCCTTGTGATACTGGATCCTGTTTCTTGTGTGACAGGATATGGAAATTAAGTGGAGTTTAAAATGACAGGAGTTAATATAATAATGAAAACAACTTGGAAGTTGATTTTCCTGTTTGATACTTCCCGGATTGAAGATGGGATTCAATGGCAGAAGTTGCAGACCAACGACAAGAAACTCTGTTGTTCCTGAATCCTTTTTTTCTTTGTGGGACACTTTCTCCTTCACTTAACAACGATAATATCCTACTATCCTTGCTTAACTTCTATCCATATAGCTCGACCTCTACTCCTCGCCACTCTAGGACTATCCCTATACTATCACTTAAGTATTACTTTCCTTGATCCCCATTGATCGTGAGGATCCCTCCGCTACTCCTTGCTCATCTCCACTTATTAATAACTATCATATCCTTTTGATCTTACTTAATCCATGTCTACAAATGTCTACTTCTTTTGCTTACCACTCTATGAACTATCCCTATCACTTCTCCGTTTCCTTTTATTCGCATTGTTCATGGGGATCCATCCATTACTCCCTTCATAATCTAGCGTCAAACAGGCATTAAATATGTATAAGAGAATACATGCATATTAAATTTAAGTTTGTATTAAGAGGATCCATGCTTTACTTCATTGATATTCAGTAAAGATCCCCAATAACTATTGTAGTCTTTAGAGAATGAGTACATTTTTGATAGATAAAACATCCAGTGGTAACTCTTCTTTTATATGAGCTTGTACATAATGTTATCCTAATTGTCTAGGTGCATGCCTTCTTAGGGGAAGGAAAAAAAATCAAAAGAGGGAAATGGGTCTTGAGGAAATTGATGTTTCCAACTGTTTTGAGGAAAAACTATTAATACTTCATATTCTAACATATTCTGTTGCATTGGACAAATGATCTAATTTAAAATGATTAGTTTACATGGATTGTGCTGATTAGTTAAGAGATCTTTATATGCACAAGGGGTGAGTTAAAAAATGACTCCAGTAGCTGTACATCTTTTGAGTGGTGATTGATATTGAAAATTTTGTTTGCAGACGTAATCCTGCAACACTATATTTCTCGTGTTTTTCTTGGGTCTTACCATCTGTTGATTCCTCTCAAATACTTCCAAATATTACTGGTTTATGTACCTATTGAAATGTGCGTATAATGAAGATATATATAAAGATGAAAATCAGTACCTTGTTAGCAAGGCCTGTTGTTATATCCAGTGGCGGATCCAGAAAATTTTTCCTGGCGGCAGACAATAAGTATCCATTTACCTAAAAGTAAAAATATAATATTATAAAACTATAGGTCCTGATGAATAAGCACTCAGTGTTTTTTTCGGTTTCTAGTGTTGTAATTTTGGGCTTTTAATGTTTGAGCGCATTTGACTTGATTGTTAGAAATTTAAATGGGCTTATACTTCTTTCCAATAAGCTAATTCAATTTGCTACTAATTAGTGTTTTAAGATAGGTTGGGGTGCAATTTTTAAAACTTATTTGGGGGGGGGGGGGCAATATCATAAATTTTACAAGCTTTACATGCAATTGGTAAAATTTTAGGGGTGCAATTGCACCCCTAGACCTATATTTGCATCCGCCCCTGTCTGTATCTGTATTATTTGTTTTGACCATAATTTCCTTTTAGTAGAATGATAATGTGATATCTTGTAAGGGTATTTAACCTATATACCCCTCTGATACATCCTATTTGCATATTTACTCTCCAAATCCAACTATTTACTAATTACTCATACATTCCCTATGTTGAACCGATATACCCCTCTCATTGCACACTGTTAGTTTTCAAATATAGTAGTGAAAATGACAATTTTACCCTTTCTCTCTAACTCTCTCCTAATCCTAACTCTACCCACACCAGCCCCTTCACGCCGGTGAACTCCCTGCTCATTGTCTTTCCCCCCATCTCCACCGCTTTTTGATCAACGCATCGCTAGCAAACCACCTCGTCGATCTCCCTTCCAATCTTACTTAATTAAGTTAATTAGGAGTAGATTAATCATAATTTCAAAATTCTAATTATTTTAACAGAAAATTTAGGAATACATTGCGACAATGTTTATATTTTTTACAGTAAATCTAGGAGGGAAGATTACTCCAATCTCATGGAATGTGGGGGCAAATTAGCAAATGGTCAGAGTTGGAGGGTAAACCTGCAAATAGGATAGATTTACATAATTAAGTTAATGAGGGGGTAGATTAGTCATAATTTTAAAATTCTAATTGTTATAATGGGAAATATGCGAATACAGTCATACACTGTCATACTAGGTATATTCTTTACGGAAAATTTGAGGGGTAGATTATTCCGATCTTAGGGAATGTAGGGGTCAATTTGCAACTAGTCAGAGTTAGATGGTAAACCGGCAAATTTTTTTTTGGGTGGGTTGGGTGTGTGTGTGTTGGGGGGGGATATGATATAGGTAATAAAAACCCTATTTTAAAGTACTGTAACTATAAGTCTCGAAATTGATCAGTATTTACTGGCAGGCTCTGGAATGAAATGCGTAGTCCAAGATGCTTTGAAAAAAAAAAAGAGATTATAAACCTCGGAAAGTCTCCTCATGGAATGAAACTCATCTAACCTGACTATGCACATAACACATCCAGCTGATGTTGAACAGCGATTTTTTATGTCAATTTGCATAGAACAACTTGTGATAAAAAACAGAACTAGAAATTTTTGAGTCCACTCCTTGCTACTGACAGTTTGGCTATTATTTCAGGATGTTGGTTTGTGGCTGGAAGAAATAAATCTTGGTAGTTACCGCCAGGTTTTTGAAGATAATGGTGTCAATGGAGAATACTTGGAGAGCTTATCCATGTTCACAACAGAACAAATCCTTCGGTTTATAAGGCGATGCCACATGAAGTGGGGGGATTTTATCACTCTTTGCAAGGAGCTAAGACGCATCAAAGGTTTATGTCCTTTTCTGGCTTAAGTACTTATATTATGATTTGTTTACATTATTGCATATTGTTAGATTTTTGTTCTCCCAATATCACATGTTTAGCCATGAGTAGATTTGAGAATTTGTTCAGACAGCACTTCTTAGTTGCGATGCAGTAGAGGATTTGCATTATCATGCCATATGTTTAGCTATCAGTTCAACATGTTCAAAAAATGAGTGTAGCAGAAATGAGAATGTTGCGATGGTCTTGTGGACATACACTAAAAGATAGGATAAGAAATGAGTGCATCCGTAGTAAATTAGAGGTTGCTCCTATTGAGGATAAAATGAGAGAGAATAGATTAAGATGGTTTGGTCATGTACAACGGAGACCGCTTAGTGCACCGATTAGGAAAAGCGATAATATTATAGTTAATGGGGCTAGGAGATCTAGAGGTAGACCTAGAATGACTTGGGTAGAAGCAATTAAGAAGGATATGATTAGGACCAACTTAACGGAGGAGATGATCCATAACAAGATGGAATGGAAAAATAGGATTCATGTAGCCAACCCCAAATATTTGGGATAAAGGCTTGGTTGTTGTTGTTGTTTGTTGTTATGTTTAGCTATCAGTTGGAGGTGATTTACCATTCAGCAAATATAATTTAGTTGAGGTACATTTCATAAATTCCAAGAGACATCTGCATGAGTACATATTTGAAAAAAAAATTCATTATAGATATTAGATAGACAATGGGGAAGAGTTGTATACTAATCTGTTTCGCTGTGACTTTAGTCGGACATATACCTTTCCTAACTCAGCCGTATCCTTATATTGCCTAAAGTTACTCTTCCTGGCCTGGCAACTTGAGATATATTTCCTATTCAAGTAAAGCCCAGCATCAGGTTGATGCTCCCAAACTGCAAACTGATTATTTCAGGCATATGTTTAGTTACTAGTTTTATTGGACAGTGATCTCTGCCAACTTGATGTATCTCTGAATGGTTTCTCATCAGGTTAAATGACCGGAAAGTATTCAGAAAGTGTGCGAGCATACGCTTTAAATCTTGATGTATACATGATATGAACTATTCTATTCAAAACTATAGGTAGTTTTGATCCCAATCTGTTTTCAACCCAGCTTCAATCAAGAATTATGCACCCTGTCTATCTTCGCTCTTAGGGAAATTGATACAACTAGACTAACTAGATCCATCTGGTTAGGTGGGTTCACCTGTTCAAGTGCATCCCTTTATGGGCCTAGTTGGTGGAGGGTTTAAGAACAAACTCACCTCCATGAGTATTTTTATTTTTTAGTATCTTTATTTTTTTGGCTTCACGCACTATTTGCCCCCCGAACTATTAACTTTGTCCCAACATACCTCCTAAACTATTTTTAGTCTCATTTTACCCTTGAACTTTAAATTTGTTCATGCCTAACCCCCTGAACTATTTTAAGTCTCACTTTACGCTCTAAGCTATCACTTGCTGGACCTAGTTATCACCTTACGCTCTAAACTAGCACTTTTCTTTATGGGTATTTGAAATGAAATTATGAGAGGAAAGTGATAGTTTAGGGGGGTAAGGTGGGATTGAAAATAGTTCAGGGGTAAACAACAATGAATTTAATAATTTAGGGGGCAAGATGAGACTAAAAATAGTTCTAGGAATATCAAGGGAAGTTAATAATTCAGGGGGTAAGGTGGGACTGAAAATAGTTGAGAGGTAAACAACAATGAATTCAATAATTCAGGGGGTAAGATGGGACTAAAAATAGTTCAAGGAGTATGAAGGAAAGTTAATAGTTTAGGGGCTCAAATGGTCAATAGGGCCTGAGGCCTTATTTTTTAAAAATCTACCGACAAAGGTGATTATGGATATGCATTGTTCTGTTCTCTTCTTTTGTGGGTAATCACTTTAAGAGCTAACTAGATAGTTCAAAATAATCAGAACAATATAAAGAAGGCATCACTTTATTCGTTCTAGGGCAAGTAAATAACTTCTATTGGGAACAGAAATTTACTTTGTTACAAGCAGACCAGTTAAAAATCAACTTTGTCATAATTTTGATTTGCAGTGGTCTGTTTATTTTATCTGATAACTTATATCTGGATATACCTGTGGTGGTTCTTGGGTTATAGAATTGCTTTCAAATTCCTAGCCCCCAGGTTGACATAAAACAATAAGCTTACTCTATTATTATGGTATGTATTTTACAGTTGCATGCCTGAAAGGGGAGCAAGAAGTTCGCAGGCCTTGGTGGGCTCCCTCATGTTTGTCGGTTGTGTTTGTAAGGGTTGCCAAGCGTAATAGACAATCCCGGGTCGTCTCCTTGAAGCTGGAACCCTGATTCCTCTTTTAAAGGCGATCAAAATGATAATGTATCTATTTCAAGATTCCTCTTTTTCCTTTATTCATACCTTTTAAAATGTTTAATGCGAAAACTTGTAGAATTGCCAAGTTGATGTTTGCTATAGGCTATATGGGATGGTTATATGTTTTTAGAAAGAGGGTTGATTGTGATGTATCCAGGTTCCATGTTTTGTCCTTTTGTTTTTCTTATTGTCGTTTTGCTGTATCTGTTTGCTCTTTTGTAAATGAGATGCAAAGTTAGGAGTGTAGCTGGATTATCACAAAACCTTTGTGCTGCTAAGTTGATAAGTGCAATTCTTTATTTGCCTGTGCCTTTTTTTTTTTTTTTCCTGTTTCTGTTTTTTGAGTTAAATGCATGATTTATATTAGTTGTATCCTGTGATATAGGGCCGTGTGAATCATTGTGAGATTTCATGGTGCATATTTGCTTGTAATTATCTCTGCGCTTGTTGGTCAATATCTGGGTGATAAGTGAAATAGAACGTATATGCAAAATTGAAGATATCTGGGTGCATATTTGCTTGTAATGATCTCTGCGTTTGTTGGTCAATATCATGGTGCATATTTGCTTGTACAGTTATTGGCTTTCAAGACTTTCTATCTCACAAACTTACCCCTATAAGTTGAGACACTATCAGCTCTATCTCTATCAGCTCTAGATAGAGGCAAAGAACACCCCAGATGATTTAATAAAAACACCCTAGATGATTCCCAAAGCCAAGTTCTACTATCATTTTCATAAGTTAAAGAAACTGAATTGATCAAATTCACCAGTTCAAAATACTGAATAACAAGTCACCAGTGCGCTGTCTCAAAAATTGTATATGCCAAATGCAAGTTTCATTTTCCTTTCTCCTCAAAGACACAACGGAAGCAAAAGGATTTGTTACCGATGCACACAAAGTAGGGAAAAGAGAAAATAAGGAAGATGAACCTGTCCATTTATCAAGTCAAAACAAGGCATTTTAACCATCACCCACAAGTATCTGACTACTACACATCAAACTTTCAGTGTTAATAAAAGGAGAATTTTTAAAAAAAATCATTTTTGAAAAATAATTAGCAAAATCGACTTCCTTTTGGCCAGGTCATCAAGGCTAGCCAAAAAGAGGTCTGCTTTTGCAAGTTATCATCTTTAAAACACACGGGACTAGTAGTCCTGTGTAATTAGCAATTGCTAATTACAAGTTAAATTAAGCCCAAAATATACACGGGACTACTAGTCCCGTGTATTATATAGACCACCCAGAAAATACACGTGACTAGTAGCCCTGTGTGTTTTTTGAACATACAGAAAACATGCATACATGTTTGTAGCTTATCTCCTGTGCATATACAATATCTATCTCCTATGCATAAAAAAACTTCAAATTCACCTCGTGTACATATACAAACATTATAATCTCCATAAACATATAATTTTCATAAGATCATGTACATAAGTTATACACTTCTAATCAATCCAAAACATCACAACAACACGCAATAGATAAACATATCGCGACAACACATATTATCTCCGTGCAAATTGGTGGTAGATGAGCAAGGTGATCACTGTCTAGCTCCCACTCGAACTAGAAAATATTTCACATATTAGTATCTCGTTAAAAATTGGTGATAGATTGAAATTTCTTAAAGTAAAATTCGATACCTGATAAATCTTCATGCGATCAAGCTCGTTTCTATAAAAGTTTAACTATCTTGCCAGGGTCTCATCATAGCATTTATGGACGTTCCATTTGCATGAATGATCAAAGTTAGTATCTAATACCGCAACTATAATTCGAAAATATTTCTGCATTGGCTAGATTTAAAAGTATTTACTTGCAGCCAAGTGGAATCTGTCCATCTAAAGCTCGTGTCTCACATAATCTTGGTTTCAAAATAAGTCTCTCGTAAGCTCAAACTTGCAATAAAGTCAGACCCCCATTGATCTCTTTATTTTGCCTGAAAGCCACCTTGAACATTTCTCTATGCAGATATGCTAAAACAGTACTACCCCATGATAATGTGCCGCAAGTGTCGAAGTCCTTGAGAAGCAGTAACCACCTATCATATTAAAAAATGCATTACAATCTATTCAAGTAAACAATTCAATTATATAAACATTCAAATTACAAATTATATTACCTCAAATGCACTTTATCTTTACTAGAATTAGGAAATAGAAGCGTCCCCATGTGCATAATATATGCACGTGTATGTCACTCGATCATGACCTGTGATGCATCGGCTGGCAACGGGTGTGCGAAAGTATCTTTTAGCCACTTCAATCTAATATTCCCTCCGAGCAATGAGGGTGGAGCTACTCCTAACAACTCCTCAAAAACTCGGCGACATGCATGTCTACCTGTTCTTGTAACACATGGACCATCAATGCGGAGACCGAGGAATGTTGACACATCTTGGAGTGTAATGCTCGACTCTCCGATACGCAAATGGAAAGTGTTAGTCTCCGGCCTCCATCTATCCATCAAAGCGCTAACTAGTGTCCAATCTAATTTCATCCTTCTTAGCTTCGAGCATGTGAGAAACCTGGCTCGAGCTACTGCAATAATCGTACACTCATCCTCAAGTGGCCAACGGGTATGCCTGAGGCTATGATCAACCATGACTAGCTCCGATCCTCTCTGCACAACAAAGAAATATAGTATTAGATTACAAAAAAATTGAGATATTAGCTTTCATGTATTCAACAAATGGTTACCTCTGAAAATGATATAGTCTCAGAATGGTGGCGTGACTGATCATAGAGGACCCCATCACTATCTGGCCCGGGAAGCATAGTGTGTATGCCTGCACATATAATTAATCACACATATTAGGACTTGCTGAATTAATAAAATTTTAATAAAATACATGAATTAAACATAAAAAAATTATTACTAATTAGTTGCTATCTACGTGGTCTAGATGGACAACGAGACCTATTATGACCAAGTTGATTGCATTGACTACACTTAATTCGCTTCACTACTCCTTCCCGCCCTTGATCTATGGTAACCCTAATGCGCATAGATCGGGGTCACCCCGCTTGTCTTTTGCACTGAGTTGGTAATAAACGTGGTCCATCATAAGCCAGCCAATAGCGACTATCATTAAGAAGATGAAAACTCTCTTTGTATGCTTTCAGTAATGATTCGTTGAATACCAAGCAGGGAAATAACGATCATAAGGCATTCTAGCACCACAATCTTGATTGGAACTAGCCACTAGACTATGTTCACATGACAATTTTTGCAATTGTGATATATTACAAGTATAACTGCACTCTTGGCCGTAGAGATAAATGGTGTAAGTGCCTTCACAATCTTTGACCTCCCACTCATTATCATTGAATGGAGTAATTCTACATGATCTTATAGCTACAATACTTTTCTACATTATGGTCTCGTTTTTGGGGGTGTAACTCATCGTCCAGCTTGCACCATCACCACGTCATTTGTTAAAGTATGCGTTCAACCTGTAAAATATCCTTGCAACCAAGGCTTGAATTGGCATAGCCCAGACACCCTTAAGTACACCATTGAAACTTTCGGAGCAATTAGTTATCATCATACTATAATGCACTCCACCATCTTTACTTAACACCCATCGATCTGTGTATTGTAGCTTCAAGTTTTGTTCACTCCAGTTGTGTGCCTTTTTTGACAGTGACTTAATTTTCTCCCTACAGTGCTCATACACCAATGTGTCCGCTACACACTCGGCTTGCCACAATAGATTTTAAAAATTAACTTCCATGTGTTTTTTCTTAAAATTATCTCTCATATGCCTCAAGCAATATCGGTGATGACATGGTGCTCCAAAACCCTCATACAACACCTATGAAATTCCTTTCATCCAGTCGGAAATAGAAGTAATCGTTTTGAGACTTTGGACAGTAGGAATTAACCTGTATATACATTGAAAAAATCACTTCCAACTTGATGCGTCCTCTACCTCAACACTACAAAGGCTAATGAAAATTACCCACCATTTTCATCTACACCAGTCGCAACCAAAAGCACTCCTTTGTACTTGCCATATACACATGTGTCATTGATGCTCAAAAGTGGACAACAAAATGTGAACCCCTTGATAGCATGACCAAATGCCCAAAATACTCGCGTGAACCTTTCCACTCCCGGTGCAATCTCTTTAAACAATATTTCATATTTGGTACTCGATTTTTTTCTCTTAATTGCTTCAAGATTTACGAAAGTAATTCATAAGAATTTTCCCAATCTAAAGATTTTAGTTAACGCCTTCCTCCATGCATTATATTTGGATATGATTATTTTCCTCATATTGTATACCCTTGTAATTATCTGGCCTGGAGTTAGATCAAGTTCTCTCCTTACTTCGGACATAATTAGCTTCAAGATATAAGAGGAAGTTGCTGCCTTATGATCAACATTGATTGTCGGATTGCAACATGTATGAAGTCCACAATAACTAGAGATCATAAATTACCCATTTGATTTTTTTTTTCTAACAGCTGCATTTAGCTTCCAAGGACACTTTGTATTTTTTTCATCTTGAGCACTTGCATACTTTCGTTGAGCCTTCTCATTGTTGAAGTAGCACTTTACATGATAGTTTGTGGTATTAGTTTTCACCGGTTTGAATTTGACCCGATTTTTGATGGACCATTCACGTATAGTGAAAACCAATGCCTCCTTGTTCTCGAATAGATCTCCATTTTTGAAAGTGAAGTCCTAGGGTAATTCAAAATTTGAACCAAGATTAACAAACTTGACTTGTGAGCCATTTATCCACTCCTCATTTTGAAACTCTTCTGGGAACGATTCTTTAGACTCCACATAGTTGTCGTTTACACAAAATTCATCCATCCAATAGTTGTCCTCATCGATGTCTCCAATAGCATAGTGCATGTTGTCGAGTCACCCCTCTTCTTCAACATTTTTAGAATCATCATTTGCATCCTCTTCTATAGTAGAACCAATTGGTAAATGACCCGTAACATGACCCGAAGCATTATCGAACATATCACTAGACGTTGCACAAAGGGAAGGCCCGCTTAAATGTTATAATTGAGTCTATACCATTTCACTCGAGTCATTTTCTAAGTACACGACACTTGGAGAAGACATAAATTCACTTGAGTTATTTTCTAAGTCAAGCATGCGGGAAAACTCTCCCGGAGCTTACAAAACTTGGGCAACACCGAAAATCGGGAAATTTTCAATGAACAACTCGATTGAGATTTGCTTTTCAGAGAGATGTTTCATGTCAATCAATTCTTGATCATTGGTGATCTCTATAGTAATTGTTCTATTCTCATTATCGGACAGTTGCAGAACACCTTCGTTGTATACTCTCCATGATTAACTCCAGTAACTCTATGTATTTCCTTCATCATTCCATCAAAATTGCATGATTTAGATAACATGAATATTTTTCTAGATCCTCCCTTGTATATGGGCATACTATTCAATCCAACACTTAGTTGTCCATTGAAAAAGCAAATAATGGGTATTCCGTTCGCCATCGAAACTGAAAGATTAACATTCCATCATGTGCAAATTATATACTCCACTTCATGTATAAAATATTCTATTAGACTTTAAAATCTATATCAAATTTTCTATATTAAATTTTATATATCATATTTCTAGTTAAAATGTAATTGACAAACCCTATATCTAATTTAATATACCAAATTTCTAGTTAAATCCTAATTGTAACCAAACCACATTGTTTATCACATTTGGAACAAAATAATTCAAAATAAACCATAATTTTCATGCTACATTGAAACTAAAAAGCTATACATAATGAGAAAAAATTTTCACCTTGATAAGAAGTTAGAGTTTGTCGGCGTCGGATAGGTTAGACAGCGTCAGAGTTCGACGCTGTTGAAGAGAATCGAGGTAGGCGGCAGCACTCAATGTTGAAGTGAATCAAAAGAGAAATTTGGGGGAGGAGGCTCGCTTTGGGTTGGAGAGAAGGAGAGAGAGAAAATTGAGGGAGGTGGCGCTGAGGTGGAAGAGGATGAGATTTGAGGGATGAGCAAGGTTGGAGAGAACGAGAGAGAGAAATCAGAGAGAGAGAGAGAGAGAGAGAGAGAGAAAGCGGTTGTGCCCTAATTTTTGGGCATGGCTGGATTTTTTACCCTCGGGAGATACTCGGGACTACTAGTCCCGTGTACTTGTCAAGCCTGCAGTTTCTCTCTGTCAAAAATACGATGCTGATAGTCCCGTGTATATACGTTGGGGTGAATTGAAGCCTCTGTTATTTACACAGGACTACTAGTCCCATGTATTTTAAAGAATAGTTTAATCTCTGGATTAGTGTTCGCTAATTACATGGGACTACTAGTCCCATATATTTTAAAGAGGATATTTTACAAAACTGACATCTTTTTGGCCAGCGTTGGTGACGTGGCCAAAAAAAGTTCAATTTTGCTAATCATTTAGCAAAAGTATCGTTTTTACTAATTATTTTTCAAAATCGGTCTCTTTCAAAAAATTCTTCTTAATAAAAATGTCCCTCCAGAAATGAGATAACAACACCTATCTCTATATTGATATTCAAAGAGATTTTTATCCATATGATAATTAGAATGGATAATATCTTTCCACAAAATAGAATGATTATCATATCATTTCTATAACCATTTTTCAAGTAGGGCTTTGTTCATAGACTTAAGATCAATAATACCTAACCCACCACATTCTTTGGGTTTACAAACCTCTCCCCAACTAACATGTCATTCAGAGATTTTAAGCAGGTTGTTAACCAGGTAGAGAGAGAGGGAGAGAGATTGGTTTTTGCAAAAATTAGCTAAGCCTGTTTATCCAAAATCATATCTCTAACTTTCAGAACTTGCTTCCTCTGTCATCCATCACATGTTTTAACAAGAACAAGCCAAATATCATGATATTTAAGATATGCCTCATGAGTCATGAACCCACTTTAGAATATTTTCTGGGGTTTTTACATCAAAACCACCTTAACTTTGTCTCAAATTGATGGTTATCCACCTACATATTTTTTATGTAAACCATCTTTACTTGCCAACATGTTTGCAATGTCACACTTTTTTTACTGTTCACCCACAAAAAATCTGATATTCCCATTTTACCCCCATCTTCTTCCTCACAAGCCTAACCTAACCCTAGCCTCCTCCATCCTCATCTTTTACAAACCCTTACCCTAAACCATGGCCACCACCTCCCTCAAAATCCTAACCCATGGCCGTAATCTCCTCCAAAATACTAACTCTAACCCATGACCACCACCTCCCCCAAACCCTAAACCTAATCCTAGTTCCTATTTGGGAAAGAATGGGAGAGTGGGAGGTCGGGAAGATGAGGGAGGATGAGAGAGGCGGGGAGGGGAGTTGGGGGAGGAGGGAGAGGGAAGATGGGGAGAAGAGGAGGGTGAGGAAGATAGGGTTAGGGTAAGGGTTAGGGTTTGTGAGGAAGGAGATGAAAAAAATAAGAAAATGGTGAGGATAAAATAGTCATTTCGTGTATTTTTTTGGCTGAAAACTGGATTAGGTGTGACATTACAAACATGTTAGCAAGTAAATGTGGTTTATATAAAAAAAATATGGGTAGTAACCATCAATTTGGGACAAAGTTAAGATAGTTTTGATGTAAAAACCCTATTTTCTGTATTTCCCAAACAAGTTTGGCAATGGAAGCATAATTCCACCTTCATCATGAAAAATATGAAGACCTCCGGCTTGCTTTGATTTGCAAATTTCACTCCAAGCTACAAGAGACCCTCTTCAGAGAAATCTTCTGCAAACATGAACGAGATCTCTCAAATTTGATTTAGAAAGGTAATTACTCACTGTGGAGTTTATATTTAAGTAATTCAATTTATTTATGCATTCTAATTATTAAAAAATGCATATGTTAAGGGTTTATATGAAAAGCACAAATGTTTAATATAAAAATTAACAATGGTGAGTGGGTCCTATCTAATAGAAGAAGGTAGGAAAAAATTTTAAAAAGACTTTTTTAAAAAATAATTAGCAAAGTGAAAAACTTAGCAAAATCGATCTTTTTCTTTTGCTACATCATCACAGCTGGTCAAAAAAAGGTCGATTTTACAAAATATGATCTGTGAAATACACAGGACTACTACTCCCGTGTAATTAGCGTTCACTAATTATAAGTTCTTTTGATTCTTTTAGAAATACACGGAACAATTAGTAACCTCTAAATACACGGGACTTGTAGTCATGTGTATTTTAAAAATCATATTTTGCAAAATTGACCTCTTTCACTCTTTTTGGCTAGCTATGATGACATAGCCAAAAATATGCCGATTTTGCTATTTTTTTAAAAAAAAGATCGATTTTGCTAATTATTTTTAAAAAACCAACTTTTAAAAAAATTTCTCCAAGAAGGTAGTCGTCAGAGTCTGTCTTGAAAAGACAATGCAATTACTTTTATGTCCCCATCTTTGTTGATGAATGAAGGAGTGTTTCTTGTTCTTCAATTCAATTTTGACATACTCCTTGCTACTCTTATATAATGTAAATGTCCTATAAATTTCCTTTATAAAAAAAATATGATTTTTGTTGGTTATTTAGGTATTAGTCCCTCGAATCTTCAATAATTCCATATTAATCTCCCAAATCTTAAAATGTTCATAAATCCCTCAAATCCTAAGAGGTCTTGCAATTTGGTCTCTCAATTGCCAAAATACTCCTCAATTATTTTCCTCGAAACCCCAAACGCCTCTATGTTAATTAAAAAAAATTAGTTGAGGGGGGTAATTTGGTCATTGAAAAACCAAATTGCAAAACTCCCTAGGATTTGGGGTACATTTGCACAATTTCTAGATTTGAGGGACTGGACGGGATTATTGAAGATTTTAGAGACTAATATCTAAATATTTTTCAATCTCTTTGGAATTCTTGATTAATAAGAGAGTAATGTGTTTGCAGGTAATTTTCACAAGCTTTAATGCAAAGATGCATCTTTATACCTCTTTTCCACCAATTACATGCGGAAGTCTAGAAATTGAGGAACATGTGATAGAAAGTTAATTTTATTGGTTACGCGATAGTATAAGTTGTTAAGTATTTAACAGTATATTATTTTATCATATTATTATTAAATAACAATAATTATAATTTTTAAGTTATTTATTAAATAATTAGTTCTACTATTTTGTTATAATTATTAATTAATTATAATAAATTATCAAGTATTTAATAATTATTCTTATTGTTATAAATTATTAAGCATATTCCAGTGAAGGATGTAAGGTTTTAGAAAGTGAGAAGATATACAGTTACTAAAATTTTATGGATAATTAGTGAAGAATTAATTAGAAATGAGATAGTTAGAAATTATATACAATGGGAGGAACAAAAAGGAAATCAAAAGTTTTGACATTCATATCATTTTCTATAAGTAAAAAATAGTATAGAATTAGCGAACACCATAAAGGGGTTTTGTATTTAAACCCAAAGTTTTAACCCAACTTATTTATAAACCCACCCACTTCCGAAACACCCTTAAACCCAAATACCCAAATGAGTTATTTTAAACCCAAACATATGAATTTAGTGTATTTATATAATATATACTGTTACAAAACAAAAATCCCACATGTACCCTCATCTTCTTCCTCTATCAATGCATACCAACTATTGTCATCTCCTCCTTCAACATGTTCTCACAGCCTACTTGTTCTCACCGCCTCAGGCTCCTACTCACCCCCTCGCTATCGCATTCCCAGAACACACACACACGACACCCCCTTAAGTTTGTGATACTTTTCTACTAATATTCGCAACATATTTGACAAAATGCCTTAATGAGCAAAACAATCATTTCAATCTCAATCTTACATCAAAACCACATTCAAACCAAGTTTCATGTTAGCAAATCAGACTCCTTCTATCACTCCTTCCAACCTCAGATATTTCCTAGCAAATAGAGTCCAAACGTTTATTTCCTT
The DNA here is from genome assembly GCA_012295165.1 of Asparagus setaceus. NCBI lineage: Eukaryota > Viridiplantae > Streptophyta > Magnoliopsida > Asparagales > Asparagaceae > Asparagus > Asparagus setaceus. The sequence continues at coordinate 57,038,995 of CM022704.1, read as the reverse complement.
CTTGAAGTGACAGAATTTATAAGGAGTTATACTTTCTTCATAAATAATTACAAAACTACTATAAGGAACTATACTTTAAGCTATACTTTATTGAGAAAGTGCTATAATATATTGTAAGGAGCTATACTTTGAACTGTCAAAATTAGAACATTCTCAGCTTATATATATATTTTTATAGTTGTATATAAACGATAAATTTTAAGTGTATTATTCTAAGGAAGTGTATTATTCTAAGACATTTCCTTGCAAATAGAATCCAAATGTTTGACTTTTTTAAAAGTGGTAGAACTGATAATGACTATACTTTGCTCAAAAGAGCTATAAAGCTGCTATAAGAAGTTATACTTTGAAGAAAAGAGATATATTTCTCCAAAAGAGCTACAGTATGTTATAAAGAGCAATATTTGAACAATCAAATTTAGAACAGTTTAATCTTCTTCTTTTTTCTTATAATTGTATCTAAAGATATTCGTTTATTGTCCTCAAAAACATTTCACGCAATACATTTAATTTCCTTCTTGAAGTGACGAAAGTCATAAGGAACTATACTTTATTGAGAAAGAGTTATAAATTGTTATTAGGAGTTATACTTTGAATAAATAAGCTATACTTTGTCCATAAAGAGCTATAATATGTTATACTGAGCTATAATTGAACATTCAAGAAATAGTTGATAAGCAACACAAAATGAAATTATTCCAAAGAGCTTTTTCACTTCAAGTACAATAACTCGTTTCAAGAAATAGTTGACGAGTGAATTTCTTCACTTGAGTAAAGGATTCATCTCAGAAATATTTCATCGAACATCTTACAAGCACTTTCTTATTTATAAAGTTAAACGAAGAAACATCATGGACTAAGTTAGGCCCTAATGCTGCAGGCATCATTGGCACATATGTATCCCGAGGTTAAGGTGAGGAAATGGATGTATAGGAGACTGTTCCTTTAGACTGAGTTCTTACTCGATATTTTGTTGAACAACAGTTGAGCTTGAGAACATCAAATATTGGTGTCGACATCGAGAAGCTAGGGAGTGATGAGGATGTTGTAGCCGATGTCGATTTTGAGGAGACTATTCATGAGGTTATAAAGAAAGGGTAGAGTCTGGCGAGAGTTGACGAGGAGTGAGGGGGAGAGAGGGGTCGAGGCGATGATGAGAGGAGGAGAAGGGGTCTAAGGTTTGAGGGAGGATGAGGAGGAGAGGATAGAATTTAAGGAGGTGGTGGGTTAATGGAGGAGGAGGGTGGAGAGAAAGTATGAAGCAAATGGTTTAGAGAAGAAGAAATAATAATAAGATAAGGGTGTTTTGGGATTTACGGGTTTTTTTAAGAGAAATACAATGTACAAATACTATGTATTAGATACATTGGATTTAAAAATAAGTCAGGATTAGTGTTTTGGCTGTATGAGGCATTATGGAGGTGGGTGGGTTTATAAATAAGTTGGGGTAAAACTTTGGATTTAAAGACAAAAACCCCTAATAAAAATTATGATTCGATGATATTTTGTAAACCGTGCATATAATCTTGACGATTTTTTATAGTAGTCTCGTGTAAAAAAACTCTTTACCTAACCATGTATGAGCATGTAGGACTCAAAATGGTTGGTACATAGCATTTCTAAATTGCACCATTTATTACAGATATCTAGATAAATAAAGAAAAATCCAAAACAAATAGCCAACAGCTTCGGTACTTTAATTTTTTTTTTTAGAATGTCGATGGTATAAATGGTAAATAGTTTCTATATTAGTAGCTCTCTATATTTGCCGTATTATCGGTGAAGTGGTTGTTTAGAGTTCCACTGTCACTTTTGTAAATGTTTTACATATTTTAAGGGTAGTTACGAATTTGGTTATCTATCATCTTCTTCATCTAGATACACTGCCTCTCACCAAGCAACTACCCAACACACACATCCCAATTCCTAATCATAAAACATTCCAGTTCTTCATTTAATTCTTCCTCCCTCATCATTTCTATTTCTTCTCCTCTCGCTCCTTCAATGAAAACCATCAACCTGATTTAGCCTTTTATTTTCTTCATCTTTTAGTTTGTTTTCCTTTATTATTTTCATCTAGTTTCTATATATATTTTTTTTAACAATGGTGATGAAGGAAAAAAAGCTGAACATATAGAAATGAAATCTAATTGATGGGGGCTTGGATGTTTCTTCAAAAGGCCTTCACTAACTACGATGATGATTTTAAAACTGAAGAAATACATTACAAGAGTTTGGAGGAAAATGGACTCGGTGAAACCTTGATTAACTGGATAAAGATCTAAATGGTAATGTAACTTAAAATTGTTGGGTGTAATCATTTGCGGTTGGCAAGGTTGCCACGAGTACACTTTTAATTAAAAATTAAATAAATCCTATTTTTGGTGCCTCAAAACAAATACAATGGTTCATCCCCACCAGAGATATTTCTGCCACGTGGCAGCAGGAGAGGCAGGAGTACATCTTGAGGATATCCAAGAATTTGAGCAAGGACCAATAAGCTTCATCCTAGTTGGCATCACCCTCATCCACTAACCACACCCTCGCTCTCCCTATATAAACCTCTTCCTTCCTTCAGAGTCTCCACCACCTCTCATTCAGCTCCGCAGCTAGCTTCAGTTCATCAATGGCAGCCTCTGCATCAACTTTCGCCGGCCAGACCGCCCTCAAGGCCCCGAACGAGCTCGTTCGCAAGGTTGGCCCCTCCGGCAATGGCCGCTTCACCATGCGCCGGACTGTCAAGAGTGCTCCTCAGAGCATCTGGTAACAAAAATATGCACCATCTTTGGAAAATTTTAAATTTTGCATGCATCTTTATTATTATTGTTGTTGCTGCTGCTGTTGTTGTAATTTACTAAATTTTCTATTAGATGCTTGTATTTGCATTATTGTAAATTATAGCTAGTTGAATTGATTTCTAAAATTATGCTAGCTTTTATAAGAACTAATTCAGAGAAGTAATTGGTTGTAATCTGAACTTAAATTCAAGTAGGGGATATTCAAATAAAATAATCCAATAGATTTCAAAGGTTAGCATGTAAAATTGAAGTTTGAGAAGGTTTGACGGACGTGATAAAAATTAGCATTTCAAATTTTAGATATGCATAGAACACCCTAACTAATTCAAAATTTAATGACAGGTATGGACCAGACCGTCCCAAATACCTCGGCCCATTCTCAGAGCAAACCCCCTCGTACCTAACCGGTGAATTCCCCGGTGACTATGGTTGGGACACTGCCGGTCTCTCTGCTGACCCAGAGACCTTCGCCAAGAACCGAGAGCTTGAGGTGATCCACTGCCGATGGGCAATGCTCGGCGCTCTTGGCTGCGTCTTCCCTGAACTCCTCGCCAAGAACGGCGTCAAGTTTGGTGAAGCTGTCTGGTTCAAGGCCGGCTCACAAATCTTCTCAGAGGGCGGCCTCGACTATTTGGGAAACCCTAACCTGATCCATGCCCAGAGCATTCTAGCCATCTGGGCCTGCCAGGTATTCTCAATTATACATATCCAAAAAGCTTAAGCTGTTAGGTATTGACTTGTCGGATGATGATAAAAGCTGAATCAATAATTATGATGGCAGGTTGTACTTATGGGCTTTGTTGAAGGATACAGAGTTGGTGGAGGCCCTCTAGGAGAGGGTCTTGATGCAATTTACCCAGGTGGGGCATTCGATCCCTTGGGTCTTGCTGATGATCCTGAGGCATTTGCAGAGTTGAAGGTGAAGGAGATCAAGAACGGACGGTTGGCGATGTTTTCCATGTTTGGATTCTTCGTGCAGGCGATCGTCACTGGAAAGGGACCGATCGAGAACTTGTACGATCACCTGAATAACCCAACTGAGAACAATGCATGGGCATATGCTACCAACTTTGTCCCAGGGAAGTGAATTTGATGATGAAATGGATGCAGGATGTGTAACAGTATGAATGATGAAGAGGTGTAACAGTACGAATGAAAAAAAATGGTCTATGATTCTACTATGTATCTTTCTTATTGTGATGTTAGCGTATGGTTTTTCTTGTTTCAGAATAAGGACATTTCATAATAAGTCAAAAGTTAAAACAGCTTGTTGCTACTGGGAACGTATGAAATAAATCAAGGTAGAAGAGAGGAGAGTTACCTGATAGGCAAGCAGATATATATTACATTTCCAGTTAACCTACAAAAACACAAGCAGCTGATTAATAATTGGGGACATAAAATGAAAAATAAATCAAATTATAAAGTCAAGGGGAGAAAATAACTTAGATCCGGAGCAATACTTCAATACAAATAATGACCACATAAAATGTTCCATATGCTACTGCACTTGGTTGAGTTCAATCTCTGTAGAAAATGAATATGAAAGTAATCAGAAAGGAGAATTTTCAAAGCTGACAATGTACCCTACAACACCAAAGATTAAATGTGACATAAGAGTGAACTTACAGTAGCTGATAAACTCCTTGTAATCTACGAGCACCTAAAAGCATCCAACCAGGAAACTTCCAGATAAAAGGTCGACCATTTCCGACCATTAAATAACTCAGAATTCTAAAACATCCCACTGCATCAGGAGATTATCATAATTTTCCAGTGGAGAATAAAAATTCACAAAAATTCAGGAATTTTGAGAATTTTTTTTATTATTGTGAGATAGCATACTAATACATACTATAATGGCAAGGGCAGCATTTGTAATGCACAATCCATTGAGCCACCACACTCACACAGGCCAAACACAAAGTAGACAACAGCATATCAAATGTAGAACATGAAGGTACGAACTCTTAATGTAAACCAATAATACAATATCTCTTAAAACAATGATTGATTATAACCAAATAATAGAAATGGCCAGTCGAAACTCACCTAGCCTAACATACATCAGAAATCATACTTTTCAATAACATCAGGAGAGGAAACATAAACATCGCCGTCAGTAGCCTGACACAAATGGGAGGACACGTGGAACTTCCAAAGGGTAAGCTTTTGCTCACTTGTAGAGCTGCTTTAATCTTTTGCAAGCTTCAAGAACATTCTCTCGGTGACCAAAGGCACTAACCCTAATGAACCCTTCACCACCAGGTCCAAAGCCACTGCCTGGTGTTGTGACCAGGTGAGTCTTTTCAAGAATCTCAGCAAATACATCCCAAGAGCTCTTACCTGGAAAATGCACCCACACATAAGGAGCATTTAGTCCCCCATACACATTGAATCCGAGCGCAGTGAATGTGTCGACAATTATCTGCGTGTTCTCTTTGTAGAAAGTGACAACATCAGTCATGGCCTGCACAAAGTAAAGATTGAACAGTGATCAAGATATGTAATTTTCTTGCACATAAGTTGCAGGATATCTTAATGTTTGCCTAACCTTAAGACCCTCGGAAGAAAGACAAGCGAGACCCCCAGCTTGAGAGATATTAGATGCACCATTAAAGCCAGTGCAGGCTATGCGATTGAAGTCCTTGGCGACGGGAAATCCATCAGAAAACAGAAGCTCTTTAGGAATCACTGTCCAACCAAGTCGAACACCAGTGAAGCCAGCATATTTTGAAAAAGACGCTGTCTCAACTGCAACCTGAAGAAGAATGATTCTTGATAGGGTTACATATGTTTCTAAAATAGTACAAAAGCTTTGGAATAGATTGACTAACAAAAGCTTGATATGCTTTGATAATTAGACAGTATAACAGGGGTTGACATCTTCAAAACTTTCATGTGTTTATGATATCATCAATGAGATACCTTTATAATGGAAATACAAATAAATTGTTCCCATATTGGTGGCGATAATTTGGATAGTATTTCAGACTAGGAAAAGACAAACATCTAGAGGGAGTTCACTTCGGCAAGTGTATAATGTAGATCATTGACAGACGTAAGTCAACTTAAACTATCTGGCTGAATTAAAAGCAGCTCGATGGAGGGATTGGACAACAGAAATAACTGCAAGAAGGTTTCATAGACGTTCTAATTTATAAAGGAAACTTAAAAGCATGTCATTTGTTTATAGGGTGGTTGTGATTTGCCTATGAGTGTCAATTCGGAAATGAGTGCAAATCATAGGGGTACAATAAGTGTTAGATTTGAAAAGAATCATAACCATCCCATAAACAAATTAACAATTGTCTACTTTTTTTTATAGTAGAGAGGATCCAAATCCATTTATAGGGCCCTGAGTGGCAATAGGGGGACCTAGTGGCTCCAAGGGTTTTACCTAGCTAGTTCAACCAAGCTTGGTATTTGGGGTGGGATTTGGGCTCCCTATAGTTGGTATTGGGATGAAGTTGGAGCCCCCATAGGTTACAACAATATGTGGTGGTGGGCTCCCCTTAATTGTGTGTTCCCTTGTCTCCTCATGGTGAAGTTCTCCCTAAAAAACCCCTCATCAATCCTTCATCTCTGCTGCAACAGAAAATAAAAGAATAAAATTTCAGAGAGAAAAAGAGAAGAGAGGTAAAAGAGAAGGAAGGCTAGGGGAGAAAAGGAGGCAAAGTTAGGGATCTCAACTTTGAGGTATATCTGCTAAAACCTTTTAGTAGATTTTCTAGTGATCTATAATGTTGTAAATATGTAGGGAAAAAAATAATGTAGTTCTTAGATGAGAACTCTCAAAAAAAAAAAAAAATCTCCGGCTGCCGGCCACTACGACCGTGTCGTCGGCAAGACCCCATCGACAGGAAACCCCTTTGAGTCATGAGAGAGAGAGACCGAAACAGTAAATGATCGCAGGAAGAAGGAAGAGCAAAGAGAAAGTGAAAAATCTTATTGGGACCCTTGAAGTCACATAGTTTTTTTTCTGGTCCTAACAAAAAGAAAAGGGGAAATTTTATGCTAAACCCCTGATATTCCAGAACTAACCAAAAGGTCCAAACAGAGAGTTGTTTACAAGGAAATAGATAATTTAAACTAGACCCAAAAAAAATCCATGAAAGGTGCTTTAAAAATATTTTAAAAAATCCTTATACATTTAGTATAAACCTTTTAGGAGTTTGTTTACCATTTAACTTGTGTAGACCTAGGATAAAGAGGTATTATTAACCTATGAGTTGATTTAAATAAATTGATATTGGCCTTACAAAATTTTTATACTATAGGCCCTCCTTCAAATTAAGGGAATCATAACCGCATCGAGTAAAGGTGAGTACATTTCTCACTAGTTATTTTCAAAAACAAAAACAAAAAAGAAAGAAAGAAAGAAATTTCCTATGTGTATTGAATTGTGAAATTTTATTTGTGTGAGAATGATATGTGCTCTTGATTTTATTAAGTGAGAAATGGGTTTGGACATGCTTTATTGTGAAATTAAATATATTTGATTTTATATGCATATGTCTATTTGAACTCAAGTGGAATACAATTAAGCTATGTCTTCACATATACCATTTAGACAAATATGAACGTTGTTTTCTCTTAATGTGATTTGTGAAAGAAGTGTTGAAATGAATATGTTTATCTATGACTTGGTTTTTGTGACAACTAAAAGAAGTAATTGATAATAAATCTCGATCATAAAGAAACCCTAAAAGTCCGCTATGAAGTGAAGTGATCGAGTCTGCCATAAGTATTAGGCGCACCAATAAGTAAAGTGGTCTGTTTGGCATAAAAGAAACGGCCTTCTTGGGCACAAGTGATGAGGCCGACAGACAACTTATGGTAAGGCAAAATGTATTGTACTCCCGGGAAGAAAATTGTTAAAGTGAAGCGAATTCGCTTTTCCTTACTACTGGGCTAAAATTAGTAGTCTTAGTGTGACAAGTGAGAGTGTTGTTTCCAGTGACATAATATGTTTATTGAGATTTCAGTTCAAGTGGTCAGCTAATATAATGTGTAAATTGACAGTCGTTTTGTTTCTCTTGAACTTCTTATTTTAATTTCTCACATTTATTTCTATTTTTAGTTTTATCGTATTTACTCATGACTTTGATTTATGGCCAAACTATAGTTAATTTGCTGTCTTACACTATTATGACATGTAGCATCGATCATTGTTACAATCCTATATGCTTCATAGTTTGCAAATAGAGAGGTCGGGCTAGCTTACTTTAATATTAAGATTTTGATATTCATTATTTTTGCTAAAAACACTAGTGCGGAAATATCCTCACTGGGCTCTAGCTCACTCCGTGGTTTTCAACCCTTTTCAGATTCCGCATAAGTTCCGATTGAAGCGAGAACTGCCAACAAGGAGTTGCTAAAAGTATTTTTGTCGTAATAGCCACACTTTTGTAGTAAGAGTAGCTAGTGGTATGAAGTATGTATATTATCTTAAGTGGTACAAGCATGGTCAAATTGAACTTGTATTTTGTATTTTCGCTCTAAACCTCCATCAATAGCAAGTACTGTTCATCTGTGGTCTAAAGATCCTATGTGATCGAAGTTCCCATGCTTGACACATGCATGAGACTTGTCTCATGCACGTCGCTGCTGTCATGTGATCTGAGGTTTTTTTTTTCCTCCGTTGCAATCTCGGGGTGTGACATCTATGGTGGGAGAGCTTAGACTTTGTGTCTTATTCCCCTATGGTTGGGAGTGCTCGAACACTGGACCTCATTTTTTATACCCGATTGACCTAGCCAAGTTTCCTCATCCAAAAAAAAAAAGAAAGAAAGAAAAGGAAGAAGAAGAATATGCAAAGGATTGATTTTGGACACACACACAACAGTTCAATGATTACCCCTTTAAATGTTAAAGATATAACCTTTATAATAAAGATATACAGTGCATTAGAAGATTGAAAATGAACAATGCAAAAAAGTTTGTTAAAAAATTAAGGGCTTGACTACGAGGAAAAGAACAAGTTGTCATAGGTTTGGATAAGAAACTATATAAGAAGGGAACTATTAGATTTCAAGTAACTTAGGAAAGTTGTCATAGGTTTGGATAAGAAACTATATAAGAAGGGAACTATTAGATTTCAAGTAACTTAGGATTTTATTTCAGACATATTTGGATGATTTCTAAGTTAAAAAGTAGCTAATAAGGAAATTATCGAGGATAAATGGTTAATAACCTGGGTACTTCTAACCTGAAGCCATACCCGTACACGACACGTACCCCCGTACCCAAACTCCTTGGACACTCCTTGCATATATGCATACATTTATTTGGGCATATACTCAATTATACAATATACATGTCTTAATTTAAAACATTTGTCATGCATTTTTTGGACATATATCCTCCACTTCACATCCACTTCTTGAAACTTGTTAGACATAGGTCAAGTTCTGAATTATGATTTTGAAGAATTGTTTGGATGTCTAGTTTAAAAACTAGTGAATTTCCAATTTATAATCCACATAATAAAAGAAACATAAAAAAGTCATAGGAAATTTTAATTCTCATCCTTGTTCTCATATAAATTATTAATTTCAATATATAATAATGTGTATATAAATGTTTATATAGCCATGTCCCTATACCCAACCTTTTACATATATGTCGTGTCCCGTACCCGTACCAGCCATGCGACATAGGTTAATTGTCATATTAAAGCAAAATTGACACAATTCCAACTGAAATAAGTTCTTTTTTATTAATTTGAAACTTATTACATCTTTAGTGTTGTAGAATGTAATCCCCCTTTTTTTTTTAAACTCCTAGTAGAGATTATAGTACTTAACTATGGCCCAAACAGGAGTAGTCTCAAAGTTTGGAAGTGGAATAAGTTCAATGCAGCTTTTTATTGTAAATGGCACAAGTATAATCAACTTTTTTTTCAGCATAGAACTCTATTTAGTCGGCACGTAACAAAGTAACAATGCATAAATCCTGATAATTATAGGATTCACTGAAATGTAAGAATTAGTAATTAATATGAAATGACTAGGCAAGAAACTATCATCATTTAAGAATTTATATTAAATAAAACACTTTAAACCTCACCACTACTTTAATCACAATAGTCTATTTCTCTAGCTAACGATTCTGATTTGTTTTGAGCGAAAAGTGGGAACAAATGCAGTATACAGGAAATATGATAAGTTATACGTTTTTGAATAAATCATAATCATCCACCTAAGTTGCATGAAAATGGGTACTGGTACCGGTACAGGACATGACAAATTTGTGTAAGGTAGGATAGACATGGCTATATATATCTACATACTATGAATATGTATATTTATATGTATTAAAATTAATAATTAACATGAGATCAATATTCATCACAAGTTATAAGAATTAAAATTCATATAACAAATTTATGTTTCCATTTATGTAGATTATAAATTGGAAAACAGCTCGATTTGGAGTTAGATATCCAATCGACCCTTTGAAATGTAGTTCTGAACTGGGTATGGGCTGAAACAAACTTGACCCATGTCCAACGATTTTCAAGAAGAAGATGTGAAGTGTAGGATATACGTCCAAGAAGTGTATGACGGGTGTTTTAAATTAAAACATGTATTGTACAATTGAATATGTGCCTGAATAAACAAATGCATATTTTCGAGAAGTGTCCAAGAAGTTTGGGTGCAGGTGCTGGCGCATGTCGGGTACGGCTTCAAAAGTACCCAGGTAACATATTCATCCACTAAATAACACATGGTTCTAATTAAAAGAAATGCTCTCTCTACTGCTTTTTGGCAGTGTATAGGATCCAAATCCCTAAATGAACATGCAATTACTTAGAAAGAAAGAAAAGGAATAATTTTTTCAGTTCACCTCTTTTGCTCCGGGAATTTCAAAGATAGAGCGTGGACAGTCATCTGATATGTACATAGCATATGCTGAATCATAAACTATGATAGATCCATTGTCCTTAGCAAACTGAACCAATCGTGTCAACTGCTCTCTAGAAGCTGCTGCGCCAGTTGGATTGTTTGGTGAACAAAAGAAGATTACATCTGTTCTTTTAACAGTGGATAAATCAGGAAAGAAACCATTCTCGGGTGTGCATCTCATGTACTCTATGTTCCCATATTTTTCTATATCCTTCTGGAATACGCCAGTTTGCCCCATAATAACACTTGAATCTACATATGCCTGCAGATAAAATAAGCTTACAGTTTATTAGGAAAACACATCTTAAATCAGGATATCATTAGAACTAGGTCCTATCAAGAATCTCCACATAGCAACAATGATAATCTCAATAATACAAAAAAAGAATTTAGAGCATAAAACTATTCTCCACAAAGCAAAGTGATATACAGAATGGAATTTTTTTCCCCTTGCAGGGCTAAAATTAAAACTAAGATACCAAGCAAAGTAAAATGGATGGTATCCATATAGTTAGTTCAAGTAGTTGTCCAACAAAATTTTTAAAAATAAAGTAAACTAAGAGAAATCAACTCACAGGATATGATGGATCTTGCACTGCTATTGTCACATTGGCACCTAAAAGAAGCTGCACAATATAGAGAACAGCTGAGCCAAATTAAGTAAAAAAAAGTCATTCAAAATCCAAACTATCTTAAGTTAAAAATTTATCTGCATTTACACTCATGAAAAAGTGTATCAAACTAAGTATAAATATTGATAAGCAATTTTTGTCCAGTAATCTTAACCAAAATTGTTAGCTAGCAACACTCCCCATTCTAGTTTTTATACATTAAAAAGTGACAGGACAACCTGAAGACGTGAAATATCGCATTTTGCTCCATCTGAGACAAATACATCAGTTTCTTCAATACCAAGTCCATCATAATATGTCGATGCAATTGCAGCTCTAAGTTTCTGAACCACAAATAAAAGAACAAGGAATCCTGAGATCAAAAACTAGTGCAGAGATAATAAAGATAATTCTCTCTCAAAAAAAAAAGGAATATAAAGTTGTTGGAAGTTTATGCATATAACCATATGAAGCATGGCCAAAAGTCAATATATTTAGAGGTTCAAAGGAAAAACAAGGCATATTAACATATAATCCGGGAAATAGTCACAAATCAGAATAATGTAACAAAACAAGTGAACCCGGCAGTTTATTTGGTAGCAATTCGAACTGTTTAGACTGAATTTAAGCGACCTCACAGGTCCAACGACTAAGTAAAATAGATAAAGGTGTTCACTCATTCCAGCTACCCATACTCTATTTTGAACTTTCCAATGAGATGCTCTATTTCTCCAGAAAGGATCTGCAACAGGTCCAACAAACTAAGTTACATTTTTTCTTTTTGTCTTCTGAACCCTGGTTCAACAAGGTAAGAAAGAACCAGAAACTTCTTTGCCAGTTTAATGGCAGGTGCGTTGAGCAAAATTGACAAGTAATAAGATAATAGTGGGTGGATAGGCTGAACAAAGACTAAATTAGAATAAAACACTTTGAATTTTCAAACTTTTCTGAAAATTACTATGAACTTGCTTTATCATTCGTAACTTGCTTTATCGTTTGTAACTTCTGTAAGACTGTAACCATCGTACACCGACACACAGAGGAATAATAAAGCAAGTAAACAATGTTTGTTGCAGTTTAACTTAGATATATAATTACTTAGGTACATAGTCCAAGCAAGCTCACTCATCCAATTTGTAGTAGATCATGTTATTCTGTGCATGAGTGGACGCTTTTCCTTTTCTTATGGGTGATCCTGACTAACTATGTCCATTTGCATCTTACATGTCGCATCACAAATTTCACAATCCAAATCAATTGTATTGACCCCATCCTTGCCCCCAAAGAAAAAATGAGAATTCGGCTTCTTATAAAAAATCAGCAACTAATAGTCTTCGGTTGCCAGATTTCCTAGGCTTTTGATTTTAAAGCATCTTTAAAAATTAAACTCAACCTACTAGGCTCAAGCACATTCTCCGATACAATCACATCCAAAACAAACAAGGCGCATACATGTAAGATCTACGGAGTTTTGAACTTCATGCCTTTCCTTGACTACCAAGACAAAACTGATAGGGAGAAACCAAAAAGGCATCACAGGAAAATAACTGCACATGCCCAGCGAGGATGATAGCAGCCTTTGTCATTTAGCAGAGGTGTCCAGACGTAACTTTAGGAGCACCATTGGAACCGTCAAATGTTGCTTTGCAAAAACAATAGCATTAACAATAGCTAATAAATAAAATGAATAATATTAACCATAATTTGAAGAAAAACTAACACCAAGAAATGAAAACTTCTACAAATTATTGTATAGGTACTAATGGGAACCTGTTGCTACTAGTAAGGTTGAAACGGAAAAAAATTGTCATCTAGTGCTAAAAATGCACTGAAAGTCCCTGACACCATATATTTTCCGAAGAATGTGGTCAAAATTTTGTCTAATCAAACACCATGAGAGATTTCCTTCTCCCCTAAGACTACCAAAAAAAATGCAAGAATACCTGACATTGGTGACCTGCCTCAAAGATACAAGATCCTCAAGGAAACTCAAGCTAAACTCAAAAAATAATGCAAAATTTATTGCTGAATAAAAAGACTTGAAAGGTATGAACTTATTCCCCTAGTAGTGATTGTGAGGTAAGAAGCATTTTCTACTGATCGAGAGAAATGTAATCAAGAGGCAACAGTTCTCCTTTTTGTAGTTTAATATAGACAAACAAACTTGCAAGTCATTGATACAGGTGCATACAGGCTATGAAGCACCGACACGCGGAAACAAGCCCCGAGTCCGTGTCCGACGCGGACACGCGTTCGACACGCGTGTCGGACGCGGACACGCGTTCGACACGCGTCGGACACGCGGTCAACGCCGTCGACACGCGTCAACGCCCCGACACGCGTGTCACTCACTCCCGACACGGCTGAAAATGTTCCCGACACGGCTCAGAAGGCGAAAAAAAGAATAACCCGAAACCCAAACCCTAATTTATACACTCACCCGATCGGCTCGTCATCTCTCTCTCTCGATCCCGACACGGCTGAAAAGAAAATGCCGCTACAATCCCTTCGTCTCTCTCTCGATCGGCTCGTCCTCATCCTCGTCGGCACGTCCTCGTTGGCTCGTCCTCCTCGTCGTTGCTGCTAGGTGAGTCTCTCTCTCTCTCTCGATCTCTTCGTCTCTCTCCCAATCTCTTCATCGTCGTCCTCGTCGCTGCTAGGCCGTTGTCTCTGTCCTTCGCCGCCGGCGATTGCTCCGCCTCCACGCTCACCTCTTTAGACATTTTTGGATTTTTTTTAGGGTTTCAGTGAGCTGGTGTTGTGAGAAAGAAGGGGGATTTATGGATAAGGGGAGTACTAGAGTCAAGGGGAAGAATCTTCTAGAGGAGAGAAGGGATTGGTGAAAGATCTGGCCGTTGATTTTGTGAGGTGGACGGTGGATGAGGTGAATTGGTAAAAATTACACATTATAAAATAATAATATAGAGAACTTAATGATCCGTTAAAGTTTTGAAGATTGCTTTCACCTTTTGAGCTCATACAGCCTCCTCTAGCTTAGCCCTCCATCAAATCAATCTCAAATCACTTCTTTTTTACTTTATGGACAGTCACTTCTCTGCCAACTCATTATGAATAGTCACTTCTTTACCAATAGTCATTTCCTATGCCAATCAATTATTGAGTGAGCAGGTGCGTTGCATTATTGAGTGAGCTAGTCCGATTAGAGATTTCGGATCGGATATCACTCCAAAAATCCTAAACCCGGTCCACAATCAGAGACTTCTTATTTGCTTTTTTACTTTATAAATTTTTCTATATATATTAATATTTTTTTAAAAAATTCCTTTATCTAATCTATATATAATAATAATATTAAAAAAATCTAGCCGTGTCGCCGTGTCCTAATTTTTTGGATTTTACCGTGTCCGTGTCCGTGTCGTGTCCGTGTCGCCGTGTCCGTGCTTCATAGCATACAGGCAAAGGTTCAATTTTTTTCATAGATTTATAGCACTTTGTTTCAAATTAGCAATACTATTTCGTTCATAGATTTATTAATCTTTTTACAAGTTTTCATATGTTCATCAACAAACGAGGGAATATTTCAGTACAATGGATAATGATTGCCAAACTAGTACAAGATGTAAGTACTCAAACAAGAGTAAATCCTATTGCAGACTAAAGAAACCATAAAGCACATAAAGCTCAATCCCCACAAGTTTCAATATAGAGTCCAAAAGAGTTTCTTATAAGTTTCACAGCAATGTATCAAGAATAGTTGCAGTTAAGCTGATAGACTATGATGAAATTCACGGAACTTTATTCTGGAGCCTGCACACTACAGATGCACTGCTGATGCTTCATGATAAAAGTTTATGAAACTTTTGCTGGAGCTTCTACAGCAGGACTCAGATGATGACGATAATGATGAAATTGTAGCTCAGTCAAGCAAAATACGATGAGTTCCACGCTAAAATTACAGTTATGTTTTAGGAAAGTACCCCGATAACAAGTCACGGTTTGCAATCTTGTTATCTAAGTGGAGTGTCTAGCAGGGCCTGTGTAATCAAGGTAGGCAGCATTCAAGCTACACAAGTAATTCTGTCAGTTTGTTTTCATTGCTTCTAGTTCAACGTTAAAACAAGTAAATCAAGCAGAAAACAAAATAGCTGTCAACAAGAAGAAGCACCTAATTCCCCCTCACCCCCACCCCGAAACACACACACACACACACACACACACACAGAGAGAGAGAGAGAGAGACCCTACAGACTCAAAACAACAAATGCCCAAAGTTGCTTCTTATAACAATAGCCTGAGAAATCCAAAACAAGAACAAACCTTTTCACCTTGTTCAGCTCCATAACCACTGTAACCCTCAAATGTTGATAATGCTTGTGCTCTCTGCAAAACAGAGTTACAGACCAAAATATTTCAATTTCCTGAGCCCACCAGAATACATAACTTGATTATAGAAAACTACAGGGAGCACAACCAAAGAACCTTGCACAATTATATAATAGATCCAAGTGACTACCGCCATTTTTCCTGAAATGTTCAATATAGAACAATTAAGCCGCATAGCCTTAATACTTACCAAAATTGTTAGGGTGATAAGTCTTTAATAGACAAAAGAGGCTGCACAATTCCACACAATTATTGGAAAAGAAAAAAATATATCTGGCTGATGTAAAAGCTAAAAATCCTACACAAATAATGCAAGCTTAGTGATGAGACAATTTTCTTAGAACAATCTAGTTGCCTGCCAAGTTTCAAAAGGACCTAAGACATATGGATCTTGCATTATTTCCTTAATCTATTTATCGCAGTATTTCTATTATCCATAAACTCATCATTTATGAAAGATAAAAGAAAATCATAAGAATGTAATGATAAACGGACCAGAACTGGAAGATGGTGATATTAAAGGGGTAAATGAATAACGGTACAACAATAGCTATTGTTTGTAGTTATAGGGAAACATTTAACTTTAAGACCTAAAGCCATCTAAGTCAAAAATTAAAAGATAACAAATCTTTCATCAATGAACTAAAGAAAAACATGAAAATATTGTTAAATAAATGAAGGTCATACTCTTTCATCGGAAGGTATGACCCGGTAAAATGAAGTTAAACATCAACCTAACTACTAACTAGCAGCAGGAAACTGAGACAGAATTACTGTTAAAGTGATTACCTTAGCCATTGCAGAAGTAATAACTTGAGGAATGGGTTCAGTAGTGTCACCAATACCAAGGCTTATCACATGTGCATCAGGATATTTCAACATGTGCGCCGATCTTCTTCTTGCAATCTAGACTCAAATAAAACCATAGGATGTAAGAAAAATGGTTTTTGACATACTTTCTTACAATATGAAACCTATAACTTAGACTCCAAGAATAGATCTTAAACACAAAAAGAATCGTCAAGAGCAAACATGTTTGGCAACCCAAAGGTTAAAAAACATAAAACAGCATGCCTATAATGAACAGACAAACTTGTTACATTTTGTAGACTGTATTAACTATAACTACATGACTATTGAAATAAAAAAGAATATCCAAAAAATTACATACTCTGTAATAGGAGAAAATTATCAATAAGGATTTAGATGGTGAATCGCCTATCACAGTAAAATTTAATGTACAATGCAAGTGAAAACCACATTTGCCACTTCTTGCTAATCATACTTCTAATATCTTTCAAAATTTTCACTCAGATTGGAGAATACCGGGGAGGTGTAATTATTGATTTCAGATACTAGTTAAAGGTTACAAATAAACTAAAGAAACTACATAGGAAGTGCATGTTATTTTTTATATTTAAAAATTTTCTTTTTGAGTAAAAAGTCCATGTTTCAACCAAACATGCATTTATAACCATAAAAAGAAATTTAGGGGTTAATTGCTAACCAAAAGATGACAAAATGATGGCGAACATTTTTTTTGGCTACCTTCTCCTAATTTGTCGTATCCTCTACATGTTCTACAATTAGACAAGTAGACTTCCTATCAAATACAGAGGTCAGAGCTTTGAAAGTTATTTTCCAATGTTCAAAAACTCGGTTTTATTATCCATGCGGTCCGAGAGCAAATCACAATTAATCGGATTATGCGGAATTATGCGTTTTTGAATTTTGTAACATATATTTATTATTTTCATACATAAAAATGTATATAATTCATAAAAGAGAACATATAATAAGAAAAATGCTAATAAACATGTGGATGAATAATCAATAACTAAGCAACTAATTAAACACTCAATCCAATGCATCCATTATCCATGCGCACATCATAATTAACTAGCTACTCAGATAAAAGTTACTAATTAAACACTTAAACTAAAACAAAAAGTTCATAAACACTAACAGAGAAGTATTCTTCCAATATGCACTTCAAGTTCACAAAAATAATGAGTTTTTTTCAGTTAAATATCACTTTTAACACCACAAATAATTATCAGTTCTGATTTTGATCTCAGTTCAAAATCAGAACAGTATCCTAAAATAATTATCCTTAAATTAGAATTGAAGGAGATGTCAAAGAATTGAAGACCGGAAAATCTAAAGTCTCAAATTTCTAACATTCGATAGATATTAAAGAATTGAAGGAGAAGAAGCCCACGGAAGATGGTGAAGACTAGAAGCTTCGACGAAAGATGGTGAACACTAGGGTTTTGGGATCAGAAAAAGGCGGTCAAGACTGGTGGAGAATACTGGAAGAGGAGATCTTGCCGGCGGAAGATGGTGAAGACTGATTGAAGAGGAGAACTTGCCTAGTCGACGGAAGATGGTGAAGAGGAGATCCAGCGGCTGGTGGTGGAGAAGGAAGATGATTTAGGGTTTCGTTTTCTTTTCTTTTCTTTTTTTTACGCGGACAGAGACAGAGGGGAAGATATCGGGATTTTTAGATAAGAAACGGATAGGTTTTGGGTTTAAAATATGTCCGGGTTCATTTTTTAGACCCGAAACCCGTTATAACCCGGAAAAAAAAACGCCCGCATATACATTTTATGCGGGCGATTAATCATTTTCCGCTCAATTATGTGGTTGTCCACATAATTGAGCGAATCAGCTCATTTCCAAGCGGAAATGGGCGATTCCGCATGCTCACCCGCATATGCGGACGAGTCCGCATGCTCACCCGCATATGCGGACGAGTTATCCGCCGTTTAGAACACTGTTATTTTCTACTAGTTGGTCATATTATCCAGCTTTCTTTTATCATATTTCTTTATCACTAGGAGTTACTTTGTATTTGCATACCATAAAAAGGCTATTTCACAATAACTTCTTCCAATTTGATGTCATTATGAATTTCTCAGTTTTCGAACATTCTACTAAGTTCGGAAGCATAGAATTTAATGAAAGTGGCTTGAAATTTTAGGGTTACTTAGATACTATTTATTATTTATCTTATTATAGCATCCAATAACAACTCAGTCGAGCTAGGAGTCTCCAAGTAGATGAATTTCTTTGTACTTAACCAATCTGAATTTCAAAATTTGAATCCAAATTAAAGATCGAATAATAATGACCTAGATACAAAATTTGCACAAACCCACTGGATTGGGAATATACCCTATCGGACTGTAAGAAGTAGGGATGCTTCGATCTAGTGTTATTCAAGTTCATTATCAATGTTGCATGTTGATAAACCATAAGATGTTATGGATTATACTTCCTTAAGATTTTATGAGTCTTTGCTTTCTACGTCATAATTTTACAATGCTAGTAGGCGCTTACAATTACCACAACTCACATCCCAGATATACATTGGCATAGCTCTCATGGATGATTCTCGATCTTCTTTAACTATGAGCATGCTTGGGAACTTTGGATCACGATCCACTTGGGTTATAATCCACAAATGGCTTATAATCAAAGTGGATTATAATCCAGAGTGTTTGATAGATTTGGTGGATTATAATATGTTTCCTATGGTAGAGTGTTTGGCAAATTGATTGATTAATCTATTATGTTGTCAAAATCATAGTTATACAGTACGCGGTACTTAGCGGTCGTGGTACGAATTTGGGTATGCAATTCGCCATTTAAAAAATTTAGATTCGACGAGTGGTAGCTTGCTCCGGTACACAAATTTGGTACATGATACGATGTAAATCTTTTTTGGGTGCGCTTACCATTTTTCATAGTGTATAGTAGAAAGCTAGAAACAAAAAAGCTAATTATGCATTTCATATTTTTAATACAAAATATTTAAATGCTTCTTTTTTATGGAGTTTGTTCTCTTTTTTCTAAGACTATCTTCTGCATTTCCAATGAGTTCTTTTTTCTTTTTTTTCCTTTTTTGGAGTTTTTTTTATTTTTTTGGTTCTGTTTTTCTTTTCACATAGTTCGTGCCGGGATGATGGTTTCATTTCATGTTTTATTAATGTAGGGATTTAGTTATTGACTCATATATTCTATTGTGCGCCTCCCTTCACTCGATTGCGCACATGGAATTGCGTATTGCGTATGTGCACTTAAAGAGACTGTGTCCCGCATACTTGTAACCGGTGCGCCAATTCATGTATCGGAGGGAATAGGTTTCCAAATGTACCGGGAATCAGTTCGTAGGAATTGTACGACGGTTCGAGGGGGTCCAAGGAATTACGCAGCTATAGTCAAAATGACCAAAAAGGAAATGGATTGGTGTTGAGTTATTAAACCAGGCATGGAATTTTGTGAAATCAATAGGGGCATAATTGTCTTTTACTTGGTCAAGCCTCATAGATTATAATCCACCAAAGGTTTTTTTTTGCGGATATCCAAAATAAGCCGCTTGCCAGACATTCAAAAGTGGATTATATGTGGATTATAATTCACTTTGACCATTTGCCAAACATGTTATGCTAAATATGTCATCCACGGTGCTACACACGACGATTATACTGCACCAACGATATATTCTCACAAAACTAATCATATAGACTTGTCATATGATTAAAGGATACAAGGACTTAAAAGATTCATCGTGTATATTCACTTACCCAAATAACAGAGAAATAATTGTCAAGTCCGAGCTTTTTGGGGACTATGTTTTTTTTTTAAAGTTTATAACATAATAGATGGAGTAACTATAAGACTTTTTCTATTATACGGTTTAAAGTTTAAACTTCAAATGAATGAGCATCTCATAACAAGTTTCAAGGGACCTTATGAAATTAAGAACTTGAAATTCAATCTGGAGAGCATATTTGAGAATTTTATAACTATTCCTATGACTTATATTTATGTAAAAGTTTCCACAGTGTATAACAGATATAAATCTTTTGATATTCATCTTTACTAAGTTATATATATATAGCAAATCTCCTCTAAACTTAAGTTTATAGGGAATAGTATACACCAACTTTTTATCCATTGATGTTGCCTTTAGATTTGTGCCATCAAGAGATGCACAAATCTCAAAATGGGCTTTCATATCTTTCATGGATCCCAAGGCAACATCAATGGATAGAAAAGTTGGTGTATGACCATTCCCTATAAACTTAAGTTTATAGGAGATTTGCTATATATATATATATATATATATATATATATATATATATATATATATATATATATATATATAGAGAGAGAGAGAGGAACTTGGTACCAAGCACAACTTTTTTTGTGCTTGGTAGTGAGATGGCTCATTCCCATCCACTCACTCAAATGGGGACCACATTCACATGGATTGGAGAGTGGATAGGAATGAGACACCTCACTACCAAGCACAAAATTTGTGCTTGGTACCAAGTTTCTACATTTTTCTCATATATATATATATAATTCTCCAACACTTGACGAAGAACCTTGGGCCTTAACATGCAACAGTAAACCTTCTATGTCTTTGCTCAATCTCTTACAGGCATATATAGGTCCAAACATCACCGCTGAAAAGTAAAAGAGAAGAGGAATTGAACACTTACTTCGGGGAATAGATAACCAGCTTGAAGCTTTGCCATATTTGCGTTGCGAGGAACTTTTGTCGTGTAAGCTTCAGATAAACATCAATAAGTCAATGAAATGTAATTGAAATCTACACAAAATACAAAAGAGACTATCTCCAGCAAAACAAAAAAGCAAGCGGATACTTATGATATTACTGATCGATCATCACTTAAAAAAATACCAAAATGCCCTTATTTTCAAGATCCAATGTTCTAACTCAAAAAATCCAAAGCCATACAAGGCTAAAAGCCTAGCCCAAATTCTGAATCCAAAAAATAAACCTACTCACCCTTCCCTTTTACTCAAAACCACAACCCCTCTTTAAACCGCGTTGGCACATTCTCGCATCATCAAAGTGCCCCAAATTTCAAGTCCGAAGAAAAGATCATCATTTCTCATATCTAATGATTTTAGGCTTGTTTTTTGGGTCTAGATTTCATGTTCCAGGGATGCGTTTTCATCAGGCACGTGGCTTTGGTTGTGTATAACAATTGATTGAGGTCATCCGTAACAAAATTATCATCTTTCCCCTTGTTCTAAAATCTTTCCCTTCAGGAGAGTTCAAAGGATGTTAAAATAGTCAGTTGAGACTCTATGTTTTACTAGCTAGTATCTCAGATATGAATTTAGCACCGATTCAGTTTGGTTGGCGTCAAGTTGACACCCAATTGTAGACTTTGTCAAATAATTTATTTGTTGCTCAATAGCCCACTTCTCTAATAAAAGACTTTTAGATGAATATTTTTTTTCAAGTTGTAAAATTCCTTAAGTACCTCCTTTTTCCCAAAGTTATTCTTAAAGTCCTTGCCACTATACCAAACTCTGAAGTTCTGGTGAAGGTTGAGGTTATACTTTTATATTCTAACATGCACCCGCTGGTTGATGACCCTCTTTCAGGCAGAAATCTAGACTCACGCAGCCATATCATTTATTTTAAACCCGCATGTAAGTCATGGCCAGCAAGATTCGAACCTGGATTGCTCTGATATCATGTCAAAGTCCCTGCCACTGCACCAAAACTCTAAAGCTGTGGTGAGGATTGAGGATTATTATTTTATATTCTAACATGACCAGGCATGTTGAGTGCCCTTTTTGTGGACCGAAAGCCGAACTCACAAAGCGGCATCCTTTTTTTAAATATGCTTTTAAAATTCGCGGTCAGTTCCCTGCCGCTGCACCAAAACTCCGAAACTCCAAAGTTGTGGTGTAGGTTGAGGTTATATTTATATATTCTAACCGCTATACATAGTGCTACTCATATACTTCATCCAATCTTTCATGTTATCTACCTATTCTTCTCATTTATAATCTTTTTACTCATGTGTGACATCAAAAACCAACTAACACCAAGCTCTGTTTCTTTGAGGAATTTCATCAAAGAGCGCAAAGTCAACACCAAAACAAAATAAATGTAGAGAGAGAATTTACTAGTGGGTTTCTCAGTATCCGGCACTGCCACGCACTTGAAATTCCCATCATTTCTCTTCGCAAAGCAAACCTTTGACGGTAACCTACAACAACCAATAAAAAAACCCAGTGAATTACAAAACCATAAGCAAATGAATGAGGGAGAGAGAGGATTAGTGAACCTTGTGTTGGTGTTGAGACCGCTGGGAGCAAAGAAAGAAGAACGGTTTAAGGAGATGGTCGGCGATGAAATCTGCAGCATTGCCGCCGATGGCATCTTTGTAAATAATTTGACTGTTGCAGGTGTTGAAATTGTGAGTGGGATTGAGATTGAAAATGGTTGGAAAAAAAAGAAAAGATTGCAGCTGCTGCAGAATAAAAGGCTTGGTGGTTTTTGAAGAGCTATTGGATTCCTATAAATGGGCTGACACGGACCGAACATAGCGGCCAACGCTAAGCTCCTATTAAATTAATAGAGAAAGGCCCTTAATTTTGGACGATTATCAGATAACCCCAAATAACTTCAAATCAAAATAACCCCCCTTAAGTTTAGGGATGATCATAAAAATCTCCTTTAAATTTAAAATTTTATTAAAAAACTCTCTAACAGCGTTAACCACAATTTCCATATTTGTAGGTAAAGTTACGCAGGAGAATACTTTTGCCAATGAAAATTAGGATTCACACTTTTAGGCGGATTTTAGAAAAAATCTTAAAGTTATAGGGAGTTCTCTGATAGCCACTAATTTTAAGGTCAGTTCTTGATATTTTTAAAGTTATGGGGGGTTATCTGATAATCGTCCAAAGTTAAGGGGGTGTTTATGATATTTAGCCCTTTTAATGCAAGTGAAAGAGAATATTTGTTTAAAAACAATTGTTGTTGAAACTAGAAAAGTGAAGATGATGTGACAATAGTATTTTATTTTATTTACGGCTAAGTGCAGATAGACTCCCTGTAGTATCGTCCAATTGCGGATAGACCATCTGCAGTTCTATCTGTGCGGATACACCCCCTAGGTGAGTTTTCTTTTACTCTTAAAAGGGTAAAAAAAATTAGAAGGCGAATAGACTCATTATACTTCTGGTGAGGATAGATTCTAGACGACAAATTGCTAATCGTTTTTTACTTTTAAAAAAGTCAAAAAAGTTAATTGAAAGGTCTATCCACACTTGGAAAAATACTGCTGATGGTCTATCTGCACAAGTAGAACTACAAATGGCCTATTTGTAATTAAGCGATGCTATAGGGGTCAATTTGCAATTAACCCTTTTTTTATTTAACATGATAATGTTTTGTGGTTATGGAAACGATCATAGAAGCCGCGCAATAACCTATCATCACAGGGCTAGAGGTGATGAGAAGACTTATTCTAAAAGATTCATGGAAAAAATTATTGTTAATAAGTGGAATGGAGGTTTATGTCCTACGATACAAGATAAGATGCAAGAGTTAGAATCGGAACCCTTCGTTTATATTAATTAGAGACAAAGTTAGATTTTTTTGAAATTTGGGATGTTTTGGTTAAAAGAAAACATTTAAACACATTGAACAAACACCTAAAGTCCTGAAAGCGTGTAGTTTCACGCTTTCAACAAACAGACATTATATGTGTTTTTCTAAAATATATCCTTTAATTATTCAATGAATCAAATCTTTTTATGTTTTCCCCCTCTTCTTTTCCCTTGTCTATGCTCAGTAGGAATCAATGTGACAGAAATCGCTATACCAACTAGGCGTTTGAGCCGGCGCCTAGGCGTTTGTCCATTTTATAAATTATTTAATTATAACAATAGACAAAAGCATGAAATTAATTCATAGAAAATTACAAAAAACATAAATAGCAACATTAGATCCACAAACAACCATCCATAATCAACCATGCATAAAAACAGTGAAAAAAAAGGAGAAAATATTGAAAATTTTACCTTGAAGAGAAGAGGAGGAGGAGGAGGTTGAGGTGGTGGCCGGAGAGGCGTCGAAGAGGAGGAGACGGCAAAGAGGAAGTTGAGGTGGTGGCGGCGGCGGTGCGAAGAGAGGGGAGTTTGTGCGAAGACAGGGTTTTGACTTGGGGGAAATGATTAGTTTAATCGGCTAGCGGGTCGGGTTTGGGTTGTGGGTCGGGTTTTTTTTAATGCCCCTTTTTGTCGATTTGTATCCTAATCAGGTTGGGCTGGGCCGGGGGTTTGAGCTGGGTTATATTTTTTTTTATTTTTTTTTTAAATTTTTTTTTTTTTGCTTAATTCCCAAATTAACTCTCTAGCCACCCTTGAATGGTTACAGATCATCCCAATCAGTGGTGAATCTACCCATGGGGAAGTATTGTCACGTAACACCACTTAGGTTATTTTCTCTAGTGCTGTCTTGATTTTCAATCAAGCCCCTACAAGAAAATGAAAGCTAAATCAAGAAATTTCTTCCCTAAAATTCAAACCGCGACAATAGATCGAGAGAATATGGAGCCCACTTGATTATATCCTAATTTGACCAGGTGAAGGGTTATATCTAAAGGACTTTTGTTTTTAAGCCCAAAGTTTACCCTTATTTGCCTAAAACCCACCTCGCTCTATATGCGTTTTACACCCAAAATAAAGATTTTTCTTACCTTTAAATCCAAATACATATTACAAAGTGTATAGCTACATATAATTGGGTGTATGTATGTCTACATAACGTGGAGGGCATAACTAATACAATATTGTGTATAGCTGCATACTGTAGAATGTATATCTACATTATTTTGGAGTGTATAGCTACAAACTCTATTATATTGCATTCTATATTTTGAGTTCAAACGTAAGTAACCTTTATATTTTGGGTTTATGAGAAAATATGTAGTTATATGGGGTTTTAAGTAAATAAGGTAAACATTTTGGTTGTAAGTAAACCCCCAACATTCAAAGAGTTGGTAACTTTATTCTGGACGTATTTCGTAGTGTCCAATCATATAAATCTTGGTATTATTGGTGTTTGCTTTTGTTTCGGTATTTTTCAGCTATGTATTTTGTGCACACAGCTGATTAATCTAATCACCAACAGGTTCCTTATTACCCCCATTTGGGTTGAAGTTACTAAAGTGCAATTATTTATTTGATAGTATATATATTTTAAAACCATAAAAAATTATCGGCGACACTTATAATTTAACTAATAATTATATAGTGACACCACTTTCTAGAAATCCTAGATATGTTACTACCCCTAAATAATCTATGGGATGTTCTAATAGAATATTCTCTCGTTTGAGCCTCACTTTTCCAAATTTGTTAAATAAAATTATAACTATTGTATGTGAAAAGGCAAAGATTTCAAAGGGGAACAGGATCTCCTTACCCCGATCGTACTCGGAGCTTAATTAACTAACATATTTTATTTTTGGAATGTACTTGAATATTTTCTTTGAACCTATATAAAAAATAAATTTTTCTATACATTGATTTTAAAAGTTAAAATTAAAATATGGTTATTAACTATTGTTTACTTTTAAATCCATCAGGCGCAGAATAAGAAAGGCTTGAAATCTGTTTGAATTGTGTATTATGCGGACTACTAAAAGATATTTGGCAATCGATTTTGTAAGGAGTTAGTTTACACTTTTCCACGTACAAATTTAAAAAAAGTTCTGAAAGAGTTATATTTTCTAGTTAAATAAGATCTAAGACTCATTTACTCGGTATTTGTAATTATAATTAAATAAAGCAACTAATACACATGCAAAATATCCAACTGCCAATAATTTTTTAACATGTCATAATTAAATACCAAGTCGAGCACAATAGAATAAATAGGTTAGCCGGGTTGAGTGAATCAAAATAACAAACTAACGCTTCACTTGTTTATTTAGGGCATATTTGGTTCGGCCAGAAATCTTAGAAAGCTCAGAAAACTTTCTGACACATCCATTTTGGAAACCTTGGGTGTGCAAATTTATAGAAAGTAGCTTTCTTAAAACCCCAAAAACATTAGCCTTTCTAAGAAATCTATTTCAGGACTTTTTTTTTTTTCTCGGAAACGAGTGGAAATCTAACATTTTGGCAATTAAAAAAACTGGATTGCTGTTTTTTTTGTTTCCAATCAAATCATAAATTAGTATGGAGATACATTCCCTTCCATGATTTAAGGAAAAAAAAAACAAATAAAAAAAATGAATTTTTCTGGGAAGCACCCACAAATATATGGAAATATATTATTTTGGCTGGAAATAAATTTTCTTGAAATTGCAGGAAAACAACCAAACAGGCCCTTAACTCCAAAACCGGGCCGGGTTCAGTCTCCTCTACATGCCCATACCCGTTTAGCCCCCTTCGGCACCATCAACCCGTTGCCGTGGACTAGTCCTCTCCTCTTCCCTTCTCCTCTCCCTCTCACTCTCCTCCGTCCATCGAATCCATGAAATGAAACCCCCAATCACCTCCTCAAATGTTATCAAAGAAACCCATCTCCCTCCTCCTCATCAAGACCAAACCCTACTCAAATCTCGCATCTCAACCCCCCATCATCTCCCAACTCCACCGAATCCTCTCCTACCCCAACTGGAGATCTGACCCTCAGCTCCCCTCCCTCATCCCCAACCTCACCCCTTCCCAAATCACCCAATTCCTCGATACCCATCAGGATCCCATCGCCTCCCTTCACTTCCTCGACTTCATCTCTCAGCGGCATTTCGTCAAACACCCTGCGGACACCTTCTTCCCCCTCCTGAACCGCCTGGTATCTGCCGGTATTCTCATCGCGGCGAACAGGGTCGCTGTTCTGAGCATCAAATCGTGCGGGAGTGATCGGGAGGTCGTCCGGGTATCCGGGTTTTTGAGGGAGCTGAGCTCGAGGGGCTTCAGGTTCACGCTTGAGATGTACAACTCGCTGTTGAACCAAATGGGTAGGCATAATTTGGTTGGTATGGCGGTCGAGCTCTTTTGTTCTATGCTGGGTAGTGAGGTGGAGCCGACGCTTGTTACGTATAATACGGTTATTAATGTCTTGTGTAAGAATGGGAGGGTGAAGGAAGCAACGGTGGTTGTGGGTAGGATTTTTCGGTGTGATATGAGGCCGGATGGGTTTATGTACACTTCTTTGATACTTGGGTATTGTAAAAGTTTTGATCTTGAGAAGGCATTTCGGGAGTTCAAGATGATGGTTAAGGAAGGATGCCAGCCGAATTCAGTAACATATTCAAATCTGATTAATGGTTTGTGTAATGATGGGAGGGTGGATGAGGCTTTGGACTTGATGAAAGATATGGTAGAGAAAGGGGTTGAGCCAACGGTATATACGTACACTCCCCCATTATCAGTTCTTTGTTTTGAGGGCTGCATTATTGAGGCTTGTAATTTGGTTAGTGATATGAGGAAGAGGGGTGTACAGCCAAATGTTCATAGTTATACTGCACTTGTTGGCGGGCTTTGTAAATTTGGTGCAATAAACTTTGCTATAGGTTTGTTTCAAAGGATGGAGAAGGATGGTTTGATTCCGAATGTAGTAACTTACAATGCTTTGATTAATGGGTTGTGTCAAAGAGGCAGGCTTGGAGATGCAGTGAGGGTTTTTGATTTGATGGAGAAAAGGGGCTGCTTGCCGAATCTGAGAACTTACAATGAGATGATAAAGGGAAATTGTCGAGCGGGTAGAATCGAGAAAGCAATGCTTCTATTACATAGGATGGTTAATACCGGTCCTTCACCAAACCAGGTTACATACAACACTATAATAGATGGATACTGTAAAGCCGGAAATCTTAGTAATGCAGTTCGAATGAGGGATTTTATGAAAGAAAAAGGTTGTGATCCTGATGAGTGGACCTACACTTCACTTATATGTGGCTTTTGTAAAGAGAGAAAGTTGGAATTAGCTTCAGAGGCATTTGAAAACATGGTAAGCGCTGGGTTGAGGCCTAACGAAGTTACTTATACTGCACTAGTGGATGGGTACTGCAAGGATGGTAAGCAAGACATTGCTTTGGATTGGCTGAATAGAATGGAAAAGAATGGTTGTGAACCAAACATACAGACTTACAATGCTATAATAGATGGGCTTTTAAAAGAAAACCGGGTATCAGAATCACTGGAATTTCACAGTCAGATGGTAGAGCAAGGATTATCACCTAATGTTGTTACTTTTACTACATTTATTTATGGTCTGTGTAAGCATGACTCCACACCTTCTGCATTTAAAATGATGGATGTAATGGTGAAGAGAGACTGCTTGCCCAATTTGCATACTTATAGTGTTCTTCTTCATGGACTGTGCCAAGAAGGAAAGGTCGAGGAGGCTGAGAAGCTTCTGGAAAAGGTTATAGAAAAAGGTTTGGTTCTAGATCAGGTTATGTACACTTCATTGATGGATGGATATATTATCTCAGGAAAATTAGATCGTGCTTTTTCACTTTTGCAACAAATGGTTGATGCTGGGTGTAAGCCAAGTTACCGAACTTATAAGGTTTTGATGGAAGGATTACTAAAGGACCACCAACTAATAGGGCAGAACTTTGCAGCTTTGCCAGATTCGGTCACTAGTTCCACCGTAGTGGAGAATGTTATAGATATTGACAGTATATCTTTACTATTGCTTAGATTGCGAGAGTACGGATGTGAGGTTAATTTTGATCTTTATAGCACTATGGCAAATGGTTTGTGTAGAGAAGGGAAGTGGCACGAGGCACATCATTTGGTTAGAAGTATGGCTGACCAGGGTTTGTCTCCAGATGAAGAGATATACACATCATTGCTATTGGTTTTTGCCAAAAGATACCAAGTAGATTTTGCATTAGATATTTATAATGAAATGACTCTCAAAGGCTTTGAGTGTAATTTGAGTGGTTATAGGTCATTGATATGTGCACTTTGTAAATCGGATAGAAGAGAAGAAGCTTCAAACCTTTTTGAAAGCATGCACCTAAAGAAATGGAGTCCTGACGAGATAGTGTGGAGCATAGTTATCGATGGTTTAATAGAAGAAGGAGAACATGATTTGTGTGAAAAGTTTCTTCATGTAATGGAAGAGAAGGATCATGCTCCCACATCCGAGACATGTGCTATTTTGTCAAGACAATTTCCCAATAATGAGAATAATACTGACATGAGTCTCCGTGTTGATAAATCAAGGGCCTGAGGGTTAACTATGTGATATTGCCTCTAGAAAATGAGCAATTCACTCTGTTCTGTTCAGGTTCCTTCTGTGTAGATATAAATACTGATAATAAAAGGGTATGTAAACCTGTAATATTTCTTCATTGAAACATATTGTATATTTAGTTATTTCTTCAGCATGTTGATAAATTTGTCTAATCTTTGTTCAGTTGATGGATCAATTTTGATGCTGAAATGACCTCGGGGGAGCTGGAAGAGACTTCTGAAACTTTAACAGGAATATAGTTTGAGGTAGTCTCTGTTCTAACCATTCTTAGAATACAAAACTATAGAGCACATTCGATTCTTTCTTGGTAAGCAGTAGATTGATTTTCTGCTTCTTGTTGCACACATTCTAGCAAAGTTGTTGTATTCAGTTATTCACAAAGTAGTTGAAATAGTTGACATGAATGTAACAAATGCTTCTCGTCAAATCTGTTCGATTTTTTTTTCTTCTGTTTTTTGTAGCAAATATTCAGTTCAGTGATGTGATCTGGCCTTCTATTGAATAACTCGGGACTTTTGGAAGTCCCTTCATGAGTTGCTTATAAATCAAACCAGACAATGTTTGATGAATGCGATCTTCCTTCCCTTCGGTTGTCTTTGAAGTTTCCTGCCAAGACCCTTTCTTTCACATGGTTTTCTTGGGCATGACCTTGCGAAGATATTAGTTGATTTGTTACAGAACTTCATCTGTTGACTTGTTCTCTACAGCCTATCATCAGTAGTTCAAATGCATGCTGGACCACCAAAAAGAAGGGGTGTAGCCCCTCAATAGGAAGATCGATTGGAAATAGAGGATAGACTCTCTCTGCAAGATATCCACTGGTCACATTTAGAAAGACCACTCTATGCGAAAAATGAACAGGTTAATTGAATTATCACATGTCAGGAAATATGAAATTGTTTGTTTTTTTTCGTTTTCGTGCTTTTTTACCATCTAGTTAAGCATTTGCAAAATTATAGGTAACTTTCTGCTTTATGACTTCTTACAAACTGATACATGCATTATACTCAAAAATCAGAAAAACGAAATCGAGAACAATATGACCGTGCTTATCACATGCTAAATTTTTAAAAAATGTAATGCGAAAGCCTAGCTTGGAAAGAACTCTTTGCGCAGATCGTCTAAAATAAGAAGTACCTGATTGTAAGTTACCCAGCTATGAGTATGACAAAAGTTTCTTTCTTTAGTTTCGTGGAACTTGAGTAATTGTATGCTAAAAAAATCTCTATATAGAATAGTACAGCTATGACTGTAGATCCCCTCCATATTCACTTCCTAACCAAAATATCAGTAAATGATATAATCTTTATCTAGCTTACATTTATTGCCAATGGAATACTATCTTAGATTACACCAGATGCTTACTAAATGCATTTTGCTTCTTTTGCGCAGATTAATTTTTTTTAATGTTTTTGTTTACTGGAATCTGATTGTAATTTGCAAAGTCAGGTATCGGCTTTTACTATGAACAATGGTTAATTTATTCTACATACCAGTTTGAAATTAGTTCAGCGAGATATTGTTAGCAATTTGATAAATCATCCTCCCATTTCTAAGGTTAGGTAAATAGAATTTTTATTTCAATAGTTTTATGGATTGTAATCGAGAGATATAGCTGAGCACTGAGTGGTGCAACAGTTGCTTCTTGAGAATACCAGCTTTTGGTCTGTATATAAACAGCTACACCATGGTTCCAACCCATTGAGATGTGTTTATTTTTTTAGCTATTATCAGTCCTGCTACATAGTTGTTTTCTTTTTTCTTTTTTCTTTCTTTCTTTCTTTCTTTCTTTTTTGGGTGTGGTTTTAGTTACAAAGATTTCATGCCTTTCTGTAAAATGTTTCTTTCTTATAGACCAACATGAATATGACTATCAGTGTCCTAGTGTGCTTTGCTCCTTTCATTTAGTTATCTGAACAGATCACTCTAATTTCAGTTTACATTCTCGAGTTATTATATGAACACTGTTTATATCTCTCAACTTTCACCACAACTTCGAGATTTGCACTGGAGAGGTCTTTTAATGGGGGTGCAAGCAGATCGGATATGACATATAACCTACTCTTATCTGTTTGCTAATTACGGATATGGATACCAATGTAGTTTTGCTTCAGTAAGAAAAACTCATATCCATATTAGCAATAATCGGAAACAGATACTACTCATATGTTGGACAAATGGATATGGATTCAGATACGGATATTCTTTGAATATTTCTACAAAACCCACATGAATTAGATAGGAGCAAAATTTGTATATTAACTTCTCTTTTTTGCATAAAGAAATACAAACGTAATTTAGAAATTGCAATGTATATAAAGTTCCATTTTAATATTTTATTGAGTAAAAAAAAGTACATAAACAATACTTATAAGCAAAAAAATACATAAACAATACGTGAGTCAAAGTTTCGGCCCATGAACGATCAACTTGTGAGGGTATATTGGAGTATAAAATTATAACTTTTAATCTCGATATAGAATACTTGTAAGCAAATTCAAACCCCACCACCACTCATTTAAAACAGATTAAAAGAAAGATACTGTTGTGTGTGTCCAGCTTTTAGCAACTGCAAGGTTTTGGTCAAACGGAAGAGCCTTTAACAAATACAAGTTTGTTTATCATGGTTCAATTTTGGAAGTATTGTGATTAGTCGCTCTTCGCTTTTTAGTTTTTGCTTGCACTTTTTCTTTTCCATAAACTAGTATGCAGCCCGTGCAAAGCACGGGAGAATTTAAATTTGAATTTACTGTAGCTGCTACAGTAATAATTTTTTGAAATAACTGCAGAAGAGTGCCTGAGAGATTTATTTTTTGATAGTGTAGCATTTACTGTAGCTGCTACAGTACTTTTGGAGGTTTTGCTTTTATATGAAAAGTAGTTGATGAGAGGATGTGTAGGGAGTTTATTAGGTTGAGTGCTAATACGATGATGGCTGCCGGACGTGGTTAGTGCTCTGGTCAGGTTGAATTGGGAATAGGAGAAGCTGAGGGTTAAATTAAACTACAGTCACTAGCTTCTCTTCATGGTATATTCTGAAGATAAATTTACCTGAAAGGTGACAATCCAGCCCAAATAAGTTTGATATTGTACTTTACTACTAAAAGAGGGTTTACTAATGCCTAAAGCAATGTATTTAATCATTCATGTAATGCACCCACAAAGTTCCCAAGTTTCTACAGAAAAATTGTCTTGATGCATGTATAACCATATGTTGGCAGTGTTCAGTCGGGGAGTCATGTTCAATTTGCTTTGTTCAGTCACTAATTCATGATTTACTGATTAGCTCTATTTCTTACCATACCTTCTCAGAGCTTAGTTGAAATTTTTGTTGGTTATTCCCTGGCTTCCTGCTCCTAATTGCCCTTGTAGTATTGGGTTGGCTAGGTATTCCACACCAATTTATGGGACATCACACAACGCATGGACACATACGTACATACATACATACAGTAAAAGCTCACAGTATATTTGTTTTACTATATATCAAATCCGATAGTGCTAAGTGCATATTAGGGGAATTGGAAAGAATGAAATGTTAATGATTTAAACGCACCACTGGTCATCAAGTTACTAAACCAGAAAAATAATCTGAAAGTTGAATCGAAAACCTCATATGATAAAAGTTAGAAATCCCCCTCATTTCTTGAAGTATGTGGGTTTTGTTAACGTAGTATCCTTATGTCAAAGGATCTTTCTATGTTTTCTGTTTAAATGACACGTGGCTCCTTATTTTGTTCAGAATACAATCTTGAGAATGTTTTAGAAACTGCATGTTGCTAAATGCAATTTTCTCGAAATCCATCAAGGCTGCAGAATCGAGCAAGTAGAGGGAGGACTTGGTTTTTAAAAATCCGTCAAGGCTTCGGAGTGTTTGATATATATCAAGCAAGTGGGGAGACTTTTTGGTTTTTTCTATTTCTGGAGGAGGCAAAAGAATCTTTCATGGGATTCTCTGGAGGAGGAAGAAAGAATGGAGGATAAAGAAGGGGGTATAATAGAAATTCTATCCTCATTCTGCCAGAAATCTTATATAAGTGGAGGGGGAACTGACATGTTTTCTTGGACGAGGCAGGAGAAGGGAAAATCTGTTATGGGTTTCTGTGAAGAAGAAAAAGGATAGAGAAAGAAGAAGCGGCTGAATGGAATTTCTATCCTCATTCTGCTGGAGATCTAATATAAGGGGATGTTAAGGGGAGAGGTACAAGAATGGGTCTTGTGTAATTTGAAGGGCAAATTGGCATATAGCAAGTGGAGATAATTTTCAGTATACCAAAAATTGAGGGATAAATGTGTAAACCCCTATTTTATGTTCTTAATTTCTAACCTTTTTTACATTCATTTATATTCTTTCTGTAACAAGATTTGAAAATTTTACTCGATGGGTACAAGGTATGCATGGTAACTTAAAATGACTGTAATTTGCAAATTATATTAATAAAAGAAGTTGTTCTTTGGACCTTTTCTAAGCTATAAACAGGATGAGGATTCGATTCTATATATTAGTTTGCTTTATATAAGTTAGCACTTGACATGTACAGGTGCTTGTGTACATAACATGCAGTCATGCAAACAAGGGTACATATGTGCCCATATCTTCATATCCTTTTTTTTTTTTCTGATATAGGTTTGAGCTTAAAACTGCGTAACTCATATACTAGTATGTCTACATGAATATTTTGAAAATCATTTTCTATTTTGACGATCAAGATTTCATAAGATGTAGTAAAAACAGCTGTTGTTCTTTTGCCTTCATTAACTGTAAGTGGACTAGGATTTGATTCTTTGCATTGACTTGCTTTGTTTGATATGTTTGAGCTGATCTCAAGTGTTACTGTTTTGACACCTCAGTAATGTTCAGTTAAGTTTAGAACAAGAAGTTAATATCAAAGAACCTGGTATCAAGCCTCGAGGTTAGTACTGATGCCCGCAATCATATTACTACAACTGTTTGGTGACGAGGGTAATTAGGAATTGCATCCACTAAGGAAACTTCAGTATGGGAACAAAAACTTCTCTTCAAGTTCATTCTCTGTGTTCGATGATCCTGAGCTGAAGCTGAGTTGTTCTTTGAGTGAATATGCAAAATATATTTGTACGAGAACACAGAAATGATGGATTTTTTTTCTTTTTTTCTACAGAGGGCTCTATCGAAATTTGTTAAGTTTTCTAATTCTTTCTGTTTCCTTTTTCTAGTAATGTGTCTGTATCTTTTGAGGACGTGTGACATACTGAAACATGAAAGTTCAAAATTTCACACTTCAATTATCTAGTCATATATCTTTTGAGGACATGGCACATACTGAAACATGAAAGTTCAATTATCTAGTCATATAGCTGCTAGTTAGTACTTAGCATTTCTTACTACTCTATTTAGAGGAATTATGTCTTGTTAGTTATCATAGTTAGCAACTTCGGAAATTTGATTGTGATTCATTTATATGTTGTTAAAATTTACTGTAGGGAATAAACCAGTCATGGTGGACAATGCTTCTAATGATCTGTTGCATTCAAAATGTCAGAATCCTTCACTGCCTTAGGGGTTGCCATTACTTGTGGGGTATTACTGAGCATTCTAAGTTTATAAAGTAGAATTGACAATGACATTATGGCACTTTTATTCACATGTATACAATATGAGTATTGAAACTTTAGCTTTTGAAGTTGAAATCTTAGTGCAAGTTTGAGAGAAATATTTGGTTTGGTGATAACTCTGTCAAAAGCTTTCTTTTGAATGACTATTTGACATCTTGAATTTCTTAGAATGATTTTTTTTCCCTGATATATATTGTGAGATATACTTCAATGATTAATAATCTAGATGGTGTTTCGAGTCTATATAGGATGCTGGAATTGAGCTTGGATTACTGATAAATGGAGTTCAAACTCATTTGATATCAATTGGTTATACCATGATCACCCAAGTGTCTAAGATTTGTGGTCAATATTCATCTGCTGAGCTTTTTGTTAACTTCCTACTGTTGTTTGTGTGCATTATGGAGTACAAATAATTTAGCGTCATTGGTGATTTGTACAGCTCCGTTACTTGCACTTGAAATGATGCAGTCATTGATAGGGATGATAATGGACGGATTTGCTTTGAGTCAACCAGAAAATGATTATTCTGTGTCCTATCTTTGGAAAAAGATTCTCAGCCATAAAAGGGGGTTGGGAAATACCCAAACTGCCCTCCTGGTTATCATTTTCGGGAGGTTCTAATAGGATCCGGACTCGTGAGATGTTGGTGACCCAATTGACAAAGAAAATGGGGAGAGGGCTCTCTATAGAAAAGCATATAAGGGGTCCGGAGGGAGAGAGGCTTCTCTATAGAAAAGCATGTAAGGGGTCCGGAGGGAGAGAGGGCTCTCTATAGAAACAGCATAGAGAGGGAAAACCTCACATTTTGGTCACATTGTTTAAAGTTGATGATGTACTGATACAATATTTTGAGTATACTGATATTTTACCTATTTGATTTGTACTGTCTGATTGTACTGATATTGTATATTAATTTTGTTGATTTAATTTGATAGCATACCGCTTGTGCGCGCTCTTTTTTTTCACTATATGATTATCTATACAGGACCCTCTGTAAATAGTTGAATTACTGTACTGTACAGAGGTCAGCAACCGAAGGAGTGCTGGAAATAGTCATTGAGAATTTAACTTGAACTCATCAGGTGACTGGCTGAAAAGGCTTCTAAACTCACTCAAATGTATCTTATAGAAAATAATCCCCTGTAAGCATCAATATACAAACTAAAAATGAAGAGAACCCTGCATATTTTCAATTTTGATGCTCAATCTTAAGTTCATTGAGAATTTAAGTGTAACTATAGGATTTGAGTTTTGATCATACTACTTCAAGAACATGTTAGAGTCATAAAACTTTAAATAGGAAGGAAAAAAAAAAAAAAAATAGCCTTATAAATATGGTCCATGATGTCTAAGTATTCACTTTTTTTAATTGGAAATTCTCGCAGGCCCCCGATCGAACCTGTCAATTTTATTTATTGATGTCTAAGTATTCATTGTTCACGAAATCACTTACAAAATGAATAATATGAAACCTTTTCTACATCGCAAGGCAATGACTTTTGACTAATGGGTTCAAGATACTCTAAAATGTAAATTTAAATAACTAGATATCACAGTCCCTTTCATGACACTTGATGCATAATTAAGAAAGGCTTAATTCTACATAGACCCCCTTGCAGTATCGTTATTTTGCACTTACTACCCATGCAGTTCATCGTTGCAGGTAGACCCCCCAGGTTTATGTTTTTGACTCTTTTACCTTCAGTGAAATTTTAGCAGATATTACCCCTAGGTAAAATCAGTGAGTCTATCTAAGAGTAAAAGAGTTAGTCAGAAAAAAAAAAAAAAACCCAAAGAGCCTACCTGCAACGATTTCACTACGTGGGTATTTAGTTCAAAACACGATATGGAAGGGGTCTATGTGCAATTAATCCATAAAGAAATTCCAAAAATAATTTGACATTCCGTTTCCATGATGGATTTCTACTTGAATTATAAACCTTATACGTTAGGAGATATACTTCAAATTCAAATTTATTCTAGTGGACTTTAATTTAAAAGTAGTTTGAGTACAATAGTAAACAGTGGTCACAGCAATAGCTGTGTCCTAATCAAATGACCCTTCTATTCTCAAAACCTTGGTCCTTCATCCAAGGACTTTGGTCCAATCCTACCGTAGGCTATAACCAAAGAAGATATCATTCTAAAAGTTTAGGACCATAACAATAATATAACAACAAAGAAAGTGTAGAATTGTGGAGGGGGGTGGCGAGGGGTGGTCAAGGCTAAAAGAAAAAGAGTTAGAGAAAACAACAAGAGAATCAAGAGATACTAGAAAGAGGCATGCCATTAGGATCCAAATAGCTTGAGGACAAAAGAAAAGAGGAAGAGAGTGAGGAGAAGCAACACGCTCTCTTTAATTCAAAGACATCATCAAAACCCAAAAACCCCCAAGAATTATTCCCCTTCTAAACTCTTGTCCCCATATAATAACAATTTCTTGGGAGTAAACAAGCCCGAGACACTAAAACAAGGGTTGAGTTACAAAGTAACAAAGGCGTGGGAACAGATGAGATCTTGTTCCAAGTGCGAAGTGTGTTCTTTCTTGGGATCATTTAAACACTAGATTTGGTGTGGGCTCAGTTGTTTAGGTTTATCTAGTTGTATAGAAAATATACTTTATCCTTTAACATACTCAAGAGCATGTAGACTTCAAGTCTCTTGTATGCTACATTGCTACTAGTATGATCTTTTCAGTATGACAGTGGATAAATGTACAAGATTGGTATGCCAAGTATCATTTGCCAATTTCTACAAAGACCAACTTATCTACAAACATATCATGTGTAATTGTGGACTATTTGTCTTTAACATTTTCGTTAGAGCTAACTGCACATATGTATACCCTCTCATTATGCTGGCGTAGTCACTGATACATCCTATACTTTTTAATAGCATTTACACCTCTGAATCTCAGACAATGTTGCACTCAAGTTCATTGGGCAATTTAGTCAAAAGGTAAGTTAGAAATATATATAATTCTCATATGGCATCTCAACCTAACTTGACGACTACTACCTTTCGGAGTTCAGGGGACTAACTAGAACAGTTTAGGGACTACATGTGGTTATACGCTCATTGTATAGAGGATGTATCTATAAATAAAGTGTTACTTAAAATAGAATACCAATAATTAAGGCTGCTCACATTTTTGTTGCATGTTCTGTAGACAAAAGAGTCATTATCACAATCCGCAAGAATTCAACTTTCTTTTTGAAAGTTTGGTAGGTACATTGTGACAACTAGCATCATTAATTTTCAAATCTTCTGTCATATATATACTTGACTATAAATATCTAGGGGCTGTTTGGTTCATTAAAAATTTTAGCATTTTGGGTGGATTACAAATTCTAGATGAAAAAGAGTCCTTTTTTTGTTTTTGGGGATTCCATAGTTGGTGTTTGATTCAAAATAATTTTTGGAATGTTAAATCTCTAAATTGTAAAAATACAACCCCTTTTTAGAATTTGTCAAATCCTAACAATTGGAGAGGATTTGGGGTGTTATATCTGACACACCGCTCCACGTTAAATCCCACTCTCTCCTTCTTCCGCTCGTGACGAAAAGATATTGTTTATTTTCACCACCTCCTCCAGTTCTTTCCCTCCTCTTTCACCCGCCTCCTCCAATTCCCGCTCCAAAATCCTAGCATTCTTCTTCTCATATCGCTGAATTTTTTTGTGAAATCTCAGTCCTAAGATGGAGAATGGCTAGGTTCTTGTTGTAACTTCGATTTGGAAGAGGATCCGGAGGTGAAAGCTTTGATTTAGGTGAAATTGATTTGGGGGTTTCTGTTATTTTGGTGATCTTGTTGTTCTAGTATTTCATTCGAATCTCTCCAAATCTGTAGGTAATTCTCATTTCCCCTCTTTCTAATTAGGGTTTCGAAAACTTTGATTTTGGGTGAAATTGATTAGGGTTTCGAAATTCCTTTTGTTTTGTTGAGAGGTTACAAGTATTGGTTATTGATCTACTACTGTGATGTTATTTTTTGAAGTTAGGGGTTGCTGTTTGATGCGGAATTCCTGAATTGGGGTTTCTTTGTAATTTTTGGGCGTTTATGGGAAAATCTTTGGGATTTATGGTTAAGAGCAGTAAGATTCTGATTAACATTTGTTTAGAAGTTCTTCGGTTCATTTATGGGTGTCTAAATTGATTCTGCTTGCCGGTTGCTTGCTTGCTGGTTGCTGGTTTGAGTTTGTTGGTTGCTATTATAAATGGATATGATTCAGTTTTAGAGGATGGTTGTACCTTGCTGGTTGCTTTCGGTTTGAGCTGATATTGATTCATTGGTCATATTGGTTGCTTGTTGCTTTTATGTGGGTTTATATTGTTGGGCAATGATGATTGGTCGATTTTGATAACACAACCTACAATGTGATTTTATTGTTTACAAGAGGCATTCAATAATGAATATGCAGTCTAGATTACATTTGTAATTTTTAGATGAGGCAACACATTATTTGAATGCAATCTACAATGCAATTATATTATATAGGTGATGCATTCTATGCTGATAAAATGACCATTATCTGAGCCTTATACATTATCATTTATCTTGCATTTTGTTTTACATTTGTCTCGGGATTTGTTTTGAAAATTTGAAATTAATAGACTAAAATTTTTATTTTAGATTCAATACATTTTGCAAGTAAAAGGCATAAAATATAGAAATACACAAAAATTTTAAAAAGCGTACACACATTTTCTAAATTATAATTTGCCGTTCTACAACTTTCAATTTTGACTTCAATTTCTTGATTTTAAGTTTTCTCCTATCTTCAACCAATAATTCACTGCTACTTTTGTTGATACTCTTCATGCAATCACCATCATCATAAGTCATATGAGCCCATTGAAAGAAATTACATTCTTTCTTTGGATACTTAGCACAACCCCAATAATAACGGCCAATGTTTTTGTTATTTTCACATTGCTTCAAGGGTGTTGGGAGTTTACTGTTGCACCATTTTTGCATCTTCATAGTAACTGCTGAATTCTTTTGTGTGGAGGCTTCTTGCCTGCAAAAAAAAATACTCATGAAGATAGTGGAATGAAGCAATATTTATATCCATTGCAAAAATATGACCGTTTATAGCCGCTGGAGTTCAAAATTTAATGGTATGGTCACCCTGATTGCTATACAATTGTATTGTTCTCTTGTTGGAGGTAAGCATATTCACCTATCCTTCTTTTGAAAATCCTAAAATTTGCTCGGTTCAACAATAGATTACAAATTCTAAAATTTATTATCCTACAATTTAGTGTTTGAACCAAAGAAGATATTACAAATTTTAGAATTTGCTTTACTACAACAATGTTAAATCAAACAAAATATTAGAAATCCTAAGGCATGTATAAAAACATATGGATTTCAAATTCCCTATGCACATAATAGTAACGCCTATTGATTCCTTGTGTATAATTCTCAAATCCCGGATATACACAAGAACATGATAATGGAATCAAGGAACGCATCGTTCTTTGAAAATATATTTCCTTGTAAATCCAGTGATGGATCAGGTCCATCAAAATGAACAAATGATGCTATGAATCAAGATGATGAAAATCATGATTCGGTTCAAGAAACAGAACCGAGGCATAGCAAAAGGGCAAGAGTAGAAAGATCATTTGGAGATGATTTTCTAACTTATTTGTTAGAAAAAGAACCCCAAACTTATACTGAGGCTATAAGTTCTTCGGAGGGACCTCTTTGAAAAGAAGCAATCAATAGTGAAATTGATTCAATTCTGTAAAATCACACGTGGGAATTGGTTGATCTTCCTTCTGGTTATAAACCTTTAGGATCTAAATGGATCTTTAAGAGGAAGATGAAACCCGACGGCTCAATCGATAAATATAAAGCCAGGCTTGTAATCAAAGGATACAAGCAATGAGAAGGCCTAGATTATTTTGACACTTATTCTCCTGTGACGAGAATAAATTCAATTAGAATGATTCTTGCAATCGCGGCCTTGAGAAACTTGGAAGTACATCAAATGGATGTAAAAATGGCACTCTTAAACGGGGATTTAGATGAAGAAATTTACATGGAATAGCCCGAGGGCTTCATGGTTCCAGGAAAAGAAAAGAAAGTCTGTAAATTAGTGAAGTCCTTGTATGGTCTAAAACAAGCCCCAAAGAAGTGGCATGAAAAGTTTGACCATACAATAATTGTGAATGGATACAAAATCAATGAGTGTGATAAGTGTGTATACACTAAAGATACCGAGAAAGGCTATGTCATTTTGTGCCTTTATGTGGATGACATACTCATTGTTGGTAGTGATGACAAAATTATCAAATCTATCAAAAACATGTTAAACTCAAAATTTAACATGAAAGATATGAGACCTGATGATGTGATTTTAGGAATTAAGGTCACTAGAATAGTAGAGGGTATCACTTTGAGTCAATCTCATTATGTGGACAAGATCCTTGAAAGATTCAATAAGGATGACTCTGGAATTGCTAGAACTCCATTAGACACTAGTCTCCATCTAGCGAAGAATAGAGGAGATAGTA
The DNA here is from genome assembly GCA_012295165.1 of Asparagus setaceus. Taxonomy (NCBI): domain Eukaryota; kingdom Viridiplantae; phylum Streptophyta; class Magnoliopsida; order Asparagales; family Asparagaceae; genus Asparagus; species Asparagus setaceus. The sequence continues at coordinate 56,997,141 of CM022704.1, read as the reverse complement.
TTTCTTAAGTGAAATATTCGAGAATTATTAGAAGTTTAATGTACTTAATGAGTTGTACTAGACCTGATATCGCATTTACGGTTAGTAAACTTAGCAGATTTACGAGTAATCTGAGTGCTGTTCATTGGAAAGCAATCGTGAGGGTATTAAGGTACCTGCGATATACTCGGAGTTACGCACTTCATTATGCAAGATATCCAGCAGTTATAGAAGGGTACAGTGATGCAAACTGGATATCTGATATGAAAGACACAAAGTCCACTAGTGGATATGTGTTTACACTGGGTGGTGCTGCTGTATCCTGGAAGTCCTCAAAACAAACTGTTATAGCCAGGTCCACAATGGAATCAGAATTCATTGCTTTGGACAAGTGTGGAGAAGAGGCTGAATGGCTGCGTCATTTTCTAGAGGACATTCCAAATTGGGAGAAACCTGTACCACCAATATGCATTCATTGTGATAGTCAATCAGCAATTGGAAGAGCACAGAGTGCTATGTATAATGGTAAGTCTAGACATATACGTCGTAGACACAATATTATTAAACAACTACTCTCAACTGGAGTTATCACAATTGACTATGTGAGGTCACGGGATAACATTGCGGATCCGCTAACCAAAGGGTTAAATAGAGAATTAGTTGAGAAGATGGCAAAAGGAATGGGCTGAAAGCCAATGAAAGTATAAAGTTCTTATAAAGAAAAACCATACCTATTTGACTGGAGATCCCAAGATCTAGGTTCAAATATACAACCAAGTTATGAGAACTTAATGTAGTCACTATAGAGGATAGCATCGACCCATTCCTATAAAAGTGACATTGAACGATCCAGGGTAGCAATATGTTGCTTTAATGATTTTACTTAAGAATTAAGTAAATCACCTATGCAAGAGTGAAGTGGGGCCGCTTAAACAAGAGAATTGTGGGGGTTAATTCTCTTGAAACTCTCGCAGAACCAGGTTGATGTTCATGGCCAAACCGGACATAATCATGAGAACCGAACATTGAGATAATGATTCCTGTGTGAAATATATGGTTCATTTACAAGGAAAAGCAGGATAGTTCAAGGACATTATGTCTAGTGGACAGCTAGTAAAGTAAGTACATTTCACGAGGGAAGGTTCAAAGGGTAACACCTACCTATCCTATGCAGGTATCATAAGAGAACTTTCTAGTCGAGTCAAATCAAATAATTTTTTCCATTCATGTGGGGGACTGTTGGAAAAATAACATTGTGTGAATGGGAAAAATAGTTTCCAAAGGGCCCAAGGACAAGTGGAAAGTTTAGTCCCACATTGGGTGGATCAAAGAATGAGAATGGGTTTATAAGTGAAAGCCCAACAATATGAGGTAAGCACTTATTAGGGATATTATGCCTCGCGCGCCCGCGCAGTGGGGTGCAAATTCCAGGATCTGAACTAGCCCGATTAGACTGAACTCGTGTGCAGGCGCGCGACCTGCGGACACGAATGTCGCACCGAATCTCAGGGGCCTAGGACAAGCTAAGTTTTGCCTATAGGGATTTTTTTTGGCTTGAGGCTGGCTTGGCGCACTCGGGTCGGGTTCGGATTCAGCTAGACTCAGAATTGGTCCACGTCTGGGCTGAGTGAACTGCCCATGAGAAATTTTTGCCAGTGGGGGGCGATCACGCTAGTCGTGGGGGCGGTTGTAGATTTTTCTCAACGTCATCTGTACGTTCGCTCTCCACCTCCGCCACTAATTTCTACGAGGCCGTTCTTCACCACGCTATAAATACCGCAGTCCTTCAAGCTTCAAAAACACACCAGAAGCAATCTCTCCCCTTCGCTCTTTCTCTATCTTCAACTTCGTCCGCAGCGAGTTCTCCGGTTCTTCTCTTCGTGTTCGGTTCGCACAGCAAGGAGCGGGTGCTGGCTGCCTTGTGAGCTCATTGTATCCTGGGAGGCACACGTCCGCACTAGTCTTCGCGCACTCCGAAGAGGGCGAATCTGCTTTAAGGAGACAGTGTTCCACTGGCCTCGAGCTTCTTCATCTGCATCTTCTTTACAGTTTATATATTTCTTCTGTTTTTCTTTTCTCTTTTGTAGTTGCTTTATATGTTATTATTGTATAGCAATTTCTGATTTGTTCGTTTTGTAACACTTAACATGTCACCTTTGATGAGGAACTTCTGAGCAAACAAGTATATAGTAATATTCAGCAGAAAATGTGTAAATTTATGATAGCATCAATAACCATGAATATCCAAAAAAGTACATGCCAATACAAGACCCTACAATGTCCCAAACATAGGCTTAATTAGATTACGGCCCCTCCTAGTTTAATTAGTTTAGTCCTGTCATATCAATCTAAACCCCACTAAAGTAATGCTTAGCATCCAACAAAAGAAAATGAGATTGAAGTAAATGAGACGTTGCTCTTAGTAATAATATAATGGAATGTAAAAATATAATGTGATATAAAACCCACCAAAAAGCACCATGATCACCTTAAAGGGCCAAAAGGGCTAAGAGACAAAACAGTCACCCCCAACCATTTATTCCCCTCATACAACAACTCCAATTGCTATCCTCCAAACTCCTCCTTGTCCTCTTATCCTCACCTACATATCCCTCCTTTAAAAAGCCTTCTCCCCTCCACCAACCCCATTTCTATACACAGGAGAAAATATTCATTATATCATGTTATGTTAAAAATTATCTATCTTGATCAGTATAAAACATGTATATTTATACACAGTTTTTAATGCACTGGCTATTAGTAGACATGATCCTTTCTGAATAGTTCCTTGATCAGTACAAAACATATATAATTTTAGACAATTCTTAATGCACCAACAATTCAGTAGACATGATCATCTTTAAATAGTTTCTTGATCAGAACAAATGTGAATAGATATAGACAACTAATGATGCACCAACTATCCAATAGACATGACCCTCTCTCAATAGTTCTTTCGTCAGTACAAATACAAATAGTTATAAACAATTAATGATGCACCAGCTATCTAATAGACATGATTATTTATAATTTGTTCTACCTTTTGATCGCTCCAACTATCCTTTCCTTGTTGGACTTAGTACCCCTCCCTTGATTCCTCCCCTACTACATCATCCAAGAATCAATCATATTTGTGCACAAACACACATAACACCAATCACAACATGACAACAATCCCCTCCCTATAAATATTGTGTTTATATGCACACATTGCCAACCAACCAACCAACTAACACTACTAGTTTCTTGATTTTGATCATCATCACAATCTCATTATGGGCAGACAAGGGAATGACCCTACAGTGTTCCACTCCTCCATTGCTCTCCTTCAAGAGAGATTCAGGCAGTTGCAGAGAGTGAAGGAGATGAGGGAGGAGAGGGAGCTCCTTAAAGGGTTTGCGGGCACCACGATAGAGAGCGACCCGCATCCGCCGCAGCCACCAAAGTGGTTCTTGCACCCGGACCTGGTTCGGCCTTCCAGGCCTCTAAGTGGGCCTCCGGCCCATCAGCGAGGCGAGAGGCCCGAGTTCAGAGGGGAGACTGAGGTGGACACTTCTCTTCACCTGTAAACAAAACTGAATGCATGATCAGATATTGGTTTCTATGTATTCTCTACTTTTTGTTTTGTTTTTCTTTTCAGGGGTACTGTTTGTTTTGAGATGTGTAAATTAAGGTATTGAAATATTAGGAAGTTTTATTGTAATCATGGGAGTCTCTGAATTTGGAAATCTAGCATCAAAACCTGCCTCAGAGTACAAAAGCATGATATCTTCAAATATCATCACTAAAGGGACCACAAGAGCTTCAACAGGAAGTAGTACTACTTGCAGCAATGCAATCAAATTTAAATAATTTGACAAATTATCTTGATATATGGAGATCAAGATATGAGCCATAAATGTGCATTTGGAGAAAGCAAGTTCTCACTGAAGAGTCCTGAGAACAATACTCCAGTTTAGTACTAGAAGCCAAGGGTGAGGAGAGTGATTAAGATCATATTGACAAGTTGTGAGGGGTATTTTTGTGAGTTTGGAGAAAACAGTCATCCTCATAAAATGACTCTCTGGTTATATTTCTTCATCTATTAGAACTCACCTTTTTCATTTCTCTAATGGTTATACCAGGATTTATTTGTGCATCTTACAGTTCTCCCAACAAAAATTCACATTACAGATTAATCAAAGACAGTTTTCTGTTGAAAAAAACTTAAGTTAATCGCAACAAAGAAGAAAAACACATAATCTGATGTTATTTCGAAACTTGCTTCATGATAAAATTGGATTTTTGGTGATATATACATTAAGTTCATGATATCCCTATTCATATCCTAATACATTATTGTACCGAAAACAGAGCATAAAAAATCTGATATTTTTTATCCAAAGCCTATATTTATCCCTGCCACCCTAGTTTTCATCTTTAATAAAGTGCAAATTGCAGTAGATGGTTTGCTTTCTAGAGTAACAACCAGAGCATGCATGAGTACAGTTCTGTAAAAATGAGTATCAGTAGGCGGCTCACTGTATCCAAAGAACCAAGCGACATGTCGAACATGAATAAATTTTTATGAGCAGAAAACAGTGGATCACTGAAAATTTTGAAATGAGTACATATAAAGAAATTAAGAAACCTGTAGAATCAAGTCATGTAACAGATCAAAACGGCTTAAAATGAGAAAGAACAAAAGCTAATGACAATTGAGCAATTGACTAATGTTTTCGATATGGAGAGATGCAGATGGAGGTTATGTCAATTTAAACAAGAAACAACAAGTAACAAGGGTACAGAGTTTGTCTGTCGACTCAATTATTCATAATATTTTCTGTTGTCTCCACTGCTAAGCATAAAGAATCAAGCAATAACAAACAGCCTACGATCTAGCAATTGAGGAATACTTCCAAATGCACCAATCTGGCAAATAAAAGGGCAAGACATAAAATTTAGATATGGATATAGTATAGCTAAAATTGGGAGAAATATAGGACTCAATAGAATGAATTTTCTATCAGTAGCTCTTTTGGTGGAAGCTTCAACTATATATTAACTATTTAACTTGAACAGAAACTTGTACTGCAACATATCAATAACCAATAAGCATAAAAAAAACTAATATGGCTAGTATAACTAGCAATAATATGATGAATTGGCTTGGGATGATGAGCTGTTGTGTTGAAATGGAGAAATAATGAAGAATCTAGGAATCTAGGACTATAGAGTCGACATAAACTTGGATAAATACAATAATATAAGATCTTGTGTATGCGTATATTTCTTAACATTGAACATTGTGGACTGTGATCATGTCACTATAAAAGATGTAGTTAACCTTGAACTACCTAAAATGATGTTCATAAATATTGTAACTATAAATTTTCTTGCTGTGATGAAGCTTGTAAGCAAGCAGTCCAGAATTCCTGAACATTTATTAGTTCGTAAAGATGAGGAAGTTTCTAACAAGAGCAGAGTCTTAACATTTTACAAGTAATTAGCCAGTCATTCACATATTATTTGCTGAGCTCGGTTCCTCCAGTTGAGTTTAATGTTTTATCTGTTGTACTTCATAAAAAAGTAAAGAGGGGAAAGAAATGAAATACCAGCAACTAGGCAGGAAAAATAAGTGCATGTATCTTCTCAATGCAAGATCAGTTCATGTGACTTTGTGAGCTCTAACAGTTCATAGGTATACTCGGCTCAAAGTTGCTGTGATGGTCAGAAGAACTAAAAGAATAAGGAAATGAAATGTTGAAATCAGAATCTAATTTAGGATAAAATTTAGAAAAACTACCATGATCTTTCAGGGATTTAGAAACTATGAACACTCTTTTTCAATAGAGAAAATGACGACAAACCTGCAGAAAACCATCTAATGGCACCAATGCTGCATTGAAAAGACAAAATTAATCTCCATGACTATGTGAGAGAGAGAGAGTAGTTAAATAAACTAACGCCTCATCTGGTACACGGGAGTGAAAATGGAATGCTAATTTTCATTTCTTATTTATTCATACCAAACACGACGTGTTTTTGTAAGCTTTAAGTCTCATTCTCACTTCTCATCAATTCTCACTTTATGTGGGAATAATCATTCCCAATAAGATGGTAACGAATGAGAGTTCGTACTTAAGTGGGAATTAAAATTTTGAAAAACAAAATTCTCTCAAAAAATTTAAAACAAAATCCAAATATACCATGATTAATTATTAATTATCCAATACTAAAAATAAAAAGATTGTCATTCCCACCTCATTCTCTAGTCATAACCAAATGTGAGAATGAAAATGATCATTCCGTTCCTAGATCTACTCTATTCCATTCCTCACTTCATTCCATTCTCACTTGACTGGATTCCATCGTGTCAAATGAGGCATAAATATTTAAAAAAATATATCCAAAAAAAAAAGGATAGTTAGCAGTTAAATACCTTATAATTTCCTAATTTTCACTTATATACCTTCACTTCTTTTGGCTACATTAATAACCCTAAATTTTTTAAATTTGCACTTTAATACCTTTTGTTATGCAAACATGAGAATATTCCTCGAAAATTATTTTATGACACTCACATGTTAATTTAAAACCTTTTAACATTTAATTTTTGTTAAATTCATTGTTTAGCCCAACCTTAATTCTATTTTAACCTTACCTCAATTCTATTCTATAAAAGAGGGGATAGATTTAACAATAAATTTAACAAAAGTAAGGGCTAATTTTATAAAATTAACATATAAGTGTTACATGGGAAGTTTAACGCTAAATTTAATAAAAATTAAGGGTTAAAATATTCTAAAATTAACATATATAAATGCTGCCAAAAACAAGTGAGAGTATTTAAGTGCAAACTTGGGGAACTATAAAGTATTTAAGTGCTAATTAGCCAAGAAAAAAGCCACATGCTCCTCACATGATAATTCAAGTGCTGGCATTAGAAACTATAGTTTACTGGAGAGAAAAAAAAAGTTTATAATAGTTTCTCTAATTAAAACAATATAGATATAGATTAGTTTCTTGCAAACATACCTAATAGTTGGCCATAGTTTTATGATAATTTAATTTGTTTCTTTGTGGTTATGAGACCTATATTAGGGCCCATCTATTTTCTAACAACTCGCATTGCCTCCCCCCTCAAAATAGCCACATTATTAATACGTATGGGTCGTGATATATGGGTTCGGGTCATATACAGGTCAATCTGACCAACCTGTTTATTAGTTAGGTTATTTTGGGTCTGATCTAAAGCTACCGGTCTAACCCATTTATGACCCGTTTATGCTTAAACGGATCAGCAGCTAACCCAACTCATTCCCTTGTTTTTCTAGGGTTTCTCCTAGAAGTGGCAATTTATTATCCGACTCATCAATCCGACCTGGTTATAATGAGTATGGATGAAATTATATGGGTTGGATTATAAGTGGGTCATTCCAAACTGTCCGGTATATTAGATGGGTGAATTAGGGTTGACCCGGACTGACCCGTTTACCACCGACCCATTTAGTTCTAAATGGGTGGAGTGGACAGAACTTGGAAGTCTGAGAGTAAAAAACAAAAAAAAAAAAAAAAAAAATCATCGGACTCTCACCCCCAAAAACCCTCGACGCTCTTCTCCAAAAGCCCTAGACTTGATACAGCGGCGAGCGGCGGTGGGTGGCCGCTGGAGGCCAGCGGCGGCGAGCGGAGGCGGGTGGCGGCTAGCGGCGAGCGGAAGCCAGCGGTGACGGTGAGAGCTTTCTCAACAACAGAGTATTTGGTGGCGTTCTCTGTAGCTCTTTAGATATTTAAACGACAAGTATTATAGTATGAAATTGAATTGGGATTTGGTCCATTGCTTGTTTGTTGCTCCAATTTTCTTTTGTTTTAGTTTTTATTTGAATTTCAATTTCATCCTAAAGTTCTAATTTGTCAATTTTATATCCCCATTGCGTTAATTAGATAATTTGATGCCCAAACACTAATTGGAATCAAACGGCAAGTTATCTAGTATGAATTGAATTAATTGGTTGTGCTTTAAATTGAATTGGGGTTCAATCCATACTTTGTTTGGTTGCAGCAATTTTTATTTATTTTAGGGTTATTTGCAATTCAATACCCATCTTGTTGGCTGGAAAATCTTCTGTCAAGATGTAATGAGTTTATGTCACTTGATGATCTTCTTTTGTTAAATGATGTTATCTCCCATTGGAGACAACTGTTACGTGTCTTGGGTGATGAAGATCATGAGGAGGAAAAGGGAAATGTAGAGGATTTTTTTTTGTGAGAAATGCAGTAACTTTAGTGATAAATGGATATGTGTAATGATAAATGGGTTATTCGGGTTTCGCGGGTCGGGTCGGGTCGGGCACCCCGTTGAATAAATGGGTCGGGTAGCATTGACCTGTTTATTAAACGGGTCGGGTCGGGTCAAGCTTATATGGGTCGGGTCAATTATGACCCGACTCGACCCGACCGGACCCGTTTGCCACCCCTAGTTTCTCCGTGATCTATTTTAGGGATTTCTACTTGTTCGAGGGAGCTCTACTACTCGACAAGGGACCTCGAGGGCGCTGATGACAGAGGCAGTGGCGGTCGACGACGGTCGGCGGCAACGAGCACCCTCGGTTTAGCTTTGATGGGTATGTGATACTTTGAGCAAGCACTTAGAGTTTGATCAGGCTCATTCTATATGTTTGATGTTTGTCGTTTTGTTCTTTACTGATTTGGTTACTGTTTCCTACATAAAGTTTGAATCTTTCTTCGATTAGTGGGTTCAATTGTTGATTATTTTTCAATTTTGGGATTAAAAATCTGATTTTCTTACTTGATTAACTTCTGATCCAATTGTTTTTTTGTGTTGATATTAGCAGTAGCTGGAGCACTCTTGTTAACTCTGTAGCTTTTGATCATTAGTTGATAAATTTTTTATGGGTCGGGTCAAGCTTATATGGGTCGGGTCAATTTTAACCCTACCCGACCCATTTATTAAATATGAAGAATATAGTTATTCTTTAATGAGTTGGGATAACCACGCTACAATTTCTACACTACTTCTGCACTACGCTGACATGGCGGTGCCGAAGTGTACCATATTAATTGCCTATTAGTTGTAAATGGAAATTAAGCTGAGAAATTTTTTTTTTTCCTGAAAAGCCTTTTCATCTTTGATTCTACTTGTTCCTCTTTTGTTCTTGTTTTCCACTCATGAACCCATCTGTAACAAGCTTAATTCCTTCCTAGTTCCCTTAACACTTGAGAGTTCTATACACCACCATGTAGAAAACACCCCTCACAAAAAATTAGTGCACATTTCTGAGTTTCAATTGAACAGAAATCAAATTGCTACAGTTTCAGTTTTGCCTGCAAGACAACTAGCGAAGGAAAAAGAAGACGAATAACATAATCCCCTGCTTCAGCAATCAGTATTCACTTTTTCTCCATTGCAAGATATAATTTAATCTTAAGTCATATATATATATATATATATATATATATATATATATATATATATATATATATATATGGCAATAATGGGTATGAGGTGGTGGCTCATTTTGCTAAATGAGCTACCAAGAGATAGCCATATGGTGAGACCCACTCTAAAAGTCACATCACATTGGTGGGCCTCACCACTTTTAGAGTGGGCCTCACCATATGGCTATCTCTTGGTAGCTCATTTAGCAAAATGAGCCACCACCTCATATATATATACTCATTTAGCAAAATGAGCCACCATCTCATATATATATATATATATATATATATATATATATATATATGGCAATAATGGGTATGAGGTGGTGGCTCATTTTGCTAAATGAGCTACCAAGAGATAGCCATATGGTGAGGTCCACTCTAAAAGTCACATCACATTGGTGGGCCTCACCACGCTTATATCTTGATAGCTCATTTAGCAAAATGAGCCGCCACCTCACACACACACACATCTTCTACCAAACTCAAACTTACCTTTCTTTGTGAGATTCAGGAAGAAATTACAGCCGTTTTCTATTGAAATTAGATTTTTATTCATCTTCACAAGTTATTTGTTTATTTAACAAAATTATTAACAATCATACTTCCATGCTTCCATGATCTTGTTCAAATGGAGAAATGACAAACTAACAAGTCCTGTTTTTTAATCTCATGATCTTGTTCCGTGCAGAAAATATGGAAATAGGAATGAAAGAAATTTGTATCAGGCTATCAGCTAATAGAAGACTGAAAGTCTTTTTAGGAAAAAAAGGAATGAAAGGAATAGAAGATGGAAAGTTTCTTTAGAAAATTGAAACGTGTATCAGCTTTCTATTTCCAGCTAATATAAAATTAATATGGCACACATGGGCACTGCCACATCAGCACCATATCAGCTTAGCGTGAGAGTAGTGTAAAAAATTGTAGTGTTATCATTTTCTCTCTCCAATAAGGCTTACTTACAATAAATGATGTATATCTAGTAATTGCTAACACTAATTCAAATTTATTCATACTCCCTCCTTCAATATAATGTTTAATAACTATATTTTTCATACTTTCTGGCAATATTTTTTCTACGCTATTGATAACTTTGTTTTTTTTCTTTCTTTGTGAATTAAAGTGTCTTTATTTCTTTCCTTGGGATGGAGGATGTACTACCATCTTAGCAAAAACATGCTTCTTGCTGCTATTAAGGTGTGTGGTTTACTATGATTTAAGTTTCATGTAACTCCAATTCCATTAAACCGATAAAACATTCATATTTTTCCATTCTTGACCTAATTGTGGATGTATAATTACTTTGAAGTTAGTAAACATGATTCCCATGAACATGAAAAAGAGGAATCACGACATAAGATAGGGTGATTAGAACTTCATCATTATATTTCATGACTGCAAAAATTTCGGAAAGAGGACATTTTATGATATCACTATTCTAAAAGTTAACACTCAATAAAACCATGAAAACAGACCACAATTGAGAATTCCAATTATAATTATCCCCATTAAAGCTACATTCTTATCACAAGCTTAGTAATTGAAATGTATCATGTTGAATTAAAGTAATTAAATAAGCTTTCCCTTGTACAAATATAGATCAATTCATTATTACCCATAAAAACATCATTATGCACAAGAAACTGAATGATTAATTTTGTGAATCTTCATATCCCTCTTGAATTCGAGCTTAATTTTTTATTAAAAACTTCGTCATTATTTTACTGCACAATTTGACCTTTTTCATGAAACCATTCATTGTTTTCTTTTAAATTCTCTATTTAACATCTGTGGCCCTTAATCCCCTTTCAATTCTCACAGTAAAAAGTGATTCTTTATGTGATTTTTTTATTATGTGCAGAAGCTTTTCTATATACAATGGATGAACAGCGAAGGCACAGGATCTTGATGGTTTCTGATTTTTTCTACCCAAATTTTGGTGGAGTGGAAAATCACATTTACTACCTATCACAATGTTTGCTCAAGCTGGGTCACAAGGTCTGATTACCCTTCTTTTTGTGTCAAGTCTCATACCCCTTCAAATTCGACGCTGTTATTTGTCTACAGTTAAATCTGATTTTTAGCATATCCCTTACACAGTTAGAAATATTGTATTTTAGGTTGTTGTGATGACGCATGCTTATGGAAATCGGTCTGGAGTACGATACATGACTGGAGGATTGAAAGTTTATTATGTGCCTTGGAGACCATTCCTCATGCAGAATACACTGCCCACTTTCTACTTGACACTTCCTATTATAAGGACCATCCTTGTTCGAGAGAGGATATCTGTAGTGCACGGGCATCAAGCATTTTCAACACTCTGTCATGAAGCCTTGATGCATGCACGAACCATGGGTTACAAAGTTGTATTCACGGATCATTCTTTGTATGGGTTTGCTGATGTTGGAAGCATTCACATGAATAAGGTGTTGCAATTTACTCTTGCTGATGTGGATCAGGCAATATGTGTTTCTCACACGAGCAAAGAAAATACAGTTCTTCGATCCGGAATACCTCCAAATAAAGTCTTTGTAATACCGAATGCTGTTGATACTGCCATGTTTACTCCTGCTCCTAATCGGCTCAGCTGTGATGAGATTGTTATAGTAGTGATTAGTAGATTGGTTTACCGGAAGGGTGCAGATCTTCTTGTCGAAGTTATTCCAGAAGTATGCCGTCTATACTCAAATGTGAGTGACATTGAACAGTTTAATTTTTTTACCATAATGGAGCAAGTTTGAACAGTTTAATTTTTATACCATAATGGAGCAAGTTTGAAGGAGATATAACTAGAATTGATGTTAGTAAAACTCTTCAGAACTTTTGCTTACAATTGCTTAAGACAACTCTTTTCATGGTTTTTCTTAGTCCAGACCAGATCAATAATCTGTTTCGACAGTTTCGTGGCATTTGTATTTTATAGTCTTATTCTCTTGTAGTTCTCTTTTTAAGGTCCGCTTTATAGTTGGGGGAGATGGACCGAAACGTGTGAGGCTCGAGGAGATGCGGGAAAAATACTCTCTCCAGGACAGAGTGGATATGTTAGGTGCAGTTCCACATGCTAATGTCAGATCTGTGCTTGTATCTGGGCATATATTTCTAAACAGGTATTATCCCCTTGTATGTCTCATAACTCCTCCCATAATTCAAAATTGTTGTCTCCTGGTGCTAGTATTCTATTAGTTCCTAATATGTGTCTCATAACTCACAATTGTAGCTTTATAATTGATAACTCCATACTTCTGAGTGGCATCGCTTATTTCTTCACTTTGTTTATGTTGAATGTTTTATGGACATGAATATGGAAATGCTGTCTTTGAATGCACTAGAGCTATGATTTAATTGACCTAGCTGTGCAGCTTGCTGTCTTTAGAGTGCGTACTGTGAATAATATGTTAGTCAAATATGCATCAACTCAAGTAATAAAACTTTCTAGGAAAATTTAAATAGTAGTTGAATGTAGAAAAAACTGTAAGAGGTAGAAGAGGAGCGGTATCAAGCCTTAATAGTCTCCTATTTTAAGGACTATTCTGATTCCTGGTTTGCATATATGTATGTTTGCTATAAAACTTGCTTTAAATGGGAGATACTCAGATGATACTTTAAACCTTTGTTATTCTTGGCTTATCAAGGAAAAAGCTTCAACTTGAAGATAGGGTATGAGTAAATACATAAGCATTTCACTATGTTCTTCTATTTATATTTTATGTGTTAAAAACTTCAAACTGTCCAGAGTAACACTTGGACTGAAGTCAGGCTGTCACTATTGGTCTCAACAGAGCAGCTGCTTTTTCACAAAAAGAAATTTCATAATGCTGGCTTCGAAAGTTCTCGTATGCCATAGACATGCATAGTAATAATCCAGGTTTGTCGGAACATGTGCATGTTATGTATAAACCTGCAAATAATAGTGTTGTGTGATAAATTTTTTACGGTTTGTTCATCTCGCTGCTGTTCAGAGCATAACATGTTTGATTGAAGAGTTAACACATCAATCATACATTGTTTTCTTTATGTTTCTCTCATTTTTTTTGGTTCAATCCAATATTATCTCCTATTATGTTTGTTGATGTGATCTAAAGAATGGTGCTTTTCAGTTCTCTTACAGAAGCTTTTTGTATAGCCATTTTGGAAGCTGCTAGCTGTGGATTACTGACTGTGAGCACAAGAGTTGGAGGTGTTCCAGAGGTTTGCACTTTAGAACCTTTTATTTCTTTTTTGTTTTGGTTTGATTTCAGAAACTAAAGCTTTATATTCCTTATTTGATGGCAGGTTCTGCCTGATGACATGATAGTACTTGCAAAACCAGTTCCAGATGATATGGTTTTAGCCATCAAGAAAGCAATTTACATGCTTCCTGGTGTCGATCCTCAAGCCATGCACCAACGTGTAAGTCTCATATCCTTCAACGTGATAATTGTGTATAGGTTTGGCTGGTTGACATAGTTATTTAAACTTGTTTTTTCTGTTTATATAGAAGTAAAGCTTGAATCTACTGCTCATGTAGTCTTTTAATTTGTTGGATTTTGTTCAGATGAAAAGCCTCTATAGCTGGCCAGATGTTGCTAAAAGAACGAAGGTTGTATATGACCGTGCATTGCAATGCTCCAACCAGGATCTTATGCAACGTCTTCCAAGGTATTTTTGTTTTCTTCTGAATTCGTCTCTAGATTTGAACTTTAAAATGTCTTTGTAGTTAGATATTCATCAATCCTGTTTTAGTCTTTCTGTATGTTTGTGCTTACTGATGACCGAGACCATAAACTTAGAATTCAGCACCTTTTTCAAGCCAGTAGAAAGACTGCCTCAACTCTTTACTGTGTATTAACAGCTAGATACTAATGTTGTGAAATGCAGATAATTGAGCTTATCAAGTTTTTGTAGTGACTTCTAAGATTCTGTATATTTGCATCCTTTGCTCTCTTTATGTCTTAATTTGATGCTTTAGCTCTGGATAAAGATTTTGAGATGGCACTTTGAAGAAGAAGAAGAATCACCCATCATGCTTATGAACAAACTCAAAATGAACGTGCTCAGTTATGGGATTGACTTCCACAAGAAATGACCATGCACCTACATTAACGAGCACCTAGCTCCATGTTCCAAATTATTGTTGGCAGGAAAGGGCTATTGCTACTGCTTGTCATGTGATCCCTGAGTGGAGTATGCTTGATAGTAATTGTTGACATAACACAATATGATTTTATTTCTTAACATACTGACTTAACAAAAGAGTTGCCTGCCTGCAGAATATTAAGCTTTGTCTTTGGACTGAGCTTTCTATCTGAAGTAGCCATTTTCAACGTTACTAAAAATTGACCAGCCTAAAGATGGGTGGATGTTGTGACAGGGGTACATTGAGAAAATAGAAGTACCTTCTTATGCATGTGTTTCTCATTTTTCACCTTGAACTTGTTCTTTTCTCTATGCAATATTGTTCCTAAAGTTCACATTGCTGAGTGGAGAGCAGTTCAACTTCAACATAAGAAATTGCTTTTGAAACAACACGGTCAGCAAGAGAAGGAAGGGTTAATTTCACATAACCCCATGCACGTTGGGGGTTTTCACATTACCCCGAACTTTGTTTTGTCTCACATAATCCTTGAACTTTGGGGTGTCTCAAAAAAGCCCCCCTGAACTTTAACCTCATTTTATCGGATCTCCTCCCTGTATTTTGCAAATAACAAAAATTTCCTTGAGAGAAAAAAAAATCCCAATGTCATTTGTAAATTTACAGGCAAAGTACACCCCCACCCCCCCCACCCCCCAAACCCCCCCAAAAATAATAATAGTAATAATAATAATAATAACAACAACAACTCTCTCAATTTTGGGTTCTGTTCTGTCTCTAGGAAATTTTATTTATTTGCAAATTACTAGTAGGGGGACAGTGATAAAAGTTCAGGAAGAATTTGTGAGTTGGGGTGTCTTATGAAATTAGTCCAATGTTAAATCATACTGTTCTATAGAAAAATTAAATATTGTTTTTTCTTTGCTCTAATAAATTTTTTTATATACTTGTAAAATAAATAATCTTCTAAGTATTAATTTTATAAAACCCTGGTGCTGTCAGTCGAACAACATTCATCTCTAGTGGTGGGTTCCTTAAGTCTATAGGACCGAAACATTATCTAATTGTCATTTTCTACTTCATTTTTCTTTTGTAGATACCTTAGATGCGGGGCCTGGGCAGGCAAGTTGTTTTGCCTGGTCATGATCATCAATTATCTTCTGTGGCATCTGTTACAATTTTTTCAGGTAGGCCTACCTGCTAGCATTTTACTCTCTCCTCATAGTCTCACTCGCTTCCATTCTTTTTAGGGTTAATCGCATATACATCTCTGTGTAGTCATTTACACTCCCTAAAGTATTTTATTAGCATTTATACTCCTTAAACAGCATACAATATTGTTGCTTTGTTAGATTTAGATGACACGTGGGATTCACGTGAAATTACCCTTTTGCCTCTAAAGTTTGAGCGCAATTTAATTTTTTTTTATTAAACTGAGGATATTTTTCATGTAATTCCCACGTGACATTTCAGACCTAACCGAGAAATAATGTCTTCTTGTAGGGGTATAAGTGGCTAAATCCCAATAGTACATATGATGTATTTGCAATTAACCCTTTTCTATCTCGAAAGAGTAAAAGATTGGTCTAAGTAAAGCAACATCTTATATCTTTTGTCAGCCATCAGAGAGCATAGAAGAGGTGCCAGACACACTATTAGCCCAACATCAACATGAGGGTATGCTACATAATTTCAATGAAGTTCAGGATCAGATCTGATTCCATCGATTTCAGTCAGCAAACTCAGTTCTTATAAGTGCTTGCACCAAAAGATATGAGAATTTAATGAAGAAGGGATTTTGGTCAAATTCAAGACATTTTATTGTGTTTCTAGCTAACTATCACGGTTGAAAGCTAAGAGCCCTTATTTTCAGGATGGCTCTTTTCTTCCACAATTGCAGGAGCCTGAAACTTCACAGGTCCTTTAATTGTTCTTTTCCCTGTTTTTTCTTGCGATTATGGTGACAGATTTCTGTACTTAAGGCCTCAAGGGATTTTGATCAAATTCAAGACATTTTATTGTTTCTAGCTAACTAGCATGGTTGAAAGCTAAGCGCCCTTATTTTGAGGATGGCTCTTTTCTTCGCAGGAGTTTGAAACTTCGCAGGTCCTTTAATCCATCTTTTTCCATGTTTTTTGTTGTGATTATGGCAACAGATTTCTGTACTTGAGGGGGGGATTTTAGCTGAATGAAAGCACATTAATTCTGTTTTTAGTGTGAACCGGCAACTTCTTATTGCAATCAGAGGTCCTCTGTTATGTCATCATCTTTGATGTGCTGAATGCAGAAGTCAAGTTAAAAATGCATGTGTGAATGAACATGATTTGATAGATAAAAAAAATATCTAGCCGAAAAAAAAAAGGATGAATTCGATTTGATCTTTTCATGCATCAAGACAAGTTAATCCATTTTATGGAAATTCTCTTAAAGCTGATTTTGTGCTCAATTTATCCTTGGATAATGGATAAATTATGTTGGAGGAGCCTAAGTTCTATTGGTTTTCTTGTTAAACCGAATTTGAATTATACAAAGCTAACTTGTGCTCCATTTACGAGTAAACCCAATAGAAGCTATATTTGGGTTCACACGCACTGTGGTAGTGACACATGGCCCTAAGGTGGCTAGACCCCCTCATATTTTCAAATACGAAAATGACTGACTTTCTGAATGAGAGCTTTGAATTTGAATCTTCTACTATCTACCGCAGCGTTTGACTAGAAGCAAATTTTTGTTTGAAAGTAACTCTTCCAAAATATGATATCACTTTGAAAGTTCTGTTCTTAACAAGATGAAAAATGTTTGTCGAAATTACTTAGAATCTTACAGATGTGTGTGTTTGCTTGAGCAGTTAAAATATTAGACGGTAGTCTTCGAATAAATAAAAAATGTTGGTCTTTGATTTATTTATTTTTTTCAGCTCAAAGTTAATAGGCAGATAAAAGATGTAACTTCTCCAAAGTCTTCAAAAGTTTAAATTGTGAGAAAAATGTCCGAAACAATCCCCAGAGGAAACAAACTATTCGGTTGATATCCTCATAAATCAAACATTATTTTCCACTCCAGATGAAAATTTTCAACAAGAATGGAGAAAAATATAAGAAAATTTTCCTAATAGATGAAATAACTCTTTTTTTTAAAATCCTCACCTTTAAAACTTTTCATCTCGAATTCATCTAATAGAATCCTGAGGAGCTTTCTTGGTAATCTCATCTATCACAAAAAAATAAAAATAAAATGAGAAACTTTTGATATACATATCCTAACGAAATCATACTCCTTTAAAAGCATGAGTTCGGAAAATCTTTCCTTGGTCAACATTACTCTTTGCCATTTTGAATATTTTATTTAAATATTAACCTATCATAATCATAATTATATCCTATCTCAATCCCACGTGACTTACCTATAGCTCAATAATTTAAAAAATAAGATTAATAAAATACATGAAATATTACAATAACAATAAAAATCCAAAAGTTTAAAATTACACAAAGTACTCTCAAAAGTTTAAAATTACACAAAACATTTTGATTTTTCAAAACTTAAAATAACAAACATGAAATCTAAACATTAACAACATCCCTCGAAGAATTTAAAATTTACAATTAACACCCTCAATGTTTCAAAATTGTAGAATCACCCTCAAAAGTTTAAATTATAAAAAAGCAACCTAAAATTATGAGATTTTAAAATTTGCAAACAACATAGATGAATTCAAGGGTTTACCATCAGGCTTGAACATAGATCCCCCTTTCCCCACCATAAAAAGTTCTTTGTCGCATAAAGTAAGCCTCAGAGATGATAGAGAAAGATAATATCATATGAACAACAATGAGTTTAAACGATAATAAAAAGGTAAATAAATAATAAGTAGCTAATATATTATAATACATGAATTATTGTCAAAAACTAAAAGTTTTAAAATTACACAAAACACCCTCAAAAGTTTAAAATTACACAAAACATTTTGATTTTTCAAAACTTAAAACAACATACATGAAATCTAAAATTATTAGTGGCACCCTAAAACTTTAAAATTTACAATTAACACCCTCAAAGTTTTAAAAATTATAGAAACACCCTCAAAAGTTTAAAATTACAAAAAGCGCCCTAAAATTTAAAAACATATCGATGATTAAAATTTAATATCACTGTTTAAATTAAAGTAACTATATATAATTTTACTCATAACTTGGAGTATCACACGAAGTAGCATTAATTAATAAAAGACTAAATCACTTAAAACCGATAAAAGACTTTAATATAAGAGTTTAACATTAATTGATTATATTTTATAAACATTATTCCCTTATGTTAATAATATTCACAGGGTAAAAAATACCATGAGTTATGTATAGAGAAACTATTGAAAAGTTCGAGATATCCTTCAAAAGGATCAAGTTGTTTTCATTTCAAATAGAAAAGTGAAGGAAATAAACCCAAAATTTAGAAACGCATATGAATCACTTGAATTGATATTAACAAGAGACTTATTTATAAAAGAAGTGCCAACTAATTTCCCTTAACATATTGAACAAATTTGTTCCAGTCAAAGAAGCATTTTTCATAGTAGATATAAGAAATATTAGTAAGTGCTTATAAAATTTCTTATTTCATTCTTCAAATACTAAAGGAATCATAAACTTATTAATTATAAAATTACATACAGATCATCCTGCAATAGCAACTAACGTGAAGCCATTGATCAACTATATTACGAGATATGACTAGTTAGACAAGAGGAGGAAAATGGACAAAAGGTATACACAAGATACTAACAAGCCAGACAAAATGTGGAAAATCACTATAATGGATAAAAGGTATACACATGATACTTACTTAATATAGCTTAAGAAAAAATTTAAATTGATATTTTTTCCTATATAGTGGCAT
This sequence comes from Asparagus setaceus, assembly GCA_012295165.1. Classification (NCBI taxonomy): domain Eukaryota; kingdom Viridiplantae; phylum Streptophyta; class Magnoliopsida; order Asparagales; family Asparagaceae; genus Asparagus; species Asparagus setaceus. Next base: position 56,977,754 of record CM022704.1, on the reverse strand, counting down.
GGCTCTATGTGTAACTTTATTAGGGAACATGACTATAAAAAGGATCAATTCTTGAAGACACGATCAAAGATAAGTCCATAATAGCATTATTGGATTTCATGATCTCTAAATATAAAGGTAACATATTTCATTATAAAAATTCTTATTAAAAATCACTAAACATAAAAATTCATCTTATATCTGTCTCAAACTTGCGATGCAGATATGCATGTCATCGCAAAATTGCGTCAAATAAATATATCAACCCAAAAATACAACTAACTAAAGAAATAAGAGAATTGTAAGTAAACCAAGTAAACATCCATATAACACAACAAATAAAAAACATTACATTTTAAAGTTAATATGCATGACTCATTCAGAATAAGCTGCCAAGACAAAAGCATCTCCATCACTGCTCTTTATAAATGTAACACAAATTTAACTTAGTGATATTATGCAGACATCACAACATTTAAAAGAGGTATGATCTTAAAAAATCTACTTTATAATTTACATAATTAAACCTAATTATAATTTACCAATATACAGATATGTTATTGCACCTTTAAGGCAAAGATAACTACCATTTATAATAGATTGAGCTGTGGTTTTACGCTTGCAAAGGCCGCAACAAGAAGATGTATATAGATGTTAATAACGAGTGTCCAAATGATAAATATTACAGAATCGCCGATGAGTTAGGATCAAGATTAAGTAATATCCCTTCTTCATGGAATAAACATATCAACATAAAATTCTAACATATATCTAAGGTAAATAAACAATGAAAAAATATAGGTAGTTAGTTAAGATCATCATGAACAATGACACGGACATTGCAAAGGTAACACCGTTTGACGTAGTAGAAACTCTTATCGTATGCACAACACAAGAATTCATTGCAGAGAAAAAAAGATCAATCCTAACTTAACTTAAGTAATAAATTATGAACATAGAAAAATTATCATATATATGAAATTAATATTTATTCTCATTGAAATTGAAAAATAATCAAAGTATGTATTTCCATAAGGTTGTGTTGAACGGCAGAAAAATATTCAAGTTACTTGTGAAGTTAGATGAGAAGATAAATGATGAATGAGTCCAGAGAAAGATAATAGCATAAGAAATTCAAGTTCAGCCTGATCTCGCAATCGACATAGATGATGAAGAAGCTACTCCAAAATTACCCTAGAGAAAGATAAAAGTGGAGAAGGATTAATCTTGGCTCAATAAAAATAAAAGAAAAGAATAAAAATAATATTTTCTGAATATTTTATAGAATAGCCTAATTTTTTGAGTAAAATTAGAAATATTAGGAAGAGATTTTCATGATTTTTAAAGTATTTTTATATACTTATTTTGTGAATGTTTTTATCATATAAATATATACTAGAGTTAGCATCAATATTTAGTTTATGGTTTTAATGAAGTCTATCAATGACTAGGAACAAAATTCATATTCTCTTTTGCGCCATTTTAGCCCACTTCTAATCAATCGTTTAGGCTTATTGGCTTTAAATATTCCTCTTACTTTTATAATGCTATTTTTAAAAGTGTTTTCACTTTACAACACTACACTTCCTTAGATAAAGCTTCATTCATATCGGTCTAAATAACACGAATATTCAAATTGGCTTCACATTGATTTCGTGCAATTCAATTATCAACATGAAGCTTAAATTGGGTTCAAACAAACATTAAAGAAGACAAATAATCACAATGCTAAAATTTAGAGACATAAATGAGCAAAACTATCAAATTAAAATCGAGAAATAAATTTTAGGAAGTATATAATCATGATATTTAACCACGTGAAATGCGCGTGCATAAAAACTAGTTTACTATAAAAGTAGAAGTTATATTGTCTTCTATGCAAATATATGAAACTTAAACGGATGGTACCAAATCTACATTGTGCCAATAACTCTTACTAGCAAAGAAACATTTTGGCTTCCTATTTGAGAAACGAAAAATAGAAAAAATTTCTTTTCTTTTATTTCTTCCCTATTTCTTTTTGAACATATTTGAGACGCAAGGAAACTTTTCCCAACGTCAGAATCCTTGTTCGGCGTAATAAACTGATCCATAAATCCCCGTTCAGACAAAATTTGGGCCTTGGACTTCATCCTTTACAAATTCAATATTTTTACCGTTTTACCCTCCACAAACACCGCTCTCTATCCCCAAATCCACGTCTCAAGACGCGGAAATAACTAGGAAGCTCGCCTCGGGCCGTGTGCAACTGGTCAACCCAGTCATTTACCGGCAGCTGCCGGTCACCCTTCTCCCCTTCTTCCTCCTGTCCGGTTCCGCTATTGTTTATCGAACCAAAGTCATTTTCCTCTCTTTGACGAAAGGGGGAAAGAGAGGGGGAGAGCGATTAAAACCCTAATCACACCTTTTTTGGTCCTCTAATTCTCGTCAACTAGATCGATTCCTCTCTCTCAGGTAAGCGATCTAGCTTTCTTTTAGTGTTGTTGCTGGTTATTGACATGATTTAGGGTTTGATTTTGGAGGTTTTAGCTCTAATTGAGTGGTCATAGGTCGCTGGTTTTAGGGTTGCAGCATAAAAGTCTGAGCTTTGGAGGTATGTGCAGTAGAGAAATAGGATTTGATATGATTTTGGTGAAAAAGTTTTCTTTTTGTGCTGTGGTTCACTTGGAATTTAGAAATTTAGTGGAATTTAACTCTGTTTTATCAATTTTATGCAAGGATGAATTTTTAGGAGCTATATAGTTGATAAATTTAGGACTTTTGTAGGTTTCATTGTGGAATTTGTATCAGTTTTCCAGTTTTGTTTAATTTCTGCTATAAAAGTTTGATTTAAACTTCTTTCATTAGCTTTATTTCAATAAAATCGCTATATTTTATGCAATTTAGTAGGCTACTTTTTTTATTTAAAACACCCTATCTTTGGTTCAAGATGATGTCAGTGGATTCAATTTGGGAGTAATTAAAATATGGGGTTGAGTTTAACGGATAGATTTTATAGTTTTTATGAAAGTGATGTTGGAAGAGCAGTTTGTTCATTATATACATAGTCTAGTGGAGAAGTGTTAACTGTGAGGAGTAAAATTAGTTCGCAACCTTCTGTTAGTTGTATCAAAGTGGGAAAAGAACTTTAATATAGGGGTTAGGGTTTTGTTAACTTCTATTTAATTGGTTGGTTTGTTTGTGTTTATTTGATGGACTTAAGGGTAATGCTTTTGGGATTTTTTAGAACATTTATTAGAGTTTTGGATGGTGGTTTTGAATTAGCCTTCTTATTTTTACTAGAGAATAGGAATTAGCTATCGTGAGTGATTAATTTGAAGATCCTTCCTTTGTAACAGCCCAGTTGAATGGGAGCCTCCTCAGGTGCAAACTTCAACCATCAGCCACCACCTAAAATGCTACCTCCACGGCAGCACCCGAGACCTTCTGGTCTGCAGACTTCTCTGTCCCTAGCTTCCTCTGATGCCGCCGAACCCTTATCCCAAGGTCATGACTCGCCTACTGATAGCACTAGCTCACGGGAAACCTGGCCCATTGAGAACAACCACTCCAATTCCATTGTTGCGAAGAAATTGGACAAAGAAAAGGAAGGGGAAAACGAATTCCCCGAACATCAAGTAATTCGCAGGGTCTCTTCCGTAAATAAGCTATCCCTACGCGAAGTAGCTCGTGAAAGAATTGAGGTGATTTCTGATAGAATGATGGTTATGCCCATTGAGATCTTGGATGAGCTTAAGAGCGAGCTCCGGGTGATTCTTGAAGGTTCTGGAGGATCTCAGAATAGGGAGGAGTTCTTAAATCTCCAGCACCTGGTCCATGGTAGAACTGACTTGACGGAGAAAAGTCTTGTCAAAGCTCATAGAGCACAACTTGAAATATTAGTTGCAATCAATACAGGAATTCAAGCTTTCCTTCATCCAAACATTAGCCTTCCTCAAAGTCGCCTTATTGAGATTTTCTTGTACAAGAGGTGTAGGAACATTGCGTGTCAGAGTCCTCTCCCTGCCGACGAGTGTAGCTGCGAGATTTGTACTAATAGAAATGGTTTCTGCAATCAGTGCATGTGTGGAATCTGTAATAAGTTTGATTTTGAGGTCAATACTTGCCGTTGGATTGGTTGTGACGTGTGTGCTCACTGGACCCACACAGATTGTGCAATGCATGTGGGTCGGATTGGGATGGGTCAGACTGCTAAAGGTGTGGCTGGCCATGCTGAGATGCTCTTCAGGTGTCAAGCTTGTAACAGGACCTCTGAGTTACTGGGTTGGGTCAAAGATGTGTTTCAACATTGTGCTCATGGATGGGATAGGGAATCCTTGATTAGAGAACTTGAACTTGTCACTAAAATCTTTCGTCTAAGTGAGGACCCAAAAGGTAGGAAATTGTATTGGAAGTGTGGGGATCTCATTGAAAAGATGAAGAGTGGTGCCACAACTTCGACGGTTTGCAGGATGTTGATGCTGCTATTCCAAGGTAATTCATTTTGTTCAAGTATCTGTTGTTTCTTCGACCCAAAATTAATATTTGACATGGTAGAATTTCAGGTACTGTGTTCCGTAACATCTCCTTATTAATATTATTATCATAGTTATTTGCAGATGATTGTTTTTCAATCTTGTGTTAGCACCCATGTTCTGTTTATATACATGTGTTCAATTTGCATGTCAATTTTTATTTCCATTTTGCTTTTTCCCCTTTCTCATACGAGATGCTCTGAATACTGTATGCTGCCTTCTATTATGCTTCTATAGAACTTGAGGTTTCTTCGTTTCTTTTATTTTATTTTCTTTGTTAAAATTGAAAATTGTGGCAGTGAAAGAGTGATAATAATGAGTTTCTTCAACTAATGAACACCAACTTAAATCTTTGTTTGGACTTATTATGTCACATGAATAACTAACAGTTGGAGGGCACACCTGACAGGTAGTTGAGGAAAAATCACAAGTATGCTAATCAAGTATAAACCGATAAAAGTGATATGCATTAATGCATGTACTTTTAGATGCAGAATTAGGGTCAAGCATGTCCTTTTTCCCACACATGTAGAAGGGAGGGAGGGAGACTGCCAGGAGATGATTGAACCATGCTCTGATCCTCCCTTCAAAATGAGCTAATTATGCAAAGTTCTATGACATTCTTTCACGAGTAGGTACATTGAGTTTAAATGTTGTTGTCATCGTTGCGAGATTCCCCGAACCCCCCCTCGAATCATCGTACAGTTCCTGCGAACCGATTCCCCATACATTTGCGAACTTATTCCCTCCGATACACGAACCGAACCGGTTCCCTAAAATTGGCGTACCACTTACAAGTATGCTTGATGCAAAGTCTCTTTAAGTGCACGTGCTCAAGACGCGATGCAATGTGTGCAATTAAGTGAAGGGAGACACACAATAGAGTATATGAGCCGATGACTTCACTGTAACTAAACACGTATGTTAATTAAATGTAAAATAAAACCATGATCTAAAACGAGCTCTGTGGAAAAAAAAAACCAGAACAAAGAAACAAACTCCATCAAAAAGAAGTATTTAAGTATTTTGTATGAAAAAATATTAAAATTCATAATTAGCTTTCTAGTTTTCTACTATATACTTTGGAAAACTTTAAACGCGCCCGAAAAAAATTTACAACGTACCACTAACCGAACTTGCGTACCAAAGCAAGTACCCTCTAACGAATCCAAATTTTTTAAGTGGCGAATTACATACCTGAATTCGTACCGTGACCCGCTACGTACCGCGTGCTGTGTAACTATGGTTCTTGTAGATCCCTGGCTTAGAAGATGTCATGGACTTTTGAGTGTATTTAAAAGGTATTAAAAGATCTCAATATGCTTGCAAGTTTCTTGAAATTTGCTGGCGTGGATTCAATTTCAGGACTATTTTTTACAGATGGAATTCGATAAAGTAACACTGTTAGAATAAAATGAGATAGATTATGATCAGATGAATGATAATTTGACTTTAATTCGATAAAGTAACACTGTTAGAATACAATGAGATAGATTATGATCAGATGAATGATAATTTGACTTTTCAGAAGTTCCCCTCAATTCTTTGTTCTGTTTATTATTCACCCTTTTTTACTATTTTCCTTTTTTCTCCTTGCTGCTTTCTATTGTTTTAAATTTTAAATTAACGATAAACCTGAACTTTTCCTGCTCCTATCCACTGATTTTCAAGTTATAACAGGTATTCAACTTAGATTCTGATTCATTAGCAATTTAACTTTTGCACTAGAAGAAGCTAAATTGTGGTGCCAAACTGTCTCCTGCAACCTGATATGCTGTCAATTTAAACATTTTCTATAAATGTTTATTCTTCTGATGAATATACCCCTTAGTCTGCCTCTTTTTTTAAAAGGATAATAAGATATGTGCTTGATTCTTGAAAATTGTTTTGCTTTCTTTTGAACTGAAAGCTATTAGGCGACGGCAATTCCTGGTACAAACTTCATGCACATACGAAACTCAAGTTGACACTAACAAAAAGAGGAATAATTTACATATTTATTGCATGACTTACCTTCTACAGGACTGTGGTTATGGGAAAAAACATGTTAGTTACTCCTAAGGTTAGAACTTTCTCCAGTGTTACTACACTGGACCTGAACATGGACAGACCCTTATGTATTTTATTATGTTGCATATATAAATTATTGAATTCATACTTACAGGAGTTATAGGCTCGTTTATCGTTTCTTGTTTACCTATCTCATGACTTGCTATGAAAATGTCAAAAAGTATGATAGGGGTTTGGGCGGTCCATGGTAGTAATATAGTGTATTATATTTTGTTACATATATAAATTATTTATTTTGTACCTACAAGAGTTATAGGCTCCAATTATCATTACTTGTTTACCTGTCTCATGATTTGTAGTATAGTGCTTCTTGATACACACCCATGTAAATTATAGACCACATACTTAGAGAAGCATAGGTTTTGTTTATCAGTACTCATTTCCTATTTGACAATGACGTGGTTAAAAAAAGTATAGCAAAGATTTCAATGATTGTTATTTGTTAAGAGTAATATGATATTTCCACTTTTCAAACTATTATTTTTTTTCCCTCCTAGGTCTATTCTAGACATCCTTTCTAAGCCTTTGCATTGTTTTATTACAATGAAACAGTATTTTGTTCTCTCTTTTTAGTGAAAGCGTGCAATTCATAAGAGGGGGTCTAGATGTTGTGCATGCCGGAGTGTCTGAGACAACAAAATATTGCAAAGATGGAGTGCATTAATTTGTGATTTCCATTGGTTATCGTTAGTTATTGAAAGTTAAACGTACTCATTTCATCACAAGTTTGCATTTCAACTTCCATAGGATGTTTTCACTATGGCATATTCAGAGATTGCAAGATTTAGAAAAACAGCAGTTATCTTGACTCTTTAAGTAAAGGTCTGTAAATTATTCACCATCTACATATTTTGACTCTTTAGTGAAGGTCTGTAAAATATTTGCCAGCTACATATTTTACCATTCTTATTTCTTGGTTACACCAAGATCTACTCTGCACAATATAAATTTAATCACTTCTTGGTTGAGGTGTGATCTACCTTATATGATATAACCCTTATTTAAGTGTTTACCTCTCATATTAACATGCATCTGACAGCGCTATTCCATCTGAAAGTTATACGGTTGGTCTTGTATAGGCCTAACACTTTTACCCTCTAATCATACTTGTAAATTGTAATTGTTCTTTGGGCAACAAGTTGAGGCATTCCTGTATCTACTTTGTAAGCCATTTTCTTCAATTCAGTTATCTAAAGCTATTGTACCCTCTGTTCTTGAGCTATCTATTCATGGGTTTTACTATGCTGTTGCCTGTGCCACGATGCTTTCCATGTTTACTATAATTTTCCATCATAATATTCCAAATTTTGACCCTAGGATTCGTATCGGGGTCTCATAGTCAAATATGTCCTACTTTTGAAGCATATCGCCTTTGAGAGTCATTAGTTTCATTTCGTGTTCTGCCATATTTCAAGTTAGCTTTGATTTTAGCACACCATTCATGAGGCATCTTGACGATAGGCTTGATTGTTTCAGGGAGTAGTCATATTCAGTTAGGAGATAACTGCATTTACTTATGTTTTTCTTTTTGTGAAACATCTTCTTGTCAGAATGTTAGGAAATTGCTATGAATTTTGTCATGGAAGACACCTGCCGTTTGCTTTCCATCACTTGAAATATATTATTCTCCATTTGTCTAAAAAAATTTCTGTTTAATCTAAAGGCTGTCGGTGCCTTCTCCTCAGCATTGCGTCATGTTTACTATATTCTATCTAGACTACTGTTTTGAAAATCTATCATTGATAGATACAGAAGACGTCATCTTTTCATCCTCTTTGTGAAATGATAACTGAATATTTCCTTCAAAATTCAAATATCAGTTCTGAGGAATGTTTGCATATATATAGCTTTGAACATATTGAGTGGATTAACTTACGTAAGATGTTCTTTTAGCCATTATCTTTCAGATCCTGCTAAAACCTTTAAGGGGCTGTTTGTTTCAAGCAAAATTTTGGCATTTGGTGTGGATTACGAATTTTGGGACCAAAAAGTGTGCGTTTTTGTTATGTTTTGTTTTGGGATTCCATATTTGGTGTTTGTTTCAATAATTTTTTTGGAATATTGAATCCCAAAAATGCAAAAAGCACCCAATTTTTAGAATTTGCCAAATCCTCTCAATTGGAGAGGATTTGGCAAATCCCATAAATGGGTATGCTTACCTCTCTTTCTATACCCGTCTATTTTGTTTTCTTGTGGGAGGTAACATCACTAAGGTAAGTATATTTACTTCTTTTTAGAATTTGTTATCCTATAATTTGGGTTTGAACCAAACAAGATATTACAAATTTTGGGATTTGCTTTTTATAATAATGTTGAACCAAACAAAATATTAGAAATCCCAAAGCATGTATAAAACCCTATGGATTTGAAATTCTTTATGAGATTACAAATCCTAAAATTTTGATATTTGAACCAAACAGCCCTAAGCCTTTTCTGCTGGGTATGTAGACATTGCTGGAATTTTTCTTTCCAATCAATGTATGAAATGAAAATTAATATAGACAACCCTACAGTGTATATATTTCAATTGCCCAAGTTTATAGTATACATTCATTGACCTGTGACGAGCGACCACTAACTGATTTGATATGCAATCCCTTTAGAACTCGAAATAGACTCTACAAAGAACCTCACTGAAACTGAGGACCCCAGTCACCTAATCGCCCCACAAGAAGCCTGCAACAAGATCGCAGAGGTCGTTCAAGAAGCCGTGAGAAAAATGGAGATGGTGGCAGAGGAAAAACTCCGAATGTTCAAGAGGGCTCGCCTATCTCTAGAAGCTTGTGACCGTGAGCTCGAGGATAAAGCCCGAGAGGTAGCAGAACTCAAAAGAGAAAGACAGAGGAAAAAACAACAAGTAGAAGAACTCGAAAGCATTGTGAGATTAAAACAGGCCGAGGCTGAAATGTTCCAGTTGAAAGCCACTGAGGCTAGGCAAGAGGCTGAGAGGCTTCAGACTATAGCACTTGCTAAGTCTGAGAAAGCTGCTGCTGAGCAGGATTATGCTAGTTTGTATCTTAAGCGTAGGTTAGATGAGGCTGAGGCTGAGAAGCAGTATTTATTCGAGAAGATTAAGCTTCAGGAGAGCCAGAGAACTCCTCAGGTTGGGAGTAGTAGTGGAGGAGGAATTGGTGGTGGTGATTCGTCGCAGATGCTTATGTGTAAGATTCAGGATTTGATAAAGAATGTATATAATCCGTCGCCAAAGTCTGATGGACAACAGAGATCAAAGTGATTGCTGTGATATCGATAAGTATACTGAAGAGGTGCATGAGAGGTTATGTTATCCTTTTCTGTGTTTTTAAGATGAACTTGAGTAGTGTTTATGTATTTTGATGATTTGCTAATGTTGGATATGTGAATGTTAGTTCTAGTTGTTCCATTTGAATCAACTTTGCATGGTCTTTAATATGGTTGTGTGTTGTGCTCTTTGTGTGGGATTCCTCATCCTCCTGCTGCTATTTCACCTGTTATCTACTATACGTTCTTGTCAAAATGAAATTGTGTAGTGTGTAAACTTTTGAGCAAAAGCCTACTGAGTAAACAGGTTAGAAATTGGCATGTATAGGGATTTATGACTTCTGATGCTTCGTGTTCCTTTTGTGATGCTGTCTTAGAGGACAACGAGCACATTTTCAGGGCCTGTACTCGTATGCCAGAAACATTTGGCATAATTTTGAGGATTATTTTGACAAAACTGTGTTTTATACCATGCCATTTTATGGATGGCTTAACGCGAACCTGCAGCAAAAGGAGCCTGTAAAGGGCTGGCATATTTGAGTGGCTGACAATCTTTTTCGCTATTCTTGGGTTCATTTGGACGTGGCGTTGTCGGTTCGTTTGGGATGACCAAGCTGAACCTCCTATATAGTCGAAGAGCGGTGATTCCTTATGCGAAGTCGGTTTCTCAGGCCTTTGCAACTACGGGCACTACAAGGAAGCGAGTGGAGAAGCTAATTTCTTGAAATAAACCTCCTGATGGTGCATCTAGAACCAGTTCTGGAAAGGCTAGAGCAGGGGGCGTTGCTCCGGATTCTGACGGTGTTTGGCTCATTGGGTTTGCACTAAATCTCGGAGATTGCGATAACGTAGTGGCAGAACTAGAAGCAATCCGGTTGGGTTTGACTCTAAACCGGATTGAGTCTCGCTTGGGAGCAAGGTTGGAAAAGGGTAATTCGTGAATCAAGAGTCGACAAAGTGTTGTTCAGTTGGTCCTTCATGGTGACATTAGCTTCAACCCTCTGGGCGTTATAATCAAAGAGCGTCATGGTTTGCTAAATAGAGATTGGGAGTGTAAGTTAAGTCGCACACCCAGAGAAGGTAACACACGTGCTGATGATGCCTCGGCTAACATTGGTGCTCACGCTACGGAATCTATTCAGGTCTTCAATGACATCGCCAACTCTCTTGAAATATCTATGAGTTAACAAACAAACAAACAAAAATCCCCACCACGACCTATGAATATGAGAATTCGAAATGTCACGTGATTTTTATTTACCTTGAATTCAATCCTCTTTGAAGTGTTCTGAACTATGTGATATTCTAGAGCCAGATTGTCATGAATTAGCACCCCACAAAAAACAAAAAAAAAAGGGTCATGAATTAGACTTAAATATTCATTATTTATCATGTAGACCCATCTTCTTTTAAGGGAGATTACTGTCTGGATATTTGTAATTATCAGTTGTAACTTATAAAATATAGTTACAGATGTTGTTATAGAAATTACTATAACTGTAATTGCTTCACAAATATAACTATAAATTGCTGCCTTTTGCAAAATTAAAAAAAGGCCCAAGTCCTGACTCACCCCCTAAACTATTACATTTGTCCATTCCCTGAACTATACCCCTGAAATATTTTTAGTGTCTACATGCTCCCTAAACTATTAAATTGATCACCTACTTATCCCTCGACCTGCTTTGATCCCACATTGCCTTCTGTACTATCACTTTCTTCTCATAATTTTATTGAAAATACTCACAAAGTAATAAATCAGAGGTGGTAACTAGGTGCTGAATTTGAAGCTTAGCAGATAATCGTGGACAATTTTACTAGTTTAGTGAGTAAAGTATGATTGAAAATAGTTCAAGGGGTAAGCATAAACCTATTTTAATAGTTTAGGGAGCAAATGGGACAAAAAATAGTTCAGGAATTATTAAGGAATAATTTAAATAGTTTAGAGGGCAAGGAGACTGAAATCTTCAAAAAAAAATTAAAAAAAGAAATAAAAGAAATAACAACTGCGGTCTACACTTTTCATGGATCCAAAAGTCTGCCACAGTTTGCACTCTTCATCCACATGAGCTTGGTTTGACGCTAGTTACTAAATATCTCATCAGAAATTGTAGCACATGAGAAGTGGAATCCTGCCCACTGTATAATTATGCAGGTTCAAAACAAAAATGCTGGCTCCCACAAATCTCTGCTGAATACTGAAGAACTGTTGTCTGCAGAAGCATCCCAAAGTAGCAACGCATGCGGACAAAAGCTCTGAGCTATGCAAGTTTTGGATGCCAGCCTACTCCCCAAATACCACTCTTGGCCTCTCATCTTCTGTCCTTAATTAGCTTCATTGGAAAGAGTTATTAAATTTTAATTTTAATTTCACTTTGATTTTTTTTTTTTCATTTTTCGTTGAATGTTTTGGTTTAAGCTGTGCAGAAAGATCATCATTGTGACATGGCCCACAGGCACACCCACCCACATCATGCTTACCTTAGGTTATGATTGCTATGTACAAGGAGTGAAACCATATATCTTCATCTATTATTTTCCATTAAAAGTGAAAATGTGATTTTGAGTTTGAATCCTGTTTTCTCATAGTCAGTTTGGCAAATCTTTTGATACTAAGTCAAGGTTGATACCGACACGATTTTATTCTCATCAAGTTTAAAGTTAAAATTTGGCTTAAAATACTTGGTCAAACCCTTATCTAAGGGTTTGTTTGGCATTCTGTTAAAACTGGGTTAGGGCTGAACCTGACCCAGTTTTAAATGTTTTTTGTTTGTCAAAAATTTAAGGGAAAATTGCTTCTAGCCCCCAAAATAACAATAACTAAGCTTCCCCCACCCAAGACTTTTTCAACCCCCCAAAACCCCCAAAATGAAACACACAAAGCTCTGAGCCCCCAAAACACAAAACCCAATATATTAAAACATGTAAAGACCATAATACCCCTTCCCCCCCTCTCTCTCTCTCTCTCTGTCTCTCACATAATGTCAGGTGATTACAAAATGGGTTTTGGGGGAAAAATTTTAATTCCCTCCAAAACCCAAGAACTTTCCCACTGCTACCCCCTCCTCTCCGCCGTGGCTTCCGACCGGCCGGGCCTTAGGCGTCCTCAGCGCCGACTACGACGGCAAGATCAGCCTCATTGACCTCAAGTCCACAATCATCGCCGACGACACCGTCATCGCCTCCATGATTTCCGCCACCGATGCTGACCGAAACGGCTTCGTGGACTTCGACGAGTTTGAGCGCATCCTGGACTTCGTGGATTTCGACGAGTTCGAGCGCATCCTTGGCTAATTATAAAGATCTGGAAATGGTTGAATCTGAGTGCTTTTTTTTTGTTATTTTACATATTATTATTATTTTAATGTAATGAGTTTGTTGTTAAGGTTGTGAGTTATGAGTTGGTTGTGAAAGAATGTTATGAGTTGGTTGTGAAGGTTACGAGTTTGTTGTTAACCGTATGAGATGGTTGTTAAGGTTATGAGTTTGTTGTAAAGGTTATGAGTTGGTTGTTAAGGTTATGAGTTTGTTGTTAACCTTATGAGTTTGTTTAGTTGCTAAGCATATGTATTAAATTCTAACGAGCCTATCCAGTTACTAAACATATGTATTAAATGCTAACATTAACAACGAAGCGTTAACCTTAACAACGAAGCACTAACCTTAATAACGAAGTCTTAACCTTAACAACGAAGCTCTATCCTTAACAACGAAGCCCTAATCTTAACAACAAAATATTAAACTTAACAACAAAGCTCTAACCTTAACAACAAAGTCTTAAACAAAGGCTTAACATTAACAACAAACCCATAACCTTAACAACAAAGCCCTAACCTTAACAACAAAGTCTTAAACAAAGCTTTAACCTTAACAACAAACCTATAACATTAACAACAAAGCCTTAACCTTAACAACAAATCCATAACCTTAACAACAAAGCCTTAACATTAACAACAAATCCATAACCTTAACAACGAAGCCCTAACCTTAACAACAAAGCCTTAACCTTAACAACAAACTCATAACCTTAACAACAAAGCCTAACCTTAACAACAAAGCCTAACCTTAACAACAAAGCCTTAACCTTAACAACAAACCCATAACTCGTAACATTCACAACAAACTAAAGTTGTTAAGGTTAAAGCTTCGTTATTAAGGTTAGTGCTTCGTTATTAAGGTTAGGGCTTCGTTGTTAAGGTTATGGGTTTGTTGTTAAGGTTAAGGCTTTGTTGTTAAGGTTATGAATTTGTTGTTAAGGTTAAGGCTTTGTTGTTAAAGTTATGGATTTGTTGTTAAGGTTAAGGCTTTGTTGTTAAGGTATGGGTTTGTTGTTAATGTTAAGGCTTTGTTTAAGACTTTGTTGTTAAGGTTAGGGCTTTGTTGTTAAGGTTAATGTTTTGTTGTTAAGATTAGGGCTTCGTTGTTAAGGATAGGGTTTCGTTGTTAAGGTTAAAGCTTCGTTATTAAGGTTAGTGCTTCGTTGTTAAGGTTAACGCTTCGTTGTTAATGTTAGCATTTAATACATATGTTTAGTAACTGGATAGGCTCGTTAGAATTTAATACATATGCTTAGCAACTAAACAAACTCATAACCTTAACAACAAACTCATAACCTTAACAATCAACTCATAACCTAAACAATCATCTCATAAGGTTAACAACAAACTCATAACCTTAATAACCATCTCATAAGGTTAACAACAAACTCGTAATCTTCACAACCAACTCATAACATTCTTTCACAACCAACTCATAACTCACAACCTTATAACTCACAACCTTAACAATAAACTCATTACATTAAAATAATAACAATATGTAAAATAACAAAAAAAAAGCACTCAGATTCAACCATTTCCAGATCTTTATAATTAGCCAAGGATGCGCTCGAACTCGTCGAAGTCCACGAAGTCCAGGATGCGCTCGAACTCGTCGAAGTCCACGAAGCCATTTCGGTCAGCATCGGTGGCGGAAATCATGGAGGCGATGACGGCGTCGTCGGCGATGATCGTGGACTTGAGGTCAATGAGGCTGATCTTGCCGTCGTAGTCGGCGTTGAGAACGTCTAAGGCCTGGCCGAAGTCGGGAAGCTCGCCGCCGGCGGAGGGGAGGGGGTAGCAGTGGGAAAGTTCTTGGGTTTTGGAGGGAATTAAAATTTTTCCCCCAAAACCCATTTTGTAATCACCTGACATTATGTGAGAGAGAGAGAGAGAGAGGGGAAGGGGTATTATGGTCTTCACATGTTTTAATATATTGGGTTTTGTGTTTTGGGGGCTCAGAGCTTTGTGTGTTTCATTTTGGGGGTTTTGGGGGGGTTGAAAAAGTCTTGGGTGGGGGAAGCTTAGTTATTGTTATTTTGGGGGCTAGAAGCAATTTTCCTAAAATTTAATGTTGTCCAAGTTTTTGTAGGCCAAAAAGAGCTTCTTAAACTGATTTTAGTTTGGACTGGTTTTTAACAGATTGCCAAACACACCCTAATTTTAAGGAATTGTCAAACATACCCTCAAAGTTATGCTACATAAATTACAATTAGGAGGGATTAAGTTGTTTTGCTTGATGAAGCTAAAGCTACTCATAGAAAAATAACATATTTGATAATAATACCAAGTTATCAACCCTACAAACTATATAATGAGAGGGGTTCAAGAATTACATTCATCTTCTGAAAAGTTTCCATCACAACTTGGCGACTTTGTAGATCCTTTTTAACAATTTCCTTTCTAATTGTAAGCAAATTGCAATAAGTTATTTTTATTTAGATTTACCAAAAGATCTACTATCTCATCTTTACAATCTATTTGAATGTCAAGTTGACCATAGAATTACATAGGAATATGCTTCAAACATCCCCATCGGTAAACGACAAAATCCTACACAAGAAGTTGAATGCTCAATTTCATTATTTAATTTAGCCGAAATTGGCTAAGCAATCAATCCTATATGCCATGATTATTCAATGGCTGGACTGTGAAGCTTCACATGCTCGCACCAATTAGAAGACTAGGAGAATTATTTTTTCTTTGAACCGCATGCATTATGCCCATGTTGATGTAGGCATATCTAAAGAACCAAGATTTGGGTTATTTTTTAAAATGTTGACATTGGCTTTTAATAAAGTACAGGCAACTCTTCTACCAGACAAGGGTCCATAGAAAAACTTCTTTGGTCCATGGGGATCAATAGAAAATGTCCTCATTGGCAAGAGTTAGGTTAAAATTAAAATCTAAATATCACTCAACCCCAATAAGTTTGGGCCTTTGAAATTAACCTCGATAAGTTTGAAATTGTTACTCAACTCCTAATAAGTTTCATCACAAGATCCTCAAATTTCAACACCGTTAAGTTTAATCCTTATGGTAGGATAAAATGACTAAAATCTTACTCTTAAGAGTTAAAATACAATGATTAAAGAGTATTTATGAACAAATTTGCATTTTTGATAGTATTTATACAAAAAAAACCCTTACGATTGAACGAGATGGTGACATACTTAACGAACTTAGTTCTAGCTAGAGTTAAAACTATTTGCAATAACCTTTTTTTTTATAGGAATCAAAGATTCAATTATATAGCTTCAATTTGAGGACATATATTTGTTTGGACCATTGCAGGAATCAGAGAAGGAGGTACATTTATATCTGCAAGTAAATTGAGCTAGTTGTGAGCGCAGATGTTGCCCGAGAGACAAACGTGACTGTCACATGAGGATTTAAAGAGCTTGAAAAAAGACTAGTAATCACCAAGAGTATTTGAGACGGATTGCGAGCGATGGCACCATGAAGTATGAGCACCAAGTCCAAGCAATCAAATTCAATGATCATATCAGTCCAGCTATTTGAGAGGGTAATTTGAAGTCCTAAGAGGACAATGGGGTTGATGGGGGTGGTTGGGGGGAAAGTATTGTAGGATAGGAGGTGGATATCGAGATGATTTCGAGCAAAAATCCCTATACCAGAACAATCAAAATGAAGAGTTGTGTCGACATTGATGGTAAAAATATTTGACGGGAGGAGGTGACCATGAGCCTGGTGATGAAAAATTGAAGAGGGAGCTTGTAGTCATTGCTCCTAATGCTTGTAGGTGAGATAATACTTCAGCAAGAGTGAGAGTGGACCAAGGGCTCTAAGATTTATGTTTAAAAATGACGTTACACCTCGCTTTCCAAATGAACCACAGGATGATTGATGCAAAGACTACCGGCTGAAGGTTGTGGATGGGTGAGTTAAGGGGTTGAAATCACTGATCCAACCATGAGATCAAAAAGGATGAAGGTGAGATTTAACGACCAATGAGAGACCATATTGAGCGAGAAGCTACAAGAGATGAATAGGCGGTCCATGGTTTCATTTTTCAAGCTGCAAAGAGGACAATGAGAATCAGACGCCATTCCATGCTTCAAAAGAATATCACGAGAGGGAAGACTGGAATTAATAGCTCTCCAAAAGAACATTTAACACGAGGTCGCAATATTCTTAAGTTTCAAAAATTTCAAAGATAACTTTGTGGCAGGACAGGGGGGTGAGTCGGCGGTCGAGAGTCCTTCGGGATAATGTTATATATGGTTTTTGACGTGAAGGTGATTGTGAAGAGGTCTCTCCAAACAAGGGAATATGTAGTAGAGAGCTCATTACGGAGGTGTAGTCGAATACTTGTATGAAGAATAGAATCTGCCACAGGACCATCGATAATAGCACAAATGAGGTCACTATTCCATAATTTCCAGAGTTCGTTAATAAGATAAGCCACTAATATGATGTCACATGTTTGGTAGATCCGTGGGTGGATAGGGGAGGATTAGTTGATGTTCCACAGGTCCTCAAATATAGAAATACTCCATCCATCTCTGATGGACCAAGAACAACCCGCTTTGACCAAATTCTCCCTTTGAGGATGATATGCCATGTAGGAAATGCAGAGGGTTTGATCGAGTTGGTCCAAAAATTTTATTTTTGAGGTACTTATCAGCAAGAATTTGCTTCATGTGTGCTTCAAATTCTAAGTCCCCAACGAATTTTGGTTTTTTAATGTTTTCCCAACTAAAAAAAAGAGCTTTTCTTTAGGATGGATCATGACTCCAAAAAACTCATCTATAGATTTTGTTGAGTCGGTAGCAAATTTTCTTGGGAATGATAGAGGTCGCCATAATATAAGAATGAAAGCTTGATAGAGTGGAATAAATTAGGATCGATCTACCCGCTTGATAGAGGACCCTATTTTTCCACTTAGTAAGAGAGGATTGAGTTTTGGAGATGAGATCCTTCAAATTCATGTTCAAGCCCAATTTGGAGAGGACACGCCAGTCGAGATATTTATCATCCGAAACCATGAGATTAACATTGAAAAGAGAGCGGTTGTCAGTTGTGATTTGGG
This sequence comes from Asparagus setaceus, assembly GCA_012295165.1. Taxonomy (NCBI): domain Eukaryota; kingdom Viridiplantae; phylum Streptophyta; class Magnoliopsida; order Asparagales; family Asparagaceae; genus Asparagus; species Asparagus setaceus. The sequence goes on along the minus strand of CM022704.1, from coordinate 56,959,581 downwards.
TCGGTGTACAGGTTACTGAAGAAGATGGAGGATTTCTCAAAGTTGATAGCTTTGCCAGCGATTTTCTCAAAAGCGGTGAGGGTAGCATTATTGACCTTGCAATCTAGCATCTCACATTTATCAAAAAGTGATATTGTCGGCAAACATGAGGCGAGCAAGAGCAGGACCATTTCTGGACAATCGAAATCCATTGATGAGACCAAGGTGGAGATTTTAAGTGAGCACCCGAGAGAGTACTGTCTCCATGATGGTGGTAAATAAGAAGGGTGAGAGGGGACAGCCTTGGTGTAGCCCTCTATGACTCTCGAAAAAGTCTTCAGGGGTGTCATTTATAATCATAGAGAAGGAAGGATTCACAATACAAGCTTGAATAAGTGATCTGCAATTTAAATCAAAATCTACTAGAAATAAAATATAGTCCAAAGTTGACCGTTCAACCCGGTCAAAGGCCTTAAGACATATCAAGTTTGAGAGCAAAAAATCCCGACTTAGCTTTGGTAGAGTTTAGGTTGTGGAAGGCTTCTTTAGCGAGGAGGATATTATTGGCGATGCTCCTACCCTCAATGAAAGCTCCAAGGAAAGGAGAATGGGAGGTTTTAGAAAGAGTTTAATCCGATTAGCAAGAGTTTTAGTAATAACCTTGTAAGCTACATTGGTTAAGCTAATTGGACAGAAATCACTCGGGGAGGAGCAGATGTTTTTCTTAGGAATGAGGGCACTATAAGTGCAAGAAGTTCTGAGCGGTTTTAATAAGATCCTTGCCGGAGAAATCCCATGTCTTTTGAAAGAAGTATGCGGAGGGGTCTTCTGGACCTGGGGTTTTGAGGGAGGACATGTAGGCAAGAGTGTTTTTTATGGTGAGAGGGTCAGGAATGGATGACATGGTAAAAAATATTTGTAGCAAACATAACTTATGGTAACTTATTATCAAAAGTTATAGGGTAAGTTGATCCTTGAAATTATACATCAAGATCTTCTCGACAATAGAAGTTATTCCGTCAGTATTTTTGAAAATATTAGCACTAACTAACTAGTCTTACCTCTTAACTTCTATGTGTTGATCATTAAATATTTATCTATTTAAAAGTTAGGATAAATTCCGAAATACCCAAAGAAGTTTGCCCCATTTTAAGATAATCCCAGAAAGTTTGAAAATGTTGTTTAATTCCCAACATTTTTAGATTATTTGAAAAAGTTTTCGGGGTTAAGCTATATTTCTAAACTTTTTTTTAGGATTATCTCAAAATGGGCCACAAGTTTTGGAGATTTTGTGAAATTTACGCTTTCAATTATACGTGTCGATCTTCTTTAAATTTTTTCAGTGCATGATGCTCCTTCTCTGGCTCTCGTTCCTCCATGAATGCATCATCTTCACTATTTACAACTTTTGGCACTATTTGGGGAAGCTAAAAGCTAACAAGTCTCTCATGTGACAAGACAAGCTTTGTGTCTGATTTTGCTTCCTTTTATTTGTGCAGGCATTTGACTGAACTTTTCTCAAAAGAATCTATTCTCATATTCCTTCTATTTTTGTCATTTGTTAAATCTCTTTGTTATAATTTACCTTAATTTATTCACCTTGGTACTTCGAATGTTAATTACATGTGATGAAAGTTGTATATAAGTTAAGGAAACAATGTTTAATTAAAAAAAAAATACTTGAACTTAACTTTTTTTTTTTTTTTTTTTTTGCTTTTCTCGTTCTGTCCTCATCCTCCATCATGTTTTCTGCCAACGAAAGTTTTCTGTAATATTCTCTCTAAACTCTGTTAAGAACATGTTATTTGTTCTTTTCCCCACATAGGTTTTTCCATGGTCTTGATCAATATTTTGCTCTCCTGATTAGTGATTATTTGTAGAAGTTAGCTTGGATCCATATTGCTTCCAAATCTTCTGATTTTTATACTATAATACATGAATATTATTGACTTTTGGAATATTTTTATACTATGACTATAAATTTAAGTGGATAAGAATAAGAGACAAAGCATTTGAGAATTCTAGCATGTTATGGTGAGAGTGAATTGATCAACATCACAGTTGAACAGAGAGAAGCATTTGTAAATGACTAATTTCTTTCAAGGAAAAAGGTTTTAACTAAAGCATTAACTGTGAAGTAAGTACTAGGAAAGTATTATAAAACTATAAAGTAGAATAGAGAAAATAGACAAGAAGTAGAGAGTTTTATTAACTCAATTGCTAATTATTATTGAGATTGATTGAGATTACAAGTGAGGTAGGAATACCTCTATTTATAGGCAAACTGATACATGAACCATATTAACTACTCATTAATGAACTTATTCATCCTAGAACATGTATTGAGTTGTTCCAAAAGAAGGTTAATGTACTAGGGGAATATCAAGGAGTAATACATGTATCAATCTTCTTGAGAAACTAAATGGACATCCACATCATTGAATTATTTCATAACACTCCCCCTTGGATGTCCAACAATACACAAAGAATATGCCTCGTTAAAACCTTACTAGGAAAAAACCCAGTGGGAAAAAAAATCCTAGTGAAGGAAAAAGAGTACACTATTCTTGTGTATTAGTTTCTCCCCCTGATTCAAATATCATTTGAGATTTTTCAACCGACGCATTCCAATATTTTTCACTAATTTCTTAAAAGTTACAGTCGGCAATGCCTTGGTAAATAAATCTGCCAGATTATCACTCGATCGAATTTGTTGCACATTAATTTCACCATTCTTTTCCAAATCATGTGTAAAAAAGAATTTTGGTGAAATATGTTTTGTTCTATCTCCTTTAATATATCCTCCTTTTAATTGAGCTATACAAGCTGCATTATCTTCAAACAAAATAGTCGGAGGATTTTCATTTTCAGGAGACAATCCACTATTCTTCCGGATATAGTGAATCATTGATCTTAGCCAAATACATTCTCGACTGGCCTCATGAATTGCTATTATTTCAAAGATGATTCAAGAAGTGGCAAGAATTGATTGCTTCGTAGATCGCCATGAAATAGCGGTATCACCACATGTAAATAAATAACCAGTTTGAGACCTTGCTTTATGCGGGTTAGATAAATACCCAGCATCAGCATATCCAAGCAATTCAGATCGAGAATTATAAGAATAAAATAAGCCAAGATCAATTGTTCCTTGGAGATAGCGAAAAATATGCTTTATACCGTTCCAATGTCGTTTTGTAGGAGATGAACTAAATCTTGCTAATAAATTCACAGAAAATGATATATCTGGTCTTGTACAATTAGCAAGATACATTAGTGCACCTATTGCATTGAGATATGGTACTTCAGGACCAAGAATCTCTTCATCTTCCTCTTTTGGTCTAAAAGGATCCTTAGCAGTGTCAAGTGATCTGACGACCATTGGGGTACTCAATGGATGTGCTTTATCCATGTAGAACCGTTTTAATACCTTCTGGGTATAAGCAGTTTGGTGAACAAAAATCCCATTTTCTAAATGCTCAATTTGTAAACCAAGGCAAAATTTAGTTTTTCCAAAATCTTTGATCTCAAATTCTTTCTTCAAATACTCAACCGCCTTTTGGAGCTCTTCAGGAGTTCCAATCAGATTAAGATCATCAACATATACAGCAATGATCACAAATTTTGACCCATTCCTTTTATGAAAACACATGGACATACGTGGTCATTTGTATAACCTTCTTTAACTAAACATTCACGAGGCGGTTATACCACATTCGCCCGTGATTGCTTGAGCCCATACAAAGACCTTTGCAATTTAATGGAGTACATTTCTCTAGGATTTGATTTACATGCTTCGTGCATGCTAAATCCTTCGTGGATTTTCATATAGATATCATTATCTAATGTTCCATACAAATAAGCAAAGGACTACGCCCATCGACGCATATCAAGTTTTTCATGCACCGCTAAACTCACAAGATATCTAAATGTAATTCCATCCATTCTTGGAGAATATGTCTCATCATAATCAAATCACGGTCTTTGTGAAAATCCTTGGGCTACAAGTCTTGCTTTATATCTCACAAATTCATTTTTCTCATTTCTTTTCCTCACAAATACCCATTTATATCCTCTTGGTTTTACACCTTCGGTGTTTGGACTATAGATCCAAAACTTTTCGCTTAGCCGCTGAATCTAATTCGATTGGATCGCATCTTTCCATTTTGACCAATCATTACTACCGACATTCATCAACCGCTCGGGTTCATGATCCTCGTCTTCTTCCATAATATCAAGTGCTACATTATATGCAAATGCATTATCGATAATTACTTCTCTTCGGTTCCAACTCTTTCTCGTAATGACAAAATTTATTGAATTTTCTATAGTTTCATTCTCTTTAGGAGTTAGCTCTTCAAAAGTAACCTCTTCAGGAGGTTGAATTTTGTCATTTGTAATATTTTGATCATTTGATCCTCTTTTCTTTCGAGGATTCTTATCTTTGGAACCAAGGGGTCTACCACACTTCAGGCGTACTTTAGACTCGTTAGCACTTTTAATTTGTCCTTCTGGGATATCAATTTTAACCGGAGCATTTTCTGCTGGAATAAACGATTTTGTAATTCTTCTGGAATCACTAAAAGCATCCGGTAATTGGTTTGCAATTTTCTGTAAATGTATAATCCTTTGAACTTCCAGTTCACAATCTTTTGTACGAAGATCAAGGAAGTCTAATGATATTTTCCAAGTAATTTCCTTTTTCGGTTGATCTTTACCTCCCCCTAATGTCGGGAAATGTGATTCATCAAAATGACAATCTGCAAATCTTGCAGTAAATAAATCACATGTTGATGGTTCAACATATTTAATTATAGAAGGTGATTCATATCTGACATATATCCCCAATCTTCTTTGAGGGCCCATTTTAGTTCGTTGAGGCGGTGCAATAGGAACATATACCGCACAACCAAAAATTCTTAAATAAGAAATATTTGGCTCGTGGCCAAGAACTAATTGTAAGGGAGAATAAGTATGGTAACTTGTCGGCCTAATTCTCACAAGTATTGCTGCATGTAATATAGCATGTCCCCAAGCAAATAGAGGAAGTTTAGACCTCATTAACAATGGTCTTGCAATTAATTGAAGCCGTTTAATAAATGATTCGGCTAGACCATTTTGTGTATGAACATGAGCTACAGGATGTTCAACACTTATTCCAATAGACATGCAATAATCATCAAAAGCATGTGATGAATATTCACCAAAGATTATCTAGACGAATTTTTTTAATGGAATAATCAGGAAATTGTGCTCGTAATTTAATTATCTGAGCAAGCAATCTCGCAAATGCCAAGTTGCGACTAGATAATAAACATACATGTGACCATCTTGTTGATGCATCAATTAGCACCATAAAATATCTAAATGGTCCACATGGTGGATCTACAGGCCCACATATATCACCATGAATTCATTCTAGAAATGCAGGGGATTCAGTTCCCACTTTAGTTGGTGATGGTCTAACAATTAACTTCCCTTGGGAGCAAGCAACACATGAGAATTCATTAGAATTTAGTATCTTTTGATTTTTTAATGAATGACCATGTGAGTTTGCAATTATTCGCCTCATCATTATAGAACCAGGATGTCCAAGGTGATCATGCCAAACCATAAAATCATTAGGATTAGTAGACTTCGGTCTACAAGGTGATGAATTTCAATGCACTTATTTTTGTATAATATAAACCCAAGACGAGAAGGCACTTTTCTAATCGCATTTCTTCTCGAAATAGTATTTGTAATCAATAAGTATTCACCATTTGTCTCATTCATCGTCTCGATATGATACCCATTTTGGCGGATATCTTTAAAACTTATTAAATTTCTTGAGACTTTATCGAGTAGTGCATTATTTATGACAATTTTAGTTCCTTCGTGGAGGAATACAGTGGCTCTTCCGGAGCCATCAATCAATTTAGCACTACCACATATTGTGTTAACATTTGATTCTTCCATTTTTAAATGAGAAAAATACTTCATGTTTTTAAATATAGTGTGCGTAGTAGCACTATCAATGAGACAAATATCATCATCACCATTATTTGATCCTAAATATTTGGCATCCATATCTTCTTCAGAAAGAAATGACAAAGAAAATTACAAACAAAAGTAAATATTAATAAAGTCCATAAATTACGAAATTCATAAAGAAAATTACATAAAAGATGCGAAAATAACAAAATTCAAAATATTGGGTATTTGTCATAGGATCATTTCGCAACTTCAGGTTGCTCAAGGAAATCAGCAACATCGAGGTGTGTGATATCATCATAAACATTGTTTTGATCAATGAAATTTGTCTCGGCATTTTTACCTTTCCCTTTTAATGATGCCTGATAGAGGTCAACAAGATGTTTTGCGCGATACGATAGATGCGACCAATGACCTTCTTTTCCACACCGGTAGCATATATCACCATGAATTCATTCTAGAAATGCAGGGATTCAGTTCCCACTTTAGTTGGTGATGGTCTAACAATTAACTTCCCTTGGGAGCAAGCAACACATGAGAATTCATTAGAATTTAGTATCTTTTGATTTTTAATGAATGACCATGTGAGTTTGCAATTATTCGCCTCATCATTATAGAACCGGGATGTCCAAGGTGATCATGCCAAACCATAAAATCATTAGGATTAGTAGACTTACGGTCTACAAGGTGATGAATTTCAATGCACTTATTTTTGTATAATATAAACCTCAAGACGAGAAGGCACTTTTCTAATAATGCATTTCTTCTCGAAATAGTATTTGTAATCAATAAGTATTCACCATTTGTCTCATTCATCGCCTCGATATGATACCCATTTTGGCGGATATCTTTAAAACTTATTAAATTTCTTGAGACTTTATCGAGAGTAGTGCATTATTTATGACAATTTTAGTTCCTTGGGGAGGAATCTGATGGCTCTTAGGAGCCATCAATCAATTAGCACTACCACATATTGTGTTAACATTTGATTCTTCCATTTTTAAATGAGAAAAATACTTCATGTTTTTAAATATAGTGTGCGTAGTAGCACTATCAATGAGACAAATATCATCATCACCATTATTTGATCCTAAATATTTGGCATCCATATCTTCTTTAGAAAGAAATGACAAAGAAAATTACAAACAAAAGTAAATATTAATAAAGTCCATAAATTACGAAATTCATAAAGAAAATTACAAACAAAAGTAAATATTAATAAAGTCCATAAATTACGAAATTCATAAAGAAAATTACAAACAAAAGTAAATATTAATAAAGTCCATAAATTACGAAATTCATAAAGAAAATTACAAACAAAAGTAAATATTAATAAAGTCCATAAATTACGAAATTCATAAAGAAAATTACAAACAAAAGTAAATATTAATAAAGTCCATAAATTACGAAATTCATAAAGAAAATTACATAAAAGATGCGAAAATAACAAAATTCAAAATATTGGGTATTTGTCATAGGATCATTTCGCAACTTCAGGTTGCTCAAGGAAATCAGCAACATCGAGGTGTGTGATATCATCATAAACATTGTTTTGATCAATGAAATTTGTCTCGGCATTTTTACCTTTCCCTTTTAATGATGCCTGATAGAGGTCAACAAGATGTTTTGCCGTACGATAGGTACGCGACCAATGACCTTCTTTTCCACACCGGTAGCATATTTCTTCATAATGTTTCTTTTCTTCACTTTTCTTATCATTATTGTCCCACTTTTGGGAGTTGTCCCACTTCTGGAGGTTGTTTTGTCTTTTGCCACGGATATGATCATTGTGATTATAAGGCACATATCTACCACGACCTCGTCCACGACGATGGTTACGTCCTCGGCCTCCTCCACGGCCATGTCCACGCCCACGACCACGATTTTGAGATTGAGTTGCATTCGCCTGTGGAATGGAGTAGCACCGAGGGTCGGGATTCATGATTTTTAACAATAATTAATTATTTTGTTCAGCCAAAAGGAGGCATGAAATCAATTCGGAGTATTTCTTAAATCCTCTCTCTCGATATTGCTGCTACAAGAGCATATTCGAGGCATGAAAGGTGGAGAATGTTTTTTCTAACATATCGTCATCAGTGACATTTTCTCCACACAATTGCAATTGAGAGGTAATTTTATACATTGCAGAATTATACTCACTGATTGATTTAAAATCTTGTAGCCTTAAGTGAAGCCAGTCATACCGGGCTTTTGGAAGCACGACCAACTTCAGGTGGTCAAACCTCTCCTTCAAATTATTCCACAGAGTAAGTGGATCTTTCACAGTTAGATATTCTATTTTTAATCCTTCATCCAAATGATGGCGAAGGAAAATCATAGCTTTGGCACGGTCTTGATTGGATGTCTTATTTTCTTCCACAATAGTATTCTCAAGACCCATCATTTAAACCATTCAATCACTTAATCAATATCCGATGTGGGACTAAATCTTAGGGTATCACAATCACCCCACCTTAATTGCGCGACGTCCTCGTCGCAGCATGACAATTGGTCCATCGCAGTATCACCGCTAGGTGATGTGGACTCTAGAGGTGGTTCTTACAGGCTTCTAGAGGTGGCTCCCACCACACTCACACGGTGTAGCACTTAGTCCCACATAGCACTTAGCTCCACATTTCCGGCTGGCTAACCTCTCTGATATCATTTGTCACGCCCGCCCGCGGGCCCGTTGGCGCGATGTAAATCCTGGGACCCACGGAGTGTAACACGTGGTTTGGCTCAATCCACTGTCAAAATTGGCTAGCCAATGTTACACTTGGCTCTCAAGACCCATCATTTAAACCATTCAATCACTTAATCAATATCCGATGTAGGACTAAATCTTGGTGTATCACATTGAATTTATAAGCACTCTTTAAAAAGCAGAAGTAATTTTAATAAACATAAAAAAAATCACCAAACACCATTATTAATTGCTTCTAAAAATATAAGTAGAAGCACCAAAAAAATTTTTAAAAATAATACCAAATTGACCCTAAAACTTTAAGGGAAAAAGTTAAAATTTTGTTATTGTTGCTAGTGATATTATTAGTGTAACTTTTGTGGTGACTTCTGCTAATCCTACGGCCAAAGAAGAAAGGAGGCTAAGGTTTTGTTTGGCAACCTTACAATTAGCCAGATTAGTAAATTGAACAAATTAACATGGTTAGAATTGAACCAGTTTTTTCGGGCTCAAAATTTGACCCTTAAACCAGTTTATTTTCTGTACAAGAAGAGAGATGGTCCAAAAATAAACTAATTTAGGCCGAAACTAGTTTACAAGGGTGCGCCATGGCAACCACTCAAAATGAAGTCAGGACTAATCTCAACCTCATTTTTAGAAAATTTCCCGTTTGGCAAAACCTGCATCAGGACAAATCCAGTTTTTGTTAGGTCAAAACTTTCCCTTAAACTGATTTTTTATTGACCCATCCCTCCCCTTGGATCAAAACAAATTATATTATCTGAAGACATTAGATCTCACTCTGCACATGAAAATACGTGCATCCAAATTACTAAAATTTTCTTGATAGAAAAACCCCTTTCATGTCCATTTTAATAAAAAAAACATTTAAATTTGATCCAATTTTGAACAAACTATCCTAGATTAATTAATTTAATTTAATAATTAGAATGCTAATATAAAAGGGCAAGGTTGGGCAGCAGGCTGTGCTGGCTTATCCCACGGGCTGGCATGTGCAGGTCCAATAGCGGGGCGAGCCAGCTAGTGGCTCACAATGGGACTAGTCACGTGCGGGTACAATAGCGGGGTGAGCCAGCTTGTGGCTCACAATGGGTCGTCTTTAGCTGCTTGTTCATGGGCCTAGAGTTCGATCAAGCCTGCTCACGGGTTCAGGAGCAAGCAGGGCGGGCTAGAGCACAGGTCAGTTCGCTTGTCTCACTTTTTTCTGGCTTTTATTTTTTATTTTGTAATTGTTTTAAATAATTTTCTAAGTATTATTTAACATTTAAAAAGTTATATGTAATTAATAAACTAACAATCTAATCATTATAAGAAATAAAAAGTTAATTTTATTAAGTAAAAATATATATTTGTACACAATGACATCGAGAAAGATCGTAAACACAGAGATTTAATGCAGTTCTGTTGATGCACGGATGCGTAACAGCAGGATTCAGGGCTGATTTTGAAGAGCTTAGAGTCCCTTGACCTCCTTTGATGCCTGATCCCCGATAGACTGTTGAGCCTCCTGTAAAACTGCAATACGTTAGAGGACCGGAATTAGGTTCTCCGATGATTCCTCCGACGATCAATCTAGTCATGACCTGAAGGGGATCAAGGAACTGATATAGTTCTCTCTAAGTGTGCAGAAATTGTATACCTTTGGTCCGTAGGAGATGTGCCTATTTATAGCAGATTCAGGAGGGTAGTTTTGTAATTTCAGCCGAGTTCAAGCAGACAGCTTAGTCAACAGATACTTTACAGGTGTCGGCTGTAGGTGGCATGAGTCATCCTTGTAATTAATGTGACGGTGACAGAGGGTCCCAGGTGCTGTCGTGGTCCGATGAGTCATTAGGACTTTCTACAGGGGTGTAATGATGACTCCGACCGTGCATTTAATGTGATGGTGATTGGCTGTCGGCGAGGGGTTCAAGAATATTTCGTCTCGGCCTGACGAGAAGGGATGACTTCGGCTGGCGAAGGGCGACTCCTTCGACTTCGGCTGGCGAAGGGCGACTCCTTTCGACTCGGCCTGGCGAGAAGGGACGCCTCCTGGCAAGAAGGGACGCCTCCTGACGAGAAGGGATGACTCGGCCTGGCGAGAAGGGACGACTCCTTTCGTCTCGGCCTGGCGATAAGGGACGCCTTTCGTCTCAGCCTGGCAAGAAGGGACGCCTTTCGTCTCGGCCTGGCGAGAAGGGACGACTCCTTTCGACTCGGCCTGGCGAGAAGGGACGCCTTTTGTCTCGGCCTAGTGAGAAGGGACGCCTCGGTCTGTCTGTCTGGATCGAGTTGGGGTGTAGTCTGCTTGAGACACGTGTCAGCCAGTTAAATATTGATTAACACTTGCTTATTTCTATGGCACAACACTGGCTCCTTTCGTTCGAACTCGGATGGCCGAGTCCGAGTGAAATTGAACTTCGTGCCTTGACAGTGGCAGCTTCTAATTCCGAGGTCCGAAGACGGGGGATCGACCACTTTCTCAAAGAGAGATGAAGAGGCTCCACAAGGCCAACCGCTGATGCGGATGCATAAAGCCAGGATTCGCTGATTTTGAAGAGCTTAGAGTCCCTTGACCTCCTTTGATGCCCGATCCCCGATAGATCGTTGAGCCTCCTACAAAACTACAATGCGTTAGAGGATCGGAGTTGGGTTCTCCGGTGATTCCTCCGACGATCAATCTAGTCATGACACGAAGGGGATCAAGGAACCGATATAGTTCTCTAAGTGTGCGTAAATTGTATACCTTTGGTCCGTAGGAGATGTGCCTATTTATAGCGGTCGGGAGGGTAGTTTTGTAATTTCACCGAAGTTCAAGGCATGCCTTAGTCAATGATACTTTACGTGTCGCTGTAGGTGGCATGAGTCATCCTTGTAATTAATGTGACGGTGACAGAGGGTCCCGTGTGCCGCCGTGGTCCGATGAGTCATTAGGACTTTCTACGTGGGTGTAATGATGACCGACCGCATTTAATGTGATGGTGACCGGCTGTTGGCGAGGGTTCGAGAATGACCACCTTCGTCTCGGCTGGCGAAGGGCGACTCCTTCGACTTCGGCTGGCGAAGGGCGACTCCTTCGACTTCGGCTGGCGAAGGGCGACTCCTTCGACTTCGGCTGGCGAGAAGGGACGCCCGGCAAGAAGGGACGCCCGACGAAGGGATGACTTCGGCTGGCGAAGGGATGCCTTCGTCTCGGCCTAGCGAGAAGGGATGCCTTCGTCTCGGCTGGCGAAGGGCGACTCCTTCGACTTCGGCTGGCGAAGGGCGACTCCTTCGACTTCGGCTGGCGAAGGGACGCTTTGTCTCGCCTAGTGAGAAGGGACGGCCTCACTGGTTCGATCGAAGTTGGGGTGTAGTCTGCTTGAGACACGTGTCAGCCAGTTAAATATTGATTAACACTTGCTTATTTCTATGGCACAACACTGGCTCCTTTCGTTCGAACTCGGATGGCCGAGTCCGAGTGAAATTGAACTTCGTGCCTTGACAGTGGCAGCTTCTAATTCCGAGGTCCGAAGACGGGGGATCGACCACTTTCTCAAAGAGAGATGAAGAGGCTCCACAGTGGGCGCCAACTGTTGATGCGCGGATGCATAACAGCAGGATTCAGTGCTGATTCTGAAGAGCTTAGGGTCCCTTGACATCCTTTGATGGCTGATCCCCCGATAGACTGTTGAGCCTCCTACAAAACTACAATGCGTTAGAGGATCGGAGTTGGGTTCTCCGGTGATTCCTCCGACGATCAAGTTAGTCATGACCTGAATGGGATCAAGAAACTGATATAGTTCTCTCTAAGTATGCAAAAATTGTGTACATTTAATCAGTAAGCGGTGTGCCTATTTATAGCAGATTTAGGAGGGTATGGGAGGATGTAATGATGACTCCGACCGTGCATTTAATGTGATGGTGACTGGCTGTTGGCGAGGGGTTCGAGAATGACCACCTTTCGTCTCGGCCTAGCGAGAAGGGATGCCTTTCGTCTCGGCCTGACGGGAAGGGACGCCTGTCTCGGCCTGGCGAGAAGGGACGACTTTTATCTCGGTCTGGCGAGAAGGAACGCCTGTCTTGGTCTGGCGAGAAGGGACGTCTGTCTTGGTCTGGCGGGAAGGGACATGCGAAACCTGTCTCGGCCTGGTGAGAAGGGACGCCTTTCATCTAGGCCTGGCGAAAAGGTACGCCTGTCTTGGCCTGGCGAGAAGGGATGCCTTTCGTCTCGGCATGCCGGGAAGGGACGCCTGTCTCGGCCTGGCTGGGTCGAGTTGGGGTGTAGTCTGTTTGAGACACGTGTCAGCCAGTTGAATGTTAATTAACACTTACTTATTTCTATGGCACAACAAGTTCGGAACAAATCCGACGTCTACGGGACAATAAATAATTGTTCCGCTAGTTAAATAAATACAAGAACAAAAGGTGTTAAAAAACTATGACAAAAATATTTGTATAGCAAAAATGATTTTAATCTGGGCGGGCTACGAGACGGGGCTAGCGGACCAACCCGCCCACATGTAGGTCCAACTCGCTCGTTGGGCTTCGTAGGCCGAGTGAGCTGTTCGCCCATATGGGCTAGGGACCAGCCCAGCACAACCCGCGGTCTGCAATTGTAGCGGACCAAATCTGAACCACCTTGCACCGGATCGGGTCAGGCCAAACTGTAGGCTGAGTGAGCGGGCTCATGCGCCGACCTGGCCGAATGCCAGCGGATATTTTAATCCTTATACCAGTTCATCTAACACAGGTAGGGGCTTAGTTGTAAAAATTGAGACTTAAGGGGGTCAACTAACATTTTTAGAATTTCGGGGGTTTATCTCAAAACCAACCACACGTAGATGGGATTTTGTGTTACCCCTCCATTTTCAGGCCAATCCTTGTTCTTTTATATCCTTGAATCACCACCGCTGTTCTTTGGGATTTGGTTGTTTCCGTAGTGGTATGTGAAACCGATGCTATTGGGAGCTGCCCTTTTGGCCAACACATGAAATAATGGAGATAGGTAAGCTGGCTTTATATCCCTTCAAATCCAATCATATGCTCTTTGATGAGACCAAATATATATCATTGCATGAACGTTCCATCACTCCGTGCCTCTCTTCTCTTTATTTCACATCAACGGATCAGTATTTTTTAATACCCCCAATTCCCTTGGCCAGCAATCTACTAAGCGCACCCTAAACTTACTATTTCACATAGTTGAGCAAATGTTCTTTTATTAACTCATTAACTAAATAGATGGCCGTCTCTTTTCTAAAACCTTGGGAAGACATTCCACAAGTTTATGAGTTAGGTTTTGTTATAGGCTAAATATCATATAAACCCCCTTAACTTTGTATGATTATCATAAAACCCCCATTAACTTTCAAAATATCAGAAAGCCCCCCTTAAGTTTAGGGGTTACTAGAAAACCCCCTTAACTTTGACATTTTATCAGAAAACCTCCCTAATTTAGGGGGGTTTTCTGATAAAATTTCAAAGTTAAATGAGATTTTGTGATAATCCTGATACTTAAGGGGGGGTTTTCTGATATTTTGAAAGTTAAGGGGGGTTTTTTGATAATCATCCAAAGTTAAGAGGGGTTTCTGATATTTAACCTTTGTTATATAAACCAGTGTTTCGGGGTGAAACAAATGATAAAGATCTTCCAAATGTGAGGTTGGAGTTGAAGGCACCCGATTCCTTAGTTGTCAGAACATCTTTGAGCTAAGCTTCCACTTACAAGACCAACAAATAGTTAGAAGGCAATGGAGCCGATTGCTTTGATGAGCCTCCGATGCTTAAGTTAGTAACTTGGAGAAGAAAACAACAAATATGGTAGAAAATATATAAGTCAAGACTTAGGATTTTCTTACCAAGATATCTCTATTTATAGTTGTAGGGATAGATAGGCAAAAAGGAAAAAACACATGCCATCATCTCATTGGTTGAGATGACTTACAAGGAAGCTTTCTGCGCAACCAAATTGTCCATGTTTCTTTCTGTGATTAGCCGAGATAGTTATGCCAGCAAGAGAGATCGTGGAGGGAATGTGCTTAAATGACAGACTAGGTGAGTTTAGTTACGATTTCCTAGCTGACATGAGGGTTGCCTGATCTTACCTTCTACCTCTATGGAGAGGGCGAGCTGAGCTCAGGTTGTGATGGTCAAGCTTAGATGATGGGTCATAAACTGTTGCTCTGTCTGGATTGGATCTGGATGTCTTGATCTATTTCCTTGAGGATTTTAGTTTTCGATCAAAGTTTGTGTTGATTTTCTATACATGTGGGTTTTCTCTATTGGCCTCTTTTAGAGGTTGGGTTTTTTTAGCATATCAACCAGCGTCACTATATAAGTGAATTTATAAGAAAAAGTTGAGGAATTTAAGTGCCCATTAGACAAAAATGTACTTTGTATAAAAGTGCGACAAAATATCGAGGGTATATAAGCGGAAAATATGTGAAACTTCGACATATTTAAATATAAATTACACAAAAATATACTTATAAACAAGAAAGTTTCTTTGGGTCAGTTATAAACAAGAAAGTTGATCTATATAAACATTATAGTATGAAATTCTTTATCATTTTAAATGTTTGCAATAAATTAAATATTTTCTTAAAGACGAGAATTATTAAAATCAATTGCGGGTGATCCGAATGGTTAGGAGGTTCCAAAATGGCTCTCATGGTCTTGTGTTCGATTCCGGACTAGGCTATAAAAAAAGAAGATGAGAATTATTACTTAAAAGGAATCCTACCTCTACTAAAGGGCGTTCAGCCTCTACCAGAAGCAGGTTGGACCCAGGTGATCAACAAGAAGCAATTAGCCAGGGAGCATACTTCAGCCAGAAAGAAGAGAGAGATCAAAGATCTCAAGCCAATGCGCTGTGTTTTTGAATATCTGAAGCATGTGGCTAGGGAATGCAAGCTGGGATCTTTCAAGTGTTTCTCGTGCAAGAGCATGGTTACGCATCTGGATCATGTCCTCTCCTTGTTACTCCCCCTTCTCCGCCAAAGATCCCCCAGATCATCCCTTTGCATTCATCCATTAAGGAAAAAATTGACAAACTTTCCTCTTTTGGTGTGCGCACTATTGATTTAGGATCGCCATTCATAGGAACATGCTGGCGTTTCGCTTCAACATCAAAGATTGGTCTTTCCAAATCATGCTTTTAGAACAAGGGATCTTCTTAGTCGAATTTCCTAGTCAAGATCTGCTCGATGCAGCGACCCCACTTGGACACATAGATATGGGTTCTTTTAGCGGCTTCTTCTCAAAGTGGAATGAATGTATGGGTCTAGAAATCTTCAAAAAGCCTGTACTTGTCTAGATCAAGATCTCTAAGCTTCCCTTTCAACTTTGGGTTGGTGAATTCCTTTCTATAATGTTAAAAGACATTGGGGAGGTTTAGGCATGTTCAAGGGAGATCCACCATTTGGAGGAGGCATCAGATTGCAAAGTTCTACTCAAAATTAAGTGCAAGAAGGATATTCCTAAGTTTATTTTCTTTAGGTATGAATCCTCTATCATTACTTGGTTAATGGAAGGCAAAGTGGACATTGAAGCTGTTGGTGATACCTTTTGTGAGGAGGATATCAATAAAGAGAAAGGCCAAGATTTTTGAAGGAGGAGGGAGAGCCTTCATCACATTATTCTTGGAGTGCTCTCCATGACATTGGTGCCTTTCTAGATTAAAGTAATGACAAAGTTAGACAGCCTCTAATCAGGCCGATTGAGTCTGCTACTCCTCCTTTAGCTTCTCCAGTGACAACCTAGGAAGTTCGGGCCAAGGATGATAAGAGCAAAAAAGTAATTGTAGCTTTTTCAAATTTAGTGGGAAGTGAGGAGGCTGTTAAGGAAACAGTGGAGTTTGCTGACTTACCAAATATGGGGCCAAAGCAAGATTTTCTGAATCTCTCTTTTTCAGATATAGTGGAAGTCAATTAGGAGGGTAAATCTGCTTACTTTCCAAGAGCAACATGGGAAACTATGTATGCAGGTGCAAAGACATGCCCATCTACCAAGCTTGATTCAAAAGCCCAAAGCAGCAAAATAGTTATCTCCTCTTCATCCTCCTTCAATGAATCACTTGAAGCCATCTCATCCACTGCTCAACCTCCAGGGTTTGAGTAGCCAATCGAGAAGAAAAGGAAGAGGGTGTTACCTCTAATCAGTCACAAGTCATATCACAAGCATCTCGCTAACTCTTCAATGTCTCTACCACCTAAAAAGGGTCAGTCTTCTTCTACATATACTCCACTTATGCTTATTAACTCCATTTCTATTGATGAGATCTCCTTTATTGCTGCAAATTATGGGGTAAAAGAATCAATATCCTTTGTGGATGTCAATAGACTTAAAGTTTTAGAGAGGGAGAGGGCTAAATTATCTTCTTAATTCAGAATTCCCTAGTTTTCATTGTCTGTTGCTTTTTCAGTGCTTGGTGAAGATTGGTTTATGGAATGTTAGGGGGTTTAATAACCCAGTTAAGTGAAGGATAGTTAGGAATGCTATTCTTTTTTCTGGTATTGATATTGTTATATTCCAAGAATCCAAACTTAACTCCTTTAGACCTAGTACCCTTAAGGCCATGGGTGGAAAGAATTTAATATCATGGCTAAGTTTAGAAGCAATTGAGTCTAGAGGTGATGTGCTACTAGGTTGGAATAATAATCTCTATGATTATCTTGACTCCTACATAGGAGTTTTCTTAGTTTTAGCTGTTCTCCTCCACAAAGTTTCTAATTAGAAAATTCTTGTTACATCTGTTTATGCCCCCAGAGAGAGAGAGAGAGAGAGAGAGAGAAGTCTGTTGGTGGGAGATAGAGAGAATTCATTCCCTCTATCCATTAACTTGGGCTACTTTTGATGATTTCAATATGGTTTTAAATATAGGTGAACGAAGTGGAAGATCTGGGTCTATAAGAGATATAAATTATTTCAAGAGTTTAATTGATTCTCTCTTCCTCATGGATCTCTCTCTTAGTGGCAGACAGTTTACATGGTCTAACATGAGAGCTGATCCAATCCTTGCAAGACTTGATAGATTTCTAATCAATCATGACTTTGAGTCGCATTTTTGATGGTGATATTTTGAGTGATTACCTTAGTTGCAAGTATACAACTTATCAAATTATAGTATAAAGATTATCGATCCCACGAGGAACGGGAAGTAGGAAGAGTTTTGTTCAAGTTTTGGTTCTCAAATTATGCGCATGACAATTAGGAGTTATTCAAATAAAATGAAAGTGAGAAAATGGTGAAAGTGGTTCGTGAGAGATAAGAGAGAGTGGATTGTGGATTATGTGCAATAAAACGAGGAAGAAAATGAGAGTGGAGAGATTTAGAAAATGTGTGTGATAAAAACGAGGAAGAAAATGAGTGTGAGGGGGTTTAAAGATGGAAGTGGTAAAGTGAAAATAAAAAGAAAATGAGTGTGAGAGAAGGAGGGTGATTGTGATTTGTGTGAAAAAGAAAAAGAAATCAAGAGAGGAGAAAGACAATTAAAGAAAAATAAACAAATGAAAAACAAGGATAAGAGGAAAATTAAGAATATAAAGTATGGAGGATTAATTAAAGATATGAGGAATCTAGAGTAGATCCACTTAGCTTATCTCAATCTCACAAGAATGAGTTGGATTTGTTAGCTAGTTTCAAACAATCTCTAGGGATCCCACAAATATTAGCTCCACACTTAGAAAGGGTAATTCCCTAGAGGGTTCTAGCCTCAAGGTGAATTAAAGAAAAGAAAATCTATTCTAGAAAGTAAATACAAGAATTAAATACATTGCATGAAAGTAAATTGCATGAAAGTAAATTGCATGAAATTAAATTGCATGAAAGTAAATCTAAGCTACAAAGCAATTAAATGAACAAGAAAGAAAATAAAAAGAAAATAAAATAGAAACCAACAACTCTGATCTTAATCTAATCCTCCTTTGGTCCTTGGATTAGAAGAAGAGAAAGGAAATTGAAGGTGAAAAATTTCATTTATTGTGTAACAAAAGTTACAATTTTGGAGCGTCTTCTCAATTAAGAGTAACCCTCCTCTCCAAATGGAGTTTTACAAAATATTTCATAATCTCAAGCCCTCACTCTACCCCTCTATTTATAGATAACAAGAATCTCTCATAACCTTTGGATTTGCCTTGGCCCCCAAGTAACACTCACAACCATAGGATTTAGGTTAGCCCCTAAACAACCCTCATAGCCATAGGATCTCTCTAAATAATCTAGACCATTGATTTAATCCTTGAGAGATGGGCTTTGTGGGCTTTATTTATTTTGTATTTAATTCCTTTAAGACTCTTGGGCTTCTTAGAATTTAACTTGGCCTTCAAATAATTAAATATATATCACTTAAATTCGGATTTCTATCATAACTCACTACTGCTGATAAAATTTTGAGAATCTGGTAATTTGAATGGCTCCGTCTCGTCGAGATAGGCGATTTTCATATATAATATGTTGAATTCTGCTTCCCGAATTGAGAGATATCGCTTTTCTTTGTGGTTGACCATCCGAGCACGAATTTGACTTTATTTTTCCATATTTGATTTGATTCTCAATTGTGCTGCTATTAATAATTCACCAAGAAAGTAATGTGTATTGAGATTTTGCTTCTAAACTTAGTCGTGAGCTTTGGATTTAGGCATTCTGGGCTTCATTAGAGATCTTTTGGGCTTGAAATAATCTTCATTTGGGCTCTTATTCAATAATACTCCATTAGCCTGCAAATTAAGATAAAAATAGTTATTAGCAGGATATTTATTCATATAAAATAGGTAATGAGGGTATAAATTTATAATTAAAATGTGATAATCAAATACCCCACACCTAAACTTTTGCTAGTCCTCTAGCAAAGAAAATAAAAAGAAAATCTAACTCACTTTCAGAATCGCGGTTGTATTTAGCGATACAACAAGCCTTTAAACCCCTAGGTTACCCTAGTGGACGAGTTGTAGTCTCGTGAGGGTTTGCAATAATATACCCACAAAATTCAGTCAACTTGCCAATTTAAAGAAGTTAATGAAATAATTAATTCATTTGATATATTCAACCATTCCAAATGAAGTTGGTTAATACTCAAGAAAACATTTTTATCATATAACTCCAATGTAATTTTCTTAAGAAAATCCTTCCATTATAGTTATACAAAACCAAGTTTAACTCAAAAATTTAATTTAAAAGTTTTGAAAAGAACATGCTAACTCTTTGTTTTAAACAAACTTCAAGTCTTTTAATCCATTTAATTCTTCAAGAACATATACAAATATAACTATATATAAAAACATGGTTAGTATGATTTTTTTACTCTTTATTCCTTGGTGGTTTTGTTCTTTTAATCGGGCTTTCTAAGTGACCATTTAGTGAGTTTTGGGCCAATGAATCCCAACCCAATTGGGCTTAGGTCATTAAGCATAGAAATACTCCTCGGGCTTAATTACTCACCAACTTAGGCTTAGTAAAACAGAACCACCAATGATTTTAAGAGAAATTTTTCTTCTTTTGTTAAGTTAGTATAATATATATATGTGTATATGTATATATATTCTGAACAATATTTGGATCAAGACAACTTGAAAAATTATTTTCAACTCTAAGTTAGGCATGCAAAAATTTCATTACTTTAATTAAAAATCTAAGTTAAAACTTAAGTAAAGTATACTATTTTGAAAATCATTTCTTAAGAAATTTATTTGGAGTTATCATAAAAGGTAAACTTGAGTATAGAACTAACTAAGGATTAGAAGACTTAAATTCTATCAAATAGATCAATTATTAATCAACACTATTAAGTTGGCAAGTGACTATATTTTTTAATTTTTCTTTTTTAAAATTTTTTAAATGGTAAGAAGAAAAATGACTAAGATAAAGAACAAAATGACTAATTCCCACCCCACACCTAAATTTTGCGTTGTCCTCAATGCAAATTCTATTATACACAAAGTAAAATAGATAATAATTGAAGCACTTACATTTGTTCTACTAGCTTCAACAATGATAAAAATTCGCAAATACGCTCAAGATGAAGGGGTGAAGCCAAAAATTTATTCTCTCTTCTTTTTTGAAATAAAGAATAACCGAAACTCTCACATGAGAGAAGAATAAATTCTTTTATTATTATGAGACAAAAAATAAAAATGTAGAATAAAAGATGAAATATGAGAAGCTCACATTCTACATTAAATCCTACCTTATTGCTGAAAATTCTACCCCGAAATTTAAAGAATTTCAAAGTGATATAATCAGCGATGTGCTTAAATTCCAAAATTTCGGGGTTTTAGTGATGTTTGCAAAGAATGGAAGGTAGGTATTAATGGTTGTATGCTTTTGAACTTAGATTCGTTATTAACAAAAATTTCATCAAAAATAAAATCTTGTTGTTTTCTATTTTCCAAAAATCTAAGTTCATTGACAAAGGGTTCTTCAAATGTTGGCTTCAAGATGCATGTATTCAATATAATTCTCTCGCTCAAGGACTTGATTATTAGCGTGGTTACATTTGTTGTGAATGGATTGCATTCACTTGATCTTGAAAAGTTGAACTTGACCAGCGTTCCTTAGATTGGTCACGGGTTGACTCGGAAATGATCATTTCTCTCTCTCACTTATAAGCTAGCTAGTTGACCAAGCCGGGTTTCTAATCTAGCTATGGCTTGAGTGTTGGAGTTGAGAATTTATCTGTTGATTGCATAAAGGAGTTCATCGTGCTAGATGTTTGAGTCAACAAGTTAGGTAGTGCGTGTAGAGGTTTTAATCAAGGCTTCCAAACCCTTTCCAAAACATTAAGGCGTTTCTCAACATTTGAAGGAATATGATTTGTAGATTGATGATGAGGAAACCGATTTGGAAATGGTGATTTGATTGTGGAAAATTGGTTTGAAGCTGAAAAGCTGCGTTGCCCTAGGGAATTGTTGGTTTGAAGAGGGAGTGAAATTTTGATTTCAGAAATTACCACGATTCCATGCAAAATTGGATGATTTCTCCAACTGGATTATAGGTTGGAGAAAATGGATCGTGTCGGATCTTTGAAATCACGGCATTCATCATTCTAGAGATTGAGTATTTCCTAAGAGTGGACATTGCTTTGAAGCATGGGTCAGAGAAAGACAATTATGATAACTTGAGGCGTAAACTTGATTGATTTGTCTGGGAGCTCGTTCTTTGGTTTCTAAAATTTCTAACTGCGTAGAATTGTAGCCATCTTAGCCGGAGGCTATGTTTGACTCTAAGGAAGGACCTCTAGAACTGGATTGGGAATCGATGAATCACGTTGTTCCCATCGCATGGTTTTCTGATAAATTCTCTAAAAGTCCCAAGCCGTCGGCGTTTTTTCATGAAATCCCCTTGACACATTGACTCTAAGAAAGTTTTGAAGAATAATCCAATCCTTCATAAATGATTTGGCATAATCGCCACTTTTCAAGACCATGGTGAGGACATTGGATAAGAAGATCTTTGAATTTATCAAAATACTTCCAAAAGATTCTCGGGACAATTTTAAAATTTTGAATGTTGTTTCTAAGCTTGGTGTTTTGTGGATAGGAAAGAATTTTTTCGAAAAACTGCTACAAATTCACCCCAAGTTGAGATGGAATCGTGGACAAGCTATCTGACTATTTTTGGCTTTGTCCTTAAGGGCAAATGGAATAAATCTGAGTTTGATCGCATCTTGGTTAAGTCCCTCATCTTGATCATGAGGCAAACTTCTTCAAATTCGGAGATGAAAATGTAAGCGTCTTCGGTTTCTACTCCTAGGAATTTGGGAAGCATGTTAATAAAATGCGGTCTAAGTTCAAAATTTGCTCCATTGACCTCGGGGAGTTTTATGCAAGAGGGTATTGCATTTCTAGTGGGGTAACAAACATCTTGAAGAACAGGTGGGTTGGTATTGGCCATTTCGTTTAGTTCAAGAGATGGATCAAAACAAATTAAACGATTGGTATTATCCCTAACCCAAGTTTGCATACACCAAAATCAATTTTTTTTTTATTTTTATGAAAAAGGACAAGAGAAAAAGTTAAGAAGATGATGAGAAAAAAAAAGAAAAAGAAAAAACTAACTAAAAGCAAATCAAGACAATCACTTTTCAATCACCCTAACTCTAGGGTGAAGCCTAAACTTGACTTAGACCAGCTCCTAACCAAAAATTCCCTTAGTGAAAAGATCAAAGTTTACTCGTGTAATTAGCCGTAAGGATAGTACTAGAGGGAGATCAAAGATCAATTAAGTACCTCTTTCCTTTCAAGCTTCACGCAACCCCTAAACCTTGCCTTAGACACCAATTAATCCAGATAAACTTGGACCGGTTCACTTAAGGATTTCTTGTTCCTTAATGAGCTCGAATCCTTAGGGCCAATGTCTAATCAAAATTTAAGAGGCTTGGGTAAGTGTAGTGAGGAATTAGTGATTTTTGGGCTAAGGAAAGGGTGATGAAATCCCTCACCTTATCTTGATTAATGGGTTTTGCCCTTAAAAATATTTTCAAGTGAGTGCCAAATCAAGATGCTCAAATCACTTTGGTGAATTCCTACTATTATATGAAATGCAACCCTAGGAATTAAAAGCAACTAAAAAGGATGCAAAAACAAAAAAACTTTTTATTTTTTATTATGGTCGATGTGGGCATAAAAAATTGCTTGTCAATACCCGAGAAAGACTCGTAACGATGGGTTGACAACTGACGATCCATTCGACAAACTGACGCCGCATAACGCGTGAAGCGGGTTGACGAACACATGAAGTGGGTCAGCGAGGCGCATTTAATCAACGAGACTACGTGTTATGGAATGAATCAACAAGCGAAGCTTCAGCCGAGATCGACGGATTCGAACGCCAACGAGATCGGATTTGAACATCGACCGTCGTCACTTAAACCGTTGGCGGGATGAAACCAATCAAAGCGAACCAAGCGGACTTAGAACGACGACAACAAGATCGGAATGGACGCCGCGAAAAGTCCGAAAACCAAACCGAGAAGCCAAAGCGGCGTCCGGCGAAACCGGACACCGTTTGGTGTCGACCAATGGCCGGACACCATTGGTGTCCGCCGACACTAAATGGTGTCCGCCGGACACCAAATGGTGTCCGTCAAGGTCGACACCATTGGTGTCCGCCGGACACCAAATGGTTTCCGCCGGACACCATTGGTGTCCGCCGACACTAAATGGTGTCCGCCGGACACCAAATGGTGTCCGCCGGACACCAAATGGTGTCCGCCGCCAAGAAACTCCCCTCTCTCCCTCTTGTTTTCCTATAAATAGTGAGGGGGTGCTCATTTGCGGTGGATTTTTGGAGATTGGATTTTCGATATTCTTGAGAGAGCTCTCGCGAGATCCACGAGCCGCCGACACACGCCCAGCACCGGCGAGCACGCCGATCTACAAACCGCGAGGTAAGCGAACTTCGGGTTGAAGCTCTGGTCAGCTGTGATTTCTCCTAGTAGATCTCACCGCTCGGCGATCCTCTCCTTCGTGAGTCACGATCCCCGGCGATCCTCTCCTTCGCGGAGTGTGATCCTCAAAGCGCCGCTTCCTTCGTGAAACGAGCCCATTCACGCCTCAGAGTTCCGTAACCCGGTTTCCACCGATCGGAATTGCGGTGGTCCGCGGATGAATAAAAGTCCGGCACGGGCAAAGAACCCATAGCGAGGATCCGTAAAATAGAGATCCTCGTGTTTGTTCACAAAAGGAAGAAGTTGTAATTTTGTTTTCATTTATGCGCCTAAAATAAAAGGAATTTCTTTTGTTTTGAATTTTATTGTAGGCCAGCGAAGGCTGTAAACAAGTTCAAGCGAGCAATGAATAACAAACCAACTTTCCCCGCCAACAAGCCGGGCGACCACAATAGAGCCAACGGCTTCAACAAAGAAGCCGCCGGTCGCAACCGCGATTCAGATCCGGTCATTGAGGAGGTCGAAGTTCGAAGTTCGACCAAAAGAAGTACGAGGAGTACCTCTCTTCCTCGCCCGCATCCACCCCCGCAAGTCCAAGATGGTCTCCGCTGCAAGGAAGACCCAATCGGCCTCAGATACGGAGGCGAGAAAATCCACCACCACCGCTGTCAGGACTACAGGCGACGGTGGTTCTCCGGCCCTAACAACGGCCAAATCTTGAGAACCCTATCTGCGGGGAGTCGATTCCGCCAATGGCGCTGTGACTCTCTCCAAGAGAGCCCGCCGAGGCGACGCCAACGCCGGCAAAACAAGCCAGCGAAAGAATCAATGGATGGGGTTCGCTATGAAGCGGATCTAAGATCCGTGTTAGCTCGAGGTTGAAGTTCGAGATTGTAGCCGACTCTGGTCGGCGACAAATGAATGGGTCCAAGTCAAAGCGGAACCGTTCTACGCTTCGGGCGTATCCGGAGCGCCAGCGCTCAGCGCAACCGCGAGGCTTTGGTGCAACAAGCCCGCAAGTTGAAGAAGGAGGCGCCAAGAAGTCGCCAACAAATCGGTTAGTTTGGAAACCCAAGTCCGTCGAAGCTCAGGCCGAACCCGGCATCAAGCATAGCTCGCCCGGCGAGGCCAATTCACGTGCTCAAATCGAA
The DNA here is from genome assembly GCA_012295165.1 of Asparagus setaceus. Lineage (NCBI taxonomy): Eukaryota > Viridiplantae > Streptophyta > Magnoliopsida > Asparagales > Asparagaceae > Asparagus > Asparagus setaceus. The sequence goes on along the minus strand of CM022704.1, from coordinate 56,934,431 downwards.
ATTGTGAGCACCTCAACAAAGTGGTGTTGGCGCCAAAGTTACCTCGGCGTCGCACTTGAACTCCCGTGAAGCCAACTCTGTCGCGACCGGCGGGCTTACCATCAAGGATCGCCTGGTCCGCTTAAAGGAATCGCTGGTCACTCCTAATACTGGGGTAGCACCCACAAAGACAAGAAGATTCCTACGCCTTTGCATACCGGATTAAAATCGAAGTCAGAGTCCCCGAAACTTCATGCTCACATGCGGAAGTCAAGGCGAAGTTACTTTCGGTAGTTTTGACCATTCTCTAAGGAGACGCCTCGCCCGATGACGACGACGCTATACCCGAGATCACACCAACCTACGGTGCTCCGGTACACACAGGCGGTACTACCGTGCAAGAGTGCGAGAAAATCTCGAAGGGATTCCCCTAAATTAACGCAGCCATGCTTGTGCTCCAAGCTCATCAAGGCGGTACTCGGTGTAATTGTTGTCGAGGAACTCCGTAAAGAGTCTCGGTCTTCGAGACTTAGCACCAACACGCCAAAACCTAGGTCAAGGGGATTCCTGAGAAGGATGGCATCCCGAGAGGATGAATTGCCGAGGTCACTAATAATATGGCGGCAAAGAACCATCGTCAAGGACTATTCTAAGCGCGCATAGCGGTTAACTTCGTTTGCGGTCCCGACTATTCGACGGTCCAATTACGACAAGCTCTTGAGAGGGCTACCTTCGAGGATGAAGTATCGGGCACGGGTCAGAATGGCATCCGACAATACAGCCTTCTAGTGACGGACAACCGGCGCTTATGATCGTCTGAATCAGGTGGCCAAGATCTTTGGACGAAGCATTGAATAAGCAACGAAAACTTCAAATTAGAGATGGAGTTGGCTATGCGACGATGAGAGAAATGCATGACCAATGATCCAAGCTTTAACAAAACATCGAGGAGAATCAAGTCAACACATCGGCGTTGATCAAGATGGCGGCGACTTCGGTCGGGAGGAAGCACCGAAGATGATAACCCTCTGAACCCGCGGCCAATGCTGTTGCTCATGAGAACGAGAAGATTAAAGACCTCGAAAGCAAAATTAACTCGCTGATTTCCAAGAGGTGAAGAAGACGGTATCCCTTGCCCATACCCGAGGTGGGAATCAATCCCATACCCTTCAAAGTTTAACTTAATAAACTTTACATTTGGCGGTAAGGGTTCCCGACACAACACTTGATTTACTTCAAGTCGCACCTCGGGGTTATTTCTGGCAATGAGCCCCTGATGGTTCGGTCATTCGTTGGCACCCTTCGTGGAGCTGCCTTTGATTGGTACCGCCGTCTTAAACAGGGAGCATCACCGGGACGATATGGAGTCCTTGTTTCTCTCAACTTCTTTGATGACGATACCGAGGTATCCATTGGAACATTACTCGACGAGAAGCAGAAGAATGGAGAAACGGTGGATACCTTTGTCAAGCGATTCCGTAACAAGGCGATGAACTGCCGAGATCCGATAACAGAGGAGTTCATCCTCCGCACCGCCACGTAATTTATCGATAGACGTGCTCGAAGCAATGGGGACGGCACCATCTGTAACGTGGAAGGACTTGAAAGTTCGTGGAGAGCAAGTCGAAAGGTTCCTTAAAAGGAAGAAAGCGTAAAGAGGCCACCGGCACAACACCTAACAAACAATTTTGTGCCACGCGGCAAAGGTAAAGCGCCGGCAAAGTCGTGGCGCTAATCAAGCGTTGGCTGCAACCACAGCAGCCCGATTAGCAGCAATCGCGCCACGACAATCTCAATGGCGCCGGCAAACTTCGAGAATCAAAACCTTACGGTTCGAGATTCCCCAAGACTTACTCGTTCAAAGATGAGGAAGTTAGGGCATTTTCAAGTACCTTCGAAAATAACAAAATCGGTTGCCCCGATTGTAAGCGAGAGGAAGCAAAGAGTTCAGATCTAAATCTTATTACTACCGCAGTAGTACATCATCCCACAAAGTTCTCTACCATCTCGAGACAAGATTCAAGCCTTGATCGATGTTGGAGTCATCACTCAAAACCTTCTAAAGAGAAGAAGGTGGGGCTAATGCGCCTCTATAAACTTGGATCAGTTCCTTTGGATTGGTTTCAACCAACCCCAATTGTGAAGGTAGGAATGAAGATGGTGAATGAGGATCCTCATGGACAACGTGAGAAGGGACTCGTACCACACACCACGGCAAACGGAGAAATCCTTTGGGTCCATCCTGACTTGTTGGAAGACGATCAGTGGACTGCGTCTTCGGCCAAAAAGAAGTCCAAGGGAAAAGGTAAATTATGCCAAGCCGCTTCGGCAATTCCAGAAAAGGACGATGAAGAAGTGGCAACCTTCCAATTTTCGGAGGATGAGCATGAAGTCTTTGCTACAAGGAGTGGGCACGAATACAACTACAAGTATCCAGAGATTCCAAACCCGAATGCGAAGATGTTATCTGAACTAGGGGTAGCCATGACTCCTCCCACTTGTGCAGAGAAAGGACAACGTGACGGTTGCTAAAAGCGGTGAAGCAAAGGAGAAAGCGACCTGAGTCAGTGTTTGGGTGAAAGTTGATTTCTTTGTAAAACTAGAAAATTACACTTTTGGTTCTCGCCACAATGAAAATTAAATAACTCTCTCACAAACTCGAACAAAAGACGCTACAAGTGTAGATCTCCGCTTTTGTGGGACTTTGCCTCGCGTCGGGATGCGAATCCGTGGACCACCGAAGCGCGATCGCCGAATCGACGGTTTAGTTAGTGCTTCGCAAAGGAAACAAGAACTTCAAAGAAATATCTTAGCAAGGTAAGATATCTACTCTTCTCAAGAATAAGGCAAGGCTTAAACTCGAGGAATCTCCGCGTGGATCGTGTTCTTGAACTCAGGAAGCTTGGATTCGATTTTTCCCTTTCGATGGCCGACCGCCCAAGTGGACGAGGAGGGTATTTATAGTCTTTGGGAAGCGTGCCCTCTTGAAACACAAGTGTCATAAGTGCGGGAATTTTGCGGTTAAGCGGCGGCTCAAAACGCCCGCTAAACTGCCACAAACTCGCTGGCGGCGATTATCGGCTACCTCGGCGGCGGCGGTAAATTTTCGTGACGGCCGGCGATCTCGATCCTTCCGTAGCGTAACGATTTCACGCTTTTTAGGCGCGATTAAATGCCCTAGAATTACGCCTAATGGGCGATCTTCGCGGTAACCGCTTATTAACGGTTCAACGCCTCTCGCATTGATAAAGTCAAGTGGGCCCCATCGGCATTGATTTAGACCCTTCAAGAGCTCGTTCCAAGTATTACGGGTGTCTCGCCAGTTAGCGAGACACAAGTAAAATGCCTGCCTATGGCGAGACACATCAAGGTGTCTCGCTTCGTCGCGAGGCACACACAAGTGTCTCGCTAATAGCGAGACACATCAAGTGTCTCGCTAATAGCGAGACACATCAAGTGTCTCGCTAATAGCGAGACACATCAAATGTCTGCTTCGTGGCGAGACACAAATAATCTCTGCATGTGGCGAATCTCCCCATGTGTTGACTTCTTGAGATTTCGACGACGCTGTCCTTCGATCTTCTCATGATTTAGTCATATTTGAGGTTCTTGACAATTTTTGATGCCTCTGAGATACCCCTCAAAGTTTTGGGTCCATCGACTTGTTGGAAGGCGATCGTGGAGCTGCGTCTTGACCAAAAAGAAGTCCAAGGGAAAAGGCAAATTATGCCAAGCAGCGGCAATTCGAGAAAAGACGATGAAGAAGTGGCAACCTTCAATTTTGGAGGGTGGACATGAAGTCTTTGCCACAAGGAGTGAGCACGAATACAACTATAAATATCAGGAGATTCAAACCGAATCACGGCGTTATCTGGCGGGGGTAGCCCGGCTCCTCTCACTCGAGGAGAGAAAGTACAAGCCCATTTGCCAAAGAAAACGGTGAAGCAAAGGAGAAGCAACCACAGGTCCAGGAAGCTCAATTCGGCGGTCGATTCAATCGCCCGATTGTGAGGATAGGCGAGAACGTCGAGCTCTCCGTGCGCCGATGTTATGACCCGGTTGGCAAACATCCGGCGGGATAACTCTTTACGAGTTGCTCCGATTATCAAAGGAAACCCGGGAAGCTCTACAAGAAGCTCTGGCTGACTCTGAGGTGTTTCTCACTCAGATCAAGCCAAGTCTGGAAGAATCGGCCCAACAATGCAACCTTGCGACTAAACACTTACCTGTATCACCTTTACAAAGGAGGATATCACGGACCAAGAATTCCAAGCACGATAGGCGCTATACTTCAAGGGTATATTGGTTCTGAAGTCAACGGATCCAAGTCGATCCGGGTTCATTATGAGCATCATGCCCTTAGCCTCATGTATCATCTTGGAATCCACCCGATGGTGGCGTCAGCAACCAATGATTTACGGATTTAACACCGTGGGTCCGCCCATTTGGTAAAATCGGATTAAGTGTCAAATGGGGACTTGAAGTCGAAGTCTGCTATGTTATTGTGAGAGACTTCCTATAACTTATTGTTGGGTGGATACGGATTCACAATAGCGTTATAGTCCCATCCACTCTTCATCGATGTCTCAAGTATGTAGACACAAATAATGAGTCAAGGCGGTGGTCGCGGACAAGCGGCCGTTTAAGGGGATGGAGAATTATTTCATGATTCCCTCCTTTACGGTAATGAGTCCGCCGAATCATCGGCCCGAAGACACGGTGTGAAGAAGGCGATTCCGGCGGGCTTGATTATAGCGGAGGATTTGTTTTAAATAACATTGTACCTTGTAATCAATCTTGGCGATGAAGAATCGTCGGATGAACATTATAATGGCAAATTGCGATAAAGCAATAAATGGCGATTTAGAGTACCCTCTGTCTTTGAATGATGCGATGCGAGGTTTATATAACAATCGAGTTGCATCTACCAACTTCGGTCATCTTGCTTTATACAAAAGCAATTCGAGACTCCTTTGGGACAACACTCGTCATCCCTAAAGATCGAGTATTGAAAAAGACTTGGTTTCTGAAAAGGAGATCACGGTGCCAGAGATAAACTTAGAAGAAGATGAGGATAGCGATGGGCCTATCCTCCACATGAGATATAGTCGAAACAGGTATCATGAAGAAGTGGAGTGCGACTTGATCTGAGGGAAGGTCTATGTTTGGACGAGGTCCTCGAATCCCTCCTAAGCGGCATATGTCCCAAAGGGAAGCGGATAACTACGCATTTAGGCGAGGATTGGGATATAAATCCTCCTCGAGAAGATGAATGCTGCGTGGATGATCGATGACCATTTACGATGAAGAAAGCGGATACTCGTCGATTCTTGGTTTGGGATTGACACTAGCCTCGGAGCTTTCAAAGCTTTGATGTCAAATATGGCTACGATCGATCCTGCTACTATGGAGAATGATGAAGAAATGCCAAGAGGGGATTTTGACCATGGTCCTAATCAGAGGAAGGTTTGACCAAGTGGGAGTGAAAATTAAAAATGATCCTAACCGTAGGGAAGGTTTGATCGATAGGAGTTTTGAGACAATCCTAACCGCCTAAGGTTTGATTGCTCAATGTGGAAGTGAACCTCTCGCTCATGGAAGGAATCAAGAGGGGATTTTGACCGTGGTCCTAATCAGAGGAAGGTTTGATTGCTCAATGTGGAAGTGAACCTCTCGCTCATGGAAGGAATCAAGAGGGGATTTTGACCGTGGTCCTAATCAGAGGAAGGTTTGATTGCTCAATGTGGAAGTGAACCTCTCGCTCATGGAAAGAATCGAGAGGGGATTTTGACCATGGTCCTAATCAGAGGAAGGTTTGATTGCTCAATGTGGAAGTGAACCTCTCGCTCATGGAAAGAATCGAGAGGGGATTTTGACCATGGTCCTAATCAGAGGAAGGTTTGACCAAGTGGGAGTGAAAATTAAAAATGATCCTAACCGTAGGGAAGGTTTGATCGATAGGAGTTTTGAGACAATCCTAATCAGAGGAAGGTTTGATTGCTCAATGTGGAAGTGAACCTCTCGCTCATGGAAGGAATCAAGAGGGGATTTTGACCATGGTCCTAACTGTAGGAAGGTTTGACCAGATAGGAATTTTTAGACAATCCTAATCAGAGGAAGGTTTGACCAAGTGGGAGTGAAAATTAAAAATGATCCTAACCGTAGGGAAGGTTTGACCAGCAGATATTTGAGACAACCCTAACCGCCTAAGGTTTGATTGCTCAATGTGGAAGTGAACCTCTCGCTCATGGAAGGAATCAAGAGGGGATTTTGACCATGGTCCTAATCAGAGGAAGGTTTGATTGCTCAATGTGGAAGTGAACCTCTCGCTCATGGAAGGAATCAAGAGGGGATTTTGACCATGGTCCTAACTGTAGGAAGGTTTGACCAAGTGGGAGTGAAAATTAAAAATGATCCTAACCGTAGGGAAGGTTTGATTGCTCAATGTGGAAGTGAACCTCTCGCTCATGGAAGGAATCAAGAGGGGATTTTGACCATGGTCCTAACTGTAGGAAGGTTTGATTGCTCAATGTGGAAGTGAACCTCTCGCTCATGGAAGGAATCAAGAGGGGATTTTGACCATGGTCCTAATCAGAGGAAGGTTTGATTGCTCAATGTGGAAGTGAACCTCTCGCTCATGGAAAGAATCGAGAGGGGATTTTGACCGTGGTCCTAATCAGAGGAAGGTTTGATCGATAGGAGTTTTGAGACAATCCTAATCAGAGGAAGGTTTGATCGATAGGAGTTTTGAGACAATCCTAATCAGAGGAAGGTTTGACCAGATAGGAATTTTTAGACAATCCTAATCAGAGGAAGGTTTGATTGCTCAATGTGGAAGTGAACCTCTCGCTCATGGAAAGAATCGAGAGGGGATTTTGACCATGGTCCTAATCAGAGGAAGGTTTGATCGCCAATTGAAGTGGACCTCTCGCTCATGGAAAGAATCGAGAGGGGATTTTGACCATGGTCCTAATCAGAGGAAGGTTTGACCAGCAGATATTTGAGACAACCCTAACTGCCTAAGGTTTGATTGCTCAATGTGGAAGTGAACCTCTCGCTCATGGAAAGAATCGAGAGGGGATTTTGACCGTGGTCCTAATCAGAGGAAGGTTTGATCGATAGGAGTTTTGAGACAATCCTAATCAGAGGAAGGTTTGACCAGATAGGAATTTTTAGACAATCCTAATCAGAGGAAGGTTTGACCAGATAGGAATTTTTAGACAATCCTAATCAGAGGAAGGTTTGATCGCCAATTGAAGTGGACCTCTCGCTCATGGAAAGAATCGAGAGGGGATTTTGACCATGGTCCTAACTGTAGGAAGGTTTGATTGCTCAATGTGGAAGTGAACCTCTCGCTCATGGAAGGAATCAAGAGGGGATTTTGACCATGGTCCTAATCAGAGGAAGGTTTGATCGCCAATTGAAGTGGACCTCTCGCTCATGGAAGGAATCAAGAGGGGATTTTGACCATGGTCCTAATCAGAGGAAGGTTTGATCGCCAATTGAAGTGGACCTCTCGCTCATGGAAGGAATCAAGAGGGGATTTTGACCGTGGTCCTAATCAGAGGAAGGTTTGATCGATAGGAGTTTTGAGACAATCCTAATCAGAGGAAGGTTTGACCAAGTGGGAGTGAAAATTAAAAATGATCCTAACCGTAGGGAAGGTTTGATCGATAGGAGTTTTGAGACAATCCTAACTGTAGGAAGGTTTGATCGCCAATCTGAAGTGGACCTCTCGCTCATGGAAAGAATCGAGAGGGGATTTTGGCCGTGGTCTTAAGCGTAGGAAGGTTTGACCAGATAGGAATTTTTAGACAATCCTAACTGTAGGAAGGTTTGATTGCTCAATGTGGAAGTGAACCTCTCGCTCATGGATTATCCACCCGGCTTTCTTTGCAAAATTAGGTTTGTCGGAGTTAGTAAAAGGAAGAGCAGCTTAATCTCTTATATTCATCTGAGGAATTAGGAGGAGCAGCTTAATCTCTTGTACTCATGGAGAAAAGGGAATAGTTTATACTCAGATACCGCCGGAGTACGAGGGAGCAGCTTATACTCAGATACCGCCGGAGTACGAGGGAGCAGCTTATACCGTGATACCGCCGGAGTACGAGGGAGCAGCTTATACTCAGATACCGCCGGAGTCAAGTTTGATTCAACTTATTTGTTAAGGCAGCGGCTTCAACCAAGGCTTGGATGATGGCCTTGAGAGCTAAGCAATCCTTTGTAGGATGGAGGATCCTCCCGTGGTACGCATGATTTAGGGTCCGGAATTTTGTTAGCCTCCTCTTGATTTGTAATTGGAGGCAACTTGATTTTGTTGTTATCAAGGAGGTGTTTGAAGATGATTGGAACTTCTTCGCCCTTGAAAGAGTATGTCTGTGGAATTACGATTTAGAAGCTTTTGGCCGTTGTTGCGACATTTGACCAACAAAGAATACAGATGCCTTTCCTCTATTACGAGAGGAAAATTTACTGAGGGGTCACCGCCTTTTCGCCTCTTTCAGCCTTTCTTCCTTCCGAGGAAACGTCGGCTTGTTCTCCTCGTATTTTTAGGTCTTTCCACGTAGTTGGTGGGGCGACCCCATGACTTCCAAAGAATTCTATAGAAAGATTGTTGTGGCAAGTCTTCAATATGAACTTTTCAAGAATTGGATCCCCGCACTATAGCTTTATTATGAATCGCTTAACGAAGGTGTCGATTGTCTCCCACCTTCTCGCTGCCTAAGAGAGTTCCAATTGAGACTTCGTGTCGCCATCGAAGAAGTTGCCGAAAAGAACTTTCCATGTTCTCCCAAAGAATTAATACTCCTACTTTGAGTCTTCGATACCAATCGGCAGCCCAAGAGTGCCGATTTAATGACCGAACCATCGAGGCTCATTTCCGAGATTACCCCAAATGTGATTTGAAGTAAATCGTGTTGTGAAGGTGAACCTCTCCGCCAAATGGCGGAAGTTGATCAAATTAAATTTTGGCGGTAAGGAATTGAATCCCACTCCTAGGATACGACACGGATGCCGCCCTTTTGACTTCCTCAGACGGACATCAAAGCATTGATTTTATTTTCAAGCTCTTTCATCCTTTCGCCATCATCTTCCCCTTGTTTTGGATCGCTTCCAATAGGAAGAATTGGATCATTTCCACCTTGAGCACGGATCACGACTTTCTTTGGAGGTTGATCGGCGTAAATGTGTTCATCAATCTCGAATCGTTGTCTTCGACATTATGAGCATTATGGTGGGTAACCCCACCTTGTTGACTGGATTCGTGTTGTTGATCGGACCTGTGTTGTGCAACCGCTTAGTTTGCAACTCCTCATCTGTTGCATGGCTAGCTCCATCTCGTTCTCATTTCGCCTTAAGCTCTTCTCTTTGCTTGGCTAAGGCTTCTTGTAACATGTGAGCCGTGACATCGAGTAATGGTAAAGCTTCTCGATGACAACCAACACTTGACATTGTGTCATCGGAAGCTATCGCAGAATTGATGTCGGAAGCTTCATCATCGGATGACTCTCCCTCATGCATCCTTCTATAGTCAATGCGCTGGGTAGCTCGCAATTGTAACCGACATCCGGCTGAAACTCGTGTCGACTTTTCCTCCAGAGTGAAGTCGATCCGTGATCCATCGCCAATCCTTTTCCTTTGTTCACCATATTAATGGTCACCTCGAAACTCATTAATTTGGATGGATGATCTCCTTCTTCTTGATGTCGTCTTGACGTGGCTTTTCGTTCTTGTGAGGCGGATTCCGAATCTGAAGCTCTTTGTGGGTGAGCTGCTCGACTCAAAACAGTGCACATCCCGATAACCACGCCTTAATCAATTTTGCACATGAGCAAGAACAACCTATTTCATCGATCGCCCTTCGCGGTGTTGCCACCCCACCGATAGTGTGGTTGGTGTGGTTTATCACAAATTGCACTTCCACCCCCAAGTGTAACGTTGTCCTTAATTGGAGGACACGTCTTCTTTTGGGGACGTCGACTCTTTGACTTGAGAGACAACTTCCATCGCTTGGCTTCGTCATCTGAAGTTGCTTCTTGTGGGATGCTCAAACGAGACGCAACAGAAATTCTTTCAGTTTGAGCTGCGTCAGATGGCTCAGCACATTTCTGAACATTACTTGGAATTTGGGTTCACAGGAGCATCATGCCCCCGCCTTATGTATCATCTTGAATCCTCGCGAAGTCGGGCCAATCGGCACACGATATACGGATTTAACACCAGTGGGTCCCGCCCACTTGGTAAAATCCGGATTAAGTGTCAAATGGGGGATTTGAAGTCCGAAGTCACCTGCTATGTTATTGACGCAGAGACTTCCTATAACTTATTGTTGGTCGACTCGATTCACAATAACGCTATAGTCCTATCCACTCTTCATCGTCTCAAGTATGTAGACACAAATAATGAGGTCAAGACGGTGGTCGCGACAAACACCGCTTAAGGGATGGAGAATTATTTCACCGATTCCTCCTTTACTGAATGAGTCCAAATCAATCATCTACCAAGGCACGACAGCCGTGAAGAAGCCGATTCGCTTCCGCTTGATTATAGCGGAGGATTTGTTTTAAATAACATTGTACCCCTTGTAATCAATCTTGGCGATGAAGAATCGCCGATGAACATTGTAATTGGCAAATTGCCGATAAAGCAATAAATGACGATTTAGAGTACCCTCTGTCTTTGAATGATGCGATGACAGGTTTATATAACAATCCAGAGTTGCATCTACCAACTCGGTCATCTTGCTTTATACAAAAGCAATTCCGAGACTCCTTTGGGACAACACTCGTCATCCCGCAAAGATCGAGTATTGAAAAAGACTTGGTTTACTAAAAGGAGATGCAAAGTACAACGTAATCGCTTCTTAGAAGAAGATGAGGATAACGATGGGCCTATCCTCCACACATGCAGATATAGTCCAGAAACACTGGGTATCATGAAGAAGTGGGGGTACGACTTGACACGAGGGGAAGGTCTATGTTTCGGACGAGGTCCTCGAATCCCTCCTAAAGCGGCATATGTCCCAAAAGGGAAGCCAGATAACTACTACGCATTTAGACGAGGATTGGGATATAAATCCTCCTCAGAAGATGAATGCTCGTGGATGATCGGCGACCATTTACGATGAAGAAGCGGATACTCGTCGATTCTTGGTTTGGGATTCGACACTAGCCTCTGAGAAGCTTTCAAAGCTTTGATGTCAAATATGGCTACGATCGATCCCCGCTACTATGGAGAATGATGAAGAAATGCCAACATGGGAAGACCCATGGATCCATCAACTTCGAGCGGTTTGGGGATAGATTCAACAAAGAGAACCCCCACTAAGGACGAGGTAGTCCAAGTTAACATGGGTGACGAGGAACGCCCTAAGCTCATAAACGCCGCGAATAGTCTTCCTCTAAGAGAAGGAAGAGCTGATTGCCCTAATCAGGGAATACATCGACGTGTTTGCTTGGAGCTATGAGGACATGCCAGGACTCGACCCTAACGTGGCGACTCATCACCTCAACATCAAAGTGGATGTCAAACCCGTCAAGCAATCGCAAAGACGATTTCGTCCACAAATATTGCAAGCAATCGTTGACGAAGTAAAGAAACTCATAGAATCGGGGTTCATCGAGGAAATTCAACATCCGGATTAGGTGGCGAATATAGTCCCGGTCATGAAAAAGAATGGTTCGATTAGGATGCGTATGGAGCTCTGGAGACTGAGCATTTGCTTGCGAAAGATGACTTTCCTCTTCCAATCACTGATGTCATAGTCGACAACACGTGTGGATTTGAAAGAATGTCGTTCATGGATGGTTTCTCGGGTTACAATCAAATCAAGATGCACCCCGATGATGCCAAGCACCGACATTGAGCGCTATCGGTATATATTGCTACACGGCCATGCCATTCGCCTCAAAATGCCGGCCACATATCGTGAGCAATGACTAAGATTTTCCAGGATTATCTCCGGAAAACGGTCGAATGCTACGTCGACGACTTAGTCGTAAAAAGCCGTGACAGAGGAGATCACATTAAAGATCTTAGAACCGTATTTGAGCTCATGCGGACTCATCAGCTAAAGATGAATTCTGCCAAATCCTTCCTTGGGATGTCCAGTGGCAAGTTCCTCGGCTTTGTCATCACCGACAAAGGAATCCACGTCGATCTTGACAAAGTGAAGGCAATTCAAGAGTTGCAACCGCCAAGAAATCTGAGAGAACTCAGGGGGTTACAAGGGCGATTGGCATACATCCGACGGTTCATATCGAACCTATCTGGGAAGTGCCAACCATTTTCTAAGTTAAACAAGAAGGGCGTGTCGTTTATTTGGGACGACACCTGTCAGAAAGCGTTTGAAGAGATCAAGTCGTATCTCGCTAAACCTCCTGTTCTTGTTGCACCGCAGTCGGGAAAACCGTTCCTGATCTACGTCAAGGCAACGGATCACTCGTTAAGCGCCTTACTGTAGCGGGGGCGATGGCAGCGGTCCGCGAAGCAGTATATATTACGAGAACATTAGTGGGTTGAGTCTCGATACCCAATGGTCGAGAAGCGTTTTGCATTAGTGTTCGCGATTCGTAAAATGCGACACTATTTAGTCGGACGGGCGATTTATGTTATCTCTAGCGTAAATCCGGTCGAATATTTATGACCCAGCCTTCAATGAGTTGGCGTTTGGCGAAATGGGCTTTGCTTTTGTCCCAATATGACTTGCACTTCAAACAACGTAAGTCACCAAAGGACAAGCGATTTATGATCTCTTGGTCGCCACCGACAACGGATGCAGCTTGAGTTATAATGATGATCTTCCTGACGGTTCACGGTCAACACTACATCGCACCAACAAATATGGCGATCGACTTTGACGGAGCTTCGAGCTACCAACGCAAGTGCTCTCTGATGTTCTAAGATTTCCGCCGGAGTCGGCGTCGTCTTAGTTTCCCCGGGGAATCATGTCATGCCCCGTGCTTATTCGCTCACCGAACCTTGTTCCAATAATGTAGCCGAATACAACGCACTACTTATCGGGCTTAGTTTCGCCAAAGAGCTGGGGGTAGAATATCTCGAAGCGTACGGCGATTCGCAATTGATAGTGAAACAGATCCGTGGAGACTATGAAGTCAGAAATCCAGATCTAATTCCTTATCATCAGGTAGCTATTGAGATGGCGAGCTCGTTCGAAGAATTCTTTATCGAATATATCCCGCGCCTCCAAAACGCTTTATGCGGATGCATCGGGCGTAGCGTGTCGTTAGCACAACCTTCCGAGACCGAGCAGCTGGTTACGGTCAGGACTCACCAGCTCTTCGTATCAATATATGATGAGGTACGAGAAGATGAAGGGGTAATTACCAAAGAGGTACATACAACCCAAACCAAGTTGGAGCCCCGAGATTGGCGTTTTCCTATCATCGATTACGTCTTACATGGCATTCTGCCGGAAGACGTGAGGGAGAGAGAGTCAATCCCAAGAGCTCCAAGATTCTTTTATGACACGGAAACCCAGATGTTATATCGTCGAGGGTACGATGGTCTTTTACTCCGATGCCTTTCAAACAAAGAGGCAGAAGAGGTCCTTCGGGAAGCACACGAAGGTGAATGTGGTGCGCACTACCGGTCCCAAACTCTACGATCGAATCAGAGAATGGGCTACTTTTGGCCCACAATGATTAATGACGCAATGAGCACGCCGAAATGCCACGCTGCGGTCAAATTCACGCAAATTATATGCATCACCTCCCCGAAAGCGCTTGCATCCTTCTACCACATCCTCGCCATTCGAGACATGGGGATGGGCGTTGTGGGTCCTATTTTTCCGCCATCGCTAAGGGAGATCGGTTTATTCTAGCGATCACCGACTACTTCTCCAAGTGGGTCAAGCAATCCCGCTAAAAGAAGTAAAGGCGAAGTACCGCCATTAATTTATCAAACACCATGTCATCTATCGACATGGTGTCCCAAACGGATCGTGCATGACAACGGTCCCCAATTCATCGCCAATTCCTTCATCGGGTTTTGCGAAATTCAAGATACAAGATGTCTCGCCGACACTTATAATCCAAAGAAGAAATGGATTAGCCGAGGCGCTCAACAAGACAATTATCAAGATTTTGTCGAAGCTTGTGAAGAATAACAAGCGAGACTGGGACGATAAGCTCGGAGAAGCACTCTGGGCATATCGCACAACGGTACGTACGCCAACAGGAGCTACCCCGTACTCTCTGGTCTACGGTGTGAAGCAATTCTCCGCTGGAAATCCAGATTCGCTCTTCGCGACGCTCTTCAACAGAGATGACGACCAAGAACAACATCGTAAACGCCTCAAGAGCTTGAGATGTTAGATGAGAAGTGCCCGAGGCTCAACAAATGCATTGAGTTCTATCAGCCGATGTCGAGGGCTTTCAACAAGAAAGTTCGACAGAGAACCTTTAAGGAGGGAGATCTCGTCCTCGCTGCTTGACGGCCGATAATCCTCACCTCTAAAAAGAAAGGTAAATTTGAACCCAATTGGGAAGGACCGTTTGTAATAGACACGCCTATTCAAACGAGCATATCGCCTCATCACCTGAGAATGGCGGCCAGGCAATTAATCTTAGATAAATGGGAAGTTCTTGAAGAAATATTACCCTTAGTATCTTCAGGATAACCCATTGTTACGGGAAGTTCCTCAGGGAATAACCCTAATTTGTTGTGTTTTCCTCCAAAATTCTCTCACCGATCAAACTCATTGACGGTGGGCCCACTAAAAATCTCTCTGGTCCAACCACCAGCAAAATCCCCTCTCGATTCCTCTCACAAACGAGAGGTCCACTTTCAAATTTCGGTTAGCAATCCTATAAAAGCCAAAGCTATCTCAGACTCTTCCAAGATTCTCGTGAGTGGAGACCCCACTCTTAGTTTCTCATCGGGAAATAGAATACATTCTTCCTTTCCCACATTCACCTGGAGATAGGACACATCCTTCCTCTTCAGAAGCAAGAGATAGAATACATTCTTCCTCTCTTGTCTTAGATTCTGAGTGGAGATCCCGCCTTAGTTTCGCTTTCAAGATTCTCGAGTGGAGACCCCACTCTTAGTTTCTCATCGGAAATAGAATACCTTCTTCCTTTCCCACATTTCACTTGGAGATAGAATACATTCTTCCTCTCTTGTTCATCATTTCACCCCGGAGATAGGAGACAAGATCCTCCTTCCTCTCCATCAATAAGAGATAGGATACAAAACCTTCCTCTCTTGTTCATCATTTCACCCCGGAGATAGGAGACAAGATCCTCCTTCCTCTCCACCTTCGGGAAATAGAACACATTCTTCCTTTCCCACATTTCACTTGGAGATAGAATACATTCTTCCTCTCCAGAAGCAAGAGATAGGATACAAAACCTTCCTCTCTTGTTCATCCTTCGCCCGGAGATAGGAGACAAGATCCTCCTTCCTCTCCATCAATAAGAGATAGGATACAAAACCTTCCTCTCTTGTTCCTCATTTCACCCCGGAGATAGGAGACAAGATCCTCCTTCCTCTCCACCTTCGGGAAATAGAATACCTTCTTCCTTTCCCACCTCAATCAATCTTAAACGGTTGATGGGTCTCGGTCAAAGGCGACACCAAGATTCATCTTGGGGTATTTTATCCCAAGCCTAAGAAGGGATAAAGTCAGCGCCTCACAGCGTTGCGGTTTAGTCTTTCTCCGTCGGAGAAGACACCAGAGTTCGATTCGGGTATTTTATCCCTAAGCCTAAGAAGGGATTAAGCCAACGCCACCACGCTGTCGTAGTCTATTCCCGTGATAAAAGACGGCTTCACGATTCAACATCGTAGCATTAAGTCTAAGAGAGTTTCATTCTTTTAGCACAACGCTGTGTGTAGAACGGATTTAGATAATCTACATGCTAGCCCAACTCAAGCGGTAGTTGGTAAAGGCTCATCAAACCCGCTGAAGGTCGGGTTGGCCAATAACCCTAAAGTCAGCGCCTCACAGCGTTGCGGTTTAGTCTTTTTCCGATTAAAGAAGACACCAGAGTTCGATTCGGGTATTTTATCCCAAGCCTAAGAAGGGATTAAGCCAACGCCACACGCTGTCGGACGATCTCTTGCCCGTAAAGAGTACCAAGCCTATGTATTCAATATCATAGCAACAAGTCTAGAAGAGTTTCATTCTTTTAGCACAACGCTGTGTGTAGAACGGATTTAGATAATCTACATGCTAGCCCAACTCAAGCGGTAGTTGGTAAAGGCTAATCAAATCCGTTGATGGTGAGGGTTTGCCAAAATCCTATAAGTATTATGGTTAATTATTTCTAACGAAATAAAGAATCATAATAAAACATAAAAGAGGATGGAAATATGTTTTATTGATAAACGATCGGTTACACAAATTCTCTAAACATCAAATTTGTAACAGCAAATTTGCTGCTTTAGCTCAGATACTTTATTGTGGAAAGCTTGTTGGAGTTCCTCCACGGCTTCGACCACGAAAGTCTCCTCGCCGCTATTAAGGGTCTTTGCGGTCTCCTCCTCGACTTGACCGGCTTACGCTTTGAGAACTCAAGCTTCTGACATGACCGCAAGAGTCTCCTCCTTGTTGGCCTTCGCCGCCTTCAAGATGATCGACTCTCCTCGCCGCTTGAAGTTCCTGTTCGAGCTCTACTATTCTCGCTTCTCCAGCAGCGACACAAGACTGAAAATGTCCCACGGAAGTTGAAACTTCAGCGACAGCAGTCTCCAAATGATGTGCCTCGGTCTCACAGATCTCAACTTCGAGTCCAAGAAAACGCCGCATCACGCCAAGCCGCCGCGAGCCTCGCTCGCCTCCACATATGAGGAAAGCCCTACGCCTCAAAATCTTGCACCTTGGAGCTTAACCTCCAAATGGTCAAGGTCATCGGCAATAGCCTGGGCCAACTCTGAATAACCCGCCTCTCGTATCGTGGTTACCCTAGGATCGAGGAATGGTCGGAACTGACGAAGAGAAAGCCTGGTACCGAGAAGTGTGTCTACCACTATGGCCAAATAGGAAAAGAACGAACGAATTTCCACCCGGATAATAAGCCGAGATGGATCGCCGCCGACATCAAAGTTTCACTAAGTCACGAAGAGTCGTGACAGGCCCTGCGAAAAGGAAGAAAAGGGTTAAAACCCCCCAAAACAAAATCAACATGAGTATTGGCAGCGGAAGGGATCATACCTGTAGAGCCAGCTCCTTGCCCTAATGAAACCGTGGCTTGGCCCGGCGGTCGGTGGCGCATCGACAGCCTCAATCGGTATCTCAACACCGCCGTCGACATATCAGCGGTTCGCGGTGACTCTGGAGGAATAATAGCCTCAATGTCACCAGGACGAGTCTCTGTTATCAAACGGGAGATATTTTCAATCATAGGCGTACTATTTAAAATTGAATAGTCCTATGATTATCGTGGAGGGAGTTTTACCTTCAAAGGAATCGCCGATATCCTTAGGAATTCCTAACTCAAGCTCAAGATCGCTGTGAGGAGGAGCGCCCCGGTAAATCGCGATCAAATCCTCAAGTCCTCCATCAAAAAGCCGCATAAGAGTGTGAAGTATAGATGAGAACCGCAGGAAACAAATTTCGTGTCTTTGCAAGTGCCGTCCGTAAAAAAATACCAATGTTAGACGGCCGGATTTTCCAATCCTGGTCCTATGTTGGTATTCGGGCTCTCAGATCCATGGCTCAGTACTTGCTCCACAAAGGCTGGGCGGCAAAGTCGAGGAAGGAAAATCAAATTGACATCCCCACCAAATTCTCCCCGCACGTGAGGAAATCGTGAGATTCATAAAAGAGCCTGATAATCATAAGGTTATGGGTTAGCCAAACATTACCCCCATCACCGGCAGAGTCTTCGCTTGTCGAATCCAGGTTAATGGTCTGAGAGGCAGGGCGAGATCTATGGACAAGCCTCTTTCGCTTAAGAGGAACTCCATTGCGGAGTTTGTCCCCATCGCAAGGGCGGACCGCATCCCTGTCCAGTACGCCTGAAAAGATAGATCAGAGTCAGACTAGGATACTATCGAGGGGAATAATAAGAGTAAAGGAGAGTACCAGAGTCCTCTTCATGAGTTACAATCTCCTCCTCGGTCATCTCCTCAAGTATCGCCACTAACTATGAATTTCCCCATCGGACACATGCGATTCGCGAATCTGGCGGCTTCTTACGGGCTCGGCGGCTTCACGAGCGGCGAGTGTCATTTCGGGAAGCCTCTTGACCTTCGATTCGTCAAGGGACTTCACGAGGCGAGTTCCTGGCGGCCAAAAGCCAAGCTGCGGTATAAATATGTCGACTCAACTTGCGATCGGTACACGGGAGGCTAAACTTAGCATCGGTACAACCCGCTATACTCCATTACCACGCCTCGACACCATCGATCAAACCGCCGCGAAGTCCGAGCTCCCGTTCGGTTCCCAACGTAAAGCCGGTCGTGAACCGAACCGACGAAATAAACGAAGGGAAATAAGGCTCAATGTAGCACTTTCGTTTCTCACTTTCGAGAAATAAGATAACCAGTCGGATGTTGGTCGACCAATTAAAGCGATAGCGTCAAGTAAAGTCCGGTTCATTTTATGTCTCTCCTCATCAATCAAGGCCTCCCGTCTTGGCCGGAGAACCGAGGAAAACACCTACGTAAGATCCAACCCTTGTGGATTTGTACCGCCTGCATCGCTAAAAATCCGCCCTTGCCATTTACATTTCTCTAAAGATTGGATAAAAGGACAGACGGATCGCAAGCTTATTTGTCATCATGTCAGTCGATGAAGGACGAACCGTGCCATCAAGTAGGTGTCTGGCGGTTCCACCTTGACATGAGGAATCTCACCGACGGTTTGCTTTTCCTCGAGTAAAGGCGGTGGCTATTTGTGAAGTCCCGATGAATGTTAGCCACCATCACCGAAGAAGAGACAGCCTTCTTATGAGCGGTGAGCTGCGGGATAGAGTACCTCTAGCGGCAAAGCGTCGCTAGGCGACGGCATCACACATTTCTTCAACCGATGGCGAGGAAGCCGGCTAAGAGAGTCATCGGCGGATCGTTTCTTGCATGCCATAAGAAGGTCGATAACTTGGTCCCTCGCTGAAAACCATACTCCGTACTACTCGGGTATATGACTTAGCCGACTTTTCAATCAACTCATTAACCTCGAAGGGGTAGAAGGAGCCGACTCACAAATCGCTCATCGAATCGTTCTCGGATGTTTGAACAAATAATTGGCGAACCGCTTCGTGCTTATAATCGACTTCCTCTTCTTGGCGGCTCTATCATTGCTAGAGCAATGTGATAATGGCACGTGAGGTCCCACAGAGTGTCATAACGCCAGCAAAGTAGCCTTGATCGGCCCAATCAGCGGCGGAAGGGAAATATTCCCGATAGAGCATCCTTCCCATAGGCAAACACGAGACCGGTGCATCTCGTGCAAAGCCGGTCAAGTTAAGCCATGCGGTTAAGAATGTGTTGAATCGGGATCATAAAGCTCCGATAAAGCGAAGAAGTGGTTGGTACCGACGGAGCCCATACATGGTGGCACTAACAGCAAAGATATAAACCACAGCACGAAGGTCCTCGCCCATCGGCCGAGAACGCGACTACCGACGAGTCCACCAATGCTTATCTGAGAATGAACCCGGTAGAAGAATCTATGACCGATGCGGCATCTCCGTCCCAACAAGGCAAGGCGATTCTTCAAAGTCGACCGGTGTGAAATGCTCATCACGAGGCGGAGAGTCGGTCCCAATATACCGAGTGCGGTCAGATAACTTCGGCCTCTCGAGTGAACCAGAACCGATCGATGGGTGATAAACCCGCAATGAATGCCGCCACGCCCTCCGCCGCACCACGACATTTTCCGTGCGGCATACGATGGCGTAACTTCGGTCAAACAACGGTGCAGGAACCCAAAGAGATATAAACCACAGCACGAAGGTCCTCGCCCATCGGCCGAGAACGCGACTACCGACGAGTCCACCAATGCTTATCTGAGAATGAACCCGGTAGAAGAATCTATGACCGATGCCGCGATCTCCCGGCCCCAACAAGGCAAGGCGATTCTTCAAAGTCGACCGGTGTGAAATGCTCATCACGAGGCGGAGAGTCCACCCCAATATACTGTGGTGCCCGATAACTCTACCGAAAGTGAACCAGAACCGACCGATGGGTGATAAACCCGCAATGAATGCCGCCACGCCCTCCGCCGCACCACGACATTTTCCGTGCGGCATACGATGGCGTAACTTCGGTCAAACAACGGTGCCGAGGAACCCAAGGGAGATATAAGAATCCACCATCATCCTTGTGCGACCATTGCTCACTCTCAATGAAAGTCGATCCGGTCCTCGACGAGTCGCCAAATAAATAGTCCGTCTTACCCAAAGGCCGAAGAACCGCATCTTCTCGAGTGGCGCGTCGATCATCAACGACCTCAACATCGAGAATTTCCCCAAGTACCAATCGGTCACCTCCGCGATCCGGCCTAAACCGGGCTAAAAAGAATAGCGGGTCAGAGGAGGAGAACTGGTCACCACGACGCCCATCAACCGCATGCGAAGGAAGCGCACTGCAGGGATACTCAACCGAAAAGATAAAATCGAATGAGTCAGCATCAAAGAAACATATATATAAGGCGTTGAATTCATCTCACGAAATTAGGTGAGATAGAGTCCTGACCTTATAATGGAAGATCAATCCCGAACACACTACGGATGAATTCGATAATATACCCGTCACATAAAATAACGGCGTATTCTATCCATCGATCGTAGTGCGCCGGAATCGCTCCCCATCGTCGGTAGAAATATAGCGTCGACCCTCACAAAGGAGGAGTCAAGGTCGTATGCAGCATCGATTCTCACAAAGGAGAAATCAAGGCTATATGGGCGTCGTTCCCCACGAAGGAGGAATCAAGGCCATGCAATTTATAAATACAAGTTGTGAATGAGCAATTTAACATGAAAACCTCACCAGCGAATGAGGGTGGCGCGTCATCGCGAGACGGAGTGGACGGTCGGCTCCTCGGAGCGCGTGATCTTCCCGACGACATCGAAAACTGCAAAAGTACGACGAAAAGTCAAATACACAATTGAAAATCAACAAATAAAGTGTCAGAAAAAGAAGAGATCGACACCGATGGGCAATCAGCCCGACGAACGCCGAATAGCCGGCCATGGCGCCGCATATTTCAAATACCGCATGGGCGCTGGCGTTGGCGCTCTACCGCTTCACCGCGGGCGCCGGTGACAAAGAGCCGCGGCGGGCGCCGGCGCCAGCGCCTACCGCCAGCCGGGCGGGCGCCGCACGCTACTGGCGGCGGAGGCTGGCGCTAGCCGCCGGACCTCGTCGGCCGGGCGCCGGCCGCCAAATGACGCCGCCGCCCCAACAAGCTCGCCCTCCTCACGGTCCGCCACCGCACGACAAGAAAAAGAAAAAAAAAGAGAAGAGAGAAAGAAAGAAAGAAAAGGGGCGCATATACCTCGTTGTTGGAGAAGAGATGAGACGGCGAGAAGCTTAGAGGAAAACAAGAGAGAAAGAGCATGTGGGGCCGCCTAGGTCAAGAGTAGGAGGGTATGGGTATTTATAACAACTCCTAATGGGCCCAAACCAATTCTAGTGGGACTCTAATCAGCCCCTAATTAGGAGTCCTAATGGAACCTTATCAGGATGTCAAAATAAGTGCCAAATTAGTCCGTTGATTGGCTCCTACCACCTCCGCTATATTTGGAAAGATTCGAAGATTTATTGAGAATAACACCCATGGATAGCGTCGGCGCCAATCAACGCTACGCCTAATCCTACTCAACTAGGATTATGAGTATAAGCTGTTTCCTAATTTGTGAGAAGTTCGGAAGAATATTTTCACAAAAAAAATATTCTTAGGGATGACTCGATCGCACGGATTATATCGCCGCCAATCAACGCCGCCTAATCCTACTCCAACTAGGATTATGAGTATAAGCTGTTTCCTAATTTGTCGAGAAGTTCTAAGAATATTTTCACAAAAAATATATTCTTAGGGATAACTCGATCAAGACGAATTGCGCCGACGCCAATCAACGCTACGCCTAATCCTACTCAACTAGGATTACGGTATAAAGCTGTTTCCTAATTTATCAAGAAATTCCGGAAGAATATTTTCACAAAAATATTCTTAGGGATAACTCGATCAAGACGAATTGCGCCGACGCCAATCAACGCCGCCTAATCCTACTCAACTAGGATTATGAGTATAAGCTGTTTCCCAATTTAATGAGAAGTTCCCGAGAATATTACCATGTTCTTAAGGATAACTCGATAATCTTCAATTTCCTCCGTGGAAAAATTGATTCGACGAGGCTTATATGGTAGAACAGCGTTCTACCTTGAAAGAACTCCCCATCGTCGATTCGCATCACCGAGGGCCTACCAATCAAGAATTGAGGATCGAACAAATCCCGTGAAGAATACCTCCCATCGTGGATGAATACACTCCAACAAGGAGTAATACAAGAGCGACGCCAACCGACGCCGCCGACGAAGGATTCACCGATCAACGGTTCGATCCACGAAGATCGCGACGCCACCAACGCTGCACTCGCCGATTAAAGGCTAAAACCCATATAGTTTGAAGCCAATTAGCGTCGTAGTGAACAACCCACCGACACGAAGTCAACAACAAATGAACTCAATTAGCTTCTGATTCGAAATTCCAACAACGGTCAAGCAATAAATGCAAGATCGCGAACACCCCCGTGTATCCTACAAAGTACCGAGAACCCGAGAATTGGAGGAATCAAATCTGCAGCCAATCTCAAAAGAAATTTATCTACCGACTTCGCCAAGATCTCACAACGGTCGACAAAAATGCAAGATCGTAATACCTTCAAAGAATCCTACAAAGCACCGGAAAGACCGAAAGGGTGGAGAGATCAAACGCCAAGGTCATTCACAAGTCCCATCACGCATCGAAGGGTGAAGGGCTCATCATGTCAAAGCATCCCGCATCGCCAAAGAATCGACCGAGACGCTTTGGAGGGGTATCGTGGGCATAAAAATTGCTTGTCAATACCCGAAAGACTCGTGAACGATGGGTTGACAACCGACGATCCATTCGACAAACCGACGCCGCGATAACGCTGCGGAAGCGGGTTGACGAACACATGAAGTGGGTCACGAGGCGCATTTAATCAACGAGACTACGGTTATGGAATGAATCCAACAAGCGAAGCTTCAGCGAGATCGATCGGATTCGAACGCCAACGAGATCGGATTTGAACATCAACCGATCGCCACTTAAACCGCTGACGGATGAAACCAATCAAAGCGAACCAGCGGACTTAGAACGACGACAACAAGATCTGAATGGACGCCGCGAAAAGTCCGAAACCAAACCGAAGCCAAAGCGGCGTCCGGCGAAACCGGACACCGTTTGGTGTCCGACAAACGGACACCAAATGGTGTCCACGGACACCAAATGGTGTCGGTCAAGGCCGACACCATAGGTGTCCGCTAATGGTGTCCGCCGGACACCAAATGGTGTCCGCCGGACACCAAATGGTGTCCACGGACACCAAATGGTGTCCGCCGGACACCAAATGGTGTCCACGGACACCAAATGGTGTCCACGGACACCAAATGGTGTCCGCCGGACACCAAATGGTGTCCACGGACACCAAATGGTGTCCGCCGGACACCAAATGGTGTCCACGGACACCAAATGGTGTCGGTCAAGGCCGACACCATAGGTGTCCGCTAATGGTGTCCGCCGGACACCAAATGGTGTCCACGGACACCAAATGGTGTCCGCCGGACACCAAATGGTGTCCACGGACACCAAATGGTGTCCACGGACACCAAATGGTGTCCACGGACACCAAATGGTGTCCGCCGGACACCAAATGGTGTCCACGGACACCAAATGGTGTCCGCCGGACACCAAATGGTGTCCACGGACACCAAATGGTGTCCACGGACACCAAATGGTGTCCACGGACACCAAATGGTGTCCACGGACACCAAATGGTGTCCACGGACACCAAATGGTGTCCGCCGGACACCAAATGGTGTCCGCCGGACACCAAATGGTGTCCGCCGGACACCAAATGGTGTCCACGGACACCAAATGGTGTCCACGGACACCAAATGGTGTCCGCCGGACACCAAATGGTGTCCGCCGGACACCAAATGGTGTCCGCCGGACACCAAATGGTGTCGGTCAAGGCCGACACCATAGGTGTCCGCTAATGGTGTCCGCCGGACACCAAATGGTGTCCACGGACACCAAATGGTGTCCGCCGGACACCAAATGGTGTCCGCCGGACACCAAATGGTGTCCGCCGGACACCAAATGGTGTCCGCCGGACACCAAATGGTGTCCACGGACACCAAATGGTGTCCACGGACACCAAATGGTGTCGGTCAAGGCCGACACCATAGGTGTCCGCTAATGGTGTCCGGCTAATGGTGTCCGCCGGACACCAAATGGTGTCCACGGACACCAAATGGTGTCCACGGACACCAAATGGTGTCCGCCGACACCAAATGGTGTCCGCCGGACACCAAATGGTGTCCACGGACACCAAATGGTGTCCACGGACACCAAATGGTGTCCGCCGGACACCAAATGGTGTCCACGGACACCAAATGGTGTCCGCCGACACCAAATGGTGTCCGCCGACACCAAATGGTGTCCACGGACACCAAATGGTGTCCGCCGGACACCAAATGGTGTCCGCCGACACCAAATGGTGTCCGCCGACACCAAATGGTGTCCGCCGACACCAAATGGTGTCCACGGACACCAAATGGTGTCCGCCGACACCAAATGGTGTCCACGGACACCAAATGGTGTCCGCCGGACACCAAATGGTGTCCGCCGGACACCAAATGGTGTCCACGGACACCAAATGGTGTCCACGGACACCAAATGGTGTCCACGGACACCAAATGGTGTCCGCCGGACACCAAATGGTGTCCGGCCGGCCAAGAAACTCCCCCCCTCTCTCCCTCTTGTTTTCCTATAAATAGTGAGGGGGGGTGCTCATTTGCAGAGGCTGGATTTTTGGAGATTGGATTTTCGATATTCTTGAGAGAGCTCGCGAGATCCACGAGCCGTCGACACTGCAGTCCGAGCAGCCGTGACGCGTCGAATCTACAAACCGCGAGGTAGCGAACTTCGGTGCGATACGGATCGTATTGTGATTTCTCCTAGTAGATCTCACCGCTCGGCGATCCTCTCCTTCGTGAGGCGATCCCCGGCGATCCTCTCCTTCGCGGAGTGTGATCCTCAAAGGCCGCTTCCTTCGCGGAAACGAGCCCTTCACGCCTCAGAAGTTCCAACCCGGTTTCCACTGGATCGAATTGCGCGGTGGTCCACGGACGAATAAAAGTCCTCGACACGGGCAAAGAACCCATAGCGAGGATCCGTAAAATAGAGATCCTCGTGTTTGTTCACAAAAGGAAGAAGTTGTAATTTTGTTTTCATTATGCGCCTAAAATAAAAGGCATTTCTTTTGTTTTGAATTTTGTTGTAGGCCAACGAAGCTGTAAACAAGTTCAAACGAGCAATGAATAACAAACCAACTTTCCCCGCGAACAGTCGACAATCAAAGAAATGAAGTTTATTAGGGTCGACAAAGGTAAAATCTTTTTTTTTAATTTTTTATTTTTTTTATCCTAATTGTTTCTAATGTGAATGAACTATCTAAAGGGTGAAATTGAGAATACTAGAAAGAAGAGTTACCAACGCAATCGCTATCCAAAGCCTCGTTGGAGGCAAATCTTCAATCTTGATTCTTCAACTCTTAATCTTCAAGTTCCAAATTCCTTCACAAAAGAAAACACACAAAATAAGGAACCAAACTTAATCAAAATCCTACTTATGCAATAAGGAACCAAACTTAATCAAAATCCTACTTATGCACCGTTCCCCGGCAACGACGCCAAAAACTTGATGGGTATATTTTGAGTGATTACCTTAGTTGCAAGTATACAACTTATCAAGTTATAGTATAAAGATTATCGATCCCACGAGGAACGGGAAGTAGGAAGAGTTTTGTTCAAGTTTTGGTTCTCAAATTATGCGCATGACAATTAGGAGTTATTCAAATAAAATGAAAGTGAGAAAATGGTGAAAGTGGTTCGTGAGAGATAAGAGAGAGTGGATTGTGGATTATGTGCAATAAAACGAGGAAGAAAATGAGAGTGGAGATTTAGAAAATGTGTGTGATAAAGCGAGGAAGAAAATGAGTGTGAGGGGTTTAAAGATGGAAGTGGTAAAGTGAAAATAAAAGAAAATGAGTGTGAGAGAAGGAGGGTGATTGTGATTTGTGTGAAAAAAAGAAAAAGAAATCAAGAGAGGAGAAAGACAATTAAAGAAAAATAAACAAATGAAAAACAAGGATAAGAGGAAAATTAAGAATGTAAAGTATGGAGGATTAATTAAAGATATGAGGAATCTAGAGTAGATCCACTTAGCTTATCTCAATCTCACAAGAATGAGTTGGATTTGTTAGCTAGTTTCAAACAATCTCTAGGGATCCCACAAATATTAGCTCCACACTTAGAAAAGGGTAAATCCCTAGAGGGTTCTAGCCTCAAGGTGAATTAAAGAAAAGAAAAATCTATTCTAGAAAGTAAATACAAGAATTAAATACATTGCATGAAAGTAAATTGCATGAAAGTAAATTGCATGAAATTAAATTGCATGAAAGTAAATCTAAGCTACAAAGCAATTAAATGAACAAGAAAGAAAATGAAAAAGAAATAAAATAGAAACCAACAACTCCTGATCTTAATCTAATCCTCCTTTTGGTCCTTGGATTAGAAGAAGAGAAAGGAAATTGAAGGGGTGAAAAATTTCATTTATTGTGTAACAAAAGTTACAATTTTTGGAACGTCTTCTCAATTAAGAGTAACCCTCCTCTCCAAATGGAGTTTTTACAAAATATTTCACAATCTCAAGCCCTCACTCTACCCCTCTATTTATAGATAACAAGAATCTCTCATAACCTTTGGATTTGCCTTGGCCCCCAAGTAACACTCACAACCATAGGATTTAGGTTAGCCCCTAAACAACCCTCATAGCCATAGGATCTCTCTAAATAATCTAGACCATTGATTTAATCCTTGAGAGATGGGCTTTGTGGGCTTTATTTATTTTGTATTTAATTCCTTTAAGACTCTTGGGCTTCTTAGAATTTAACTTGGCCTTCAAATAATTAAATATATATCACTTAAATTCGGATTTCTGTCATAACTCACTGCTGCTGATGAAATTTTGAGAATCTGGTAATTTGAATGGCTCTGTCTCGTCGAGATAGGCGATTTTCATATATAATATGTTGAATTCTGCTTCCCGGATTGAGAGATATCGCCTTTTCTTTGTGGTTGACCATCCTGAGCACGAATTTGACTTTATTTTTTCCATATTTGATTTGATTCTCAATTGTAAGCCAAGTTATTAATAATTCTGACCAAGAAAGTAATGTGTGTTGAGATTTTGCTTCTAAACTTAGTCGTGGGCTTTGGATTTAGGCATTCTGGGCTTCATTAGAGATCTTTTGGGCTTGAAATAATCTTCATTTGGGCTCTTATTCAATAATACTCCATTAGCCTGCAAATTAAGATAAAAATAGTTATTAGCAGGATATTTATTCATATAAAATAGGTAATGAGGGTATAAATTTATAATTAAAATGTGATAATCAATTTTTCATCCTTGATACAACATGGTATACCTTCAGGATACTCTAATCATATCCCCATCATGTTGGATTCCTCTACCTCCATACCCAAGCCTCTTTTTAGATTTGAAAAAGTTTAACTCTCTCACAATAATATTAAACCTTTTATCTCTCTTTATTGGAATTCTTTCTCCTGTAAAACAAATCCAATTGATTCTTATGCCTTCAAGCAAAAACTTTTTCAAAGAAGAATTAAATGATGAAAAAAAATATATTTTTGGCTCCATCTCTTCTTCAAAGAAAAAAACTCTTGCCTCGTTAGATTCCTTATCTCACACTGAAAAATCAAGCCCCCTCTCTGAAAATGAACTGAAATCCAGGAAAGCTCTTAAATCTAATTTAAACTCCATTGCAAAGAATGAAGAAATCATGTGGAGACAAAGATCAAGAGTCCTATTGCTTAAGGAGGCTGATTCAAACACTTTTTTTTTAACAAAGTAGGATCAACTTATAGAAGAAAAAAATTTATTCCCAACCTCCTTTTCAATGATCACATTATCTCTTCAGATAAGGATAAGTAAAAAGTCTTCTATGATTTTTTTCTCAAATCTATTTTCTCGCCAAACGAACATCTTCTTTCAATAATGAATTGGAATAGCCTTTATCCAAATCTAACACAGTCCTTATCCTCTTTAGAGACTCCTTTCTCTCAAGAGGAAATTAGATTGATTGGTAGTATTTAGACTATACCCAGAAAAATACATGGCCCTAATGGTTCATGCTCTTTCAAGAATTATGGGACCTTATCAAACATGACCTTCTAAATATCTTTCAATCCTTGTATATTGATGCCTCTTCTCTCCACAAAATAAAATTCTCCCACATCACTCTCATTCTTAAAGTGGAGGGAGCAAGTACAGTGAAAGACTTCAGACCTATCACTCTTCTTAATGACTTCTTTAAAATTTTCACTAAGGTCCTTACTAACAGACTCTTCCCTTTCCTCTCTTCTCTATTTGACTCTTCACAATCAGCCTTTTAGAGTGGGAAATATACCTTAGACTCCATTCTTCTTGCTCATGAATTGATTTATCACTGCTCCACCAAGAAAAAAAAAAGTTTGCCTTATCAAAATAGATTTAATGAAAACTTTTGATTGTGTTAGTTGGTTCTTTAGACTATCCCTTTTATAAATAAGAGGTTTTGGACCAAAATGGTGTCATGGAATTCATCATGTTCTCTTATCATCAAAATCCTCCATCTTGATTAATGGAGTACCCTCCAAAACTTTCACTTGTGGCAGAGGCCTCAAGCAAACAGACCATTTATCTCCCATGCTCTTCATCTTAGTAGCTGGCTTCCTCAACAATATGCTTAAAAATAGTGTTTCATCTGGCAACCTATCTGAACTTCACCTCAAAGGAGAACTAAATAACATTAGATCTCTACAATTTATAGATGACACCCTTATCAATTTAGAGCTTTTGCTGAAGAAATATCTACCTTGAAAATAATTTTCTATCTTTTTGAGGAAGTCTCTGGGTTAGGAATCAATTATGCCTAAACTAGGCTTTACTATTTTGGTAAATCAATCAACAAGGGTCCTAACCTTACTAAAGCCCTCAATTGCTCCTATAACAAGCTTCCCTTCAAATATCTTGGCCTACCTCTCATAAAAGGATCCCTCTGTAAGCAGAATTGGTAATCTCTCTTGGATAAGTTCAATAGAAGATTATCCATGTAGAAAAATAGACAATTATCTATTGGTCGACGTTTAGCTCTCATAAACTTTGTTCTCACTTCTCTCCCCTTATATTTTTGGTCTTTTTTTAAATTACTAATTTTCTTATCAAGACAATGGATAAGTTAAGGAGAAATTTTCTTTCTTTCTTTTTTTTTGGGGTGGGCGCCGGGGGGGATGGGGGTTGTTTCATGTTCATCTAAGGGTAAGGCTCTAGCAAAGTGGGGAGTGGTATGCAAATCCAAACAAGAAGAGGGTTTTGGTGTGAAAAACCTCTCTGATTTCAATTTAGCTCTCCTATCCAAATGGTCTTGGAAATCCCTGAATTAAGAATCACTTGTTGGAAAAGTAATCTTCTTCTTATATTCTAATATTCATCCTAATTCTAGTGGAACACCATCAAAGCACTCATGCTCTAAATTCTGGTATGATATTCAGTTCTATAAACCAAGCCTTTTTGAGTCTAGTGCAATGGAAGTTAGATGAGGGTACAAACATCAGATTTTGGGAGGATAAATAGACTGAACTAATTTCTTTGGCTTGCAAATACTCACTAGCATCCTCTTTGGCTCTTCCGAAAAATATTAGTATCAGGTCACAAGGATTTTATCAAGGTGACTCATGGAGTTAGCACCCTTTCAACCGTAGACCAATCTCAGTGCATGAAAGAAATGAAGTTTCAAAATTGATGAGCTTCCTCAATTCCTTATCTATACTGTTACACACTTGTCTTGACACTTCTGGGTGGCTCTTTCATGCATCTGGTAATTTTACAGTTCAGTCCTTACATAAAATCATCAATGACGGTAGTTTATTATGTAGTCATTATAAATTTATTTGGAAATCTATAGTTTCAAATAAAGTCAATATCTTTTTTTTGGGGTGGGCCGGGGATGGGGGTTGTTTCATGTTCATCTAAGGGTAAGGCTCTAGCAAAGTGGGGAGTGGTATGCAAATCCAAACAAGAAGAGGGTTTTGGTGTGAAAAACCTCTCTGATTTCAATTTAGCTCTCCTATCCAAATGGTCTTGGAAATCCCTGAATTAAGAATCACTTGTTGGAAAAGTAATCTTCTTCTTATATTCTAATATTCATCCTAATTCTAGTGGAACACCATCAAAGCACTCATGCTCTAAATTCTGGTATGATATTCAGTTCTATAAACCAAGCCTTTTTGAGTCTAGTGCAATGGAAGTTAGATGAGGGTACAAACATCAGATTTTGGGAGGATAAATAGACTGAACTAATTTCTTTGGCTTGCAAATACTCACTAGCATCCTCTTTGGCTCTTCCGAAAAATATTAGTATCAGGTCACAAGGATTTTATCAAGGTGACTCATGGAGTTAGCACCCTTTCAACCGTAGACCAATCTCAGTGCATGAAAGAAATGAAGTTTCAAAATTGATGAGCTTCCTCAATTCCTTATCTATACTGTTACACACTTGTCTTGACACTTCTGGGTGGCTCTTTCATGCATCTGGTAATTTTACAGTTCAGTCCTTACATAAAATCATCAATGACGGTAGTTTATTATGTAGTCATTATAAATTTATTTGGAAATCTATAGTTTCAAATAAAGTCAATATCTTTTTTTTTTTGGCTCATCTCTAAAAGGAAGCTACACACTAAACAGAACCTGATAGACAAAGGATGGACAGAGGATCCAAACTACCGTTTTTGTTCTTCTGCCAAAAAAACTGATGAGCATCTCTTTTGTTACTGCCCCCTATGTGAAAGAGATTTGGTATTTCTTTTTTTCAATTCTTTCAACAATGAGTCATGGCTAAAGGACTTTCAAGGTGTTACTGATTCTCATGGGGATTTCTTCATTGATGAAACTGAAGAATTTAGTCTCTTGCTTTCCCTGCTTTGTGCTGGTTGACCAGAAATATTTTAATCTTTAATCAACTATCGATTACTTATGCAAAGGTAGCCTCTAATGTGGATCATTTCATCATATTCTAGTCAGAAAACTCATCAAAGAAGGAACCAGGAAAGATAACTAATGCAATCAAGGAGAAGGATACGCACATCCTCCTACAGAACGATGATGAAGCTGTGATTGGAGACAACTTCTAGTGCTCTATGTCTGCCAAACTTTTGGATGTTCAATTCTGCAATGTTGTTTAGTTCTTTTGTGCTTTACTTTCTCTCACCAAAACACTGTGTAGCTATAGGGCTAGAGATGATAGCTCTGGACAAACTTGTTTGATTTGTGGTTTGTGCTCATCTATGCGATCTACAAACTTGCTACATTCTTTGCAATGGGTGATGTCAAAAACTGCTCCTCATACATGGATGTAGTTTCAGTTTTTAAATCACATGCTTCAATCCTTAGATAAACTCAATTTTGAGTCCCTTATGTGTGTGTGTACACTTGGTACCAAGCACGAAATTGATACTTGGTAGTAAGGTGGATAATTAAATGAGTGGATAATAAGTGACTACATCACTACTAAGCATTAAATTTGGTGCTTAGTATCATGCTTAGTATCAAGCATACCCATATATATATATATATATATATATATATATATATATATATATATATATATATATATATATATATATATATATATATATATATATATATATATCAAGGCTCCTATAAACTTAAGTTATAAGTTAATAGGAAATAGTATATACCAACTTTTGTATCCATTGATATTGCCTTGGGATCCGTGAAATCAAGAGATGCACAAATCTCAAAGTTGGCTTTATATCTTTCCACGGATCCCAAGGCAACATTAATGAATAGAAAAGTTGGTGTATGACTATTCCCTATACACTTAAGTTTATAGGAGTCTTGCTCTATATATATATATATATATATATATATATATATATATATATATATATATATATATATATATATATATATATATATATATATATATATATATATATATATATATATATATATATATATATATATATATATATATATATATGCTATAGAAATAATCAAGTGTTAATCACATTCAACTGGCTGACACATGTCTCAAGCAGACTACACACTGACTCGACCTAGATACAATGACTTCTCGTCCCCCTCAAAGGCCCAGACGAAAGGCGTTCCTTCTCGTCTCCCTGGAGGGTCGAGATGAAATATGTCTTTTATCGACCCTCTGGTAAAGCTAAGATGAAAGGCGGTCATTCTCGAACCCTTCGCCGACAGCCAATCACCATCACATTAAATGCACGGTCGGAGTCATCTTTACATCCTCCCCGAAAGTCTTAATGACTCATCGGACTTTATCAGCATCGTACTCCCCCTGTCACCATCGCATTAATCACAAGGGTGACTCGTTCCACCCACGGCCGACACCTGTAAAGTCTCAGCCGAATAAGCTAACTTCCTGGACTCGGCCGAGATTACATAAATACCCTCGTCAGCTCAGTATAAATAGGCACATCGCCTACTGACTAAAGGTACGTAATTTCTACACACTTAGAGAACTATATCAATTCTTTTCTCCCCTTTAGATCATAACTAACTTGACCATCGGAGGAACCCCCGGAGAACCCAACTCCGACCCTTTTACGTATTGTTTGTGTGCATGATCAAATCCTCTATTCAATAATCAACCATCAGAGAAGATTGAGGAATCCTAAAACTCTTCATAATCTACACTAAATTTCCCTATTTGATATCTGACATCAATAGTTTGGCGCCCACAGTGGGGCCTCTTTTTCTTCTTTATACAAGATGGCTAGTTCTGATTATCCAGATCGATCATCAATTCCTCCTACGGAAGAAACACATAATGCGGGTACATCACTAAAGCCAAACTGGAGAAATTCACCCGAAGAATCTCTCGATCTCTTCAACAACAGTTCGATTACCTCACAGACGAACTTCTTAGCAGGATTCCTCCTTAGCAACCTTCTCCATTGTTCATTGCTCCTCCCCCTGGAGGCCAATCTGAACAGCAAGCACCGGAGGAGCGCACTGAATATACCCCTCCTCCACCTCGCCAACAGACTCGTTCTGCCGCACATCCCTGACAATCGCCGCAGCATAAGGAGGCAACTGGTAAGAGTCCTAGTCTCGGCCATGAGCATGCCACATGGACGACGTCGCGTGGCGCCAGATACCTCCACACTGCTCCAGGCCCCTCCACCAATAGTTTTGCATCTGGTTACAACCGGACATTCAACACCGTCGAAGACGCCATTGGTGGGAACACTCCGCTTGACGACTGGATCATGAACACTCCATGCGCCATGTTCAAAATGCCACATATTGAGAAATACAAAGCCGAAGGAGACCCGACGGAGCACACGCAAAACTTCTATGATCTGATGCTTATGCAGCAAGAGAGCGATCCGATCATTTGTAGAGCTTTCCCTGTCACCTTGATGGGAAGCGCTAAGATGTGGTGGAACTCATTGGATAAAAAGTCCATCCACAGCTTCGAACAACTCAGCCAAAAATTTATACATTATTTTTTGGGCGATTCTAAGTAGAAGGCACCCTCCTCCGTCTTGCTGCAGATAAGCCAGAAATCCGGGGAGAGTCTCAGGGATTATTTCAAGAGATTCCTAGCCAAAAGGCTAGAAGTTCAAGATCCTAGCAACATGATCGCCATGGCCGCGATCTCTGCAGCACTAGAGGACGATAAGTTGGCTGACACACACACCATAGACCCGGTGACCAACTTTGAACAGCTAATGGCATGAGTTCAAGGACACGTGGATGCGAAAGATAGTCAAGCCCACAAGAAGGCAGCCAGAAAAGCGACAGCTGAAGCAGAGTCCTCAGGACAGAAGGATCCCCCCGAAACTGACTCCAAGCCAAACAGGGCCGGCAAGAGAGATTGACGGTAGGGTTGTCATAAAATGTAAAATATTTCAGAGAATACCTCCACAAAATGTAATTAAACTGTACAGACCCTTTCGTAAATAAGAAATATGTTGTACTGTGTACTAACCTGTATGCAGTTCTTGCCACTCAATCTTCATCGACTCGGCAATGCAGACCCAAGACATTGACGTCATTCTCATGAATAAGCCCAAGGCACATACCCAGGACCTTGGTGTCATTTCGAGTAAGCCCAAGGCATGAGGTCGAGTCGTCCCCAACTTGGTTGACTCCGATACGTAAGACCTTGGTACCCATTCGAGATAAAACCAAGGCACGTCTCAAACTCGGTCGACTCTGATACATAAGACCTTGGTACCCATTCGGGATAAAACCAAGACATGTCATCAACTCGGTCGACTTCGACACAAAGACCTTAGTATCATTTTCATGAATAAACCCAAGGCACGTGCCTAAGACCTTGGCACCCATTCGGGATAAAACCAAGGCACGTCTCAAACTCGGTCGACTCCAACTCGTAAGACCTTGGTATCCTTTCAAAATAAAACCACGGCACGAAGCCAAGTCACCTCGACCTAAGAGTTTCTCAAAGTGTTGGCGTCCACTCGAAATGCCCCTAAAATTTGAAGCCTAACTTATACTCGGTCAAAGCAAATTGCGGATACTTAAACATATGAGAACGCAATCACAAAGGTACACAATTCAAATTGACAAAAGTGAACCTTTTTTCATTCATATATTCAAAATACTTACAATAGAAAAGTATTTACAAAAATAAAAAAAGGAGGAAAAAATACATATGAGCCCCTAAGGGGCCTAACCCGGAGCGGGTGCCGAACTCGAAGCTGGAGCAACACTGGGAGTTGGAGCAGAACTTGAGACTCGAGGGGCGGCAGTAGTAGAAGTCGGAGGAGGAGATAACCGAGGCTCGGACCCGACCTCTTCGTCCCCTTCCTCTTTGGGCTGGCTCACCCAACTATCATGGGCTAAGTCCTCACCTGGTCCATGAGCCGACTCTTCAACATCTTCATCCCCATTCTCGTCATCGAGCACAAGCCCCCCCTCCTCTCCTCTCTATCTCTTGCAGAGCGCTAAGGTAATTAGCCACTCGAGGGTGATAGTGGAACCGTTCAGGATCGATCTTGAGCTCGGCTAAAAGCTGCTTCTTCAGATAGTCGAACACGGCCTTACAAACGAGGGCCACCTCCACCTTCCCGAGAGTGTCGTTGCGATAATTTTTAACGATCTCGAACCGGTAGGCCTTGGACTCTAAGTGGTTGAGGCAACCTTGCAATGCCTATATCTCAGTGAGAGATGACTCGCATTGTCGCTCAGCCTCCAATGCAGCTCAGGTGGCCTCCTGCCTCAACTTCTCATGAGCGACATCCTCCTCCTTCAGCCGGTCCTGCAGGTCCTCAGCGTTCTGACGAGCCACTCGAGTTTGCTCAAAGGCATTGTCACTCTCCCGCCTCTCGACCTCGATCTCCTCCTTCAGATACCTTATCGTGTCATCTCGCTCACGAAGCTTGTGCTCGAGGTGACCGAGGTTTTCTTGAAGCTTTTTTATTTGGGACGACTTCTGGCTGTTTGAATTCAGCAAGCCCTTTATCTTGCCATCCCGGATCTCGACTTCCCACTCCAGCTTGCCTTGGCCTCTCTTCCAATAGGCCAACTCGTCTTCCTTGGTAGCCAGTTTCAGGTCGGCTGCCTCCCGAGCTGCCTTCTCGGCTTCCAATTTTCCTAGAGCTTGAAGTAGATCTCCCGGATGTGCTCGAAGCGCCCAAATAGATGTTGCTCCACCAAAGCTCCCTGAAGTAAATAACTCCTTAGGGTCGGGTGGAGACCGTTGTCGGGCATGGCTGAGAGGATCTCATTGTCCTTAGGCAATAGGAACTGATCTAAGGCCCTAGCTTGGGCCGTCCTGAATTCCAAGACCGACCCCTTCTTATCAAGATTTCGCCTGGGGACGAATCAATTCTCCTCTGACGGCTCCCTATCATATTTGGGGCCGACTTCAGGCATCCCCATCAATAGCTTCCTCAGTTCCCCCCACACATCTAGCGGAAGCTCATTAATGTGGTGAGGAAAAGGCCACCCGATAATATCCCCTTGGGTAGGAGGCGCCTCCTCAACGGCCGGCTCTTTGCCTTGTCGGTGAGCCGACTCGGCAAGCACGGCAGGGGCCTTTTCCTTCTCAACTTGGACTTGAGCCCCTGTGGGCTCGGCTGTAATAATCTCAGCCCCTTTTGCTTTTGAAGGGGACTCATCGTCAACAATGAAGACATCCGAAGGCATGGCCAGAGAAGCCTCTTGGGTGGGATAGCAGAAGCGTCACCTTTCTATAGCTTTCTGAAGGAGCGGGGTCTCGCCTGACGGCTGACTTGCCACATCCCTCTGTGCAGAAAATGGTGCATCTGCCTCCATCGTAGCTCTAGCCTTCTCTTTCGGAGCCTCAACACTCCTAGAGGGGCCTCGGCTGCCCACCTTCCTCAGCCTCCTCCTCTTCTTTTCAGACCTCTCGGCCTGAACAGTGGCAGAGCTTGACCCAGCCAGTTGTGCCGCGATCTCGGCCACATTGGCCTCTATCTTCTCGGCCTCCTCAGGGGCCAAGTCAGAGCAGAGATGCTTCTGGGGCCTCGCCGATGGTCCTTTTTGAGATCGAGCTAGGGGGGCCACCGGGGATGTCTCGAGTTCCTCCAATCGTAGCGCCAACACTGCCGCTCGAGTCTCATCATCCTCAGTCGAGGGAATTGAAGAAATGCCGACAACTCGTACTACCAAGTTATCGAAAAGGTTCTCACTCCGACGGGAACCAGTGTAAGACCTAATCTTGTCGAGCGCTCGCTTCTCGTTGTTCGATAGAAAATCCGGCCTCAGTGCATCCTTGTTGATCTCAAGCCACGAAGGGCAGGCTAAGATAGCGTCGGCTCCAAAGACCCACACGAATCTCTCTTTCTAGTCCTTGTCAGATTCAGGGGCATTAGAGACGAGTTTGTGGCCGCCCAAGATGTGAAGATAGTAGTGGCCCTCTTGCTGATTCACCTTCACACTGACGAGATGACAGAGAACTCTCAGAGTCGGCTCAACCCCCAGTCGGCTGCAGATGACCACAAACCCCACCAGAGTAGCTATGGAGTTCGGCTTCATCTACGATAGCAAAACTCCTAGGGCTTCAAAGACGCGACGGAGAAAAGGGTGGAGACGAAGGCATCCCTTCGCCCCTCAAAGGCCGAGACGAAGGCATCCCTTCGCCCCTCAAAGGCCGAGACGAAGGCATCCCTTCGCCCCTCAAAGGCCGAGACGAAGGCATCCCTTCGCCCCTCAAAGGCCGAGACGAAGGCATCCCTTCGCCCCTCAAAGGCCGAGACGAAGGCATCCCTTCGCCCCTCAAAGGCCGAGACGAAGGCATCCCTTCGCCCCTCAAAGGCCGAGACGAAGGCATCCCTTCGCCCCTCAAAGGCCGAGACGAAGGCATCCCTTCGCCCCTCAAAGGCCGAGACGAAGGCATCCCTTCGCCCCTCAAAGGCCGAGACGAAGGCATCCCTTCGCCCCTCAAAGGCCGAGACGAAGGCATCCCTTCGCCCCTCAAAGGCCGAGACGAAGGCATCCCTTCGCCCCTCAAAGGCCGAGACGAAGGCATCCCTTCGCCCCTCAAAGGCCGAGACGAAGGCATCCCTTCGCCCCTCAAAGGCCGAGACGAAGGCATCCCTTCGCCCCTCAAAGGCCGAGACGAAGGCATCCCTTCGCCCCTCAAAGGCCGAGACGAAGGCATCCCTTCGCCCCTCAAAGGCCGAGACGAAGGCATCCCTTCGCCCCTCAAAGGCCGAGACGAAGGCATCCCTTCGCCCCTCAAAGGCCGAGACGAAGGCATCCCTTCGCCCCTCAAAGGCCGAGACGAAGGCATCCCTTCGCCCCTCAAAGGCCGAGACGAAGGCATCCCTTCGCCCCTCAAAGGCCGAGACGAAGGCATCCCTTCGCCCCTCAAAGGCCGAGACGAAGGCATCCCTTCGCCCCTCAAAGGCCGAGACGAAGGCATCCCTTCGCCCCTCAAAGGCCGAGACGAAGGCATCCCTTCGCCCCTCAAAGGCCGAGACGAAGGCATCCCTTCGCCCCTCAAAGGCCGAGACGAAGGCATCCCTTCGCCCCTCAAAGGCCGAGACGAAGGCATCCTTCGTCCCCTCAAAGGCCGAGACGAAGGCATCCCTTCGCCCCTCAAAGGCCGAGACGAAGGCATCCCTTCGCCCCTCAAAGGCCGAGACGAAGGCATCCCTTCGCCCCTCAAAGGCCGAGACGAAGGCATCCCTTCGCCCCTCAAAGGCCGAGACGAAGGCATCCTTCGTCCCCTCAAAGGCCGAGACGAAGGCATCCCTTCGCCCCTCAAAGGCCGAGACGAAGGCATCCCTTCGCCCCTCAAAGGCCGAGACGAAGGCATCCCTTCGCCCCTCAAAGGCCGAGACGAAGGCATCCCTTCGCCCCTCAAAGGCCGAGACGAAGGCATCCCTTCGCCCCTCAAAGGCCGAGACGAAGGCATCCCTTCGCCCCTCAAAGGCCGAGACGAAGGCATCCCTTCGCCCCTCAAAGGCCGAGACGAAGGCATCCCTTCGCCCCTCAAAGGCCGAGACGAAGGCATCCCTTCGCCCCTCAAAGGCCGAGACGAAGGCATCCCTTCGCCCCTCAAAGGCCGAGACGAAGGCATCCCTTCGCCCCTCAAAGGCCGAGACGAAGGCATCCCTTCGCCCCTCAAAGGCCGAGACGAAGGCATCCCTTCGCCCCTCAAAGGCCGAGACGAAGGCATCCTTCGTCCCCTCAAAGGCCGAGACGAAGGCATCCCTTCGCCCCTCAAAGGCCGAGACGAAGGCATCCCTTCGCCCCTCAAAGGCCGAGACGAAGGCATCCCTTCGCCCCTCAAAGGCCGAGACGAAGGCATCCCTTCGCCCCTCAAAGGCCGAGACGAAGGCATCCCTTCGCCCCTCAAAGGCCGAGACGAAGGCATCCCTTCGCCCCTCAAAGGCCGAGACGAAGGCATCCCTTCGCCCCTCAAAGGCCGAGACGAAGGCATCCCTTCGCCCCTCAAAGGCCGAGACGAAGGCATCCCTTCGCCCCTCAAAGGCCGAGACGAAGGCATCCCTTCGCCCCTCAAAGGCCGAGACGAAGGCATCCCTTCGCCCCTCAAAGGCCGAGACGAAGGCATCCCTTCGCCCCTCAAAGGCCGAGACGAAGGCATCCCTTCGCCCCTCAAAGGCCGAGACGAAGGCATCCCTTCGCCCCTCAAAGGCCGAGACGAAGGCATCCCTTCGCCCCTCAAAGGCCGAGACGAAGGCATCCCTTCGCCCCTCAAAGGCCGAGACGAAGGCATCCCTTCGCCCCTCAAAGGCCGAGACGAAGGCATCCCTTCGCCCCTCAAAGGCCGAGACGAAGGCATCCCTTCGCCCCTCAAAGGCCGAGACGAAGGCATCCCTTCGCCCCTCAAAGGCCGAGACGAAGGCATCCCTTCGCCCCTCAAAGGCCGAGACGAAGGCATCCCTTCGCCCCTCAAAGGCCGAGACGAAGGCATCCCTTCGCCCCTCAAAGGCCGAGACGAAGGCATCCCTTCGCCCCTCAAAGGCCGAGACGAAGGCATCCCTTCGCCCCTCAAAGGCCGAGACGAAGGCATCCCTTCGCCCCTCAAAGGCCGAGACGAAGGCATCCCTTCGCCCCTCAAAGGCCGAGACGAAGGCATCCCTTCGCCCCTCAAAGGCCGAGACGAAGGCATCCCTTCGCCCCTCAAAGGCCGAGACGAAGGCATCCCTTCGCCCCTCAAAGGCCGAGACGAAGGCATCCCTTCGCCCCTCAAAGGCCGAGACGAAGGCATCCCTTCGCCCCTCAAAGGCCGAGACGAAGGCATCCCTTCGCCCCTCAAAGGCCGAGACGAAGGCATCCTTCGTCCCCT
Source organism: Asparagus setaceus (assembly GCA_012295165.1). NCBI lineage: Eukaryota > Viridiplantae > Streptophyta > Magnoliopsida > Asparagales > Asparagaceae > Asparagus > Asparagus setaceus. The sequence goes on along the minus strand of CM022704.1, from coordinate 56,894,304 downwards.
CAAAGGCCGAGACGAAGGCATCCCTTCGCCCCTCAAAGGCCGAGACGAAGGCATCCCTTCGCCCCTCAAAGGCCGAGACGAAGGCATCCTTCGTCCCCTCAAAGGCCGAGACGAAGGCATCCTTCGTCCCCTCAAAGGCCGAGACGAAAGGCGTTCCTTCTCGTCTTCCTCGAGGGTCGAGACAAAAGGCGTCTTTTGTCGACCCTCTCGTAAAGCCAAGACGAAAGGCGGTCATGCTCGGACCCCTCGCCGACAGCCAATCACCATCACATTAAATGCACGGTCGGAGTCATCATAAATCCTCCCTGAAAGTCTTAATGACTCATCGGACCTTATCAGCACCGTACTCGCCCTGTCACCGTCGCATTAATCACAAGGGTGACTCGTTCAATCCACGGCCGACACCTGTAAAGTCTTAGTCGAATAAACTGACTGCCTGGACTCAGCCGAGATTAGATAAATACCCTCGTCAGCTCAGTATAAATAGGCACACCGCCTACTGACCAAAAGTATGCAATTTCTGCACACTTAAAGAACTATATCAGTTATTTTCTCCTCTTCAGATCATAACTAACTTGACCGTCGGAGGAACCCCCGGAGAACCCAACTCCGATCCTTTTACGTATTATTTGTATGTAGGATCGAATCCTCTGTTCAATAATCAACCATCAGAGAAGATTGAGGAACCCTAAAACTCTTTATAATCTACACTAAATTTTCCTGTTATATATATATATATATATATATATATATATATATATATATATATATATATATATATATATATATATATATATATATATATATATTCTCGCCCTATTTTTATCATCAAAAAATTATTAATTAAATAATATTTAAAATGCTTCCTATTATATATGCACATGAATCACACAACAAGCGTCCATTCCAAAATTTGTTGCGTTGTGAACATGGGCATGCTTTAAGAACAATATCACGTGTCTAGTGACCATGCAATAATATGTTATATGTCATATTAATCTACTGCAGATTATGTAAATTAAATTGCTAATAATAGCCTTTAAATGCCCTCTCAAGTCGTTATCTTCTCAAATGTTAACAAAGATATCAAGATTAATTGCTAGCTAGCCGGCTTTGAACACATGCATATATAAAGAGATTGACTTGTCCAATATTCTAACTTTTCCTTTGTTCCTTTCCATTATCAAAACCTTAGATTTTATTTGGATTAATTACGCCCAATGAACTTGTAGAGAGTTGCAATATACCCCCATCAACTTTGTCGTTATTACACTAACCCTTCAAACTTTAGGAGTTGTTGCACATAACTCCCATAAACTGTTTTAATTCACTAAATTTTACATAAAAATTTCTCATGTAATCTCCAAATTAGCATCATCGATTCTAACATCTCATATAGCAAACATGTGCCAAAAAGATGAAAATAATTCCTTAGTCTAAAGAAATTATCTATTTTTTCTTTTTGATAAAAGGGTATTTTTGGGACTAAGAAGAAATTTTTCAATTTTTTTGTCATGTGCTTACCAGTGACATATTAAAGTTTATGATGCTAATATGAGGATTAAAGGATAAATTTTCGATAAGATTTCTTGAAATAAAACAGTTCATGGGGGTTATGTGCAATAATACATAAAGTTTAGGGGAGTTTAGTATAATAAAAAAAGTTGATGAGAATTTATTGCAACTCTCCAAAAATTGATGGGGGGTTTTTCTATAATTAACCCATTTTATTATTTTGCTTCTTCATTATCATATCAATATCAACATTGCTCGTATCCTTTATGAAAGCGATTGGATTTTGCGCTTGGCTTGTTTATCACGTCACATTTCTAGTGAACTTGACTGTCGAGCTCCTATTCGAGATCAAAGCTATCAGTTAATTATAGAAAGGCAAAGCTACAAAATGGGAGATTCTCTCAAGGAAAAAGGCCAGCAAAGATTTGAGAGACAAAGAATGAGATATCATTGCACTAGAATCCAACACTTGTCCTTGTTGATTAATTGTGCATGCGCTTCTATACGAAGCTAGACCCATGAGTTGTAGTCCACGAGAGTTGCGGCTACTTATAATAATAATTATTATGTTATTTGTTGAGAGTGGCATTAAGATAATAATGGGTAGGTTGAAAATAAAAATAGAATGATGATTTGACTTGAGAATTAAATTAATCTTAATCATTCATCAGCCCACCTGTAAGTACATTAATTACGATCATTCAGTTTGTGGACTTAACCATCAACTGTCCCCCATGTGACTTTAAACTAGGCTATAAACAGAATGTTACCTAATATTGCTCTACTCTGAAATTGAACCACGTTTTTATGACCTTTAGTTAAACTGATTCTATGTGTAAAATGCTTGTTATCAGCATCTAAGTATTTTCTCACGGTAATAATGCATTAATGTATGAATGAAGACTTCAAGAAATATTTGATAAAAATTCATGTTCGGCTGTCATCTTGATGTCCACCTTTTCTTAATTAGGAGTTGTTTAGTTTGTGGATTGCATTTCAAGAACTATGTTGCGTATAAGGAATCTCGAAAAGTGCATAATCATTTTTCTTATTTTTCTAGATGTTGAAGAGGATTTGCGCGAAGACAAAATCCAACTAAAGTTTTATCTGGTTTCGAGGTTACCTAACTCAAATCACACATATCATATGACTGAAATGAACGCTCATGTGTCACCTATAAGCCTCATTTTTCAATTCAAGTTTGCATAATGTCATAAAAATCATGAAAACAAATAAGCCATTAACGTGAAACTGGCGCAAATAAATTATAGATAAAAATCAGTTGCTCATAAACCACAAGATCAATTTGTTGTGAGTAACTCAAAAATCCAGATAAATCACAGATAATAACAATCACTAGGACAAAGAATTGACCATATTCAAAGTAAGTCCTACGTTTTAGATGATCTATTAATTGAAAATTAATAACAGACTGAAAATAAAGTAACAAATATGTGAGGATTAAGGACACCACAATGTAAGATTCATCATATTCTTTAGGACTAGCTAAAAGAATCCGACATCAGTCATAAAGATTATAAATTTGCTATAGAGAATCCCACTACTTTAGACTTGATGTATATAATATGCAAAAAATGAGGGTGACAAGATAAATGCCTAATTTTGATTGAACACCTTAGACAATCCACTGATAAAGTTTATGTAGCCAAGTTGTTAAGAGAAACGAGGAAATAAATAACTAAATAATCTATTGCTTGGGTAAAAAGCTGAAAAGGCATTCACTTTAACCACCAAACTTATAATATGCACATGAAACCCAAGCAAGAACTTTGCATTACATGCTCAAAACCTACCATAAGCGAGCACATGCCCTTATATTTTCCAAGCTCTGATTAGACCAAATCAAATCAAAACAACCCAACTAACACAAACTAATTGGTGGGTCCCAAACCCCACGAAAGGCCGCCCTCTGTGCCACGTGTAGAATCCACTCTAGAACATGCTACCTTGTGGGGATGCCGGGATGGGACCCAATGGTAAAGATTATGCTTACTTATCCTAAATAACATAATTCTCTATGATCAAGTACATAAAATTTTTTTAAAATTTTATTTTGGTGGCTAGGTACTTAACACTTAGGAATAATTCTTGGTTGGTGCAACCATAATACCATAGATTATTCCTTAAGTGTTTCCAAATTAGTTTTCTCCTTCAACTACTCTTTCCCTTATCAATATAAAGGTTATCTAATGAATTTGGATGATGGCACCTTGCATTTTCTCTCTCTTTCCTTTGTTTGACTTTGACGAGGTCAGAGTTACAAGTAGAACATGGGATTATTAAGCATTAAGCTTGTGGCCTAATGATTAAAAAAGTATTGATTGCAAATGATAAACAGCTAGCCTTCAAAGATGGAGAATTGAAAATATTGGAGCAGTAATTTTGTTTTTTTGTTGGGGATGTTTAAGATGAAATTATTAATTAGCAAGCTTACACCACTGTTGGAATCTTGGAAAATTCAACATTATTAGTTGAAATGGATTGAATAAGTTAGTGAAAACAGAGGTCAAATTTGACATTCGCGTTGTTAATTAGGCTAGGAGTTCGTATTGCATGAGATCATCAAGTGTTCCTACCCATTTGGTGCATTTGGGTTCACATTCTGTTGAGGTTTTCCTGAGACTTCAATTTCCCTTTTCATTAAGATGTTTTGATAATTACAAATATAAATTGTCACAAGTGTTGATTTTCAGATTCACTAGCTAATAATAATGATGCATAATTTGTGAAGATGGAGGCCCAAGGCCTTTCCTCAAGAAAAATTAGTGAAGATGAACTAATCGTTGCAGATGGCTTTCTGGTTTTTTATACAGTGCAGATAATGTTACACTCTCAAATTCATTCCGCAAGGATTTTATTAAAACTCTAAGGGTTTTTCTCTAGAAACCACCTTTAAAATAGAATAATTATATGGAAATCACTTTTCAATTTTAATTTATATATAAAAACCCTTAAATGTGGACTTTTGCAATCGACCACCTCCCACGTAAAATTTTCGCTAAAAACCCTAAATTACACTTAAAAAACTTACATTCAAGGAACATGATCAATGACGGATTCAAATGGGGCAAAGTGGTGTCATGTAACACCACTTTGCCCCAAGACCCCTTAACATGTTGGGTGGGTTTAACATCTGAAGTGAAAAAAATAAAAAATAAATAGAAGAGCGAAATTATGATTTCATCTTATGGGACATCAATCATAGTTTTAAGTTATATCTTCTAAACATAGTGGCCACTCTATGATTCTAAGTCTCCTCCACTATGAACTTATCACTGTCTCGACGGTTCAAATTTATTGAGGTATTTGCAAACATATCATTCCTTTTTGAAAATTTAGTCATCGGAAGAATATGGTTAAAGATCAAATAATTAGCTTGATACATGATATAGTTCGCGTTTGAAACTGATTTAAATTATATTCAGACGATTATACTCTTGTAATATATTGAGAAAAATATATTTGATAATGTTAATAACGATGCGATTATGTATCATTTCAAAATATAAAAGCTCGTCGAGAATAATTGTAATTTAAACATTGATTATGTAGTGACACCGCTTCTTTCAGAAATCCTGGATCCGCCATTGAACATGACTCATCTTTTTAAGTGCTCAAGTCTTGTTAGGATGGCCAATGCTAGCCACAGCTGGGAGTGGCTTTCACTCGCGCTGTGGCGAGGGACATTTCCCGCCACAACGCGAGTGAAAGCCACTCGTGACTGTGGCTAGACCTCCTCCATTAGGATAGAACTCACTTACCTTGACTTAATTTTTAAAGCTTATTTTTGGTTTTAATAAAATTTTGACTAGAAGATAGTTGCTTGCAACAAAACTCATTTTAAAGGCGGTTTATGTATAAATTAAAATTAAAAGCTGTTTTCATATAATTGTCTTATTTTGAAGGTGGTTTCTTGGAGAAAAGCCATAACTTTTAAAGCTACTATTTCTTTAAAATACAATCTTATTCCAAAGGGTTCAAATAAATAGAATGTAAACTTTTCTTCTTGAAGATATGTTGTTTTCATTTGCAAGTCTGACTTTATGCAGTTGTCAATGCATTTTCTTGAAGTTCAAAATAAGATTTTTCTTTGATGTATAAAACATCTAAGGTTTGGAGTAAATATGAACCATTGGAAACTCATACCATTACAAAAGTCAGTAGAAAAATGGTGGCAACAAGTGACTTAAACAACAATGATCTTCAATTCTGATTGCAAAAGAAAAAGAAGATAATTCTCCATGTTCTTTCTTGTTAGCTATGTCATATCTGAGTACAACTGTCATTGTTACTTTTCATCACGAGAGAATCTTTGATGCTACATAGTTTAGGTCCAATGTACGAATTTAATGTACCTAACCACAGATCAAAATTCAACTGAGCATACATATAATTTTTTCTTTTCCCTTCCATTTGTGCATCAGGAAAAATTCAAAAGAGCAAGGTTAGACCCAGTAACCATTGGTAAACTTTAAGCTCTCTTGTACCCCAGCCACAACTTAATTGTAACCATTTATTACACCTATGTCACCTTTTCTGCTGTGTACCGAAAAAGCTAGAGGAGAGACTGAGGATGGGCCACTGAGCAGCCAGTATGGACATGACACTGTCACAGTGTTTTCTCTCTCTCTCTCTCCCCTGTTTCTCTTTCTCTCTCTAGAACTCAAAATTTTCAATTTTTCAAAAAAGCATTTTTTTTTTTGCTTATAGTTTTCCTAATATATTACTGAAACATGCAATCTTTTTAGTGTAGCCACAGCCACTAGCCAATGGTGAAGTCCCTCTCACTGACAAAAAAGCAAAAGCTAGAGGAAAATTTTAAAGACTAAAAAAATTAAAACAGAACAACATAGTCCCCCTCTTTTTTATCCTTTGAGATTCCTGTTTCCACACCTGCAAACTTTTCTCATCTTTTTTTTTTTTTTCACTTTGTTTTTTTACAGGCTCTCTCACTCTCATCACTCGCACAAAAACAGATAGAAAAACAAGAATTTGGCCTCATTTACTTTATTTTTCCTCAGTTTTTATCTTCTTTTTTCAACCTTTTCTCTCTGTAATCTTCCCCTTACTAGCCCCCACCAAGATGATGAGATAATGATGTGTCCAACACCTAATAACAAATGCCCCATACCAACTTCCTCTCTTTAGAAGGAGAGAGATAGCTAGAGATAGAGAGAGAGAACTAGAGAGAGAGAGACAGCTTTATTTTTGCTCAATGATTCCAACCCAGATTGAGAAAAAAACCCAGCTAGCTTATCTTTGAGATTTCTGTAGTAGTGGTTTTAAAAAAGGTGCAAACTTGATGGGGTTTTGGAGACTGTTCAGTTAAGGAGAAGGAGAGAAGAGGAGAAAGAGAAATTAGAGGGCAGAGGAGTGAACCCCCACAATCCTTTTTGTGTCCCCAGCTCTGAGAGAGTTTCAGGCCCTTGATGAGTTCTTGACCTGTGGAGACCAAGAAAAAGATCTCTTCTTGATGATAAATTACTGGGGTTGGTTCTGTCATTTGGGTTTTTTTGAAGTGTTGGGTCTTTCATGAGTTCTTCTCAGATTCTTTTGAGGATACCAAAGTGGGTTATTGTTAGAATGGCTAGAAGTAAGAGTAGAGTTAAAGAATGCCATGGGTGTGCGAGATGGAGGCTCAAGTTTCTGGCTCTTTTGGCTTTGGTTTGTGTTCTTGGTTCTTTATGGGTTTTTTGTGGAGTTGAAGATTGTGGGTTTTGGTGGAAGAAAGACAAGGGGAGAGTTGAAGTTGAGGAGAAAGCTCAGGTCTCACTGGAGCATTTTAATCTTATTAACAGCAATCAGCTTCAGGCTTTGGTGTTTCTATTGTCAACAATGGGTCAGGTATTGTTCTTTCTCTTTTGATTTGGTTCATAATTTGGTCACTTTCAACTTTATACTGATTATGTTGATTCTGGAAGTTTTTGGAGCAAGCAAGATGCAGTTGATGTAAAATGATACCTTTTTTCACTTTTCTTGCATATAATTTGATCCAATGAGACCCTCATTTCCAGCTTCTTAGACTCTTGGATGAGCATGATCTTGGTGGATTTCCAGTCTGGAAAACCTCCTAGGTGATTTGGAAATTGTATGACCCAAAAAATCAAATTGAAATAACTAAAATGATGGTAACGATAATTATTTGAGGTCCTTAAACCATAAGACTAGAGAATAAGCAAGGCATAATTGACATGGAAAACATCATGCTGCTACCGAAAACTCTTCCATAATTCATGGTCTACACTATTTTTGTCGTGCTCAAGAATTCTTCAAGGGACAAGATTGTTGCTATTTCAAACAATAAAAGACATTTTTTGTGAAGAAACATCTCATCTGCACCTTTTATATTTATCATTATGAGGCCTTAAACTAGGTTATGTTATTGTTTGTTCTATGCAACAAAAACGGTTGCCAACGACCAGAGTACATTTTACATTATTATTTTTTTGGGGCAGTGTGCATCTATAGAGCAGAATAACCTTGCTCCTTGATTGAACGCATAAAGGGCTCATCTACTAGTAAATCATAGACTACTTACATTCTCTGAGAAAGTGGTTGAAATAATATTGTGATGAAAAAGTTGAAGAGACGAGCATTTTAACCTTGCTATCGGGTATTCTTATTTCTAGTTTTTGCAACTTCATTTTATAGTTGGAAGGCACTAGTGCACACATGAGAAATATCTGAGAAAACAGGCTTCATCTTCTCCTATTGACATAAATGTACGTCAATACGTAGGGTTTACTTGGGTAAAAAGAATGGTATATCATCAGAAATGAGTGTGCAAAGGCCTTTTCTTTATTTTAGTGTTGCAATTTGATGTGTGTTTATTAAGCAGCTTAAATCTTTAGGACTGGCCTTTTCTTTACAATTTAGAGCTCAGGTTCAAGTGCATTTGTCTTTACAATTTAGAGCCCAGCTTAAATCTGTCATTTGCAGCTTGTTTCCGCATTTTTAGGACCTCTTTGCAATAAATAAGGCTTCTCTAACTTGGTTCACACATGTTTAATTTTGAGATTATGACCAATGACATTAAAATATGGTATTGCTATGCAGAAACGCCAGTCACTTGTGAAATGTTAGAATTTTCTAGTTTAATTTAGGGTCCCTTACTGTTTATCTATCTTCCCTATTTACACCTTTCTTGTGTTGCAGAAATCGTTTACCAAATGCTTGGACAAGTCCATGACTGAGATGCCAGGCAATACTAGCATATCTCAAGCTATTAATGGTTTCTGTTCTAAATGGGACCATTTGCAAAGCCAACAAGATCAGTGCCCACTGTTAGATGGAATTATTTCGGAAAAGTTAAAAAGTTCATCATCTATAGATGGGCGCAAAATGGACCACACCTTGGAAGATATCATACCTTCTATAGGAGACACTGATGTTATGCTTTTAAAGGTCTGTACTCTCTCCAATATTTTATTTCTTGCAAAACATTTTCATTTGTTTCAATTTATTTTTGCTTGTGTATTAATTTAGTAGAATGTTTTTTCTCTCGACCGTGTTAAATGAAATAAATTGATGTATAAGATAATATTTTCCTTATGTTTGGAAGTTGTACCATATAGTGTAAGTTATTAAGCAAATATTCAGTTTGGCATAGTAGTTATTTTCAAAAGTTAAGACCGTCACTTTCTTATAGTTGCCCTCAGCCAGGAATTTGCTGCTACTCTTAGAAGGCTACTTTCAGGTCTGCATCATATTTTAGAAGTTTCATCAATGTTTTTAGAAAATTCTTGGTTATGGGCTCCTTACTAACTATTTAAATGAGAAAAGCCTTAGATTGTTGTGGTGATCATGATGATGGTTATGACCTTGGTTTATCTTAATTTTCCTTCCCTTCGTTTGTAGATAACTCTTGTTGCATGTCATATGAGGCTTTGGCTGAGCTTGCCTTATCCTGGACCATTTGCTGTTATCCCATTGACTCATTTTGTGTAGTGTTGTGTTCAGAAAACCTGCAATGATGGATAGGGATTTGTGTTATTGTTTAGTTTAATAAATTACCCTACGGATTCAAAATCAGCTGTCAAGTGGGAAAGGGAGGTGTAAATGATTGAAAGATGTTCAGTAAAGCTGCAAGAAAACTTACACTTGAATGCTAGACTTATTATTTGGTTTTCTAGTATGTTAACCCACAAAATAAGGTGTCTGAGCTCTGTGTTTTCTCTCAAATATTTCTTACACGACATACATATGCAGACATAAATGTAATCAATAATGCCAGATATGCTTGTGCAGCTCTATAATCTGAAAATTTCAAATTACTGTCGTAGGATATTAATGGACAAAATTGATTTGCAAATTTGCAAAACATTTTCTATAAAGTATAATAAATAATGATCTTCATTTAGGATAATTAATTCATTATTTACCTTTTGAAGTTATATATGAAGTTATGCACTGCCGTTTATGTACATGAATTGTTATTCTTGCCTATTTCACCATGGGAATAAAACTAAGGGAGATTCATGCCTCCTTTTTTGAACAATGGCTTGACATTCATGGAGAATCTAAAAAAATGTGTGAAGTAATGTGTTAAATTTTTTATTTTATTTTATTTTATTTATTTTTTGCAAGCTGACCATACGGATACAAACTTCCAAAAAGGGGGAAGAGGCATTATGTTTATTACACTGATTGCTACTTTCATGCATCATGTTCACAGGAGTCTCGAAGTGTATTGCACCCAAGAGAATTGTTAAAGGGCATAAAAGTGTATCGTGAAAGTCTTCATAACGTTTTGGGAAAATTACATTGGTTAGTCTTGTTCGTGGTGGTGATTTTTTTCAAAGGTTTTGTTCTTCGTGGAATATTGAGGAAGTCATCGAATCAGCAAGCTCAGCAAAAGCAACCACAACAGAAGAAACAACAAGATCCCCAACAACAAAATTCAAAGGTGTTAGATATTATTGGTATTTAGATTAGGAGATATTATGAGATGTTGTGAGATGTGGTTGGATACGATTTTATCTCATATCTATTTTATAATATCCTCCTAATATCTATTTAAAAGAGGTTAGGGTTATATGAATAATAACTTTGTTTTATCTACTTCTCTACATGGTATCGAGCATATATACTATATATGCCTAGTTAGAGAAAATAGAAAAGGCAAAATTATTATTCATATAACCTAATCTCTTTAAATAGATTAGGAGGATATTACGAAATAGGTATGCGATAAAATTATTTCCAGTTACATCTCACAATATCTCATAATATATCCTAAATCTAAATACCAATAATATTTAGCACTCCCTCTCAAGTTGGAGCATATATACTATATATGCCCAGCTTGTTACAAATAGGAACAAAATAGCTAGTTGCAAGAGCTTCGGTCATGTCAACTTTGTCCGGAATACTTGAAGATGTCAGCAATCAAAAAATTATAGTCACAACCAGTAGAAACCCTAGACGGGTATGCCAGTAGAAGAAATCCTAGGCGGGTATGCCAGTAGAAGAAATCCTGGGTCGGTATGCCAGTAGAAGCCTTAGGCGGGGAAGCCCACCTAGGGTTTTTACTGGCTTATCCGCCTAGGGTTTCTACTGGCTGACCCGCCTAGGAATTCTTCTACTAGCATACCCGCCTAGGGTTTCTACTGGTTGTGACTATAATTTTCTGATTGCTGACGTCTTCAAGTATTTCGGACAAAGAGGACATTATCGAAGCTCTTGCAACTAGCTGTTTTGTTCCCATTTGTAACAAGCTGGGCATATATAGTATATATGCTCTAGCATGAGGGGAGTGTTAGATATTATTGGTATTTAGATTTAGGAGATATTATGAGATATTGTTGAGATGTAATTAGATATGATTTTATCTCATAATTATTTTGTAATATCCTCCTAATATCTATTTAATAGAGGTTAGGGTTATATGAATAATAACTTTGTCTTCTCTATTTCTCTACAACAGGGTTTTGGCAGATGGAGGAAGAAACTTTTGCTTCTAGGCTTCTCTATGGGGGTTATGGTATCTGTGTGGTTATTTTTCAGCATGAATGCTAGCATTATCTCGAGGAGGAAAGAGAATCTTGCAACTATGTGTGATGAGAGAGCTCGGATGTTGCAAGATCAATTTAATGTGAGTATGAACCATGTGCATGCACTGGCCATATTAGTTTCTACTTTTCATCATGGAAAGCAACCTTCTGCCATTGATCAGGTACTGATGTTTTCATCTTCTTCGAATTTCTCGTCTAATTTATGTTTTGTTTTATTTTCGTTTGATTTGGCAAAACATTATAGCTTCATATATCTTATATTCTAAATATTTGTCTGATTTTGATGACCTCTCTAAGGTTGCTTAAGTTATGAAGCTCATTTATACGAAGAATATGTGTAATGATCTAAGTTATTTTTCTAAAACCAGCTAGTTTTCTATGTTTTCTTGTTAAGATGATTTCCCCCCTTAGAATTTGGCTAACTTTGACTTGCTGAAACTGCTAGAATGGCTGAACCTTCTTTATATATGTGCATGTGTACTCTTTGAAGCTCTAATGGGTAGATCAGGATGAGCATTTTTTTTGTGTGTAGGATAAGTAAAGTTCTTACATGCAGGAAGAATACACCTACATAGGTAGTAGTGTAACTTTTCCACTAGAATTCTGTCAGGAAATATTTTTTCTTTACCAGTGAGGGTAGACTCTCAACGCTAAAACGAGATTCTTACATGTAGGTAAGAAATACAACTCTCCTTCATTTAGTGGATTCGAATTAAACAGACAAGTCAAACTACGTGTGAGGATAGAACTTTTACAATTAGGATTTGTGAGGATATAATATTAATCGAAGCGTCTTTTGTGAAACTCTCTAAGAGTAGGAAGAATACTCCTACATGTGTGAAATGCATTCTAAAATCCTTACCAAAAGGGTTAAAAGTCTAATCAGTGAGAAAATAAAATTACTAGTTGTGAGAATACAACTGTTTCCGGTAAGAATGAAACTCTTACCTATGATAGTTATGAAATATGACTGGGATTCTTTATATTTTTGAAAATTAGAGAACACCAGTAATATTAATAAAACTCTACTTATGAGGAGCACCAATCTTTATCATTAAGAAATAAGAGGTAACAAATAGATTTGACCTTTCTCTATAAAAACTCACTTCAAATTAAAGAGAGGCCATGAAGCCATTACTTCTTGCTAAAAGTTTATTCTTCCAGGTCGAAGTACCATCCCTATTGATTACAGTTTCAAGCAATCTGTTATATTTCTACTAAAATTCAACAAGATATCCTGAAATTTGCAAACATGTCGGCAAAATTCCGTTATCATGTTATCGTTAACTGTCAGACTAACTGATGCACTCAACTTAACAAAGCTTTTCTTTTTATTTGTCTCTCACCTCTTATATTGAACAGAATGTAACTTTCTGAGTCAACATATCTTTTCTTTTAGAAAACATTTGCAGAGTACACAGCAAGAACATCATTTGAGAGGCCGCTAATTAGTGGTGTGGCCTACGCTCTAAAAGTGCCTCATTCACAAAGAGAGCAATTTGAGAAGCAACATGGATTGAGAATAAAGAAAATGGAGACTGAGGATCAATCTCCTGTTCAGGATGATTACATACCTGAGAAGCTTGATCCTTCACCAGTTCAAGAAGAGTATGCACCCGTAATATTCTCCCAGGAAACAGTGTCTCACATTGTATCCATTGATATGATGTCTGGCAAGGTAAATACATGTTTATGATTTCATTTTACATGCAAAAAGAGAGATCATTCATAGTTACTTATAATGCTTAAGAACAACCTTGTGGTTTGGATGAAAATCATACAGAGGTATCAAAAGATGAGACCACGCAGAACTATGGACTATTGTTGAAACTATCTTTGTGATTATTGTATAAATAAGTTTGTTATTAGTAGAATTTATTTCACAAGTCCAGCATCGCCGCCAAAAAAAAAAAAAGAGAGCAATAACAACACACAAAAGAGAAGAAAAGGTGAACTTTCAAGAGCCACCTTTGCAGACACAATGTACATTTTTATACATAAACCACAAGTTCTCTTTCTTTTTTTACTTTTCTATTGGCTGAACCCTTTGCCCTATTTAGAAGGAAGAAATTCCTCCTTTGTTGGCGCTTTCCGCAAGCCTTCAAATGATGACCGCTCTTGTCATATCAAGCACCTTAGAACTGGCACGAGCTAGGGTGAACAAGAGTTTTTTTTTTTTTTTTGTATATAAAAGTAACTCATCTTTGTCTGCAAACCTATCAAATCAACTATATCATTCCTGGATTAATTTTATCATATGCTAGAACTTAGAACTTGAATGAGCTAGTCAGTAAACAAGAGTTTTTCTGTATCTAAAAATAACTCGTCTTTGTTTGCGAACCTATGAAATCAAGTACTTACATTCCTAGATTAATTTTATCATGTGTAAGAACCTGTGTTCGTACTTGGCTTTTATTATCTTTTGAGTGAGTGAATTGAGCCGTATTGAGTAAAAATGTGATATTTACTCTGGTAACTTGTGAAAGGTAATGCTACCTTTTAAGTCATTGGCTTAATTGTTTTAGACTCACTTCCGTAGTCTTGGTGGAAGGAGCTTAAGAGCAATAGGACTGTAGAAGTGATACACTTGAAGATAGTTTTTTCTTTATAAATCTGACTTGGCCTTAAGATGATATATTACTTTCTTATTTCAACCATATGTTTACTGGAACTCTTTCTGTCAAAAAGATTTACTTTTCAAAATGTTGCTCGAAAAGTTTTGCTAAAACAGGAAAATTCTTTTTAATACCCGTCAGTTAAAAAGTTGACTCCAAATTGAATAAGTCATAGTTTCATTCGAGTTGGTTTGACAATGGCAAGACATAAGGGAAGATTTTGTAAGAAGCAAGAAGATCAAAATGACTGCGAAGATTGAATGTTGAGTGAAGCTGTCGGAGCACAAAAATACTGATCAGATTTGATCTCATATACTCCCTGTAGAAGTTATCCTTCTGTAGGAAGCTTCAGAATTGTGAAAGTATGCAGTAATTGGCAACTGATTTTAAGCAATAGCAATATACCCCGTAATACTGGCTATAGTGAATGAGATTCTAAGCTTATATGCTGCATACTTTGCAGTTCCTTGCATTGTGACGAAGGACCACAAGTTCAACCCCCAATTAGATGAATAAAGCTATTTATATGCTTACCCATCATTAATTAATAGCTACATCATCATAAAAAGCTTAATTCAACCATCAACATATTAATGCCCATAATATTTTTTGTTTGCGCACAGGAAGACAGGGAAAACATAATGAGGGCTAGAGCATCAGGGAAGGGGGTTCTAACCTCTCCTTTTAATCTTCTCAAGTCCAACAACCTCGGCGTGGTTCTCACATTTGCAGTTTATAACACCGACCTTCCTCCAAATGCTACACCAGAAGAGTGTATTGAAGCTACTGTTGGGTAACTTTCCTGGTTCATTCAACATGTTACAATCTTTGTTTCACTTTTTTGTAACTTTTTAAAAGTTGAGCTAGGCTACTATAGTACTATTAATAGTATCCAGTTTGTGGATGATATCAACCCAAATTTAAAATTCAAAATTTCAAAACTGAAAATCAACCATTGACTGTAATATACCACACATCAACTATGTAGTAATAAAACTTCAAAGGATTTCAACATTGTTTCATATCTTGTCAAAATCAATATTATAAATTCTTTTGCTTAATTTTCCCCCTTATACATGATTCAAACACATCGAAGTCCTTTGAAATTTTATTTCTAGGTAATTCATGTGTATTACATCACATCAAGCGGTTTGGGTTTCCAACTTTGTACATTATGGACAAATTGGATACTACTAATAGAATCCTAGCTCAACTCAAATTTTAGTTGTTTCTTATTATATTATTTTTTGTGTAGGTATCTTGGTGCATCATTTGATGTTCCATCCTTGGTCGAGAGGCTCCTTCAACAGCTTGCTAGCAAGCAAACAATCATCGTTAATGTCTACGATACAACAAATTCTTCTATGCCTATTAGGATGTATGGCCCTGTAGGCAGTGGTGCTAGCGAGTTGCATGTTAGTAGTTTGGATTTTGGGGATCCAACTCGAAGGCATGAAATGCACTGCAGGTATCCGTTCTCGTTCATAAGCCTGTATTTAATCCAAACATGGAATTAGCTTGATCTAATTTAGATTTATTTTGCTGTGATTTTAGGTTCAAGCAAGAGCCTCCATGGCCTTGGTCTGCTATAACTGCTTCTGTAGGGGTTGGAGTGATTGTTTTGCTTGTCGCATATATATTTCATCAAGCTATTATCCGAATTGAACAGGTTGAAGATGACTACCATAAAATGAGGGAGCTTAAAGTTCGAGCAGAAGCTGCTGATGTGGCAAAGTCACAAGTAAACTACTCGCTACTTTTTTTTTTAATTTATTGCATCGTGAGTCATGGCCTTTTTATTGGTTATGCCTTCTTTAGTTGAATATTTGGCTGTGCTTTTGTTTTTCACTGCAGTTCCTGGCTACTGTCTCCCATGAAATCAGAACTCCAATGAATGGCGTTTTAGGTCTGTGCAATTATTTTTCTCTTGCCTGCTGTAGAGTATACAGTAAAACAATAAAGAAAATGAGTTACTAATGTACTTCTATTCTTATCAGGTATGTTGCAGATGCTGATGGACACGAATCTCGATGCAACCCAACAAGATTTTGCAATGACAGCTCAGGCTAGTGGAAAATCTCTAATAACTCTAATAAACGAGGTACTCGACCAGGCTAAGATAGAGTCCGGTAGGCTTGAACTAGAGGCTGTTCCTTTTGATGTTCGTGATGTCCTGGACAGTGTGCTCTCGATATTTTCTGACAAGTCACAGGCCAAGGGCATAGAGGTACATCTAGCTAAAACTGCATGATATACTATTTTCTTCGATAGTTTAAGATTCAAAAATTCTAATTTTGATATCCTTTCAAAATAAGCAGTTAGCTGCATATGTTTCCGAGCATGTACCAGAGGTTCTCATCGGGGATCCTAGTCGGTTCGGACAGATCATCACAAATCTTGTTGGAAATTCTGTGAAGGTTTGTTATATTTTAGTCTATTTGTCATTTGCAGGATTTTTTATTCCGACTATATGACACTGAAACCTGTTATTTTGGTTGAACATCTCCAGTTCACAGAAAAAGGGCATATCTTTGTTTCAGTGCATCTAGTGAAGGAACTGAAAAGCTCACATGATTCTGGCAACACTTTGAGTGGGTATGAGGTAGTGGACAGATGTAAGAGCTGGGAGAACTTTCAAACTTTGGATTTCTCAGGTGAAGGTAATGATGCAATCAACTTACGGGTGATGATCGAAGACACTGGCATTGGAATACCTCTAGATGCTCAGAGCCGCATTTTTATGCCCTTCATGCAAGCTGATAGTTCAACTTCACGGACTCATGGGGGAACAGGAATAGGCTTGAGCATAAGCAAGTGTTTGGTGAACTTGATGGGTGGGGAAATAGGGTTTGTTAGTAAGCCTGGGATTGGTAGCACCTTTTCATTCACAGCTGTTTTCATGGAAGGACGGAGGAATTCACTAGACTTGAAGAGACATGAGCCCGACCAAGATGTGTCTGATTTCCGTAGGATGAGAGGATTAGTAGTTGATGGTAGAGGTATCCGTGCTGAGGTTACAAAGTATCATCTTCAAAGATTAGGAGTACAAGTGGACATTGCCATGGATGAAGAATCTGCGATCTCTTGCATATTGGATGCTTGCAACTCAAGGTAAATTTTCTTGGGAATTGATATTTTTCTACGTTGACACATTTTTTTTTTGTATTCATGTGTTTTTCAGCTTTAGACCGCCTCACCTAGTGTTGTGTTTTACCTTAGAAATGCAAAACCATTTGTTGCAAATCTTATGAGCCTAAGAAAATCTCAGTACTCATGTAATGAGATCTCCAATAAAAGAAATAAAGAGATATACTAAAGGAATTGGAGACTTTTATTTTCCTTTTCAGCTCAGTTCATCACCTTCTTTATCTCAAATTGTTTGACAAACTCTCTATTATAACTATAAAATTCATAAATCTTGAGAAAAGATAACTGACTAATTCCACTCCAAATCAAATGAAACATGTGAGTTACAAGACAAATAGATATCAGCACAAATTCTAAATTTGCATATATAAATTGTTAGTAGATTATTGCATAATGAATAAAGAATTTATTGTTGCTTCATCATCATCATCATTTACAAGTTGATTAAACTGAATGCGGATAAATTCTATAATATTTGTACATTGCCTCTTTTTTGTCTCCTCATGACACTCCTAACTTCTTGTAATTACATTTTTCTTATCTCGCTTTTTTAATATATCCGCACTTATCCATTTTAACTGCAACCTTTTTACTCTTATCATTCAGTACTCAAGAGTATATAGAGCATAACTATTCTTAAAACTGTCTTTAAAATTTTCCTTCAACTTCGTCAATTTTAGATATGATACAACTTATTGGTCATATTTCATATGAAAATGCATATATGATCACTTAATATATGGTAACTGCCTGGAGAATTCATGTAAAGAATATTTCAAAGTGAAATCTCCTCTCATATCGCGACCACAATAATAATTCAATACCAAACAGATGGTATTAGTACAACATTTTCAAGAGTGTTTGTACAACGAACAGATGGTGTTAGTATATCAAACAGGTGAATCGGTCATGGACAGCAAACTTGGGAGCCAATCATTACATACATAAAATAATAGTAGGCACCAAACTTTAGAGCCAGTGGGTTTTGGTTTCATCATCTGTTCTACAGACACTTGACTACTTAGAAGTTAGAACTGTTGCTAGGCTATGATTTCATGATAAATCTTGAACGGTGATAGTCAGATGTCGACAATGGTGCAATTATAGTAGAATATGTTCCATAGGATAAATTCCGTGTGATGAAAGTTATCTTCTTAATGTACCTTTAATCAATTCATCTAGCATTGCCAGAGCAATCTCACTTCTAATAGAATACCATAAATATTTTCCTTAAGCTTTTTGTGGATGTCTATTTCTCCTTCAGAGCTGAGCATATAGACATGGTGCTAGTTGACAAGGAAGCTTGGGGCAAGCAATCGGGCATGGCTTTCCCTCGTCCTTTCAGAGAGCTACAACAAAACGGGAAATTGAAGCCTCAACACGATTTCCCAAAGATGTTTCTACTAGCAACCTCTTTAAGTCCTCTCGAGGTTGCTGAGCTCAAATCAGCTGGATATGTTGATAGCATGATAAAGCCCCTCAGACTAAGTATGATGGTTGCTTGTCTAAGAAGGGCTTTTGGTAAAACGATTCAGAAACAAGCTGTGGTACTTCACAGCCTATTGAGGGAGAAGCAGATTCTGGTTGTTGATGACAATATAGTCAATCGCAAGGTTGCTGCTGGGGCTTTGAAGAAGTATGGAGCTATTGTAACATGTGCAGAAAGTGGGAAGGTCGCTATTGAATGGCTCCAGCCCCCTCACAAGTTCGATGCTTGCTTTATGGATGTTCAGATGCCAGAGATGGATGGGTATTTATTCTTATTCCTTGTGTCAGTTAATTAAATTATTTGCCGATTTTCCTTTCTTGAGATTTACTTGTTTCAGTTACAACCTTTATGGAAACGAGTTATTTCTCTCTTTATGGAAACTTTCTTTTCCCAATTATAAGGCTTATCCCACTAACTGTTTTTCGGTAAACTAAAATAAACTAAAAAACAATTAAATAAATATCAGTAGGTAAAAGTTACAATATGCGTGTTTCTTTCCGATTTGATTATCCAACTTAAGGCCTGGAATTCTGCCTTCTCCTTGGTAGATAAAATCGCTTAGCTTCTCTTAAAGAAAAAAAAAAGAAGAAGATATAATCGCTTAGCAATTTCATAATTTATATTACTTGGTACTTATATTGGAAATGGAAAAACTAATAATTTTGTTTGACGGCAGGCGCTCTTTCATTTGTTTCATATAAGCACCCGACTGGTTTCTAACAATTTAACTGCAATTTTTGCAGCTTTGAAGCCACAAGGCAAATTCGAAGTATGGAAAGCAAAGCAAATGATCATTGGCACATACCGATTCTTGCAATGACTGCAGATGTGATTCAAGCAACTCATGAGGAATGTCTACGATGTGGCATGGACGGTTACGTCTCAAAACCAATCGAGGAAGAAAAGCTCTATGCTGCTGTAGCCCATTTCTTTGAGACTGATAAAAGTTGATCTACTATCATAAGAGTCACTAATGGATTGAGCAAGGTCATTGAAGTTTGGCCTACAATTCGCGTGGATCAGAACTTGGACAGATTCTTCAAGGTATTCTTATCAGGTAACTCATTTGACATGTTACTTGCTTCTTTATGGTTTAAAATATCACAACTTTCAGATATATATCTGCCGTTTTAATGGACTTAAAGACACCTACGATACATATTTCATGCATTCCACTAAAAGTTCTGGATAAAAAACAGCTGTTTTTACACTTCTACTAAAGATTTAGGGTTATTTGCACTTTTGTTCCCTAAAGTTTACGCCTTTTTAATCTTGATACCCCTGAGTTTTTGTTGGCACTTTGATACCCCAAAATTTGGGGGTATTAAAATTAAAAATGTGGAACTGTGGGGTATCAAAGTTAAAGCATGTGTAAGAATGTTCAGAAAATTTTGGGTTCATTCAATATCCAGCCTAACCACCCAAATTCTGAGGCTTTGCATCTGGAACAACTGCTTCAACAAAAGAAGCAGGACACAGCATAAATTAATGTAAACTAACATAGATTTAAAAATGAAGAAGTAGACTGTTAAAAGAAAAATGGAACAAAAATTCTGGGGGAAAAAAGAGATTAAATGTTTACTGACAAAAGATAGGACTCTGCTTACAAGGATTACTGCACTATGAAGACTCCTAACCTTAAATGTAGTCCAAGTGTCCCATAGTTTTACACTTAAATTTTAGATGGAATACTAATGTTTATTTAATTTATTTTAGGGAAATCAATGACCGCTTCTTACCTTGTGCTCATTTTATTTACAGGTGCTAAATTTCAGAATCTATGAATCAGGTCGGGTATAAGTCCAAGTTACTACTTAACAGGAACATTCTTAAAGATGTCACAATAGCTAACCTAGGTAGAGATTACAGTTGATTCATTTGCATGTATATATGTGCGTCGAAAAGTCCTTGTAGAAGTGCATTTTTTCCACTGAGATTTGTCGAGAGAAATGTAGATAAATATGTTATTTTTCAAGCTTGCGATAGTGTATAAATTGGCAATTGGTTGTGTGCTCGTATGAGATGCACGCCCATGCTTGTTCTTGTGATTGAGGTTTTAGTTGCTCGGAACTTTCTAAGGTTGTTTGTTAGTAAGTGTAAATATGGGACATCACTAATATACTGTATGTTTGCTTTCAAGTATGCAAGGCGCGGTGCATAAATTCTCCTATGTGTTGTACTGTTAACTGAAATGGTTTTGAGCTTTATTCTCGCGTATATATAAGTCAATGATTGAATTTCTCTTACTACTGGTTATAATTGTAAAAATTATGCTATTTGCTGTTTTTGCAAAGAATGACTCTTGGTTCTGGAATCCTTTGATTTGTATCATACCGAAGTCAGCTGACTGCTAATGTAGTTAAGTATGATATGTGCTTGTACTTTAGGATATAATGTGCACAATTAGGTGAATAATGAAGCTCTGTTGTTTATGATTTATTGTTGTGGTCATGCCATCTTGTTATTGTGTAAATTTTCTTCTGCTTTATGGGTGTTGTTCAAGCTTTTATTGTTGGGTTTTGAAAAGCTGGCTATGTTTTTATTCAAGCTGTTGTTTCATGGTCCTTGACTAAGTGAATGAGTTATATTCTTCTCTTCCACGAGCACGATAAGCTATTTTGATTCAGACTTTATCTTGTTGTCATTCAATTTCTGCAAGTGCAGTTTATCTTTCTATGTTTTAAAAAAAAAAAAAACTTGTCCCCTAGACTTGAGATCTTTCATAAATGTGTTGCATCTAATTGGTTGTAGTAAAATCCCATCTGATAAAATTGATAGGCTAGATTGCACTAAAATACTTTATGTTTTACAAATTTAGCAATTATACATTCTCAGTTGGTTTTTGGAGCATTTATATACCTTGAATTGTTTAAAATTAGCACTTTAGGGTGTGTTTGGCTATATTGTAAAATTGGGCTAGTTTAGTATCACTATTTGGGCTTAAAAATGGAAATTGGTCCAAATGAAAATTTTAGATAAAACCTGGCAGTGACTCATTCCTACAGCAATTCTGTTAACTGACTCTTAAGATCTCTCTATTATGCAAACAAGAAAATTTTCATCTGAAAGTTCTCCTATAACATTCATATGCTAATTTTGTAACTTTCTAACTACTAAATTTGCTGAACTTACTGCTAAATCTATCCAAATTTTATTTTTCAAATAGAATCAAAATATGTGTAAATTAGAATTTGGGTAGGATTAACACTAAATTTAACTAATATTAAAGGCTAAAAATCTCTAAAATTAATATGTAAATGCTATATGAAAACTTTCGTGTGAAATTTTTTACGTTTGCATAAAAGACGGTACTAAAGTGATAATTTTATTCAACTCAGGGTATATAAAATGCTCCGAAAAGCAACTGAGGGTATGTAAATGCTAAATGAGTGAAGCATAATGTATTTTAGTGCAATTTAGCCAATTTAGTTGCCATAAATGTCGAACATGTTTTAATTGGTGTTTGTTTATCTGCACTTTAAAATGATTTATATTTCTAGAATTAGAGTCCACTAACTAATGACATGACACTAATTTTATTATTATTTTTAATTGATGTGAGGACTTAAACTAAGGACAGACTGTCACAGGCTGGCATCCTTCTCCTAGATCAAAAGAACATCAAATACATCAAATCTATAGGTTAAAGTTTTCTAGATAAAGGGATAGGGAAAGACCATAGCTTTCACCATACTAACGCAACACACACCCCAACATCAATAACACTTTCTAGAAAGCAGACTTCAATTTCAAGCATACAAGAAAACCAAAATCATTGAGAGGCTGAGCTGAAAAAGATGCCAAATGCTGCTCTCAAAAGCACATGCAGATGAATTGTTCAACGAATACTAGTTCTATAGGAAGCTTTACTCCTCTATTGTGCAATCTTTGGAGTGTAGCTGACAAAAGAAAGCATTATCATGCACGGCACTTTCATAGTTAGGCAAATAACTTCAGTCTACTGTGTGATGCCAGTGCAAAAAGAAGTAAAAAAGGATTGTTGATTGATTAGTTGGATTGTACTTGAGTGTAATTATACCTGCAAATCTATTTTTTTTGAGAATGGTTTCTCATTTTCAACCGTATAAAGTGTTGTTTGTAGAGTCTGATTTACGTGGAAAATACATGTCATTGAAATCTAGAATTAGACTCTACAAAATCGCACCACAAGTGAAATTCTATGCTGTAGATATGTATTTTCAGCCATCTATTATTTCTTTCGTATTTTGGGAACAATGGTTAGTGGTATATGGCACTATAATATATTGCCTTCTAAATGAACAATTAAATATGGCAAACAGATTTTGTTTTCCTTTTTCATTGTTTTGAGAATCACCAATTAATTATACATAAATGAGTCTTTGGATGCTTCCTCAACAATTAATCACAATAGTTATGGATTGTCTTTATGTAGCTTACAGTTGTGACAAATGTCACTTTCTTCTACTGATTTTGTTGATCTCAAATTTGGGTAGTAAGGTAGCTGTTATTCTCGTAATTTAAGATGTTATTATGTTATACTTTTGATTTCTTTCATTGCCTGAATGTGTATAACTAGTGTTTGGAGCCTCTATCTTTA
Source organism: Asparagus setaceus (assembly GCA_012295165.1). Lineage (NCBI taxonomy): Eukaryota > Viridiplantae > Streptophyta > Magnoliopsida > Asparagales > Asparagaceae > Asparagus > Asparagus setaceus. The sequence goes on along the minus strand of CM022704.1, from coordinate 56,870,925 downwards.
TCTTAGCTGCTCTAATGATAATGTGGAATTCTTTAAAAGTGGATGTGTAAAATTGTTAATTTGCTTTAATATATTCCATCTGCCATATCTTTAAAATAACATGTCAGGCTAAAGAACTTGCATTATACTCTAAAATGGATAACTGATGCAGTGGAAGTCTATGTTCAACAAGCCTTCGGGGAGGTTTCAGTTCAAGTTTGAAAACAGACACTCATCTGTTTTCTCCAGAATATAAATTATAGCTCCTAAGTTTTTATCATCGACCGGTTTGAAATTCTGGTATTATAGAAGAAAATTTAAGATAGTATACTGAAGCAATTCAGGCTCAAATCTTATCAGGCATGCATAAATTTCAGTCCATGAGAAGATGCTCAATCTATAAAAAGCATGTTAGGATGCAAAGTTTTATGTAGCAGAAGAACTTTAAGAAATTTGATTAATGAATAACTGTGCTACACATTTTGCACCATTTATTTGACATCTTTTATCGGTACTGAATAAGCATTCAAAGGTCGAATCATCAATGCAGTAGTTTTTAAAACATTTTATATACAAACCCACAATGACCAGTTAATTGATGTCACTTGCATATATTTCTCACTTGATGCAACTTCGTAATGGAAAATATAAGATAAAACAAAATTTGGTGCTCCTACCTCCTAAAAAATAATACGCAATCATAGTTTTAGCACTTACAAGCATGCCCATAAGCCACCACCAACCCCAACATCAGCATCACAAAACAATGGTGGTCATGATGCACTTTAAAAAAGAAAACTCCACTACCCTCTTTCTCACGCGCCCCCATATAACTATGTCTATCAATGCAGACATCACTATCTTTTTGTGTAGCTATGGTTGTACTGATAGTAACTATACTAATCGACCGAAACCTATACTAATAGTAACTACACTAATAAAATAAATATAAATCTTATCATAACCAACTCCATAAGACTGGAGTGATTTTAACCATAAATATAGTAGTTAAAATTTTCAAACTAACTCTCGATCTCTTGCGAATAGCACCGACCGCCTTATTTTATGCGGGTATTTCTAATAAAATTTGTATCAACATTAAATGTGCTTCCCTGCGTGTAACAAGTTTCACCCTCATACTGTTTCTTTCCTTCTCTCTCTTACACTTCTCTTTCTTGAATTCAAGCACTGTTCTTACAATAAAACAGTCTCAACAAATAAGCCCATAAATTCTCACCACCCCTTCATTTACTCCCATTAAATTCTCTCATCCTCGTTTCTTTCAAGAAACCCCAAAAGCTAAGAGCTCAAGCCCTTCAATGTCCACCTGGTCTAAAGATAGAGCCCCTATTCAAAGCCTCTCTCCTTGGGCTTAGTGCATTTCTTCCAAGGCCATTCCTACTAATAATAACAACAATGTCATGTCCTAACTCTAGCCATCCTCTCTTTTGACTATAAATAATCAACTAGCTCTCAATTGATTCTTACTTCTCATTCACTATTTGCTTTGTAAAATTTTTTATTTCTTTTTTGGGGAGATGATGAGGGAAGGAATTAGTCCAGGGAATGTGCCTGTTTATTATGGTGGTGGCAAGATTAAGTCAATAGAAAAAAAGTTGAAGGTGATTGAGTTGGCACTAAGATTTGTGATAGTTGGGCTTGGAGTTCTTGCTGCTGCTCTTGTGGGCTTGGACTCTCAAGTGAGGGTCATCTTCACTGTTGAGAAAAAGGCCAAATTCACTGACATGAAAGCTTTGGTGTATGTTTTTTGATTTTGTGACTTACCCAAGTTCTTTATTTTCCTATTTTTTTATTTTTGATTTTTTTGGTAGGTTTTTGGTGATAGCAAATGGGATAGCAGCAGGGTATAGTTTGATACAGGGATTGCGCTGTGTGGTGAGCATGGTGAGAGGTAGTGTTCTTTTTAGCAAGGGCTTGGCTTGGGCTATTTTCTCCTTTGATCAGGTGAGAAGATAGTTAAAATTTTCCTTGATTTTATTTTATTTTCTTCTTATTAATTTTTTTGGGTGTGAATCTGTAAAAAGGTGTTATTTTTGGATGGACACAAAAGGGGTTTAGAATTTTTCTAATGACTGTTCTAGAGAATATTGGGACAGGACACATTGATGCAGGTTCTAGAGAGTATTTGGAGACAAAAGGTTTTCAGTCACTGATGATTTTGGACAAAATTATCTTTTTTACTTTTGCATAAGCCTAAATTGTATAAACTATAAGGTTTACCAACCTATTAAGTTTGTCACGTAACAAACCTCTAGGTAATTTTTCCTCTTGGTGCACCAACAACATATGGCTATCGATCGAGATAATTTCTCATCCTTCGTTCAACCAGAAATTTGATATTGTTATGACTCTCAACCCTCTCCATAACCTTGGATTTTTAGTATAGTGGTAGGATTCTTTGACATGGTATACAGCGATCAATATTCAAATCAAAGTAGCCATGAATTTCTAAACGGATTTTGAAAAATTAGTACTGTTGTGTGAGTCCAGGTTTCTTCCTGTTAAAGGGTCCTTAACCTGCGGTGACATGTGTAGTATAAAATTCTAACCCTCACTATAACTTTAGATTTTTAGGATTTTTGGTATAGTGGTTGGGTCCTTTGACAAAATATATTCCTCACCGGTGATATAAATTTGCAAAATTTTCTGGGAACATTCTTATTACGATAGAAAATGAGTGAAAATGAAGGGGTGATGTATGGCTTCCATCACTTTGTTCCCAGTCTACTGTTACATGTTTTAATAGCATTGGGCACTCTCGGTCCATTTTAGCCCACAATTTCTTTTAAATGTGATTGTATAAGTGCATATATTATCATTCCCATGGTAGGGTCTCATATTTATTTTAGCTAATGTGATCTTAAGTGGACCCAAGATGATGTTATGTTGACATCACATGATGCTGTCCATCAGGGATAAATTGTCCATTGTATCTAATTGATCCGTGTCTACCGAATAGTTGATGCATCAAGGACTTCCTACTCTTAAATCAATAAAAATATAGAGGGTTTTTGGGGATCTGGCGCATTGATTCAAGGGCTATTCTCCACTTAGTACTCTAACTACCTAGTAAATAGAGATCGGTGGGTAGTCTTCATTCAGTAGTAGCTGGATCGGAGGTTATTCTATCAAGTGATGTAAGGTGTTAATTAATAATCTTTAGTTGGATGGAATTTTTGATACAAATAATTTTGCATTTTCATTTGTAAATGGACAAGATTGGTTCAGTTCTGGGACTGATTAGGTAGGGTCTCATTTAAGTCGCATATATCTTTTAACTATGAGCTCTTTTGAGCAGATTCTGGGACATGTGATATTAATTTGTGGCTGAAATTTGATGTTGATACATGCTGTTGTATTCTGATTAACTCTTGATATGCTTGCTTTAGCTTCATATGTAGTTGTTTTAGAGACGAATCAAGCAACATACTTCACCAACCTTTTTCAAGGAACCGCGATACGAACTCATCGGCAGTTTCTGATGAACGGTCGTTGTAACCCTTAATTCTGCAGTATTTGTAAATTGTGAAACTCTTTTTTAACTGAAACGCGAGGGTTCACCATTTTTTTTTCCATTAAAGGGGGAAAAAGCTGCTTCAACTTAGTATTTTGACAATTAGCATTTGTACTGGTGTGCCTCCTAAAGTTGGGAATGAATATTGTTCCTTTGACATCTAGACAAAGTACATGGCTGGCAGTCTTAATAAATGACCCATATTTCTTGATACCCCTAAAATTATTAATTGATTTAATTGTGCGTGTTATGCAAATGATATGTCACAAAGACCAAAACCTTCAAAACACGAAAATGGAAAGGTCTTGTTTATACCTACATGATTACATGACATAAACTTCACAGAAAGCAAATTGTTCTATCTCAGTACACTCAGATGTTCAATGTGTGAATTGTAAATTCAATCTAGTTAAGGGGTTTCGTTGCATCGAGAAGTGTACTTCACCATTAATGATAGCTCAGGCCCATCATGAAGTTTTACTCCCAATCCTATTCTCTAGGAATTTATTTATCTTGACCTCAGGGTCATGAGGGAAACAATTTATACTAAAGTGAGCAAACTGGGATGGGATCCGACATTAAAATCAAAGGAGCCATACTGTGGTGTATGGCAATTGTTATATCGTGATAGAACTATCAACAGCCTTATTCCTCATGCTCCAAGTACATGTGGAGGTTGTAAGAGTTATAGCTTGAAGCCGAACTATGAGTCTAACCATGTGAGCTCATAAATTCTCAACTGTATCATACACACTATTTCACTTGGTTTCTACAGTATGCCATACAATATGAATGCTTCATTTCGGCATCTTTAATTTCCCATTATACCCCCTCTTAATTTCCTGGTCTCCTTTATTTATTAATGGCATTTTTCTTAATTTCACTTTCTCAGGTGATGGCGTATGTGACCTTGGCAGCGGTGGCGGCTGCAGCACAGTCAGCAGTGCTTGGTCAATTCGGTCAACCTCAGCTGCAATGGATGAAGATATGCAATCTCTATGGCAAGTTCTGCACTCAAGTGGGAGAGGGTCTCGTGAGCTCATTCATAGTGAGCCTTAGTATGGTGACTCTTTCTTGTGTCTCGGCTTTTAACCTCTTTCGATTGTACGGAAGCAACAAAGGAAAGAATAGTGGGAGCTGGTAAAGGAAAGAAGTTATGTTCAAACTGACTTGTGAGAAGAGAGTGGTTTGTACATGGTTTGGTGTAATAAGTTGAACAGTGGTTTTTTTTATGCTAGTATGTGGAGTTCTCTGTAACTTATAGATGCTAGTATCAAGCTTGTTATTGTTAATGAATTGGTCAGGTTTTTATAGCCTGGTGTTGAACTCTGGTATGAGTTAGATTAGTCTTCAAGCAAAGATAATATTTTTGCTTTGTACTTCGACGAACAGCAGAAAGAGGGACATGGCATATTTTTGAGTGGCAAAAATGATATCAGTTCCCTTTCTATGGTTGTTTGGTGTGGAATCAAGAAAAATAGCAACCAGAAGCAGTAGATTTCAATTTTCATGCATAACATATGTTAAATATTATGCATGTATTTGAATCAGTATTCAATGTTGGCTGCGTATATTGAGACAAAGCACCACCTTTATGCAGGTGAAATTTAGAATCAAATTTGAGAGTTTGTCTGATCTTTACATTCCTCACAATTTGTTTAGTGAATCTTTTCTTCAGACTTGATCAGTTGAATCACATTGTATTTGTGTATCAATTTTCTTTATCTTTTTTTTTTTAATCAAAGCCTCAGCCTAGCGATAAGGTGATAAATATGATGACGACCACCACAAAGTGGATTAGGTGATAAAGATGATGACGACTGTGAAAAAGTGGGATATTGAGAAAGTTCGACAATAATATCATTTTTCTTAAATTCCAAGTTTGGATGCTTGCAATCTTAACATTCAATGGACTCGAAAATCCCTTGCTTGGGAAGTCATTGAGAAGTCAATGAAAATGAGTACCTTATGCAAAGGAAATTATATTGAGTTGAATGATAAAAGCCTTTAGCGCAATCTATTCGTGATTAAATAAAAAGTTCTTGAAGACGTTTTTCTGGATGACAAGAACTGCAGATTTATCATTAAAGTTAAGAATTTGTATTTGCAAAAAATTGGTCACTAATTGGCTCCTTTTAAAGTAGTAGTTGTATATACTTCAGATGTCACAGAGTAGTAGTATTTCACAAGGTAATCCTCATCAATTTTGATATTGATTAATCAATTTTATAATTGCAGACTTGGACAAAACGTCAAGGTCAATAATAAAGATCAATTCATTTTTTTCGTTATGTTACTTTACCTGATTTTTGATTGAAAAATCTACTTTTGTAAGTAAAATTTACTGAATAAGGAAAAGATTGACAAAGATTTGATAATTGATCCAATGAATTTTGATAATTGATCCGATGAAGTCTCAGATCGTAAAACTTGTGGTCTGTCTAAAATGGGAGACGAAGGAAAGGAGCGATGAAGCTAACAATCAAACCTCCATATGTCAAATTCGAAGCACAAGAATCTGCCCTACAATTATTGTAAGATGAAATAGCACATGAAGATTGAACTACCCAAGTTGTCGAAACGAAATAATAGCAATAATAGTGGGAAGAAAGATAAGAACAATGAAGCAACTAATGCTAAAGATGAGACAACGAGAAGTAGTTGGATGCTTGCTATTAATGACAAAGGCTTCTCCAAGAGAGACATGCAGAGTCTTTTCATCTCTTAAAGTACGTTTCTCCTTCTTCAGAAGTTTCATTTCTCTAAATTGAAAGTTCTTTCTTCCTCTTTTTTGAAGTTTGCAGTAAATATTTAATCCAATCTGTCAGTTGCTTGGTATAGATTTAATGAACCATGTTTCAAAGAGGAGATTGGTTCTGATAGAATGATATGTCACGAATATTTCAAGTGGAGGAAACTTTTCATCTATTATCTATGTAATGAATAAGTTCTGTACTTATTGTAGATATTTTTACTATGGCTAAATGGCACTTATATACCCTATAGTTTCACTCTTGTAGCACTTAAATACTCCAAGTTACAAAACATAGCAGAAGAATACCCTGAGTTGGTAGCCATTTGAATTTGGCTAACGGTGTTAAAAAATATCCGAATGGACAATAATGCCCCTCCTTTGGAATTAACCTCTCCACATGATAAAGTAGTACATGTTACAATGAATAAGGGTAAAAAAGCATTTAATTTGGTGACATGGCAGCATGTGGGAATATTCCATAGAATATTCTCATGATTAGTTAACAGAAGGTAGCAACTTGCACAATTTTGCCAACTAAGGGTATTTTTTTGCTACGTTTTGTAACTTGAGGTATTTAAGTGCTACAAGGGTGAAACAATAAGGTATATAACTGCCATTTAGCCTTTTAGTATTTCTTGATCAATGTATGTTCGAGCTTAAACACCAAAGAAAAACAGTATGCAGAGGGGTAATCTTACAGTATCACCTTATTTACGAAGCAGTTATGTTTTTCTGGCCTTTGGTTTTGCAGTACTGGACTTGGCACCTGAACAAAGGCAGGAAAAAGTGTTAAACATACACACTTACATGTCACTAAAGAAAGGCAAGAAAAAGAACAAAGTGTTAATATATACATTTTATATAGTTGGAGAGAACATCATTCTGAATGCCGCACTCTTTTTCATATATATATATATATATATATATATATATATATATATATATATATATATATATATATATATATATATATATATAATTTCAATATGGTAAAACATCAACATTGTTTGGATGAGTAAACCGAGGCTTACAAATTTTCTGAAAAACTAATTCATTCTGTTAGTCAGATGATACAATAAGCTTATAATCCTTCGACTATGCATACTGATGGTATCAAACTTGTAACTGGATGTAACGTGGACATACCATGTATAGCAACTTTTGTGTTTTTAATCTGGATAGTAGACCTTTTACTAATGATAAATGAGTATTTAACTACTGTAGAATTAGGATTTCTATCTATTGTAAACTACTGAAAGAATGATGTATCCTACTAATAGCTTTGGAATATTATACACTAGGAGCAATCTGCCTATAGCAACTCGAGTGCCCTTAAAGAAAGAAAGAAGGAAAGAAAGAAAGAAAGAAAGAAAGAAAGGAAGGGGAAACAAAAATTTACCAACCATCTATCCCAGTTAAGAGATTTACTATGAAGATTTGAAGTAAGAAGATCTTCCTCATAAAAAAAACAGAGAAAATCCTTAATAAAGAAGTGTTTCTACAAAACTACCATGATTTTTTTGGTTAATGTTCATTAAGATGAAGCGATCAAGAGCAAGCAAAAGAAATCATATTCACTATTGTAATCACATTATATCTTCTGAGTACAAAAGAAACGTAATGATGTCCCACTCACTACAGAAAATCCATATTCTGCACATTCTGTATGGATTTTATACTTCAAGAAAGTGACATCTCTTTGATTCAGAATCAACTATCCCCAATTTCTTGGTGCTTCTGGCAGTTATCGACGATTTGGACCACCCTTAAGAAATATATGCAGGATCGTCACATTCTTGTTGCTCATTGCTATCGCGAGGGCAATCAAGTTGCTGATTAGCTTGTGCAGCATGGCCATTCCTTGGAGTATATGCACTATTATTTTTGAATTGGATGAGCTGCCTAGTAATATCCAAGTTATGATGACCCGCGATGCTCTTGGGACAATTTTTTTACAGATTTCCGGTTTTCTTTTGTCTATCTTATGCATGTACACTCTTGGATATGCATGAGTTGTACACTCCAAGAGCGACCTTTTTTGTATACATCCTTTAATTTTATGATGTAAAGCCCGATAGGGGCCCTTCCAACACCATTGCAGGATCGTTTTGTAGAAAAAAAATTATCCCCAATTTCTTTTCCAATAGTAGGGGTGATATAACATTGTCAACAATTATTCACTACGTCGGGGAAATATACAATATATACCTGATATCTTTATGGTCTGGGGTTGTTTAGGGATCTTTTCTGCCTCAGTTTTTGCTTTCTCATTTCTGTCAGATTGACTACCGCCAAATTTCTGCCCGGAAAATCATACATCTTCATCTTCTGTACGAGAAAAGACACTAGCAGAGTTAAGCAAGATTTTTAGACAAGGGTAGGAAGAAATTTCCATGAAACGACGTTACAACAACAAAGCAAAATAAATTCAGAACAATGAAATAGTAATTATCATTTCCTTGTAGAATGGCTCAGGTTTCACTATTTTATGGCCAGAAGGTAAAAATTCCCAAGCTTTTCTTGCCTTATCAGTATCTTCTTTCTCATCACACAATGTGAGGTGTGTTTCAGGAGGTAAATTAAGCTGCTTCAGCACCTAATAAATGCAAACCATAAGAAAAAGTTAAACATCTTAAAGTTGCTTGAATATGAAACTATATATATTTAAACAGCAATAAAAGAAGGCGATGGTAAAATACCAACTTGACCAGTAAAGAAAGGCATGAAAGGTTCTAACGGAGTTGCTCGAAGATACGCAAGTTCAGCGTAAGTCTTATAAGAATGGAGCATGAAGATCAATTGTCGTTATAAAGGTTCCAAAATTGGTTTTCCTATATTGCACATCAAAAGGATCTAGGTCAATAATACAACTTTGTTTAACAGAAAGAGAAGGGGGTATCAAAGGACTTGCTCGCGAATATGCATTCCCTGCACTCGATATGCTCACAGCAGTCTTTAAACCCTTCTTTTAGTTTAACCTGTGATGTAGATGAATATATCGATTTACAATGTGATGATGAAAATTAGTTATGCTTCGAACATCAAATTGAACCCTGAACATTGAATTACCTTCTCCACGGCCTTAACATATTGATCCAGCAGATTTTCAACTGTCTCAGCTAAAGTCTTCGTTAACTGATGTGATTCTGCATTCTGAGCATCAGGAATGACGGACTCATAGCCCAATCCTACAATTGAAAAATGGATAAGAAGTAACCACTAGATATTACTGACGCTGCACAAAATATCAGCTACCACAATTTTACTAAGCATGTAATATAAACATGAAATTATAAATGTTACGGTTTATCATTATCAGTCCATTGAAATATACCATGGATGATAGAGAAAAGAAATATGCAGTGTTGAAAACTCCAATAGTGTTATAAGCACACGGATGTGTACATAAGAAAAAATTATTCTTGAAAGAAAAGGTAATGATGAGGACAAGAAATGACAAATTTTGATTAGTTGATTTTTATTTTAATTTTGAAATTTGAATTTCGAATTGTACTTTAATTTTGGCAGTTTAGATTTGAATTTCGAATTAGGTTTAGATTTGGTAGTGAGAGATTTGAGGGATTTTCTATTTTGGTAAGGTTTTGTTGAGGGATTTAACTATATCTTTTTTGTGGTTTGTTTCCATTTTTATTGCACGTTGTGTGCGCGTAGTTTTTCTTTATAAATAAGGTTGTATGAGGCCATTGAAAAGGGATAATAAAGATTTGAATGAAATATTTTTGTTAACTAAATTTTGGTGTGAAGCCTCGGGTGTGAAACCCTAGGCCGAGGGTGTGAAACCCTAGGCCCGCCTCTATCTCGCCTCCTCCTCCAAGCGCCGCCTCATCCCCGCCCTCCTCCCCGCCAAGCACCACAAGACCTCCACAAACCACCCCGGATCTCCTCCACCCCGAAAGCAACCCACCGCCTCTTCCCGACACCGCTGGTTGCCATTCAGTTCACTTATCGCTGCTCGCTGCTATCGCATCGCCGCACCACCTCGAGGTCCCTCCCTTCGAGCTCTGCTCGCAGGCCACGGTTCGCTTTCTCTCGACCAAGTTATTTTTCTTAATTTCATTTTATTAGTTAATTGCATGAGTATTCCATCTCTAAACTCTTATCATATATTAACTGCTTTGATTACATTTGTGAGTTGAGAGTAATTGAGCATGTGACTGTTAAAATTTGATCTTGATTGTAGAACTTGTGCGTGATAATGAATATTGCGATTAAATTGATTGAGAAGGGAATTATCTATAATTGTTGATGCAATTCTTGTTAAATCCATCTGTCACATTAATCGCTTTGAATTTAATTTCCGCCAAGATCATGAATTTTGGCTAAACGGTATGCTATTCGATTTTAGATTGCCGATTCTAATAGACCCCGTCCGCTTCACATCATTTTGGTATCGAGCATGGTTCTAGGTTAGGAAATTTTTATTTTATTTTTTTAGCTCAGTTGAGTCTTTATTTGAAAAAAAAAATTTATTACCATTCATCTCATCTAGTTGTTAGTGTATGCCCACTTGCACAAGTCTACCCTATCGATAAGGAGAGTCAAGTGAATCGTTTAGTGAGTCCAGCATGTCAGGCAGTATAGATTCCGAACTTTTTAAGAAACTCGATGAGTTAACAAGACAAATAGGTAACTTAGCCCAGGAAAGTAGAGCTACCCGCGAAGCCTTCCAAAATGCAACCAACAAGACGCGCGCTAAGCTAGGAAAAGCGCGTGTTGCAACTCCGCCCGCAAGCTCAAGGATATGGGCACGCCGCTACCGCCTCAGACAACCCCGTTCAGAGTTAGAATGAATCAACCGTCTATAACAGAATCACAATCTATTATTGAGGAAACTGTTAACCTCGCCATAGATTTGACAAAATCTAACTCTAATAAGAAAATCCAGAATAGTAAAATAGTAGAATCATGCATTTCCGTATCTTCTGAAACTACTCCTACAATTGTGGAGTTGACTGAAGTTTCATGCAATGACCACACTCCGGTTATTCCCCAAGCTATCCCTTTGATCACGGAGTTCACTGATGTTGTCTCTGAAGTTCTTGAAATTGAAACTCCAACTCTTCCTGAACTAACTCCAGTGACTAAAAACGTTGTTGATGTTCCCCACGAAGTCCTCCAGAACCAACATGACCATGAACACGTTCCTAAAGTGAGTCACTCAGATATCTACATGGAAGTTGAATCCAAAACTGAGCATAGCGAAATAACTACCATATTAGATATCAAACCCCCATGCATTATCCCGATAGCCACTCACACATACACTGATCCATTTTGGGAATATATAGTGATTAGGGATACAAAATTTTCATTTCCTTTCCCTTTCATGTTAAGCGCATACAAACACTCCTTCATGCATTTGTGTGCATGTTCCTCATTATCACTGCTAGAACAGAAAAATTTTTATACATTTTAACGAAGGAACGCCTAACAATTCCATTTGATAGAGGACGTCATGCATGTTAAACACTTCATTGACTTTACATCTGCCATTGTTCGCATTATTCGAGTCTGCATTTCATACATAGTCATTTGAGTTGATTTGCATCATTTTGTTTTGGTTTGCATTGATCATATATTGGGGAATCAGTGATCTAATTTGAATAAATACATTGTTAACTGAAATGTATTATATGGAGTCAGGACATAATTTAAAACTGTTAATGATGATATTGAGATGGTTTGGACTTGTCCAATACGCTTTCTTTATAGTCGTTCAAGATTTGACATGATATTTATGAACTTTTCCCACTCTTGAAATAATTAATGGCAACATTTATATTATCGGTTTGGTCATAGTTCTATTCTCAATATTGATAGATTAAACAGTTCACAATATTTATTGGCAGTCCACTGATATAAACTTGACTCTAGCCTATTTTTTTCTGAGAGTTCTTTCGATTTACCCCACTTCTACATATTCACCCATACAACAATGAATTTTGATAATATTTTAGATGGTGAATTTACAATGCAATTTAGCTAATGATTTGAGATGTAGGAGAGTAACTGACGGCAAATTAAGATGCAGACAGAGTATATTGAAGATAAGTTTCTGCAACTGACTCGACGGAGTCGAGTTTTCTCCCACCCGGGGAGAATGATGAGGACAAGAAATGACAAATTTTGATTAGTTGATTTTTATTTTAATTTTGAAATTTGAATTTCGAATTGTACTTTAATTTTGGCAGTTTAGATTTGAATTTCGAATTAGGTTTAGATTTGGTAGTGAGAGATTTGAGGGATTTTCTATTTTGGTAAGGTTTTGTTGAGGGATTTAACTATATCTTTTTTGTGGTTTGTTTCCATTTTTATTGCACGTTGTGTGCGCGTAGTTTTTCTTTATAAATAAGGTTGTATGAGGCCATTGAAAAGGGATAATAAAGATTTGAATGAAATATTTTTGTTAACTAAATTTTGGTGTGAAGCCTCGGGTGTGAAACCCTAGGCCGAGGGTGTGAAACCCTAGGCCCGCCCCTCTATCTCTTCTCCTCCTCCAAGCGCCGCCTCATCCCCCGCCCTCCTCCCCGCCAAGCACCCTGCCAGCACCTCCACAAACCACCCCGGATCTCCTCCACCCCGAGCAACCCACCGCCTCTTCCCGACACCGCCGCGTCGTCATTCAGTTCGCCGCCGTTATCGCCGTTCAGTTCGCTACCGTCATCGTCGCACCACCTCAGAGGTCCCTCCCTTCGAGCCTGTTCAGACCGACGAAGGTTTCGTTTTCTCTCGACCAAGTTATTTTTCTGTTAATCTCATTTTATTAGTTAATTGCATGAGTATTCCATCTCTAAACTCTTATCATATATTAACTGTTTTGATTACATTTGTGAGTTGAGAGTAATTGAGCATGTGACTGTTAAAATTTGATCTTGATTGTAGAACTTGTGCGTGATAATGAATATTGCGATTAAATTGATTGAGAAGGGAATTATCTATAATTGTTGATGCAATTCTTGTTAAATCCATCTGTCACATTAATCGTTTTGAATTTAATTTCCTGCCGAAGATCATGAATTTTGGCGAAACGGTGCGTTATTCGATTTTAGATTGCTGATTCTAATAGACCCCCGTCCCGTTTCACATCATATACATAAAAACTGCAGGATAACAAATTTCTCCAGTGCAATATTAACATGGATACCAGAGATCTCATTTCACTAACTTATCAGTGGAAGTTCTAAAAGAAGAAGAAACATATACAGATTCAGATATGATAACGGCATTGCGAACATTTTTCAATTTGCTGCACAGATAAAACGACCTATTTAATGCTCTATTGAATCAAATATAGATGAAAGTCAAATGAATCTTGTGGTCAATATTCTGAATCATATGATATATTATATAAATGTGAATCAAGCAATAAAACAGATACTATATACACACCTGGTTTTCAATGAAGCTCAAAATATGATGGATACAGTTTCCCAAGTTGTTCATAAACAATTCACCATTTAGCTTTGCTTGCAAGTCTGCCCATGTGAACAATGTGTCTGATACCTAGACCACAGCAAGCAACAAAATTTTGAGGAAAACAAAAGATATTATAAGGAAATTAAGGAGAATTTTAGTGATTGGACATTGTTCTTCAAACTCACTTCAGGTCTGTTACTTAGCAAGTAGTACCGCCACACTTCTACAGGAATTTTTGTATCTTTTGCATCGGTACCAAATACTCCAATACCTTTACTTCTGGAAAATTTTCCTGCATAACATAGAACAGCAACGATGCAGACAAAACATGCATATATCAAAATACGGTTATGCTGACATTTTAGCCAAAAAAATTAAAACAAAGGAGGTAGGAGAGCTGGTTGAGCACACAAATAACAAGACATTAATTTAAAACAAATAAGGGGTCATAAATGCTTTGATGGCAAAGTTAAAGAAGTGTCACTTCCTTCAATAAGTTGGACGTGACATGTAAATGTAAATCAGTGATAAAGATATTAGCATTGATACCGGTATAAATGGTGGAATTTAAACATATATATGCTAGTTTCCCACATTTCGTGTATTGGATATTGTATACCACCAAAGTGAAGATAGTTCCTATTGACCTAGACAATGAGATCAAGCTTCTTATTTATGGCGAAGAAATCTTCATAACATTGTTTTTCAGCGGACCTCAATCAAAAAAATTATGTTTCTTAATTAATATGCTATGTATGACCTGACTCATAGTTCAAATATTCTGAAACACTTATTGTCTTCATTAATATCCATCTTTCAGCAGTTCCAGGAAGTGTAGAAGGAAACATGACCTGAATGAAATATTAAGAAAATATGTTATATGAAATTTCACATTTTCTACAATCAGAAATATATAAATAAAGGGAAGAATCGATACATTTAAACCTTCTAGGTGCAACCAGAGAAAGGTTTACCAATATGATTTATATAGTGTTTAATAAACTTAACAGTTTGGAACATGTCTAAAGTTTTTATTTGCTGTGCATACGCTTTAGCCTAATAGAAGAAAGTTATATACATAAATACCTACAATGGTATGTGTTGGGATGCGGGGTCACGCCCGCACGCCGCGGAAGCGATATCACCTGAGAGAAGGCTTTGTATATTCTCGTCTCACGAAGGAAACAAGAATAGAAAGTAAAATATCCCAACAAAGTGAGATATCTACTCTTCCTTTCAACAGTACTAGGACTGAATCAAGGGAACCTACAAACAATAGCAAATACACAAAGAAAACAAGAAGACACGAGATTTACGTGGTTCGGCAAAATTGCCTACGTCCACGGGAGGGGGTGAGGGGAGATTTGACTATAAAGAACACCGACGACTTGTACAATCCACAAGCTCGTCCCAAAGAAAAAACTTTGATTTTTACCCAAGAGAAATTGACCTCTCTCTTGTAGAATCTCTCCAAGCTTTCTCTTTTTCTCTCTCTAGCCACCGCCAAAAAAGCCCTAGCTTTTTCTCCCTTTTTCTTCACTTTTCTCCACACCACAAATTCTAGGTTTAACTCCCTATTTAAAGGAAATTAATTGAGAACTTTCCTTCAGTTTTCCGATGTGGGACTAAAAAAAAAGACTTCTTTCCCACGTGTTCACAATTCTCCACCTCGTACATCATTTGATAAACCTCAAATTTTGGACGAACACCGAAGAACACCGCTAACATTACTAGAGATCTCCATTAGCCAAACCAGCCAATCCAAATGCGCCACTATACCATGCGCTTACGCATCTTCAACGGATCAAGCTAACCGTAGTTCTCAGAATTATTCTTCATTTAATTGTCTCCACCTCACCCCATCACCGTCCCGAAGGGCCATGCCCTCTTGGACAGATCAACACGGTTGATATGAAGCAAGTCCAAGCAATGCTTAAACTTGCTACCGTGACCACCTTAGTTAACATGTTCAGGGATTCTCATTCGTGTGTACCTTCATGAGAGAAATATCGCCTTCCTCTATGACATCTCGCACGAAATGATACCTGACATCGATATGCTTGGTACGAGCATGATGAACTTGATTCTTCGCCAAGTGAATTGCACTCTGACTGTCGCACCACAAGTTCACGTTCTCCTGCTCAATCCCCAAATCATCTAGAAGACCCCACAACCACAATGCTTCCTTCACTCCCTCTGTCATGGCCATGTACTCGGCCTCTGTAGTAGAAAGTGCCATCAGAGCTCGCAACATCGATCGCCAACTAACCGGAGCCCCATGTATCCTGAATACATAACCAGTAGTAGATCGCCGTCTATCTAGATCGCCCGCATAATCAGAGTCCACAAACCCATCAATCTGACATGTTTCTCCACCAAAACACAGACCCGTATCAACGGTACCCTTTAAGTACCTCAGGACCCACTTCACTGCTTCCCAGTGTGCCTTTCCCGGATTCGCCATGAATCTACTGACCACACCGACCGCCTGTGAAATATCTGGGCGTGTACACACCATTGCGTACATTAAGCTGCCAACTGCACTAGCATAGGGAACACGCTCCATATGCGCCTTCTCTTCCGCTGTAGTGGGAGATTATTTACCAGAAAGCCTAAAGTGTGGAGCCAATGGAGTCACCACCGACTTAGCACTTTGCATCCCGAACCTCGCGATCACCCGCTCTATGTAGCCCTTCTGACTCAAGAACAATCGCCGGTTCGCCCGCTCTCTTCTAATCTCCATACCCAGTATTTTCCTAGCAGCGCCCATGTCCTTCATCTCGAACTCTTCACCAAGTTGAGATTTTAACCTATCTATCTCCACCCTGCTCTTAGAAGCAATAAGCATGTCATCCACATACAAAAGGAGATAGATATAATTACCTCCACGAAGCTTCCGAATGTAAACGCAACAATCATAGTCGCTTCGGAAAAATCCATGCTTCAGCATGAAGGAGTCAAATCGCTTGTACCACTGTCGAGGAGATTGTTTCAATCCATACAGTGACTTCTTCAAATGACACACATGATGCTCCTTGTCCTCAACCTTGTAGCCCTCAGGTTGATGCATGTAGATCTCTTCATCCAAGTCTCCGTGCAAGAAGGCCGTTTTAACATCGAGTTGTTCCAGCTCAAGATCACCATGAGCAACAATACTCAATAGCACCCGAATAGAGGTGTGTTTCACCACCGGAGAAAAGATCTCATTGTAATCCACACCCTCTCTCTGTGCAAAACCCTTAGCCACTAGCCTCGCCTTGTACCTTGTACCACCGAGCTCTGAAAGATCTTCTTTTCTTTTATACACCCACTTACAACCAATAGCTTTTCTTCCTACGGAAAATGGGACCACCTCCCATGTTTGGTTCTTCCGAAGAGATTCCATCTCTTCCTCCATCGCAGCCAACCAACTCTCACTATCCTTGTCCCGAATAGCTTCCTTGAAGGAGACCGGCTCGTCCTCCTCCACCGAGAGTGCGTATTCAACCAAATTAACCTGCCCATAGTGCTTCAGGGGTTGATCAGCCCCCAGCTTCTGTACCTGCTTGTATGCTCGCCTTGGCCTAGTAGAAGCCAAACTATCCTCGAGCCGCCGTTGTTGTAGTGCCTGTATTCTCCTCGCTGAACCTCCTCCCCGCCAAGCTCATCATCCGCCTGACTTCCCACTTGAACACGACTAGAACCCGGTTGATCTTTAGGTTCTATTTCAATAACCTGAGACTTAGAAGTCTCATCAGTCCTAACACCATCATACTTGGGCGCCCTAGCAATCATGGATTTCTCATCAAAGGTAACATCCCTGCTGATCACGAACTTTGAATCTTCCGTACACCAAAGGCGATAGCCTTTTACGCCCTTCGCATATCCCAAGAATATTTTCTTCTTGGCCCTCGTGTCAAGCTTTCCCTCGTTGACGTGATAGGAGGCGGTACATCCGAAAATTCTGAGCCTATCATAATCGTGATGTTCTCTCGACCACACCCTATAGGGTGTATCACCATCCAATATCGAATGTGGTGAACGGTTCACGATGTAACAAGCTGTAGCCACCGCTTCTGCCCACCATTCGTTGCCCAATCCAGCGTATGATCTCATACTCATTGCTTTCTCCCACAATGTTCGGTTCAGTCTCTCTGCGACCCCATTCTGCTGTGGTGTTGACCTGACTGTCCAGTGTCGAACAATTCCCTCCTGATCACAGAACTCCTTGAAAGCACCATATGTATACTCTGTACCGTTATCAGATCTTAGTGTCTTCAATTTCTTTCCCGTCCTGTTCTCAACCATTGCTCTTCACTTCTTGAATGTCTCGAACACCTCATTCTTATGCTTCAGAAAATAAATCCAAGCATACCTCGAATAGTCATCTATGAACGAGACATAATATCTGGAACCACCCTTAGAAGTGGTCTGAGCCGGACCCCAAACATCCGTGTGCACATAATCTAGTATCCCTCTGCTCTTAGACTTGCTTCTCAAAAACTGAACCCTGTGTGACTTTCCATACACACAATCCTCGCAAAAATCCATGCTAGGTTCCTTCAGATTCTTCAGCAGACCCTCTTTACCAAGCAGAACTAGACCCTTCTCTGACATATGCCCAAGCCGCCTATGCCATAACCGTGTGTGCTCACATGGGTCTCCACCACTTCCTTCAGTTCCAACCGATGCATCTCCCGTCACCGTCGTACCTGAGAGAGAATATAAATTACCGTGACGAACACCCTTCATCACTACAAGGGAACCCCGAACAACCTTTTTCACTCCGTTCTCCGTAACAATTTTGCAACCGCCGGAGTCCAATGCACCAACTGAGATAAGATTCTTCCGCAAGTCGGGAACATGCCTCACATCCGTCAAGGTTCGAACCACTCCATCATGCATCTTGATTTTGATATTGCCTAGCCCCACCGTTTTACAAGCATGGTTGTTCCCCATCAATACGGTTCCACCATCAATGCCTCTGTAGGTAGTAAACCACTTCCTATTTGGACACATGTTGTAAGAGCAACCAGAATCAAGTATCCACTTCCCGGAGATATCCTCGCCACCCGTGACGACATAGCACTCCTTATCGCTTCCTTCCTCTGAAACGTAGCTCGCCTCTTCCTTGCCCTCTCTTCTCTCAGTCTTGTTGTTGTTGTTCTTCTTTCCACCTACTCTCTTATTTGGACAGTCGACCTTGAAATGCCCAACTTCACCGCATTTGAAACACGATTTTCCCGCAAGAGGTCTCGATTTAGATCTAGACTTTCCTCCCTTGCCTTTTCGTCGCTCATTGCTCCTTCCTCTAGCAAACAATCCATGTGCTTGTTCTTGGTTACCACCAGTAGTCATGTCACTGGTTGCAATCTTCCGAAGGTCATCCGCTAGAAGCGCCGTTCTAGTCTCATCCATCTTCAAATTGTCTCCTACAAGCATCGGTGTTTGCACTGTGTTCTCATAAGACTTCTAGAGACGTATAGTAGAAGCTACCGATCCTCATCTACAACTTTCACATCTATGTCTTTCAAGTCTGATATGATCCTATCAAACTTGTTGATGTATTCCCGGATTGATGAGCCCTCCTCCATCTTGCAAGTATACAATTTGGATTTTAAATAGATCCGGTTCGTTAGACTCTTCGTCATGAAGGTACTTTCTAACTTCTTCCACACGCCCGCAGCCGTTTCCTCTCCATCTACCAAGAAAACTACATCCCTTTCAATGCATAGAATAATCGACGCCCGTGCTTCCAGATCCAGCTCCTCCCAATCCTCATCAGACATATCCTTGTGCTTCTTCTCTTTTCCACCAAAGCCTTGTGCAATTTTTATAAATCGTGAGTTTTTCATCCGCATCCTCCAATAGAAAAAATCATTCTTCCCATTAAACTTTTCAATCTCGAATTTTCCTACTTTGACCGATTTACTGGTAGACGCCATTCTCCGTTTGTATAAATCCGCTTCTCGAAATTACCGAGCACCACCTCAAACCGAAGCTACACCACTTCCGACCAATAATGTACTCGATACCAATTGTTGGGATGCGGGTCAACGCCGCGACGCTGAAGCGATATCACCGAGAGAAGGCTTTGTATATTCTCGCCTCACAAAGGAAACAAGAATAGAAAGTAAAATATCCCAACAAAGTGAGATATCTACTCTTCCTCTCAACAAGATTAGGACTGAATCAAGGAACCTACAAACAATAGCAAATACACAAAGAAAACAAGAAAGACACGAGATTTACGTGGTTCTAAGAAAATTGCCTACGCCCACGGGAGGGGTGAAGGAGATTTGACTATAAAGAACACCGACGACTTGTACAATCCACAAGCTCGTCCCAAAAAAAAAACTTTGATTTTTACCCAAGAGAAATTGACCTCTCTCTTGTAGAATCTCTCCAAGCTTTCTCTTTTTCTCTCTCTAGCCACCGCCAAAAAAGCCCTAGCTTTTTCTCCCTTTTTCTTCACTTTTCTCCACACCACAAATCCTAGGTTTAACTCCCTATTTAAAGGGAATTAATTGAGAACTTTTCTTCAGTTTTCCGATGTGGGACTAAAAAAAAAGACTTCTTTCCCACGTGTTCACAGTATGCTACAAAAGAAAGACAAAATAACTAAATTATGCTTGGTGTGCGAGTAATGTTGATACAATGGGCATAGATAATTGAAACCATTCGACAAGAGTGAGGATCTTCAACTTCAAAGTTTAAACATTTTCAAACTTTAATAAATTGAATATTATCCTGCACAAGCAAAATCTTTAGATGACTAAATAGATATCTCCTAGACTTCAATGACCGAAATCTATATAGATCCTAAAAGATTTTTTGTGAATGAATAATCCAGCTGAATAAATCTCAAACTTTCATGAGTTTCTTTGTAAAAATCTGAAAATATAAAAGATTTAACCTCAAACTTTGTGCATTCTGCCTTAGTCAAATAAAGTTCTTCAAACATGCAAAACGAGATTAAAATTAAAACTATATGTATGCTATTCAAATCAAATGGTAAAGCTTGAGTTGGATACAGCAAGATGTCAAGTATCAAGTATAAGAATTGGCTTTCTTACTGTGTGAAATGGCACATTATCCTTGCCCATGAACTGATACAGCTCCACATTTTCAGGATTTTCCCACCATTTTTCTCAATCAGCTGTGTACTATGATGTGAACCAATTGGAGCATCAAACCACACATAAAGTACCTAGATAAAAAGATCATGACACAATATTACAAATGTATCATATTTCATTTCAATGTGAATCTAGACATTAATTCAATTCAAATGCCCATGGCTAAATTTCACTCATTTACCTTATCTTTATACTTATCAAGTGGAACAGGAACACCCTATTTAAGATCCCTTGTAATACGACGAGATCTTAATCCTTATTTCAACCATGCATCTGTTATTCTAGTAGCATTTTGGCTCCAAGAGCCAGTAACCGATGCATCTTTGATATACTCTGTAACTCTTCCAATTTATGGAGCTCCAAAAACAAATGATTTGTTTCTCTAAGGCAAGGAGTACTCTGACAAACCTACACACAGATTTTTCATAAAAAATATTTGCTTTAAGGTGCAAATTATAGAGTAACTTGTATTTTAAGATATTAAGAGATTGAATTTCCCTTGCATTTGGGATCATTAATTAAGCTCAGTAGGATTCGGACAATTTCGAACAACTTTGACACTGGTGGCCACCTACAGACCCATAATTACAGCACAAGCATTTTCCTTCCACTGGTCATCGATCAGCTAAGAAGCGTTTGCAAGTATCACAGTAAAGCTAATGTTGCAAAAACAAAGGCAAAAAATAACCACTAGTTAGAAGAAATGCAGCTAAAAACTCATTTCTATTGAACAAGAAGGTAACAGCAAAACCCTTTACTCTATTGCAATCAATAGACAATCTCATTTCTATTGAATTTAAAGACGCATCATTACTATCTCAGTACTCCGAGGGGCAATTTTCGCCAACTCATAAATAGTAGTATGCGTTCTGTATCAATCCAATAAAACAGTAAGAGGGCACAATGGTGTTATTTACTAAATTCAATACAGTCAGTTTATATCAAACCTCTATAATTCAAAATGTTTTTTTTTTTGAACTCTACCCTGTAAACTAGTTTGATTGTTTATTCTTTTATTAACATCAAACTAAACCTCAATTCCACATTTATAATTCAATTTGACCATAAATACATCTTTAAAAAAAAAAAGAAAAGAAATTTGTATAAAAAATTGCTACAAACTTATTACAAATCTCCTTAGGGGAGCAGTTCTCCTCCATGGGTTTGGTCTCCATCCCATACTCGTCGGTCCCACAAATATAAATTGCACTGTAGCCCCTCAGCCGGCAGTGCCTCGCAAAAACACCCTGACTCAAAACACCTAAACAAAAGAGAGAGGAAAAGCCCAAATAAACAAATGCAAAGTTTGGTGAGAAGAGGGAGTAAACTGCAAAAGAACGTACATCCGATTATGTTGCCTAAATGAGGGACGTCGTTGGCCATGGGCTCTAATAGCTAATTTAGGATGGGTCTCAAGAGTCCACTAGCAAATCCAGTTGTTGATGAGTTCCTAGTGGGCCATGGGCGTTAGTGTAGTGAGAATCTACTTTTTGTTGCATTATTGTTTGAGTGTTGCTATTTAGCCCACTACACAGAAAAAGAAAATGAGGTGCAAGATTGTCTGGAAATATATGAATATGATAAATAGATATTATTCTTATACATTATGAAAATTTGTAAATTAATTTTGAACCAACAATGATTTTCTAGTAGAATGATGTGGTCCATCAGAAATTGTCAGAATCCAAGTTCAATAAATAGATACAATAAGAAAATTAAGTGTTACAAGGTGCAAGACAAATAGAGATGTTATATTTGTAGTTATTTCTTTTGTTCTGGACTTATGTATTCAGAACAATAATTCATTGGATCATCCTTGTTCTATTTTCTCTCACCTTTATGGAATCATATAATTTGAGACATTCAATGGGCCTAATGTGAGTAGAGTACAAACACAAAGGCCATTTTAATAACTGGAAGTAGCTTGTAGAAATAGCCTGTGCTTGGACTGAAGCCCTATCTGGGTTCCGGCCCACTGAAGACCACTATGGTTCAAAGAAATTAATTTTCATTCATTTACTAACTATATTCTAGTTGTCCAAGTACTCTTCTAATCTGTTGCAATTTCTCTTTTATTTTGCTTGCAGTTAGTGAGAGAAAGTAGGAAATTTGCTATTGGGGATTGGTGTTTTTCTTGGTCATGTATTTTTTTTCATAATGTGTTATTTAATTAATTTTATAAATGTTTTGTGTTTATTTGTAATAAGCTAATAGCAAATAATTCTGAAATACTGCTCTAAAATATTTGACTACTCCATTAAGTCTCTATCTCCATTAATAAGAGTGTTAAAACTGACCCCATAAGCATAGAGTTTGGATCCAATTGCTAGAGGTGCTTAACATATCATATTCAGATAAAGTTCAAGTCATAAATTATCCCTAGATTTCGAGGATGATCATCATGAATTATACTCGTTTCACCTTTTAGTCAAGCCATATCATAATCGTTCATTGTGTGATAGATAGTTATGACTAAGAAAATAAGCTCTTCGTCCAAGAGAGAATTAGCATCCACACATTCTACTAGCTGAGTGAAACACAGTCAATTTGTAATGGGGTTGGATGTTGATAAATCAAAAGGGTTCATCCACATTAACCCCCATAATATTGCATGTTGGAACTTATCATCCATGTAATTTGATTTTGACAGATAAACCTCATAGATGAATTTTTTTATTTTACTCTTTTACCATGCATGGTATTCTGGTAGATATTATAGCTAGATGAAATTAATGAGACTATCTGAAGGTAAAAGAGTCAAAAAATTTCATTCAGGGGATACATCTGCCAAGATCAAACCCTTGGATAGCTTTTTCTAAGAGAGAAGGGGAGGAGTTGGGGAGTTTACAATGCTAACCATTCTAAAATTGTGTTTGTTTACATTTTTTAGTAAGTGAGGGGAATGATTCAGAGGGTTAAAATGATACAAATTTTCTTACTTTCTCAACCCTTCCAAAGTGGACGGATTGGGAGGGGAGGGATTAGATTTTAAGTGAATTGCTCTCTTCCCTTCCTATTTTCTACTCTAAACAAACACAATTTAGTTCTATCACTCTCCCTCCCTCTCCATTCCCTAATTATCTATCCAAACACAATCAGTTACATCACGTCCCTTCCTCTCCTTTCCCTCCCCTTGGGTATAGATCAATCATTCCCCTTCCCTACCGTCTTCTCTATCCAAACCGACCTAAAGGCAATAAGTCACAAAGTGCGATGCCAAAGGGGGTCAATATGCCATTAACCCAAATCAAAACCAACCCAAACCCACTTGTCACTTGTGGGTGTCCGTACCCCCCACAAGAACAACACAAAGAAACGCACGCAAAGAAGGCTTTGGTCTCCGCGCCAAGTTCAAGCACAAAGCTTTTCTAGCTAAGCATCCGGCAACAAAAGTCTAATGGCTCTCTTCTGAAATAGCAGTTGAACTTTAGATGCCAACCCTTCCTTCACATTTCCCTACACATCTTCATATGTGTGCACTACAATTATTATTATCTCCTCTCTCCTCTCCATCTTCTTGTTTGTTTCTTCGCTTGTTTTCTAGCACAACATAGGTTAGCTACAATTGTTGAAGTATAGCTTGTGACGAGATCAAAAAAATCTTGGTAGACTTGTATATCTCCTTGACTTTTCTTGTGTCCTTGAACAGTTTTTAAAATGGCTAGTGTGAAATTCTAGGAGAGTAGCTAATGAAGAGTAAATATTGTAAGGGATTTTATTGACTTACATGTTTCATTAGATTAAGTGCTTGCCAGTGGCTTTAGGTTCATAGATGCTTGTGTTTTGGAATCCTCACTTTTCTCTAGTTCTAGACGGAGGAATCTCTGTCTAGATATGTGTTTTAACTTTAGAAGCATCCCATGTGGGATCTATATATTCAAGCTAAAACTTAATTGAAGAATAAATATGTCTTAGCCGTTTTTTGGAAGCATTTATAAGAAACCAATTACATTTTTTCTTTCTTTTTTCAATTAGGGCATAAATTTATAACCCACAATTCTCACCATAACTTTAAAGTTTTAATATAATACTGACATATATCTTTAAAATGATACTAGTGTTTTAGCCCGTGCTAAGCACGGTCTTATCGCAATTCATCTATATTTCGTCGAATTTCAATCACTCTTATCCTAATATAATTTTAAAGATCTAACGACTCAACCCCCTTCGAAGCACGTGAACCCCACTCTCACTCACCCCCATTGAGGTTAGAGAACATGTACCTGCATAGAAATAATGATATTGAACAACTTATATAAAGCTATAATTAAAATTAAGATAATTTAAACTAATTTTTTTTTCATAATAAATGAATAAAATGAAGGTAATCAAAATATCTAAATGCAACTTGAATGAAATTAAGATAAAAGACAAGATAATGTTTAAAAATATTATTCGCAAATGATGCATTACCAAAAAAATTCTCAATCAATCAACCACCATAGGATGTAATAAGCAAAACATTAAGAAAAGCTCTAATAATTTTCAATTATTTTTCTCCCTCTTAATCCTCTTTTCAAAGTTGAAAAGAGCTGGTTCTTTGTCCATTTCTGCAAAAAAAAAAAAACATGTTTATTTAGTAAATTTAATATTAAAAAATTATATATCAAAATTAATTAATGTATAAATAAGTCAACCTGATTGTGTCCTTGTTTTTCACTGGTTGCAGGTGGGGTTTTAAATGCAGAAGAGTCAAGTGTAGCAATATGCGAAACATCTAAAATCTTCTGTTTGCATTTGCTATTAGTGGTGGATATCAATGTGGATAAGTCTGGAGTTAATTCAACAGCTTGATTATCAATGGTACCATCCTGATTCAATTCAATTGGTTTCTCATCCTGTGATAATAATACATTCATCTTAGAATAACATGTTAATGATTTAATTTTTGAAATAATGAAACTAATATTAAATTTAGCAAAAACCTTCTTAGAATTTTTATCAAAAGTATTTCTAGGTGTTGATAAATCTGGAGTGTATTGAATTGATTGACTGTCATCGCCATCAACCAGCGTCATATCGAGTGATTTTTCATTATTTGATAAAAATAAATTTAGTATTAGAACAATGAATACATTGCTTACAATTGAGGAATATAATTTTATTAATAAGATTATGGAAATATTACCTTTCCATTAGTTAGCAGTAACAGCCCGTTGAGTTTTTCATCGTCTACATCATCATCAATAATTTTAATAACCGTGTAGTCTTCAATGCATTTATTTGTGTTAAACTCTGTAACCTTAACATGGAAACGCATATTTCTGCCGATTAATCTCTTGATTGTAAGTGGAATCTCCTTATTGTCTCCATCTGTTTTAGCAAATATATATTAATTTTAATTTCATCTATTAAATTAAAAATATATTAAAACTTTAATATAATTTCAATATAGTTTACCAAATCCAAAGAAAGATACTAATTCTAAAGGACCAATTTTCATCAAACGAAGAACATCGTGATCAAATGAAGAACATCGTGATGGAATATTATAAATATAGTGATGCATGTTCCATCCGTCACTTGTAAAGTAAGTTGTACCTAAAGTTAAATACATATTCGCGTTATATATTGATTATTCAATTTAATTTTTATAAACTATAAATAATTTATATTTATAAAAATTATAATATCTTGTTTACCTTTCTTCTACATATTTAATTTCTTTTTTATGGCGATTGCAGTAAAGAACCCTATTGATCTCTTTCAACTTGTTATTACAATCAGCATGAGAAGGATATCGCCAACCCGACATTTCCTCAATTCCCATGATTTGAGCGTTGCAAAAGAAATATTTCTCCTAAAAATAGTATAAATAAATGATATATTCATCATCAATTCAATTATAAAAAAAACCAACAAAATAATAAAGTGCATGATAAATCAATTAAAGTATTAATCTTTGAAGGTCTTGTTTGGGTCGAAAGTTGGTTTCTTTGTCATTTCCATTACAAAACTTAAGAAAATTACACCTTAATTTTCAGTTACAAAGAAATTTCAGTAACTCTCTCACAAACTCGAACAAAAGATACTACAAGTGTAGATCTCCTATTTTTGTGGGACTTTTCCCCGTGTCGGGATGCGTAATCCGTGGACCACTGCGGCAACATCGCCGAATCGACGGGTTTAGTTGATGCTTCGCAAAGGAAACAAGAACTTAAGCAAATATCTTAGCAAAGTAAGATATCTACTCTTCTCAAGAATAAGTCAAAGCTTAAACTCGAGGAATCTCCGTGTGGATCGTGTTCTTGAACTTTGGAAGCTTGGATTCTCTCTCTCCTTGCAAAAGCTCTGATTTCTTTGATCTCTGATTGCCAAAATGCCGATCCCCTGCCTAAGTGGATATAGGGGGGTATTTATAGTCCTTGGGAAACGTGCCCTCTGAAGAAACACAAGTCATAAGTGCTCCACATTTGCAAGTAGCGCTGCGTACCGAGCCGCCAGCTTATGCCGCTTCGCCACCGGCGAGGTATTGCCGCCATGGCGGCGGTAAGATGGGGCCGCTCGCCGACCGGCGAGGCGTTGTCGCCCCTTCACCGTTGTAACGGTTTCATTGCTTTTTAGGCACGATTAAATGCCCTAAAATCACTTAGTGGGCGATTTTCGCCGCGGTAACCGCCATTAAAGTATCCGAACGCCTCTTTGCTTTTATAAAGTCAAGTGGGCCCCATCGGCATTGATTTAGACCCTTCAAGAGCCCGCTAAGTATTCTCGGTGTCTCGCCAAAGAGTTTGAGCGAGGCAAAGATAAAGTGTCTCGCCAAATGACTTGAGCGAGGCAAAGATAAAGTGTCTCGCCAAAGAGTTTGAGCGAGGCAAAGATAAAGTGTCTCGCCAAATGACTTGAGCGAGGCAAAGATAAAGTGTCTCGCCAAATGACTTGAGCGAGGCAAAGATAAAGTGTCTCGCCAAATGACTTGAGCGAGGCAAGATGAGGTGTCTCGCCAAAGAGTTTGAGCGAGGCAAGATGAGGTGTCTCGCCAAAGAGTTTGAGCGAGGCAAGATGAGGTGTCTCGCCAAATGACTTGAGCGAGGCAAGATGAGGTGTCTCGCTAAAGGGGTTTGAGCGAGGCAAAGATAAAGTGTCTCGCTAGTTGCGAGACATGAACAAGTGTCTCGCCAAAGGACTTGAGCGAGGCAAAGATAAAGTGTCTCGCTAGTTGCGAGACATGAACAAGTGTCTCGCTAGTTGCGAGACATGAACAAGTGTCTCGCTAGTTGCGAGACATGAACAAGTGTCTCGCCAAATGACTTGAGCGAGGCAAGATGAGGTGTCTCGCTAAAGGGGTTTGAGCGAGGCAAGATGAGGTGTCTCGCCAAAGGACTTGAGCGAGGCAAAGATAAAGTGTCTCGCCAAATGACTTGAGCGAGGCAAGATGAGGTGTCTCGCCAAATGACTTGAGCGAGGCAAAGATAAAGTGTCTCGCCAAAGGACTTGAGCGAGGCAAGATGAGGTGTCTCGCCAAAGAGTTTGAGCGAGGCAAGATGAGGTGTCTCGCCAAAGAGTTTGAGCGAGGCAAGATGAGGTGTCTCGCTCAAAGGACTTGAGCGAGGCAAGATGAGGTGTCTCGCCAAATGACTTGAGCGAGGCAAGATGAGGTGTCTCGCCAAATGACTTGAGCGAGGCAAGATGAGGTGTCTCGCCAAAGAGTTTGAGCGAGGCAAGATGAGGTGTCTCGCCAAAGGACTTGAGCGAGGCAACGGAGATGTCTCGCCAAAGGACTTGAGCGAGGCAAAGATAAAGTGTCTCGCCAAAGAGTTTGAGCGAGGCAAGATGAGGTGTCTCGCTAAAGGGGTTTGAGCGAGGCAACGGAGATGTCTCGCCAAAGGACTTGAGCGAGGCAACGGAGATGTCTCGCCAAAGGACTTGAGCGAGGCAAGATGGGTCGCCTCGCCGACCGGCGAGGCGTTGTCGCCCCTTCACCGTTGTAACGGTTTCATTGCTTTTTAGGCACGATTAAATGCCCTAAAATCACTTAGTGGGCGATTTTCGCCGCGGTAACCGCCATTAAAGTATCCGAACGCCTCTTTGCTTTTATAAAGTCAAGTGGGCCCCATCAGCATTGATTTAGACCCTTCAAGAGCCCGCTAAGTATTCTCGGTGTCTCGCATTTGGCGGGGCACAAGTAAGTGTCTCGCTAGTTGCGAGACATGAACAAGTGTCTCGCTAGTTGCGAGACATGAACAAGTGTCTCGCTAGTAGCGAGACACATCAAAGTGTCTCGCCAGAAGCAGACATTACGCGTCTCGCTAGTTGCAGACATGAACAAGTGTCTCGCTAGTTGCGAGACATGAACAAGTGTCTCGCTAGTAGCGAGACACAATCTTCTCATGTGTTGACTTCTTGAGATTTTGACGACGTTGTCCTTCGATCTTCTCATAATTTAGTCATATTTGAGGTTCTTCAAAGAATTTTGATGCCTACAGATACCCTCCAAAGTTTTCGGACTCCTCGTATTTTGTCGAGGGTCCGAATACTTTGGATAAGATGCGCCTTGCTTCTGTTCAACGTTGAACTTTGTAGAAGTGGCCCATGTTTTGCTTCAGTTTTCGAACCCTGGCTACGCGACGTCGCTGACCATATTTTGAGTTCAATAACTGTTGCATTTGTATTTGAATGGATTGAAATGTCGAAGTCGCTTTGGACTAATCATCTTCATCTTGAAAGTCATCACTTGGGTTGTGATTGAATGCCTTAAGAGTCATTCAGAGAAAAAGCGTCATCTGGTTTTCTGAACATCAGATTTCCAGGAAAGCTTCTGTATGGAATATGGAACCGATTTGTCTTGAATATACTGCCTTGAATCCCGCAAGAGAATAATTATCAATATCCGAATTGTCCCACTTGAAGAAAGCGAAGCAGGCAATCAAGTGTCTCGCTAAAGGGGTTTGAGCGAGGCAACGGAGATGTCTCGCTCAAAGGACTTGAGCGAGGCAAGATGAGGTGTCTCGCCAAATGACTTGAGCGAGGCAAGATGAGGTGTCTCGCCAAAGAGTTTGAGCGAGGCAAAGATAAAGTGTCTCGCTCAAAGAGAGTGAAGCGGTGCCCACCTTTATAAACCCAATACCTAGGGTTTTGTCGACAACCGAATCCCGCCTTTGACTTTAAAACCCTCTTCAAAACCTTCTTTTCCCCATCAACCTTAGCAAGCCCTTTTAATCTCTCAAGCTTCCAGTTTGCTCGAAAACCCTCTTTAGATCTAGGGTTTTCTCGGTTTTCTTGGATTCTTCTCGGTTTTGGTCGATTTTTCACCACAAAATCGGCCTCCTCTGCTCCTCTATCGATCCGAAGCCCCCTTGACAAACCCTAAGTCTTTTATCCCTTTTGCTTCGGATCTTCATCAAAACCCTAGCTTTTCTCTTGTTCAAGCCAAAAAATCGATTTTTATCATGTCTCACAAAGGACTTGAGCGAGGCAACGGAGATGTCTCGCCAAAGGACTTGAGCGAGGCAACGGAGATGTCTCGCCAAAGGACTTGAGCGAGGCAACGGAGATGTCTCGCCAAAGAGTTTGAGCGAGGCAAGATGAGGTGTCTCGCCAAATGACTTGAGCGAGGCAAGATGAGGTGTCTCGCCAAAGAGTTTGAGCGAGGCAAGATGAGATGTCTCGCCAAAGGACTTGAGCGAGGCAAGATGAGGTGTCTCGCCAAAGGACTTGAGCGAGGCAAAGATGAGGTGTCTCGCCAAAGAGTTTGAGCGAGGCAAAGATAAAGTGTCTCGCCAAAGAGAGTGAAGCGGTGCCCACTTTATAAACCCAATACCTAGGGTTTTGTCGACAACTGAAATCCCGCCTTTTGGACTTTAAAACCCTCTTCAAAACCTTCTCTTTTCCCCCATCAACCTTAGCAAGCCCTTTTAATCTCTCAAGCTTCCAAGTTTGCTCGAAAACCCCTCTTTAGATCTAGGGTTTTCTCGGTTTTCTTGGATTCTTCTCGGTTTTGGTCGATTTCACCACAAAATCGGCCTCCTCCTCGCCTCTATCGATCCGGCCCCCTTGACAAACCCTAAGTCTTTTATCCCTTTTTGCTTCGGATCTTCATCAAAACCCTAGCTTTTCTCTTGTTCAAGCCAAAAAAATCTGATTTTTATCATGTCTCCCAAAAGATCTCGTGTCCCCAAGGCCAAATCCGTTCCCCAAACCTCTGATGTCGAAGAACCGACTGCCTCGTCTTTTGGGGTGAGTTCTTCGATATATGCACTTATTTTGGGTTGAAAAGTTTGCATTTTTGTATAAAATCCTCATTTGTTCTCCTTTGCGAGGCATTTGAGAAGAGTCGAGGTCCTCCTTTGTGTGGATCTGGGCTAAAACAAGTGTTTTGCATAGCCAGAACATCTGTCAAATCAACGAACAAAGCTTCGATTGTCTCGTGTTTGCGAGGCGGTCGAGGTCGCTCTCGCTTCGGGCGAAGTCAGCTCGAGATCGCTCGCTGGCTGGTGACAGCCAGATTGTCTCACCGCTGGCGAGGCAGCTTGAAACTGCCTCGCGGCGAAGCCGTCCCAACACTTAGCCATTTTTATGTTAATTTTAACCCAAAGACCGATAAGTGTATATGTGCTTTGCGCTTGAGTTTCCCCACGGCATTCAATGTTCATGAGCCAAGTGGATTGCATACTGTTTTCCTCTTCTCAAGAGATGCCACTAGTGACCGATGCTCCTCTCGCCGGTCCAAATCGCCTCGAAATTATTGGAAGCGTTAGAACATGGTTATCGCCGCGATTTACTTAAGAATGATCACCGACGCCCACTAACAAAAATGCCGGATCCACAGAGATAATGAGGAAGTCCGGCTATTTATTCGGGATTCTGCTATGGATCCGTAAGCCTTATCCGCTCTGGACCGAACCATGGTCGTATGAAGGTGATGGCTCTAATCTTTATTTACCTCCGTTTGCCGCCATCATTCACTCTTGCGGCTGCGCAATTTATCGCTTAAGAGGAATATGTCCCGAGATCGATCAAGATTTGGAACGCATACACCGCGATATATCGAAGGGCGCAGCCTGTGTTCTAGCGACAAGAACTATATTAGGGCACTTTACCCGCCTTGTGGGTCGTGACGCCCACCTCATGATGAACTGATGGTCAAAGCCGACACATTGAAGAATCGCTGGCCAAAATAGGAAGGAGTTGCCTCTAAGAAATCTCACGGTGCCGGTTGGGTACATTCTATCACGAATCGATGGTGGACACGGATGACGCTTACGCTCGAATCGATGGAGTCGGAACTCAAAGAAATTGATTATATGTTCCCATCCGTATAGCATGTATGGAATTCCTCCCACCAGATCATTTCCTCGCATTGCCGGAAATCTACAACCCGTGATACCAACACCTTCCTAACAAAGAATGGAGAATTGGGTCTACCACTTCATGAGATGATGAAGGTGTCCGGTCTTCCAATGGGTGAAGCACCATATCAAGAATATTTTCCCGTCAATCGACGATTGAGGGAGATGAAAGAGAAGAGATCACCTGCTTATGATATTCTCAGGAGCCGACTTGCCACTATCAAGCCGCAATAGCGACAAGGGACGGAAGGCTAGAGGCTTCCGCAGATTAGCCATAAACAGTCACGACATCCGCTCCAACTTAGAGGGTGACGAGGATGTAACTGAACAGAAAACCTCCACTCCTTCTGCCATCAACAAACTAATTGCAAAGATAAATGCCCAATCCTTCACTACCCCATATGCTGAGGGCAAAATTCCTAAGGGAACGAAATTTGAGACTTTCTTGTGGCAGCTACAAAAGCAGATCAAGCCACAAACTCTCTTGGCGGGCTACTTGGCTATCTGGTTGAAGAAGTGTGTAGTCCCGTACCAATCTTCAGATGCCCTGCCTTTAGAAGTGCTTTTCCCAGCCGTTGAGCTGGTCACCGGTCGTCGCCTTTCTCTTCTTCCGGCAATGGTGGCGGACATTCATGGGGGACTCCGACGGATAGTTTCCGGTTTTCTCCACAAGGGTAAAGGGTCTTCTAGCGACATTCCAGCCGTCAAAGTAGAACTGCCGTATACTTATTTGATGGCCTGGCTCGTACTCCATCGTTCAGATCTGATGACAGCCCCCGACATAGTAGATTATGAACTGCCTTATTTACAGATCTTGGAAGAATGTAAGTGGAAAGCGAGACAGTGGTCTGAAGCATCTCGCCAACTCAGAATTGCTAAGAGTTGGGAATTCTTTAAATGTTTCCCGAACTTTTCAGGCCGATATGATGAAATGCTTGTAGATGCTGCTGGGCCTAGCGGAAGTCGAACTATTCTGGATCTTGGTTGCTTCCGATGGCTAATGAACATTCGCGTTGGTTACCTGATCTTCCGGGTGAAGAATTCCTGTGACATCGAGCCTTATCTCCCATGCCGCTTTTCCCGTCAATTCGGCTACGATCAGATCTACATCGGGAATCCAAATCGGGGAATGAAGACTCATGGAGGTCTTATTGACGGTGCCCGCGCTTGGTATTGGAACATAAGCGGCTGCACCAATGCCAAATTCAGTCTCCCTGCTGCCGAGCCGAAGCTTCAGATGACTTTCCTATACTGCAAATGGCTCATTGCAGCTAATGCTCCCAGGGAAGTAGAACATAACAGAGAGCCTACACCAACCCGTGCTTCCCCCAAACGAGCTCGCCCTTCACGTAAATCGAAGGCAAGAAGAAGGTCGCCAAGAAGAGAGTGAAGAAGAGGAATTTGATTATACAGCCCACACTTCAAGAAGAAGAAACGATCGCTCGCCCAGCCAGAGGTCCGAATTGAGCGGTTGTAGTGCCATCGCCGCCTCCAGCTTGACGGATGTACCGCTTAAATCCTCTTCTCGTGTTCCACCTCCTCCGGCGTCCTTTGAAGCGGCCTTGCCGAAGGTCGTTTTACTTATCCCCACCGGATGACGGTTGAGACAGGGAAGAAGAAGAAGAAACGCCGAACTTATACTTCGAAGAGGGCTCGCCCATCACCGAATCGCTCATACTTCCACTTCTATCGCCCGAGCTTTAATGCGACGAAGAAGGTCGCACACGTGCTTCGGCTGCACGAGATTCCCAAAATCACCAAACTCGAGGCGATAGACACCGATTTTCCGCCTAAGAGAAGGTATGAATCGTATTCATCATCTCGGACTTTACCATTTCATCTATGATTATTAATTATTCCATTTTTTCTTATCTGAAGAAGGCGAGGTTCCAGCTGAACCTTCTCCTCCAAGAGCGTTCACTTATGAGGATCCCAGCCTGGAGATACCAACGCCTGAAACTATGGATCAGGACGCTCCCGATACCACTACAGACGCTGACATTGACATCCCTCCGCTTCGAGGGTGCCGCCGCAGTACAACCGCTTCATCCGATGGCGACTTAGAATCATGAAAGAGTCTGAATTGGTTCCTCCACTTATTGCTAACGCGCTTCATATTCTTTTAGAAAAATTCCAAGAAATGAGCGCAAGCTGTTAGCTAGCCTGAGCCAACTCCTGGTATGAGATTTGAACTTTACTTTTGTTCTCCCTTCATTGAATTGAAGCACTAATACACTGTAACTGCAGTGATAGAAGAGCAGATTGAGGGAGAAGCAGCTTCAGGCGGAGAGCTTGATAAATCTACTGAACCCACGGAACCGGCTCTTGGTATGTACATATATGTTATTATGATTCTCATATATGTAGATATGTGTATACTAACACCCAGAGCGTATTGTTGATGTCACAGCGGAAAGCCAGAGGCCAACGGAGCCCGCACATGAAGAGAGTTTCGAGGGGTCATTTGAACAAAGCTTCGCTCAAATGATCTCTTTCTCTGAATTTGATCCACATCTGATTTCTGAGATGCTATCGGAATCTACTCAGAGGGAATCTACTGTAGAAGCTAGCTCTTCTGTCGGTACGTGTCTTATCGTCCAAGTCTTGTCAGTCTTTTTAACGGATAATTGACACTTGATGGTATTCTCACCTGTAGGACTCGGCATTACCATCAGAGAACAAACTCCTGCGGTCTCAGATTTGGAGATTCAACCCTTGTTCTCCCTACCGAAGTTCATCATTGTATCCACTGCTGTCGAGAGTCCGCTTGTTCAACCTCGACCACCAACTACTCAAGCCGAACTCGACCGGGCCGTGGTTCACTTAGACCTAACAACCAACTATGGAGCAAACAACTCAAATTGAAGGCCCTATTATTCACCCAGGACCACCGGCTATCCAACCTGAAATTGAATCAACTCCGGTGATTCCCCAAACTGAATTGATGAGTGTAGAAACAACACTTGCTGGAGGATCTTCTAGCCGTATCGGTATATCTTCCAATCTTGTTTTTTTTTAAATTTGAGTTCGGAATCCTCAGAAGCTTACACTTTCTCTTTCACAGCGGCTCCTTCCATACTGTATGACACAATTAAAGCTTTAATGGCGGATGAGGATCCAGAGAAGATGGTCATCAGTGCAGAGCTTGATGGTTTCACATTCCTTCTCAATAAATTGATTGAAAAGGTCGTGAATAAAGGTTCTTCTTTCAGCTCAGCGAAGTGGCTCCTCGATCGGCATGTAAATATCATAAGAGAGGAGGGTTTTCCTGACTTGGCTGACTCCATCGCAGAAGATCTGATCCAGCTAGAACAGGAACTGAGTAAACTTCGAGACTTCGTCCGGGTACTTCTTCTTATATCTCTTCTCGAAGTTGAGTCTATTACACAAGCTAGAGAAGCTGCCAAGAACCGTTGAAGAAGAACTACAGCAAGTGCAAGCTCAATCCGCGCGTCTAAGGGCAAGCTTGAATACACGGGATGAGGCCAATGCTGACTTGGTCCGCTCTGTCGAGACGCACGACCTTGAGATCGCCGCTAAAGAAAGCTCTCAAGATACCGAAGAAGCGTGCTCTCTGAAAATTGATCTTGCTAGTTCGAGAAGACTCGCCCAAACCGGCGTAACAATTGAAAGCATCCGATGAAAGGTCTGCTGAATCGAGCGTAAGATTATTCAACTTCTAACTATTAATGATGCTTCCGAGTCCTTCTCGAGAAAGAATTGGAACAAGAATACCGTGATCGAAGCTGAGTCGGAAGAACAGATCCGCTGCCGCCAAATATCTTCATAGAACACTTTTGTTAGCTTTTGCCAACACTTTGTAATTCACTTTACATGAAATAAAATTTCTTTTATCATGTTTTCATCTATTCTCGCTTTTGAACAAATAAACATAATTTCAATAGGATTTTTGGCAAACCCTCAGCCATCAACGGATTTGATATGCCTTTACCAACTACCGTTTGAGTTGGGCTAGCATGTAGATTATCTAAGTCCGTTCTACATATAACGTTGTGCTAAAAGAATAAATTCTCTCAGACTTTGTGCTACGATATTGAATACGTAGGCTTTATCAATTATCACTGAACCGATTACCCCAAGGTGTTAGATCGACTTATTCCTGATTTAAGGACAGGAATAACACCCACTACGCATAAATAAGCGTAGATTTAATATAACCAGCTATGTAATGAATACATAACCTTCTGGAATTGTGTCTTCTCTTGGGGCGAAAACGAACCCGTTGTGTCTTCTCTTGGGGCGAAAACGAACCCGTTGTGTCTTCTTGGGGCTTAAAACGAACCCTTTGTGTCTTCTCTTGGGGTAGCGAACCCGTTGTGTGTTTTCTCTTGGGGCGAAAACGAACCCGTTGTGTTTTCTCTTGGGGCGAAAACGAACCCGTTGTGTGTTTTCTCTTGGGGCGAAAACGAACCCTTTGTGTGTTTTCTCTTGGGGCGAAAACGAACCCTGATGTGTCTTCTCTTGGGGCGAAAACGAACCCTTTGTGTGTTTTCTTGGGGCTAAAACGAACCTCGCTTCATGAAAGAAATTAATAATAGGTGTTAATATTATCGGTGGCTTCAATCGTTTAAGATTTTCAGCCGAATGAGAGCTTAGTGAATGTGACTGTTCACAAGTCTAATCATTCAATACTGCGAAAACAGATTATCCTGAATATATTAGGGATAATATATCTTCAGGAACTTTCCATTAATTGGCATCATTAACTTGTCACCATCTTGAGTGATCAAGCGATATGCTCCATTTGAGTAGACCGTATCAATTATAAACGGTCCTTCCCATTTGGGTTGGAATTTGCCTTTCTTCTTGGAATTAAGAATCATTGGTCGCCGGACAGCGAGTACCAAGTCTCCTTCCTTGAAACTCCGATGCCGGACTTTCTTGTTAAAGGCTTTGGAAATTCTGGCTTGGTATAGCTCAATTTGTTGCTGAGCTCCCAAGCGTTTCTCATCTAACACCTCAAGCTCTTCAAGACGCTTTTGATGTTGTTCGTCACTGGTCATCCCTATCGCAAGGGCTACACGAAGTGACGGAATTTGTATCTCTAAAGGCAAAACAGCTTCACATCCGTATACCAAGGAATATGGTGTGAATCCCGCTTGTTCGAATCGGTGCGATACCAAAGAGCTTCACCAAGTTTATCATCCCAATCGCGTTTATTGGTTTTGACTAGCTTTGCTAAGATCTTAATGATAGTCTTATTGAAGGCTTCAGCTAAACCATTTGCAGTGGGATTATAAGCTGTGGACGAGACGTCTTGTATTCTGAACTTGCCACAGACCGACGGCGCTGTCGATGAACTGAGGACCATTGTCATGTACAATTCGTCTCGGAACACCATATCGATAGATAATATGGTGTTTAATGAATTTGATGACAGTGCTCGTTTTGACTTCTTTGAGCGGAATTGCTTCAGCCCATTTAGAGAAGTAGTCGGTAATTACCAAAATAAAGCGATCACCTTTTGCCGACGGGGAATATGGGTCCTACCACATCCATTCCCCATGTTTCAAACGCCAAGAAGTAGCCGACGGTGTAGATCTTCCGTGGTCGATGCATGTAATTTGCATGTATTTGACACGCGGACATCGCTCGCAGATTCGACAGCATCTCTAATCATG
Organism: Asparagus setaceus; assembly: GCA_012295165.1. Classification (NCBI taxonomy): domain Eukaryota; kingdom Viridiplantae; phylum Streptophyta; class Magnoliopsida; order Asparagales; family Asparagaceae; genus Asparagus; species Asparagus setaceus. Next base: position 56,833,171 of record CM022704.1, on the reverse strand, counting down.
GTCGGCCAATAATAGCCTAACCTTCTTAGTCTATCTCCCAGTTTAGGGCCAGGTTGATGCGCACCGCAAGTACCGTCATGTGCTTCTTTAAGTGCTTCTTCTGCTTCCTTGGTCGAAAGACATCGGAGTAACAATCCATCGTACGTGCGACGATAAAGTGTTCGAGATGCTGCGTTGTAGTAGAATCTCGGTGCTCTTCTTCGGATAGATTCCCTTTCTTTTATATCTTTCGTAAAATACCGTAAGACATAATCTATAATAGAAAGCCAATCTCAAGTTCGAGTCCCGCTGAAGTAGCATGTGTTTCCTTGACATCCAAAATATATTCTGGTATGAAAAGTTGGTGTGTCCTCACAGTGACGAATTGCTCTGTTTGAGGGGGTTGCGCCAATGAAACAGCCAGTGCTGCCAATGCATCGGCATAAGCATTCTGAAGCCGTGGTATATATTCGATGAAGAAACTTTTGAATGATTCTGCCATCTCTATTGCCGCTTCATGATATGGGATCAAATCCGGATTTCTAACTTCATAGTCTCCACGAATTTGCTTAACTATGAGTTGAGAATCTCCGAATGCTTCGAGATATTCGACCCCCAGCTCTTTAGCAAAACTGAGCCCAATAAGTAACGCATTGTATTCAGCTACATTATTAGAGCACGGCTCAGTCAGCGAATAAGCTCGAGGCATCACGTGTTTCTCCGGGGAAACTAAGACAACTCCGACTCCAGCAGAAATCTTAGAACATCCAGGAGCACTCGCCACATTGGTTGCGCGGGACGCTCCGTCGAAGTATAATTGCCACACATATTCATGAGAAGTGTGATTGACCTCGTAGGTTTCGTCAGGTAAATCTTCATAAAGTATAGCTTTATCGCTGACGGGTCGCACGGCTAGAAGATCACAAATCGCTTGTCCCTTCACCGACTTCGCCGCTTGAAGTGGATGTCGATATGAAGGAGTAATGCCCATCTCGCTAATCGCCAATTCAAAGAAGCCGGTTGTGTCATGAATACCGAATTGGATTAACATCCGAGATGACATGTATCGCCCGTCCACTGTAATGACGCATTTTCTCGACCGCAAATACCAAAGCTAGGCATTCTTTCTCGATAGCGTGATATCGGATTCACCACCATTGTCCGACTCAAATAGTATACCGCTTGTTCGCGGACCGTATCATCATCTTGTGCTAATAAAGCACTTAATGAATGGTTGGTCGCCCGACGTGAATCAAGAACGGCCTTCCTGATTTCGGTGCGACGAGAACAGGAGGATTTGATAGATATATTTTAATATCTTCAAAAGCCTTCTGACAAGCATCATCCCAAATAAATGAAACACCCTTCTTGGCTAGCTTGGAAAACGGCTGACACTTGCCTACAAGGTTCGAAATAAACCGTCTTATGTAAGCCAATCTCCCTTGCAACCCTCTGAGTTCTTTGAGATTCTTCGGGGGTTGTAATTCATTAATCGCCTTCACCTTGTCTGGATCAATATGAATTCCCTTTGACGTGACGACGAAACCAAGGAACTTACCGCTGGCCATTCCCAAAAATGACTTAGTTGGATTCATCTTCAATTGATGACCCCGCATAAGTTCAAATACCGTCTTGAGATCTTTAATATGATCGCTCTTATCCCGGCTTTTCACTACTAAATCGTCAACATAGCATTCGACGGTCTTTCTTAGATGATCCTCAAAAATATTTGTCATTGCCCGTTGATAAGTAGCTCCTGCGTTCTTCAGACCAAAGGGCATAACGGTATAACAAAAGATGCCAAGAGGTGTCCGAAATGAAGTATGTTTCTCATCGTCAGGATGCATCTTGATTTGATTATATCCAGAGAACTGGCCCATAAATGACATTCTTTCAAACCCACACGATTATCTATGATGACGCCTCGTGATGGGGAGTGGAAAGTCATCTTTAGGGCATGCCAAGTTTAGATCTCAAATCGATGCAAATTCTAATTGTCCCATTCTTTTAGAACAGAACAATATTTGCCACCCAACTGATGTTGCTCTTCCCCGATAAAGCCCAATTTTATGAGCTTTAACCTCAGCTACGATTGCTTCCATGATTTGTGGACTAAGTCTTCGTTGTTGTTTCACGTGTTTAGATTCGCTTGATATTAAGTCGGTGCATCGCTACTCGATCAAGCCTGTGCATGTCTTCATAATTCCAGGCGAATACATCAATATATTCCCGAACAAGAGAAATCAATTCCTCTTTTTCTTCTGGAGGAAGACTACCACTCATGAATATGGGTTTCGGGTTATCTTCATCACCCATATTAACTTGAACAACTGCATCTTCGGTAGGCGGCTCTCTTTGTTCAAACCTATCGCCGAACTGAACATTCAGATGGAAAGTCCAAGGGTCTTCCCATTCTGGTAAATAATCATCTTCTTCAGACTGTGTAGGACTTATTGTGGTCATATTGGACATTAGCCCCTTGAACATTTCGCCAAGACTAAAATCCGAATCCCAGGCTGAAGAATCTGACGAGCTGTCATGATCATCAATTTGCCAACAGCATTCGTCAGAGGATGAAGAAACATAGCCCAGACCCCTTTTATATTCATAATAACGATCGGGCTTTCCTTCGAACATGAGAGGGTCGAGGCGAATCCAACACCGCCGTCCGGCCAAGACCGGTCCGTAACGGTTATATCCCCATTTTTTCATGTAATGGTGCGCTTGTGAGCTATATTTGGAAAAATGTTTGCACGGATCATCGTTGCTATCTTCAGATTCCTCACAATAATCTTGTGGTGGAGATTTTCTTCCTTTTCCAAAGATTGTTTGCTTTGCATCTTTCAAAGGAAGGAGGAATGTTGATCCCGTCGAACTTTGAAGGCATTTCTTCACCTGATTCAACGATGAGAGTGGTACATGTACATCATGATCCCTGTACAATACCTGCATTACAGTATCAACACTATGTACATACTCTAAATCATCATTTATTATATATTCATCGCAAGCCGCCAGCCATAACTTTCTCCCCGACGATTCAAATTGCCAAGATCGACATAAGAGGTTCGATGTCATTAAATACAAAGCTTCCATCGTAATCGAGCCCGCCTCTATCGCCTTCATTACCGCTGTCCGCACTCGGGCCGATGGTTCAAGATCGGATTCAAAGACCATACAAAAGAGAGTCAGTAAAATAATTTTCTAACCCCTTGAATGGTTGCTTATCCGCGACCACCGTCTTGACCACATTATCAGTGTCGACATACTTCAAACACTGATGTAATGTGGATGGGACTATAAGGCTACCGTGGATCCAAGGTCGACCCAATAGTAGGTTATATGAAGTCTCTGCATCGATTACATAACACTTCAGATTTGAGATCTCCAAGCTGGCACTTTATCCGGATTTTACCCAAAGGTCTGGACCCGCTGGTATTAAATCCATAAATCACCGTGCTGTAGAAGCCAACTTGCTAGCCTGAATTCCAAGATGATACATCAACCGGAGTGGCATAATGCTGACTGCAGATCCAGGATCAACTTGAATCCTGTTGACAGCAATCGAGCCAATGTACCCAGTAAAATATAATGGCCTGTCGTGCTTCGAATTTTTCACCTGCATATCTTCTCGGGTAAAGGTTATGCAAGGGAATTGTGTTGCTGCCAAGTTGCATTGTTCGGTCTTCTCCTAACCCGCTTGACTTGAGTGATAAAGCTTCAATCGCCTAACGCCTCGTAAGGCTTCTAGTCTCTTTAGAAAGACGAGTAACTCGTGAAAGAGTTATCCTCGCCGAATGTTGGCTAACCGGGTCATAACGCCAAAACGATATGATGAGCGAACTTCGGTTTGTCCCTCCTAATCGGATGATTAAATCGGACTGCCTCGGGCTTGCACCTCTTGAGGTTGTTTATCTTTCGCTTGGTTGTATCCTCCTTAGCTACTTCGCCGCTGCATTGTGTAGGTGGAGTCATTGCTACCCCAGCCCGCTAGAGTTTTGGCATTCGAATCGAATTCTCGGTATTGATAACTGAATTTATGCCCACTTCGTAGCATAAGCCGGGTTACCTTCACACGAACTTCATGTTCATTTTCGATGACGAAAGAGTTGGAGCTTTTTCATCACCCTCTTCCTAATTGCCAAATATGAGCACGAGCTTGCCTTTACGCTTGACTTCCGTGTTGAAGAAGAATCCGCCCATTGCTCATCTTGAAGAAGATCCGATGAATCCACAAGATTTCACGGAGCCGTGGTATGATACCAACCCTTTCTCGACGCTGCCCATGCGGATCATCATTAATGCTTTAACTTCAACCTCGTGGACAATCTTCTCAGAATATGACATGGGCGGTAGAGATCCAAAGTTGATAGCCACCATATTTGAACCAACTTTCTTCTCCTTCTTCGCTATGATTCCTCGTGATCAATTAGAGCTTGAATTTTGTCTTTAAGAACAAAACAACTCTTGGTCGGATGATGGACCCTTCTGTGGTACGCACAATATTTGGGATCTGAGGTCTTGTTAGCCTCCTCTTGATTTGTGATTGGAGACAATTTGATCTTGTTGTTATCCAAGAGGTATTTGAAGATAACTGGCACTTCTTCCTCTTTGAAAGTATAGCTCTTTTGGAACCTAGTATCCGGAGCCTTCTGCAATTCTTGAGGTTTTTGTTGAAATCTCAATTGCGGTTGCTGCTGTTGTGACGCTTGTTGTTGCTGTTGGAATGCCTGATTTGCTTCAACAGCATTAGCTTGCGCCTTTCCTTTGCCACAAGGCACAAAATTTGGCTTGGAGGGAACCGTTGTGGATTCACCTCTCTCGTTCTTCTTCCTTCTGATGAACCGTTCTGCTTCTTCACCGTTGAGTTTCAATTCTTTCCAAGTGGTTGGTGGTGTAACCCCCATGACTTCCAACAATTCTATAGAAAGATTGTTGTGGCAAGTCTTCAAAATGAACTCTTCAGTAATTGGATCTCTGCAATTCATAGCTTTATTGCGGAAACGCTTAACGAAGGTGTCAATTGTCTCCCCATTTTTCTGCTTCTCGTCTAGGAGAGTTCCAATGGAAACTTCTGTGTCATCATCAAAGAAGTTACTGAGAAAAGAGCTTTCCATGTCATTCCAACAGTTAATGCTCCCAGCTTTGAGTCTTCGATACCAATCGAAGGCAGCCCTCAAGGGTACCGATTTAATGACCGAATCATCAAAGGCTCATTTCGAGATCACCCCAAGTGAGATTTGAAATAGATCAAGTGTCGTGGTAGGCTAACCCTCCCGCCAAAAGGTGTGAAATTAATCAAACCGAACTTGCGGTAAGGGATTGAATCCCACTCTCGGATATGGACACGGGATTCGGTCTTCTTAACCTCGTGGCGATCATTAAAGCATTAATTTTGCCTTCAAGCTCCTTCATCTTTTCATTTTCACCCTCGCCTTGTTTTGGATGATTCCCAGAAGAGGAATTGGAACACTTCGCTTTGGGTAGCGAACACCTTTTTCTTAGGAGGTTTATCGGCATAAATGTGTTCATCTATCTCGAATCCTTGTCTTGACATTATGGGTATCAAGATTGATAGCTCCACCTTGTTGACTATATCGGTGGCTGGACGGGTGTCTTTTGTATGGGTTTGCAACTCCTCATCCGCTGCATGGCTAGCTCCATCTCTGTTCTCATTTTGTCTTTAAGAACAAAACAACTCTTGGTGGGATGATGGACCCTTCGTGGTACGCACAATATTTGGGATCCGAGGTCTTGTTAGCCTCCTCTTGATTTGTGATTGGAGACAATTTGATCTTGTTGTTATCCAAGAGGTATTTGAAGATAACTGCACTTCTTCCTCTTTGAAAGTATAGCTCTTTTGGAACCTAGTATCCTGAGCCTTCGCAATTCTTGAGGTTTTGTTGAAATCTCAATTGCGTTGCCGCCATAGACGCTTTGTTGTTGCCGTTGAATGCCCGATTTGCTTCAACAAAGATTAGCTTGCGCCTTTCCTTTGCCACAAGGCACAAAATTTGGCTTGAGGGAACCGCTGTGGATTCACCTCTCGTTCTTCTTCCTTCGCCGCTATGATTCCTCGTGATCAATTAGAGCTTGAATTTTGTCTTTAAGAACAAAACAACTCTTGGTGGGATGATGGACCCTTCGTGGTACGCACAATATTTGGGATCCGAGGTCTTGTTAGCCTCCTCTTGATTTGTGATTGGAGACAATTTGATCTTGTTGTTATCCAAGAGGTATTTGAAGATAACTGCACTTCTTCCTCTTTGAAAGTATAGCTCTTTTGGAACCTAGTATCCTGAGCCTTCGCAATTCTTGAGGTTTTGTTGAAATCTCAATTGCGTTGTTGCCTGTAGACGCTTTGTTGTTGCCGTTGAATGCCCGATTTGCTTCAACAAAGATTAGCTTGCGCCTTTCCTTTGCCACAAGGCACAAAATTTGGCTTGAGGGAACCGCTGTGGATTCACCTCTCGTTCTTCTTCCTTCGCCGCTATGATTCCTCGTGATCAATTAGAGCTTGAATTTTGTCTTTAAGAACAAAACAACTCTTGGTGGGATGATGGACCCTTCGTGGTACGCACAATATTTGGGATCCGAGGTCTTGTTAGCCTCCTCTTGATTTGTGATTGGAGACAATTTGATCTTGTTGTTATCCAAGAGGTATTTGAAGATAACTGCACTTCTTCCTCTTTGAAAGTATAGCTCTTTTGGAACCTAGTATCCTGAGCCTTCGCAATTCTTGAGGTTTTGTTGAAATCTCAATTGCGTTGCCGCCATAGACGCTTTGTTGTTGCCGTTGAATGCCCGATTTGCTTCAACAAAGATTAGCTTGCGCCTTTCCTTTGCCACAAGGCACAAAATTTGGCTTGAGGGAACCGCTGTGGATTCACCTCTCGTTCTTCTTCCTTCGATGAACCGCTCGCTTCTTCACCGCTGAGTTTCAATTCTTTCCAAGTGGTTGGTGGTGTAACCCCATGACTTCCAACAATTCTATAGAAAGATTGTTGTGGCAAGTCTTCAAAATGAACTCTTCAAGAATTGGATCTCTCGCATTCATAGCTTTATTGCGAAACGCTTAACGAAGGTGTCAATTGTCTCCCATTTTTCTCGCTTCGCCTAGGAGAGTTCCAATGGAAACTTCGTGTCATCATCAAAGAAGTTACCGAGAAAAGAGCTTTCCATGTCATTCCAACAGTTAATGCTCCGGCTTTGAAATCCAGGGGTGTTGTTGAGAGGAAATCGCCTCCGTTGCAAGCGAGCGAGAATCGTTCGCATCTATGAAACGAACCTCCCTCTTAGGCGATGAGATCCTCCGATGTTTGCGGGTGAGGAGGACTTCGATGAAGAAGAGGAGAGATATTCTTCAACTTGGCTTGATCGAAGAAGTAATCCGATCCATCGACCATAAGGTCGGCTTGATCGCCGCAAGGTTGCGACACAACGATCTCGGGCTCGAGACCGTTGGCTCCCAATGGTCGCCATCGTTTGGGTCGAAGTTGGTTTCTTTGTCGTTTCCATTACAAAACTTAAGAAAATTACACCTTAATTTTCAGTTACAAAGAAATTTCAAGAACTCTCTCACAAACTCAACAAAAGATACTACAAGTGTAGATCTCCGCTTTTGTGGGACTTTTCCTGTCCCGGGGATGCATAATCCGTGGACCACCGTGCAGCGATCGTCGAATCGACGGGGTTTAGTTGATGCTTCGCAAAGGAAACAAGAACTTAAGCAAATATCTTAGCAAAGTAAGATATCTACTCTTCTCAAGAATAAGTCAAAGCTTAAACTCGAGGAATCTCAGGTGTGGATCGTGTTCTTGAACTTTGGAAGCTTGGATTCTCTCTCTCCTTGCAAAAGCTCGATTTCTTTGATCTCGATTGCCAAAATGCCGATCCCCGCCTAAGTGGATGTAGGGGGTATTTATAGTCCTTGGGAAGCGTGCCCTCTGAAGAAACACAAGTCATAAGTGCTCCACATTTGCGGTTAGCGGCATTTCAGTACCTATTGGCAGCGATGTCCCGGTATACCTGGCGATATGGGGAACACCGATGACTTAGCCCGAAACGATCCCGGTGTAGCGGTTTTGCTGTTTTTTTTTAGGCACGATTAAATGCCCTAAAATCCGCCTAGTGAGTATTTTCAATGTAACCGCCCATTAAAGTATCTGAGCGTCTCTTTGCTTTTATAAAGTCAAGTGGGCCCCATCGGCATTGATTTAGACCCTTCAAGAGCCGTTTAAGTATTACGGGTGTCGCATTTGGCGGGGCACAAGTAAATCTCGCTAGTTGCGAGACACATCAAAGTGTCTTCGTGGCGAGGCACCAACAAGTGTCTGCTAGTAGCGAGACATCAAAAAATATATATATATATATATATATATATATATATATATATATATATATATATATATATATATATATATATATATATATATATATATATATATATATATATATATATATATATATATATATATATATATATATATATATATATATATATATATATATATATATATATATATATATATATATATATATATATATATATATATATATATATATATATATATATATATATATATATATATATATATATATATATATATATATATATATATATATATATATATATATATATATATATATATATATATATATATATATATATATATATATATATATATATATATATATATATATATATATATATATATATATATATATATATATATATATATATATATATATATATATATATATATATATATATATATATATATATATATATATATATATATATATATATATATATATATATATATATATATATATATATATATATATATATATATATATATATATATATATATATATATATATATATATATATATATATATATATATATATATATATATATATATATATATATATATATATATATATATATATATATATATATATATATATATATATATATATATATATATATATATATATATATATATATATATATATATATATATATATATATATATATATATATATATATATATATATATATATATATATATATATATATATATATATATATATATATATATATATATATATATATATATATATATATATATATATATATATATATATATATATATATATATATATATATATATATATATATATATATATATATATATATATATATATATATATATATATATATATATATATATATATATATATATATATATATATATATATATATATATATATATATATATATATATATATATATATATATATATATATATATATATATATATATATATATATATATATATATATATATATATATATATATATATATATATATATATATATATATATATATATATATATATATATATATATATATATATATATATATATATATATATATATATATATATATATATATATATATATATATATATATATATATATATATATATATATATATATATATATATATATATATATATATATATATATATATATATATATATATATATATATATATATATATATATATATATATATATATATATATATATATATATATATATATATATATATATATATATATATATATATATATATATATATATATATATATATATATATATATATATATATATATATATATATATATATATATATATATATATATATATATATATATATATATATATATATATATATATATATATATATATATATATATATATATATATATATATATATATATATATATATATATATATATATATATATATATATATATATATATATATATATATATATATATATATATATATATATATATATATATATATATATATATATATATATATATATATATATATATATATATATATATATATATATATATATATATATATATATATATATATATATATATATATATATATATATATATATATATATATATATATATATATATATATATATATATATATATATATATATATATATATATATATATATATATATATATATATATATATATATATATATATATATATATATATATATATATATATATATATATATATATATATATATATATATATATATATATATATATATATATATATATATATATATATATATATATATATATATATATATATATATATATATATATATATATATATATATATATATATATATATATATATATATATATATATATATATATATATATATATATATATATATATATATATATATATATATATATATATATATATATATATATATATATATATATATATATATATATATATATATATATATATATATATATATATATATATATATATATATATATATATATATATATATATATATATATATATATATATATATATATATATATATATATATATATATATATATATATATATATATATATATATATATATATATATATATATATATATATATATATATATATATAAGCTCAATGGTTATTATTGTGACTGGTTTATTGTACTCTAGATTTATATATGGGTAATATGGACCTAAGGTGTCTCAAGATGCACCCTAAGGATGCACAATCTCAACCATCCAAGCCTTTAAGTACAGATTAATCTCAGCCATCCATTCAAAAATCCTATCCCCCAAAATCCCCTTTCATTTCTCACCCCAAGAAATTAGCCCCCACCCCAAAATCTCAGATCTCCTGCCGTGCGCCTTCTGAGCCCAGCCGTGTACCCCACCTGTATTCGCCGACACCCCCGGCTGTCCTTGGCACCCTTTCAGCAAAACTCATCCTTTCCCGCCATTTCTCCCAAGACCCCGCCACCAATCTCCCCCTCCCTCATCTCTGCTCCTTAATCTCCCAATCCTTAGATAATGGCGACCGCTCCCTCAAATCTCTTCAGCCCTCAGTCATCTCCCATGACCAAGCAATGGCCACCGTGGCTTCTCTCGCCGCCACCGAAGTCTCGATGGTTGCCCTCTCCTTCCGTTGGGCTGCCTCTCAGCCCAAATTTCAAACTTACTTCAATCTCTACATAACAACCGCAGACTCACTCATCTCCGATGGCAATTTGGAGAAAGCCCAAGAGGTAATGAGAATAATGGTGGAGAAATTCTTCGAAGCTGGGTGGTTCAAAGAGGCGGTTGATATGGTTTTTGATATGAGTAACCAAGGATTACCTCTGTGCATTCACACCATGAATCGAATTCTTAAGACGAGTGTTGATTTGGGTTCAGCGAATCTTGCAGAGAGGGTGTTTGATGAAATGTCTCTGAGAGGAGTTTTGGCAAATGTTACTAGTTTTAGGAGTTTAGTTACAGGGTTTTGTAGTTCGGGGGAAGCTGGTAAAGTTGAGAGGTTTCTGAGATTGATGGAACAGAAAGGATTTTGTATCGATAATGTGACGTGTACTTTGGTTGTTGATTTATTTTGCAAGAAGGGTTTGTTTGGAAAAGTTCATTCGGTGTTTGAGGGAATGTCTGAGATGGGTTGTTCTCCTAATGTGAGAAATTATACCGCTTTGATTAATGGGTTAGCTAAGAAGGGAAGCGTGAAGCAAGCTTTTCAAGTTTTAGAAGAAATGGTAGCGAGTTACTTGGCCCATCCATCAAACGGAATGTTAGAAAGGAAGAGGAAGGATTTTGTACCCAATTCTAATGGTTATTGGCGTGGCGAGTTACATGGCCGTTTTGTTGTTTCTCCTCGTCATTGTTATATTTTGTGAATAATAATTTTGTAACTGGTTATGTAATTTTTTGTAACTCTTTATGTATTTTTCATAACTCTTTAGGCAAAATTTGTAACTCTTTTTGTATAATTTTTGTAACTCCTTAGGGAGATTTTGTACCCAATTCTTGTATTTTGTAACGCCTATTTCTGGTCAATGTAACTCTTTATTCTAATTTTATAACTCTTTAGGCAGATTTTGTACCCAATTCTTGAATTTTTATAACTCCTACTTCTGGTCAAGAAATTTTGTAACTCTTTATGCAAATTTTGTAACTCCTTAGGAGATTTTGTACCCAATTCTTAAAATTTTGTAACTCCTACTGGTCAAGAAATTTTGTAACTCTTTATGCAAATTTTATACCCAATTCTTGAGTTTTTATAACTCCTACTGGTCAAGAAATTTTATAACTCTTTATGCAAATTTTATAACTCTTTAGGCAAATTTTGTACCCAATTCTTGAAATTTTGTAACTCCTACTTCTGGTCAAGAAATTTTGTAACTCTTTATACAAATTTTGTAACTCTTTAGGCAGATTTTGTACTCAATTCTTAAAATTTTGTAACTCCTACTTCTGGTCAAGAAATTTTGTAACTCTTTATGCAAATTTTGTAACTCTTTAGGCAGATTTTGTACCCAATTGTTGAGTTTTTCTAACTCCTACTTCTGGTCAAGAAAATTTATAACTCTCTATGCAAATTTTGTAACTCTTTAGACAAATTTTGTACCCAATTCTTGATATTCATATAATTTTGCTATGTAAGTTTAGATAGGTATTTTTATATTGTAATTCTTATTGATTTTGGGATATGAATTATGAATATGACCTTTGAAGAAATATATAATAGTTGGGATTATATTTGAGTTTAGATTTTGTACCCAATTAAGTCCGAATGGAGATAGCACAAGAAAAGAGTATAAAAAGCAAATATTTTGTGGATTTTGTAAGGAAAAGGACATTATATAACGAGTTGTTCTTTAGCTAATGTATTATTTTTAATCTTAATTTGATGATTTTTTTCATTTCGATTCATTTGCCATGATAAAGTTGTAATTTTTTTGTATATGGAAAATGTTGTAGGCGGAGGTCGAGAAAGTTAAAGGAGGACCAAAACAAAGTAGTCTGCAAGCGTTTTTTCCTTGAGTGACAAAATTAATCATGTGGTTTGGTATAATGTGATAATTTGAAATAAAGTTAAGTATGTATGGATGCAATTATGTGTTCTTTGAACCGTGTTGGTTATATGTACCTTAAGTTTGCGAGTTGATAATGTGGTTGTATGGATTAATCATGTGTTCCGGTATAATGCCATAATTTGAACTGAAGTCAAGTATGTATGGATGCAATTATTGTGTTCTTTGAACTGTGTGGACCTTAAGTTTGCGAGTTGATAATGTAGTTGTATGGATTAATCACGTATGCCGGTATAATGTCATAATTTGAATTGAAGTCATATATGTATGGATACAAAACATGAATAAGGAGTTAGAAAATTTTATTCCAGAACTATGAGCTATAAAACAGAGATAACTGGGTACAAAACTCGACTAAAAAGTTCCAAAAACTGAATAAGGAGTTACAAACACCGAACGAACTTTCCAAAACAAACCCTTCTTGCAAAATAAATCAACAACCAAAGTACACGTAACATTATCGATACAAAATCCTTTCTGTTCCATCAATCTCAGAAACCTCTCAACTTTACCGGCTTCCCCCGAACGACAAAACCCTGTAACTAAACTCCTAAAACTAGTAACATTTGCCAAAACTCCTCTCAGAGACATTTCATCAAACACCCTCTCTGCAAGATTCGCTGAACCCAAATCAACACTCGTCTTAAGAATTCGATTCATGGTGTGAATGCACAGAGGTAATCCTTGGTTACTCATATCGAAAACTATATCAACCGCCTCTTTGAACCGCCCAGCTTCGAAGAATTTCTCCACCATTATTCTCATTACCTCTTGGGCTTTCTCCAAACTGCCATTGGAGATGAGTAAGTCTGCGGTTGTTATGTAGAGATTGAAGTAAGTTTGAAATTTAATGAGAGGCCCCAACGGAAGGAGAGGGCAACCATCAAGCCTTCGGTGGCGGCGAGAGAGGCCACGGCGGCCATTGCTTGGTCATGGGAGATGACTGAGGGCTGGAGAGATTTGAGGGAGCGGTCGCCATTATCTAAGGATTGGGAGATTAAGGAGCAGAGATGAGGGAGGGGGAGATTGGTGGAGGGATCTTGGGAGAAATGGCGGGAAAGGATGAGTTTTGGCGGGGGGAGGGTGCCAGCGGGTAGCCCCGGGGGTTCTTGCCACCGGGTGGGGTCGGCTAGCAAGGTGGGGGCCGGGGAGGGGGTGGTCGGGCGGCCACCATGGGGTACATGGGCTTGTGAACAGGATGGCGGAGATCTGAGATTTTGGGGTGGGGGCTGATTTCTTGGAATGAGAAATGAAAGGGAGGGGGATTTGGGGGATAGGGTTTTTAAATGGATGGCTGAGATTAATCTGTACTTAAAGGCTTGGATGGTTGAGATTGTGCATCCTTAGGGTGCATCTAATGAGACACCTTAGGTCCATATTACCCTATATATATATATATATATATATATATATATATATATATATATATATATATATATATATATATATATATATATATATATATATATATATATATATATATATATATATATATATATATATATATATATATATATATATATTAAATGAGAACCCCTTATAAATATGAGAACTAAGAACTCCATCTCTACCATTAGATTTTTAACCAATCAATGGTTGCGATTAATCACTAATAAATTCCAAAAGTTAACATAAGGGCACGCTTGTCATTTTCGTTTCATAGTCGGTTACATTATAGGCGCTTTTTCCTTGCCTAATTAATACTCATTTAAGTTACGTAATCAATTACATTATAGGTGATTTTTTGCCTAATTAACCGTAATTAATTGTAACAATAAATACAAGATTCTTTTAAGTTACGTAATCAATTACATTATAGGAAGTTTTTTGCCTAATTAACCGTAATTAATTGTAACAATAAATACAATATTCTTTTAGTAGTTACATGCCATTGAATGATTCTCATATTTATACAATGATTATGTAAGTTGATGAAGGCGATTCGTAGTTAATGAAGGGATTCGCTATTTATACTAAGAGATTCGTAACAATGATAACGTGGTTCTCAGAGGTTATAATATATGATTCGTAAGTTGATGAAGGGATTCGCTATTTATACTAAGACATTCGTAACCATGATATTGGGATTCTCATAAAAACACCGAATGATTCAGGTTGATATATACATGACCTTACTGCTTTTTCTAAACTTACGGAGGACATCTTACATAAACATAAAGGGATTCTCATATTTATACTAAAAGATTTTGTAACCATGATATTGGGATTCTGTTAAAAACACTGAATGATTCAGTTGATATATACATGACCTTACTGTTTTTACAGATATGATTGCAAATCTATCCAAATACTAAAAGGAATAACGTGCTGGTTTTGGACATGGGGAGCAGTTAAAAGGATTAGTTTGAGTTTTGAATGGAATATATATTTGGAACGTGAGGAATCTAAAACCGAATTTAGTTTTTTTGTCAGTTTTTTCCTTTTATGCCTCTAGGATTTTTACGTTTTTACCCTTTATTTCAGTTTGTAAAGTCTATTTAATTACAATTCTGCCACCTTAATTTTAGCAGAATCTCAGCATTTGCTTTTGTATCATGAATGGTTGATATTTGGTTCTTAGTTCTCATATTTATTTGGGTTCTCATTGGAACCGGCCCCTATACACACACTCTCTCTCTCTCTCTCTCTCTCTCTCTCTCTCTCTTAGTTCTCATATTTATTTGGGTTCTCATTGGAACTGGCCCCCATAAAAATACGCACACACACACACACACATACACACACACACACACACACACCTCTAAATCTAGAGTACAATAAACCAGTTACAATAATAACCATTGAACTTTGATTCTCCCATTTCAATTTTTCCTGCAGAGCACATGCTAAATCTTCCCACAAAGTGATAGCTATGGTGTTGAACCCGATAAAAAAGAAAATATATATTTAATATTTATGTTATAAAATATCTTTCAGTATATTTCATATAAACAATAATAAAATCGAACTTACTCATTATCATGCATTGTAAAGCTTCTAAACAAAACTTTTTCTATTCCTGTCCATGCTATCAATCGCATAAATTTCATCAACTATTCCAATCACATCAATATAAGAAAATAATTAAAATTTAGTATAATTTGACATACATGATAATCTATGAGGAATATAAATTTAATACATACTTATAAAAATTCTTTTGAATCGATTCTTGATTCAATCTCTCCGTAAGGAAGAAATTAATTTGTATTTTTCTATATCATCGTTATCCTCCTCTAAAACCTTGATGTTTGTAATGATAATATAAATGAATAGTTACTGGAGTGCTTATTGGTTTGTACATCTTACTTGCAGTAACAATCTTTACGTTTGAGAAAATATGAATTTTTCTCCTTGTATTAATTTTTTAGTCGTAATGCATCATTCTTACGGCAAAAATCATGTACAAGAGTGTTCTGTTAAAAATAAAATAAAACACGTCATAATTAAAGTAAATTTGTATTATTTAAAATTACAATTATCAGTATATATAAAAATTTAAATGTACCTCGTTATCTAGGAGAATAAAGTTAATTCCGGATGAGATTCCGGTGTTTATGCTTTTGTCCTTCCCATGTTCTAGTGATTCTTTCTTTCAAGATGACATCATTTTCATCAACTCGAAGCTCATTTAATGGCGTGTATGTTGTAATTTTATTATTTTGTCCAAACATCCCGATAAAATATCAATAAATTAATTTAATATGAATACAATTATCAGTATATATTAAATTTGCAAGTTTAGAAACTAATTTATTTGGTAAAAACATTTTAAAAATTGAAAATATATTTTCAAAAATATAATTTAATTACTGTAATATTTTAAAAACAGAAAATAAATTTTAAAAATAAATTTTAATTATTGTAATATTTTAAAACCCAATTAAATTTGTTGTAATATTTTAAAAATATATTTTAATTGTTGTAAAATTTAAAAATATATTTTAATTGATATAATATTTTAAAATTCATTTAAATTTGTAAATTTATAAATTTATTTAAAATTTTTTATTGCTGTAATATTTTAATAAACCAAAAATACATTTTGATTGCTGTGATATTTTAAAGAACTGAAAATATATTTTAAAAATATATATTATTAGCTGCAATATTTTAAAAACTAAAAAATATTTTTAAATATTTTTGATGTAATGTTTTAAAAATTTTAAAAATATATTTTGAAAATTTTAAAATTTGTAATATTTTAAAATCCTAAAAACTTATCTTCAAACATTTTAATTGCTGCAATATTATAAAAATGAAAACAAATTTTCAGAAATATATTATAATTGCTGTAGTACTTTAAAAATCAAAGCTATATTTTAAAAATATATTATTATTTGTATAATAATTTATAAAACTAAAATATATTTTAATTTCTGCAATATTTAAAAATGGAAAATATATTTTAAAAATTTTAATTGCTGTAATATTTTAGAAAAATAGAAAAAATATTTTTAAATATTTTAATTGCTGTAATATTTTAAAGTAAGATTTGGTAGTTTAAATTGATAATTTGTATTTAGTAAGATCAATTTCGTAATTTAAAATTTAATAAAATTTTGGTATTATTTTATAAATATTTTGAAATTAAAATAATTTGAAATGATTTGAAAAATTTTGAACATGGACTAATTTAGATAGTTAAATTAAAGTAAGATTTGGTAATTTAAAATTTACTATAATTTTGATATTATATAATTCAAAAATTGTTGACTTAAAATTGCTAACTAAAATCATGAATTCAAAAGTTATTGACATAATTTTGATTTTTAAATTATTTGGAAAATAATTTTAAATTCAGAATATTTTAGAAAATGCCAATTAAAATTTCACGATTATTTAAAAATGAAAAATAAAGAAATTTAATTAAAAATTGGAAATCTAACTTATTTCAGTTAACAATTTAAAATTTAAGATTATTTTAATTATAAAATATTTTAAATAACCAAACTTGAAAAATTATAATTTGTAAGTTTAGTAAAAAAGTATGTGGGTAAAAACATAATTTTAGTATTATTGAAAAATAAAAATATGAATTACAATTTCAAAAATTTTGGTAATTTGAAATTTACTTCAATTTTGGTATTATTTTAGATATATTTTGAATTATAATAATTTGAATTAATTTTAAAAATTATGAACAGGATCTAAATTAGGTCGTTAAATTAAAGTAAGATTTGGTAGTTTAAATTAGTAATTTGTGTTTAGTAAGATCAATTTATTAATTTAAAATTTAATAAAATTATTGTATTATTTCATAAATATTTTAGAAATTAAAATAATATGAAATGATTTTAAAAATTTTGAACACGAACTAAATTAGGTAGTTAAATTAAAGTAAGATTTGGTAATTTAAAATTTACTATAATTTTGATATTATATAATTCAAAAATTGTTGACTTAAAATTGCTAACTAAAATCATGAATTCAAAAGTTATTGACATAATTTTGATTTTTAAATTATTTGGAAAATAATTTTAAATTCAGAATATTTTAGAAAATGCCAATTAAAATTTCACGATTATTTAAAAATGAAAAATAAAGAAATTTAATTAAAAATTGGAAATCTAACTTATTTCAGTTAACAATTTAAAATTTAAGATTATTTTAATTATAAAATATTTTAAATAACCAAACTTGAAAAATTATAATTTGTAAGTTTAGTAAAAAAGTATGTGGGTAAAAACATAATTTTAGTATTATTGAAAAATAAAAATATGAATTACAATTTCAAAAATTTTGGTAATTTGAAATTTACTTCAATTTTGGTATTATTTTAGATATATTTTGAATTATAATAATTTGAATTAATTTTAAAAATTATGAACAGGATCTAAATTAGGTCGTTAAATTAAAGTAAGATTTGGTAGTTTAAATTAGTAATTTGTGTTTAGTAAGATCAATTTATTAATTTAAAATTTAATAAAATTTTGGTATTATTTTATAAATATTTTGAAATTAAAATAATTTGAAATGATTTGAAAAATTTTGAACATGGACTAATTTAGATAGTTAAATTAAAGTAAGATTTGGTAATTTAAAATTTACGATAATTTTGGTATTATTTAATTCAAAAGTCGTTGACATGAAATCGCTAACCAAAATCATGAATTCAAAAGTTATTGACATAATTTTGATTTTTAAATTATTTGGAAAATAATTTTAAATTCAGAATATTTTAGAAAATGCCAATTAAAATTTCACGATTATTTAAAAATGAAAAATAAAGAAATTTAATTAAAAATTGGAAATCTAACTTATTTCAGTTAACAATTTAAAATTTAAGATTATTTTAATTATAAAATATTTTAAATAACCAAACTTGAAAAATTATAATTTGTAAGTTTAGTAAAAAAGTATGTGGGTAAAAACATAATTTTAGTATTATTGAAAAATAAAAATATGAATTACAATTTCAAAAATTTTGGTAATTTGAAATTTACTTCAATTTTGGTATTATTTTAGATATATTTTGAATTATAATAATTTGAATTAATTTTAAAAATTATGAACAGGATCTAAATTAGGTCGTTAAATTAAAGTAAGATTTGGTAGTTTAAATTAGTAATTTGTGTTTAGTAAGATCAATTTATTAATTTAAAATTTAATAAAATTATTGTATTATTTCATAAATATTTAGAAATTAAAATAATATGAAATGATTTTAAAAATTTTGAACACGAACTAAATTAGGTAGTTAAATTAAAGTAAGATTTGGTAATTTAAAATTTACTATAATTTTGATATTATATAATTCAAAAATTGTTGACTTAAAATTGCTAACTAAAATCATGAATTCAAATTTGATATTATTTAAAATTTACTATAATTTTGGTATTATTTAATTCAAAATTTAACTATCTAATTTAGGTATTTAGGTAGTTAAAGTAAAGTAAGATTTGGTAGCTTAAATTGGTAATTTGTATTTAGTAAGATCAATTTGGTAATTTAAAATTGAAGAAAATTTTAGTATTATTTCATAAAAATTTTGAAATTAAAACAATTTGAAATTATTTGATAATTTTTAACACGAACTAAAGTAAGTAGTTAAATTAAAGTAAGATTTAGTAATTTAAAATTTACTACAATTTTGGAAAACCAAAAAATATATTTTCAAGTATTTTAATTGCTATAATATTTTAAAAACTGAAAATATATTTTACAAAATTTAAAATGCTGTAATATTTAAAATCCTGAAAAATATATTTTGAAAATTTTAAATTGCTGCAATATTTTCAAAACCAAAACTATATTTTCAAAAATATATTATAATTTCTGTAATATTTTAAAAATCAAAAATATATTTTAAAAATCAAAAATATATTATAATTTCTGTAATATTTTAAAAAATAAAAATATATTTTCAAAAATATTAATTGCTTTAATATTTTAAAAAATAAAAAATAATTTTAAAAATTAAATATTTGAATATATTAAATGCCTGAATTACATTCTCCAAGATTCAAAAGCATCGAGGGTTGAATATTAAATATTGCCGATTTGTTTTCCTGCAATAATATAAAAATATTAAAAATATTAAATTGAAAATAATTATTCAAGGGTCGTAGAATAAATACCTGAATAATATTTCTCCAATTAATAGTATCTTGGATCGTAGATAAAATATTGGAGAGTTGTTTCTGAATTAAAACTCAAGTTCCCAAAAACTAATATTTTTTATAATAATTAAAACTGAAAAATGCTACAGAAATTAAAATAAAAATTATAGCAGACGGGGTAAATGAAGTACCTAAATTATTTTCCCCAAGCAATTAAAGAGCCATGGGTTGAAGATAAAATTACATACGAATTAACAACCGACAATCTGAAAAAATAATTTCAAAACGATTAAAAGGGGTAAAAATAATACACAAATTAAAATAAAATAAATAATTTCTGTAATATTTTAAAAACTAAAAATGTATATTTTAAAAAAATTCAATATTTGAATATATTAAATACCTGAATTATGTTCTTCAAGCAACAAAAGCGTCGTGGGTTGAAGATTAAAAATCACGATTTATTTTCCAGCAATAATATAAAAATATTAAAAATATTAAATTGAAAATAATTATTCAAGGGTTGTAGAATAATACCTAAATAATCTTTCTTCAATTAATAGTGTCTTGGATCGTAGATAAAATATTGGAGAGTTGTTTCTCGAATTAAAACTCAAGATCAAAAATTAATATTTTTAATACAATTAAAACTAAAAATACTACATAAATTAAAATAAAAATTATATTGGACGGGATAGATGAAATACCTGAATTATTTTCCTCCAAGCAATTAAAGAGCCCTGGTTGAAGATAAAATTACATAGGAATTAAAAATCGATAATCGATAAAAAAAATTTAAAACAATTAAAATCGATAAAATTACTAGGGTATATATATATATATATATATATATATATATATATATATATATATATATATATATATATATCTATATATGTATATATATATATATATGTATATATATATATCTATATATGTATATATATATATATATATATATATATATATATATATATATATATATATATATATATATATATATATATATATATATATATATATATATATATATATGTTTAGATGAAAGGTTGAGATATAATAGCAATTTAAATGGACGGATTAGATGATATGGCATGTGTCAAAACATTTTGAGAAGGAGGAAGATGAGGTGGCATCCTCTGGTGAGTTTTTAAGCTTTTTGGTTTTGCTTTAATGTATATACCCTAGTAAAAGATTAGGAAATTCATGTTCAAAATTTACTAGCCATGAATTTCTATTGTGAATTTAGAGAACACACTGCTCTGGGAGTTCAGATTTCGGTCCTTTAAACGGTGCTTAACCTACGAAAGCATGCTAGTATAAAATTACAAACCCGAACTCTCACCATAACTTTAGAGTTTTGTTGTAGTGGCAGAAGTCTTTAACATTTCTCCTCCTTAAACAAACTTTTTAAATATCTATATGAAAAACTTCCATTTTCTAAATAGGTTACTTTATCTAGCAAGAGAAAGAAGTGCTCTCTCTCTCTCTCTCTCTCTCTCTCTCTCTCTCTCTCATCTCTGATCTCTCAAATTGAGAGAGCTATGTTGAGGGTTTGATCTCTGAAGTTTAAAACAAAAATACTAGGGTTTGATCTTTGAAGTTTAAAACAAAAATACTATCTTGTAAAGCATTTAAAAAGTGAAAGATTAGGAAAAGTTGAAAAGGATACAATGCAAGAAAAGATGTGGATGGAAAAATTTTCACTTTTGAAAATTTAAGATTTCATAAATATACCATATCTCTACTTTTTCTTTGGGCAAATTACACTAAACCCCGAAGAACTTTAAGCATTTTGTAATATATATACCCCCGATAACTTTCAAAATCACACTAAACGCCCCATAACTTTTGTCGAAAACCCCCAATATCTTTTAGGTAAATTACACTAAACCCCAATAGCTTTCAAAATGCCTTTTTATATATGTTGTTTTTCTGTTCGAATTTATGGGGGCTATCTGCAAAAAATGCGAAAACTTATTGGGAATTTTCTGCAATTCCAAAAGTTAGGGTAAACTGCACTAAACCCCCAAGAACTTTAAGTAATATACCCCAATAACTTTCAAAATCACACTAAGTCCCCAATAACATTTGTAGAAAACCCCAATATCTTTTAGATAAATTACAGTAAAACCCAATAACTTTCAAAACGCCTTTTTATGTTATTTTTCTATTCAAATTTATGGGGGTTATTTGCAAAAACGTGAAAACTTATTGGGAAAGTTGTTGCAATTCCGAAAGTTATTGGGGGTTTTTTGCGATTTTGAATGTTTTAGGGGTTTTACTACAAACTGCTAAAGTTCTTGGGTGTTTAGTGTAATTTTCTCCTTTTCTTTCTCTAAACTTGATATTCATCTTCGAGTTAATTGGAGAAGGCAATCTCTACATGTCAAATGTACTTAGAATTTTTTACATGTATAACCATCACAGCAGTTAGAATGAGGTTAATCTCCCACATGAATATTATTTCATCCATTGATCAAAACCCACAAAAAACACACTTGATATGTCAAAAGTCATAAGTACCAAACCAAACTAGACCATCCAAGAAGAAGACAATCAAATTTGCAAATAGACCCCCATCAATGAGCTCAAGTCATGTCCCTAATATCATCCATCACCTTCTTCTTTTTTTTTTTTCTCTTTTCCTCATGCAAAATCTCTCCATCTCTTCGTGCACCTTCTCTTGTAAGCTTTGCATACTCTCTCTCTCTCTCTCTCTCTCTCTCTCTCTCTCTCTCTACAGTGTCCTAGTGTGCTACTACCGAGTTTCAATTTCAAGGAATCAAGCTCAAACAACAAAGAATCTAATCTATAACCCGAGTGGGTGGCTAAGTTGATTGGCACCCTGAGTCCCTAAGAGGGGTGATTCATAGCGGGAGTCCCGTGTTCGAATCCCCCCATAGGTAATTAAACTCCTCTCGAGCCGGTGCTTGCCGCCTAGCGCTAGCGGGGATTAGTCCCATCCAATAGGGTGGGGACACCTCGTGCCTTAGAACAAAAAAAAAAAAAAGAAAAAAAAGATCTAATCTATAATAAGAGAGACAAAAGCACTACACGTCATAGCTCCGTGAACCTCAGGTTGGTGGGCCGTGGGCCCGGTCCAAGGTCCCAATGGCCGGTACGCTTTTGTCCACCCATATATTCCGCGTCTCATTGGAGGCTTGATGAGACCTATCTATGATTTGATTTCTAAGTCAAAAGTGTGTAAGCCTGTAAGGGCACTTCGGAAAGATTTTGGGAGGGTTTTGAATATTTTGATAAGTGACAACTGCTAGTTGATTCAAATGAGGCCAAGAGGGATTAGGGAGCATCTAGGGAACCTAGTTCTTTTGAGATTATTTGGTTTTGATTCATAGGTCCAAGGAGAGATCGTGTTGTTATTTGTTTATCAAAATAAAATAATTTTATATCAAATGTTTGAGCAACTTTTAAGTGAAGCATTTAACACGTATTGAACTTTGATAAATGAGCCACGATATAGACATCTAAGCCCGCATGGGCAAATATTTCATTAAGAAAAGTGATATTCAACGCCTCTGATTCCTATGATGTGGAGAAATTATACAATCTGTTATATAGACCATAATATCTCTTTCTCCGATGAATCCCACAATTATATATATATATATATATATATATATATATATATATATATATATATATATATATATATATATATATATATATATATATATATATATATATATATATATATATATATATATATATATATATATATATATTGGTTGATGCTAATCACGGAACAAGAGAAACCACCACAAACAAAAACACAATAAAAGAGTAAAGACACGAGATTTACGTGGTTCTGCAAGTTGCCTACGCCCACGGGTAAGGAGGGGGATTTTCACTAATAGAAAGAGAGAATACAAATTAGGATTACAAGTTCTCACAAAGAAACCCTAAAACAAACCTCTCAATCTCTCAAAAGATCTCCTCTCCAAAGTCGCACAAAACCCTCTCAAAGGCTGCTCCAAAACGTGCTTAATTACTTTCAAATAATCAGGTTTAGGGTTATTTATAAACTCTAAACGAACCGGTTTAAAACCAAAACCCGCTGACCGCCTGCATTAGTCGACTACTCATCAGATTAGTCGACTACTCATCAGATTAGTCGACTACTCATCAGATTAGTCGACTACAACACGCATTAGTCGACTACAACACGCATTAGTCGACTACAACACGCATTAGTCGACTACTCATCAGATTAGTCGACTACTAAGCCCAAAACCGCTTGTGCATGTTTTGTGCATGTTCTACAATTCTCCACCTCGCACATCATTTGATTTACCTCAAATTTTGGACGAACACCGAAGAACACCAAGAACATCTAGAGAGATCACCATTAGCCAATCCAGCCAATCCAAATTGCCACTACACCGCTGACGCCACGCATTCTCCACCGGATCAAGCTCACCGTAGTTCACCTCAAATCATCTCCACCTTACCCATTACCGCCCGAAGGGCCATGCCCTCTTGGGCAAATCAACAAGAGTCGATATGAAGCAAGTCTAAGCAATGCTTAAACTTACTACCGTGACCACCTTGGTTAACATGTCCGCGGGATTCTCATTCGTGTGCACCTTCATGAGAGAAATATCACCTCCTCTATGACATCCCGCACAAAATGATACCGACATCAATATGCTTGGTACGAGCATGAAGAACCCGATTCTTCGCCAAGTGAATTGCACTCGACCGCCACACCACAAGTTCACGCTCGCCAATCCCCAAATCGTCTAGAAGACCCCACAACCACAATGCTTCCTTCACTCCCTCGCCATGGCCATGTACTCACCTCGTAGTAGAAAGTGCCATCAGAGCTGTAACAT
The DNA here is from genome assembly GCA_012295165.1 of Asparagus setaceus. Lineage (NCBI taxonomy): Eukaryota > Viridiplantae > Streptophyta > Magnoliopsida > Asparagales > Asparagaceae > Asparagus > Asparagus setaceus. Next base: position 56,807,802 of record CM022704.1, on the reverse strand, counting down.
CGATCGCCAACTAACCGGAGCTCCATGTATCTTAAATACATAACCAGAGTAGATCGCCGTCTATCTAGATCGCCCGCATAATCGAGTCCACAAACCCGTCAATCGACATGTTTCTCCACCAAAACACGCACTGTATCAACTGTACCCTTTAAGTACTGAGGACCCACTTCATCGCTTCCCGGCGCCTTTCCGGATTCGCCATGAATCTATCGACCACACTAACCGCCAGGAAATATCTGGCGTACACACCATTGCATACATTAAACCGCCAACCGCACTAGCATAGGGAACACGCCCATGTGCTTCTCACAGAGTGGGAGATTGATTACCGAAGCCTAAAGTGTGGAGCCAATGGAGTCACCACCGATTTAGCACTTTGCATCCCGAACCTCGCGATCACCGCTCTATGTAGCCCTTCCGACTAAGAACAATCGCCGATTCGGCTCTCTTCTAATCTCCATACCCAGATTTTTCTAGCAAAGACCCATGTCCTTCATCTCGAACTCTTCACCAAGTTGAGATTTCAACCTATCTATCTCCACCCCGCTCTTAGAAGCAATAAGCATGTCATCCACATACAAAAGAAGATAGATAAAATTACCTCCATGAAGCTTCGAATGTAAACACAACAATCATGATCGCCGGAAAATCCATGCTTCAAAGATGAAGGAGTCAAATCGCTTGTACCATCAGCCGAGATTGCTTTAATCCATACGCTGACTTCCTCAAACGACACACATGATTCTCCTTATCCTCAACCTTGTAGCCCTCGGGTTGATGCATGTAGATCTCTTCATCCAAGTCTCCGCAAGAAGGTCGTTTTAACATCGAGTTGATCCGACTCAAAATCACCATGAGCAACAATACTCAATAGCACCGAATAGAAGTATGTTTCACCACCGGAGAAAATATCTCATTGTAATCCACACCCTCTTTCGTGCAAAACCCTTAGCCACTAGCCTCGCCTTGTATCTTACACCACCGAAGCTCGAAAGATCTTCCTTTCTTTTATACACCCACTTACAACCAATAGCTTTTCTTCCTACGGGCAATGGGACCACCTCCCATGTTTGGTTCTTCCAAGAGATTCCATCTCTTCCTCCATCGCAGCCCAACCAACTCTCACTATCCTTGTCCCGAATAGCTTCCTTGAAGGAGACCGCTCGTCCTCCTCCACCGAGTGCGATTCAACCATATTAGCTCGCCCATAGTGATTCAGGTTGATCAGCCCCGACTTCAAAACACGCTTGTATGCTCGCTTTGGCCTAGTGGAAGCCAAATTATCCTCGAAATGTTGTTGTAGTGCTCGTGTATTTTCTCGCTGAACCTCCTCCCGCCAAGCTCATCATCTACCCGACTTCCCACTTGAGCACGATTAGAACCTAGTTGGTCTTTAGGTTCTATTTCAATAACCCGAGACTTAGAAGTCTCACCAGCCATAACACCATCATCCTTGGACGCCCTAGCAATCATGGATTTCTCATCAAAGGTAACATCCCCGCTGACCACGAACTTTGAATCTTCCAGACACCAAAGGCGATAGCCTTTACGCCTTTGCATATCCCAAGAATATTGCCTTCTTGACCCTCGCGTCAAGCTTTCCCTCGCTGACGTGATAGTAGGCGGTACATCCGAAAATTCGAGCCTATCATAATCGCATGCTCTCTCGACCACACCCTATAGGTGTATCACCATCCAATGTCGAATGTGGTGAACGGTTCACAATGTAACAAGTCAGAGCCACCGCCGCCCACCATTCGCTGCCCAATCTCGCATAAGATCGCGATACTTCTTTCCCGCAGTTTCGGTTCAGCCTCCGACCCCATCTCGGCGTGGTGTAGACCGACCGCCCGGTCGAACAATTCTCCTCGATCACGAACTCCTTGAAAGCACCATCGTATACTCCGTATCGTTATCGATCTCGGCGTCTTCAATTTTTTTCCGTCTGTTTCAACCATTGTTCTCCACTTCTTGAATGTCTCAACACCTCATTCTTGTGCTTCGAAAGTAAATCCAAGCATACCTAGAATAATCATCTATAAACGAGACATAATACTCGAACCACCCTTGAAGTTATCCGAGCCGACCCCAAACATCCGTGTGCACATAATCTAGTATCCCTCGCTCTTAGACTTGTCGTCAGAACTTGACCCCGTGACTTTCCATACACACAATCCTCGCAAAAATCCATGCTAGGTTCCTTCGATTCTTCAGCCAGACCCTCTTTACCAAGCGTAACTAGACCCTTCTCGACATATGCCCAAGCCGCCTATGCCATAACCGTGTGTGCTCACATGGGTCTCCACCACTTCCTCTTCAGTTCCAACCACTGATCTTCTGCCACCGCTGCATTCGAGAGTATATAGATTACCGCGGACGAACACCCTTCATCACTACTAAGGAACCACGAACAACCTTCTTCACTCCGTTTTCCGTCACAACTCGCAACCACCGGAGTCCAAAGCACCAACTGAGATAAGATTCTTCCGCAAGTCGGGAACATGCCTCACATCCGCCAAGGTTCGAACCACTCCATCATGCATCTTGATTTTGATATTACCTAGCCCCATTGTTTTACAAGCATGGTTATTCCCCATCAATACAGCCCACCATCAATGCCTCGTAGGTAGTAAACCACTTCCTATTTGGACACATATGGTAAGAGCAACCGAATCAAGTATCCACTTCCCGAGATCTCCTCGCCACCCGTGGCGACATAGCATTCCTTATCGCTCCCTTCCTCAAACGTAGCTCGCTTCTTCCTTGCCCTCTCTCCTCTCGGTCTTGTTGTTGTTCTTCTTTCCACCTACTCTCTTATTTGGACGGTCGACTTTGAAATGCCCAGCTTCACCGACTTGAAACATCCTTTCCCCGCAAGAGGTCTTGATTTAGATCTAGACTTTCCTCCCTTGCCTTTTCCTCGCTCATTGCTCCTTCCTCTTGCAAACAATCCTCGCTTGTTCCTCGTTATCGCCAAGGCCATGTCACTAGTTGCGATCTTAGAAGATCGTCCCCTAGAAGTGCCGTTCTAGTCTCATCCATCTTCGATTTTCTCCCACAAGCCTCTGTTTGCACTGTGTTCTCATAAGACTTCGGCAGAGAGTAGTAGAAGCCCGATCCTCGCCTCCTACTTTAACATCTATGTCTTTCAAATCGATATGATCCTATCAAACTTGTTGATGTGTTCCGGATTGATGAGCCCTCCTCCATCTTGCAAGTATACAATTTGGATTTTAAGTAGATCCGGTTAGTTAGACTCTTCGTCATGAAGGTACCCTCTAACTTCTTCCACAGCACTTACGTAGTTTCCTCTCCATCTACCAAGAAAGCTACATCCCTCTCGAGGCATAGGATAATCGACCGTGCTTCCGTGATCCAGCTCCTCCCAATCCTCATCGGACATATCCTTGTTCTTCTTCTCCTTTCCATCCAAAGTCTTGTGCAATTTTTGCGAAATTAGAAAGTTTTTCATCCGCATCCTCCAATAAGAAAAATCGTTCTTCCCATTGAACTTTTCAATCTCGAATTTTCCCACTTTGGTGATTCTTGGTTGACGCCATCCTCTGTTTGTCTTCGTGAATCCGCTTCTCTCAGAATCACCAACACCCCTCAAATTAGAAATTACACCACTTCCAATCAACAATAGCTCGATACCAATTGTTGGTAGCGGACAGCGGAACCGTCGAGAGAAACCACCACAAACAAAAGCCAAAAACACAATAAAAGAGTAAAGACACGAGATTTACGTGGTTCGGCAAGTTGCCTACGTCCACGGGGTAAGGAGGGGGGATTTTTCACTAATAGAAAGAGAGAATACAAATTAGGATTACAAGTTCTCACAAAGAAACCCTAAAAACAAACCTCTCAATCTCTCAAAAGATCTCCTCTCCAAAGTCGCAAAAAACCCTCTCAAAGGCTGCTCCAAAACGTGCTTAATTACTTTCAAATAATCAGGTTTAGGGTTATTTATAAACTCTAAACGAACCGGGTTTAAAACCAAAACCCGTTTTCGAATCTGCCCAGATTAGTCGACTACTCATCAGAGATTAGTCGACTACTCATCAGATTAGTCGACTACTCATCAGATTAGTCGACTACTCATCAGATTAGTCGACTACTCATCAGATTAGTCGACTACTCATCAGATTAGTCGACTACTCATCAGATTAGTCGACTACTCATCAGATTAGTCGACTACTAAGCCGCTGCTTGTGCATGTTTTTGTGCATGTTCTACATATATATATATATATATATATATATATATATATATATATATATATATATATATATATATATATATATATATATATATATATATATATATATATATATATATATATATATATATATATATATATATATATATATATATATATATATATATATATATAGGAGCTGTGCAGCATGAAGTTTTTGTCTTGGTAGTGAGAATGTCATTTTCATTCATTTCATTGAATGGAGGGGCATTTGTGGGTTAGAGAGTGGATAGGAATGAGCCACCTAACTCTAACCCATGTAAATGGTCCTCCATTTGAATGAGTGGATGGAATGAGCCACCTCACTACCAAGATAAAATTTGTCTTGAAGTCTTAAGTTCCTACATTTTTTCATATATATATATATATATATATATATATATATATATATATATATAATTTGTACAAACAAATATCTTTCATTGGATTCAATAAAGAGAGGTATGAATCCAGAACAAATTTGTAGGATTTCTCTATTATCAAGGATGCGGATGATTCATAGCCGAATAAAACGAGACTGATGCACTTCATGTGAAAAAATCAGAAAGCTTTATCCTAGATAGCCAGATAGAAGTTGTCACTAAGAATTATAGTTATTTGGTTAGAGAGTCAGACAACAGTTAGTTTCTTATTCTTTAGTTTATTACTACCAAAAACAAACGAAAACTTTTGTTAACTAATTGAAATGAGATTTACATCTGATTCCAATTGCAAAAGACACCAAGCCACTAGCTTATAAATGAAAATGGAAGTCACAAGAAACGTCTTTTCTACTTTTTCTTTTTTCTTTCTCTTTCTGAGAAAAGTCTTTTCTACTATTGATATTCCTTTTGTGGTAGAATAAATTCGAACTCCACGTTAATAACAGAAGGGTCAAGTTCCTCGCAAAATCTAAACGTCAAAAAAGTGAAATATGTTCATAGTGAATATTAGAATTATTCTGAGACACTTGGATGGGGGCTATAGCTAGACCCTTATGATGGAAAATAAAGTCCTTCGTGTATTGTTCCATCACATTGGATGCCAAACTTTGGCAATAATTTGAGACATATAGTGTGACTCGTCTGGATCCTGGTGCATAATTTATATTCCCAAGTACTATATCAATGTGACAAATGAACATTGGTGTTTTTGCTTTATTTCGTCGGCATTTATATCTTTAATTTGTGAGTCACATAGTGGAACATTAATATAGAAGTTCGTATGATGGCAAAAATAGAAATTTATGGCCTAACTAAGGATATGCGACCAAATTAATTTGATTCGTGTTTGATGTGGAGAAAATTACTTAGAAATCTAAGCTCGTAAACCTTAGAAGAGTCAACATGAGTCATAGTATATACATATATAAGAAATTATATGAAGATCATATTAGTGCAAGGCTAAAAGTAACTTTTTTAAAAAATTCTTTCATACATAGCTCTTTTCATATGAAGCTTTCCATCTACTTTAATATTGTTGTACTCCTTAAAAGTCACAAGGGTTATGGTCCTAATGAAACAGAGAGTCTTGGATGGTAAGCAAGAAGAAGCGTATTTCTTAGTTAATTAAGGTAGCATTTAGATATCATGGTGGTTTTCTTATTCTATGATGTTTTTGCTAAAATAAAACACCATGCATTTGGAAACCATGATATTTTTGAGCTAAATCATCCTCAAACAAAAAAACACAATACTTATTTCCAAAACACCTTCGATGTTTTAAGTTTGGTGTTTTGGTTTTGACTTTGAGGAGGTGTTAACATAATATACAACATAATTAATTAAATATAGCTAATATATATTTATTATCGACATGCTTATTGTATTATATTATATTATATGATAGTTAATCTAATATACTACTAATATTTTGTAAATAATATAAAATAACATAGTTAAAGTAATATAATAAATAAATTATATATATATATATATATATATATATATATATATATATATATATATATATATATATATATATATATATATATATATATATATATATATATATATATATATATATATATATATATATATATATATATATATATATATATATATATATATATATATATATACACACACACACACACACACACACGTTAATACAAAATTCTATATAATTATTGATAATAAATAATAATATAATAATGTATTATAAAATATTATATAATTACTTTAATATTATTAATTTTTAATATGTTAATAATTATAAAATTTTATAATAATATAGTTATTAATAAAAAATATAATGATAATATATTATATAATAAATATAATATAATATATATATATAATTAATATATTATATAATAAATAATATAATATATTTTATAATAAATAATATAATATATTATAAAGTAAAATAGTTTATTAATACTAAAATAATATATTGGTAACAAATATTATTGTAATAATAATATAATATATATATAATTAATATATTATATAATATTAAAGTATTATTAATAAACTCTTAATATTAAAAACTATAATATATTATATAATAAATAATAATATAATAATGTATTATAAAATATTATATAATTACTTTAATATTATTAATTATTAATAATAAAATAATATTATTTTAACAATTATATATATATATATATATAATTAATATATTATATAATAAATAATATAATATATATATATAATTAATATATTATATAATAAATATAATATAATATATTATATAATAAATATAATATAATATATTATATAATAAATATAATATAATATATATATATATATATATATATATATATATATATATATATATATATATATATATATATATATATATATATATATATATATATATATATATATATATATATATATATATATATATACACACACACACACACACACACACGTTAATACAAAATTCTATATAATTATTGATAATAAATAATAATATAATAATGTATTATAAAATATTATATAATTACTTTAATATTATTAATTTTTTAATATGTTAATAATTATAAAATTTTATAATAATATAGTTATTAATAAAAAATATAATGATAATATATTATATAATAAATATAATATAATATATATATATAATTAATATATTATATAATAAATAATATAATATATTTTATAATAAATAATATAATATATTATAAAGTAAAATAGTTTATTAATACTAAAATAATATATTGGTAACAAATATTATTGTAATAATAATATAATAATATTTATTTATATCATAAATATTAATATATTATTAAAGTATTATTAATAAACTCTTAATATTAAAAACTATAATATATTATATAATATTAAAGTATTTGTAAGATATTAAGTTATTAATAATTTACTAGCCATGACAGAATATTAATATTATTAATTATTAATAATAAAATAATATTATTTTAACAATTATATATATATATATATATATATATATATATATATATATATATATATATATATATATATATATATATATATATATATATATATATAGATTAATGGGCATACTTGGTGGAGATTGTCTCATATGGATTCCCTCATATCTGTTGAGGTGACACAATCTCCACCAAACTAATAAAGTAGGAGAGAGAATGTCTCTTATTTTATTAAAAGCATACTTGGTGGAGATTGTGCCACCTAAGCAGATATGAGGAAAATCCCTCATATGACAAGGATACTCATTAATCTCATATATATATATATATATATATATATATATATATATATATATATATATATATATATATATATATATATATATATATATGAATAGCCGAGATCCATTTTAATCTTTGCAAAACGTTTATTGAAAAGACCATGTTTACACTTTTTGAGCCCAAGGAGAATTTTTAATGGCCTTTTCCAAATTAATATTTTGGATTTCAACAATTTATTTTCTAGGACAATAGTTGTGCAACGAGTTTCAAATTTTTTTGTCCATTTGATAGATTAGATAAGAGAGTGGATACTTGACTAACTAGATTTTCATTTTTAGATTTCAAGAAATTCACTTTTTCTATCCGCTCTTTATTTTTTATCTTTGTATACCGAAGATTCACTGCAATTCTGATGAGATGTACTTGAACTTGCACTATATGATTCATTCAATTCTTGAGTGGACAATTCTACTCTCTCAAGAAGAGTTTTGTTGTCCTTCCTAAGAGTTGAACAAGCCTTTTTTTACGGAATTATATTTAATTATAAGTTTTTCAAATTGATTTAGCATTTCAGAATATTTATCTTACAACTCATCATAAGAGGGTCGATATACCTCATCCTTAGAGTTTTTATCTATTTTCTACTTAAATCGGGCGATGAAGACATCATCGTAAAGGCCTTCGTGACTTGAGCTTCGAATGATTAAAGAAGGGATCTGGTTTGGTTACTCCTTATTTTTATTTGGGTGAGATCTTGACCGTGTGCCGATAGAGATAAGTTGAGGATCTCTGTTGACTCTATGACAAAGCGAAAGATGTTGACGTCACCCTTTTGTGAAGCTCGCGCCTTGGAGGAAGAGTAGATCTCAGTTGATGAAGATCAAAAGTTGTTCTTTTTTCAATGCGGGTTTATTTGCAAAACCTCTTGTGGGAAGAAGATAATTTCAACTAAGGGAGAAATCACACCGGGCATTCTCAGGTAACCCTTTGAGAGGATAAAACTTCTTAGGGAGTAGGGGCTATTGGGTGATTTGAAACCCTAGTGAGAAAGCCTCGACGGAGAGGCGATAGGCTGATGAGAAAACCCCAATGAAGAGGTAGTGTGTAACTCAAAGGATCAAGCCGAGCCCAAGATAGCCCAAGGAATCCACTAGACGTAAAGGAGCTCTCATCGAGAGGAGGCGAGCTCAATCCCAAGGTATGAAGACTTGGGTAGAAATTTGGAGTACATTGGGTAGAAATTTGGAGCTTTCTCTTGAACTTGGAGAGTTTTGGAGCCTCTCTTAAAATTGGAGAGTTTTGGAGCCCTTTGGTTATGAGATAAGGGTTTTATTTATAGAGCAATCCTTATTTAAGCGGTTTTAGGTGGTTTATGTGCCGCTAGATTTACACAAGCTACTTTGCGGGCTTTCGGTGTCTGGTAGCCGAGCAGGCGGCAATGTGGCCCTTTACAACAACTCTACAGATCTTGTCATTTATGCGGTGCCGGTCGTATGGTGTAAACACTCTCATTGGTTGCTTTTGTAGCCCCGCATAAACTTTTGCATGGATTTTGTCTTGTAGCACACCGACGCCTCGATTTGTTTTGGTTTTCTATATATATATATATATATATATATATATATATATATATATATATATATATATATATATATATATATATATATATATATATATATATATATATATATATATATATATATATATATATATATATATATATATATATATATATATATATATATATATATATATATATATATATATATATATATATATATATATATATATATATATATATATATATATATATATATATATATATATATATATATATATATATATATATATATATATATATATATATATATATATATATATATATATATATATATATATATATATATATATATATATATATATATATATATATATATATATATATATATATATATATATATATATATATATATATATATATATATATATATATATATATATATATATATATATATATATATATATATATATATATATATATATATATATATATATATATATATATATATATATATATATATATATATATATATATATATATATATATATATATATATATATATATATATATATATATATATATATATATATATATATATATATATATATATATATATATATATATATATATATATATATATATATATATATATATATATATATATATATATATATATATATATATATATATATATATATATATATATATATATATATATATATATATATATATATATATATATATATATATATATATATATATATATATATATATATATATATATATATATATATATATATATATATATATATATATATATATATATATATATATATATATATATATATATATATATATATATATATATATATATATATATATATATATATATATATATATATATATATATATATATATATATATATATATATATATATATATATATATATATATATATATATATATATATATATATATATATATATATATATATATATATATATATATATATATATATATATATATATATATATATATATATATATATATATATATATATATATATATATATATATATATATATATATATATATATATATATATATATATATATATATATATATATATATGAATAGCCGAGATCCATTTTAATCTTTGCAAAGCGTTTATTGGAAAAGACCATGTTTACACTTTTGAGCCCAAGGAGAATTTTTAATGGCCTTTTCCAAATTAATATTTTGGATTTCAACAATTTATTTTCTAGGACAATAGTTGTGCAACGAGTTTCAAATTTTTTTGTCCATTTGATAGATTAGATAAGAGAGTGGATACTTGACTAACTAGATTTTCATTTTTAGATTTCAAGAAATTCACTTTTTCTATCCGCTCTTTATTTTTATCTTTGTATACAGAAGATTCAACGCAATTCGATGAGATGTACTTGAACTTGCACTATATGATTCATTCAATTCTTGAGTGGACAATTCTACTCTCAAGAAGAGTTTTGTTGTCCTTCCTAAGAGTTGAACAAGCCTTTTTACGAATTATATTTAATTATAAGTTTTTCAAATTGATTTAGCATTTCGAATATTTATCTTACAACTCATCATAAGAGGGTCGATATACCTCATCCTTAGAGTTTTATCTATTTTCTACTTAAATCGGTGATGAAGACATCATCGTAAAGGCCTTCGTGACTTGAGCTTGAATGATTAAAGAAGGGATCGGTTTGGTTACTCCTTATTTTTATTTGGGTGAGATCTTGACCGTGTGCCGATAGAGATAAGTTGAGGATCTCTGTTGACTCTATGACAAAGCGAAAGATGTTGACGTCACCCTTTTGTGAAGCTCGCGCCTTGGAGGAAGAGTAGATCTCAGTTGATGAAGATCAAAAGTTGTTCTTTTTTCAATGCGGGTTTATTTGCAAAACCTCTTGTGGGAAGAAGATAATTTCAACTAAGGGAGAAATCACACTGGGGCATTCTGTGTAACCCTTTGAGAGGATAAAACTTCTTAGGGAGTAGGGGCTATTGGGTGATTTGAAACCCTAGTGAGAAAGCCTCGACGGAGAGGCGATAGGCTGATGAGAAAACCCCAATGAAGAGGTAGTGTGTAACTCAAAGGATCAAGCTGAGCCCAAGATAGCCCAAGGAATCCACTAGACAGAAAGGAGCTCTACTGGAGAGGAGGCGAGCTCAATCCCAAGGTATGAAGACTTGGGTAGAAATTTGGAGTACATTGGGTAGAAATTTGGAGCTTTCTCTTGAACTTGGAGAGTTTTGGAGCCTTCTCTTAAAATTGGAGAGTTTTTGGAGCCCTTTGGTTATGAGATAAGGGTTTTATTTATAGAGCAATCCTTATTTAAGCGGTTTTAGGTGGTTTATGTGCCGTTAGATTTACACAAGCTACTTTGACAGGCTTTCAGTGTACAGGCGCCGAACAGACAGCAATGTGGCGCCCTTTACAACAACTCTTACAGATCTTGTCATTTATGCGGTGCCAGTCGTATGGTGTAAACACTCTCATTGGTTGCTTTTTGTAGCCCTGCATAAACTTTTGCATGGATTTTGTCTTGTAGCACACTGACGCCTCTGATTTGTTTCAGTTTTGTCTACCAGTTTGACTGTCAGTTTGGCAGAAAGTTTACGTCGTAAACTCTACGCGGGTTGGTCGCATAAGTTTAGCACCGTGTAAACCTTAACATTGTATTACCTTAGCACCGCATGATCATAGCACCATGTAAACACGCCTTGGTCTATTTCAGGCAAGTTTTTAATCCGATTCTCGCTCCGCTTGTGTTTAGAGCTTCATGATTTTGCGTCCTTTGCTCTTTTTGGGTCTATTTTGTCATGTTGAACCCTTCAGTCACTTTGGAATAACTGTTATAACTCCAACGGGTCTCCTTGTAGTGTCATAGGACACTTGATCGACTATTTGATATTTTTACCCATCTACATCATCAGAGTCGGTTGAGTAGATACGTTTGGTCATCAAACATCGATTTGTCTTGCTCTCATCCTTGCTTGTATTACTCTCTTAATTCCCATCGCCATTAGAGATATCCTAGGTTGCTGCTTTGAAGCTCTTCTTCATCTCCCTTTTGTCCTTCTTGTTCAGGGGACATTCATTTTGAAAGTGACCAGATTCCTTGCATCAGTAACATATGATCTTAGAATCGGAATCATCAAACTTATTTTTCCTTACCTTGAAGAAATTCTAATTCCTTTTGTTGTGTAGCAACTCCTGGCCATCCTTGGACTTAAACAAGGGTTAGAATCCTTAAACAATCAATCCCATGCCTTCATGCTCCTCGCTTTCCGAACTCATCTCGACTCCACCTTCCCTTTGTACTTTTTAGCTTTGAGAGCCATGGATTTCTTTTTAGAGTCTCCGCTTGGATTTTCCTCTCGCTCCCTCAGCCTTACTTTATATGTTATGGGTTACCTACATGATTATTAAGACTCATTTTAGAAAAATCATGTGTTTCCTCTATGGCCATTACCTTAGGATCGCATTCTCGAGGGAGTAATCAGAGGACTTTGCGAACAAGTTCTTCATTGTGATATTCTTTTCTTAGAGTCCTTGATTTATTTACAATATCTGTGAACCTTGTGCACATCTCCTGGATCATCTCAGTAGGCTTGATCTTGAAGCTCTCATATCTGCTTACCAACATCGCAAGCTTTGATTCTTTTACTTGAGACATCCCTTGCGAGTCACTTCCAACTTACACCAAATTTCCTATGTAGTAGTACAATCAAATACTCTATGAAATTCTTCAGTAGTTCATGAGTAGTGAAGAGCATTCATTGCTTTGGTATTTAAAGCATAAACTTTCTTATTAGTGGTGGCCCACTTATCCTTATGTAAGTTACCCAAAATAAAACTAATTATCAAGATATGCAGCAGAAATATAAATGAAATATTAAAACAAGAACCACAACCACAAAACACAATGATTTTATAGTGGTCCAGATAAATACTACTCTTCCTCTTCGACAGGAGGTGCTTCCACACTATATGAGAGACTCCTAGATTACAAACGCTAATCCAATAAGGTGTTACAAAGACCGCTCCCTAGTTTAAACCCTAAACTAGTCATCTTCACCAATCAAACTCTCACACAGTAAAACGCCTAGCTTCACGCTAGTAAACAAGCCTCAATTCTAACCGGCTTGAGTACGCTCAAAAAACCCCGATTAAAAAATGATCGTAGAAAGTGTTATTGTATTACAACCAACAATATCCTTTAAGCGCGTAAGTAAAAGAAAGATATTACAGCTCTTTTTATGATCAGACTGCTCTTTGAATGAGTGAGATCCAGGTCTAAAAGAATGGAGGCAAGTGCAGCAATCCTAGGGTGACAATCGTCGACAGAGATTGATCAGAGGATGTAGAACGCGACGATCGATTGATCGAGAAGACTTCAGTGATGATCTAGATAATGAGAGAGCCCTAATCTGCAAGCCCTAATCCTCTCTCTCTTCTTCTTTCTTAGTCTTTTTAAACATTAGGTCAGGAATCAATTTTTCAAAGACGAGATAGGAGAGGGGGTATATCTACAGCAACGAATGGCTGAGATTTGATCTAAAAAATTTGCAGATTGAACCAATATCCATCGATGAGCTCCTTGCTTATCAATGGGCAAATTTCTCATCGATAAGCAAAGTCCCTATCGATGGACAAATGCTCTCTAGTCTTTTTCTTCATCGATAGACAGTTGGAATTGATGGCCAAGAGTCATCCTCATTGGTGGGCATCTTGCTCATTGATCAAAAATGTTCTCTGAAAAAAAGCTACCATAGATAGGAGTTGAGAAATCGATGGATTCAATAGTAGCTCCATCGATGGGCAACTTACTCATCAATGAGCAAAATTCCCATCAACGAGTACAATGCTCATCGATGGATCTGCTTGCAAATTCATCGATTTGAGTTGATACTCACTCCTATCGTTCACACTTTCGAATCAAACTTGTATACACGTGATCTCAAACACACGTTAGTAACAATTTTATGTTTGTTGTTATTCAAACAAAAGATATCATATGGACAATGTCCTAACATTCTCTTGGACTCTAAACTATCTAGAAGTGTATTCTACGAAAAAGGATCTAATGTCACCATCTCCAATCTACTGATCCAACAAAAATTTCAGTAGGTTTGAGAACATCTAAATTCACTATTGATGCTGAAAAACTTATACTACCTTTGAAACACTCCTCTAATGTTAGCAATTCATGAGCTGCTATTAATCTTTGTTAATAAAGTAGTAATTTCTCCTCTACTTTTGATAGTGAAGAGAATCCAAATTCGATCCAAATTCATATGATAGAAAAGGGTTTTAATAAAAGTATGTACATATGTAAAAGCGCCCAATAAGTATTAGTACAAATAGTTAAAATATCAATATCATCAAAATATTATATCGTTGTACACTTAGCTTTATAATAAATATTGAGATACATCCTGGTTCTTAAGACATGGTTGTATTCTCCTTTTATTCTTTACTTATGGGTATTTATAGGATTTCTTTCTCCATTTTTTACTAAAATCCTTAATATTTAGATTTAGTCCCTCAATTCATTAAAAGTAATATTAGGTCTCCCCATTCTTGTAAAGCTCTTTCAAAATTAGTATCTCAAATCATTAAGACGGCTAATTATTAGGTCTGCCACTCCCTTCAATCAAAAGAAGCAAGAGCAAACTATAAGAATTGAGGACCTAATAGCAATTTTGGTGATTTAAAAAACAAATTTCAAAATATAAAAGATTTAGGAGACTAATATAGAAATGAGTTTTTTCCTAGAAACCATGCACCTTATTTTTGGTAAATGAAACTTTTAATTAACCAAACTAGAAAATTGAATACACATAATAATCACAGGCATATCGGTAGCTACAAAACCAACTTACAAGTTCTCAATACAAAACCCGAATTGAGGAGACTTAGAACAACTATGTGCTCTTCTAATTACTTTATTTTTACATTCTTGATAATAGAATTTACACCAAGTGCACAATGCTGAAATATACTCCAATTCCTCTCGCTCCATAACTGGTAAACCGCAGCAGCAAAAAAGCTCTCCTCTTTCAAAATTTTCCAGTCACTATCCTGCTAGACCAAAGTAGCTCATCTTCAAAATTCATAGGATCCATCATAACTCCTTGCCACACCAATAGTTTTTTTTCCAAACCAAAGAAGAATAGGGCTATAAGAAGAAAGAAAAAAAAGATGATTTTTATTTTTCCTAGCTTGATTGCATAAACACAGACACTATCCTGTAAAACACCAAAACACATTAACCTATTCTGAGTAGTAATCTCCCTCTAGCTATTACTCATAGTATAAACTGATGCTTTGATGTAGAAAACCACTCCCATATAATAGAAGCCCACCACACCTTAGGATAGTTACAGAAAAAACCCCTATATGCCAAAATCAAACATAGTTTCTATCTAACTTGCCACCTCTGCAGATTGTGAATAGTATCCTCGCCAAGAGACCATCTAACACATACCCAATTCCCGACCTTCATTAAAGATATCCAAAATAAGGAATCAGATGTCCTAACATTCTCTTGGACTCTAAACTATCTAGAAGTGTATTCTACTAAAAAGGATCTAATGTCACCATCTCCAATCTACTGATCCAACAAAAATTTCAGTAGGTTTGAGAACATCTAAATTCACTATTGATGCTGAAAAACTTATACTACCTTTGAAACACTCCTCTAATGTTAGCAATTCATGAACTGCTATTAATGTCGTTAATAAAGTAGTAATTTCTCCTCTACTTTTGATAGTGAAGAGAATCCAAATTCGATCCAAATTCATATGATAGAAAAGGGTTTTAATAAAAGTATGTACATATGTAAAAGCGCCCAATAAGTATTAGTACAAATAGTTAAAATATCAATATCATCAAAATATTATATCGTTGTACACTTAGCTTTATAATAAATATTGAGATACATCCTGGTTCTTAAGACATGGTTGTATTCTCCCTTTTATTCTTTTACTTATGGGTATTTATAGGATTTCTTTCTCCATTTTTTACTAAAATCCTTAATATTTAGATTTAGTCCCTCAATTCATTAAAAGTAATATTAGGTCTCCCCATTCTTGTAAAGCTCTTTCAAAATTAGTATCTCAAATCATTAAGACGGCTAATTATTAGGTCCGCCACTCCCTTCAATCAAAAGAAGCAAGAGCAAACTATAAGAATTGAGGACCTAATAGCAATTTTGGTGATTTAAAAACAAATTTCAAAATATAAAAGATTTAGGAGACTAATATAGAAATGAGTTTTTTCCTAGAAACCATGCACCTTATTTTTGGTAAATGAAACTTTTAATTAACCAAACTAGAAAATTGAATACACATAATAATCCTGGGCATATCCAGGTAGCTACAAAACCAACTTACAAGTTCTCAATACAAAACCTGAATTGAGGAGACTTAGAACAACTATGTGCTCTTCTAATTACTTTATTTTTACATTCTTGATAATAGAATTTACACCAAGTGCACAATGCTGAAATATACTCCAATTCCTCTCGCTCCATAACTGGTAAACCGCAGCAGCAAAAAAGCTCTCCTCTTTCAAAATTTTCCAGTCACTATCCTGCTAGACCAAAGTAGCTCATCTTCAAAATTCATAGGATCCATCATAACTCCTTGCCACACCAATAGTTTTTTTTCCAAACCAAAGAAGAATAGGGCTATAAGAAGAAAGAAAAAAAAGATGATTTTTATTTTTCCTAGCTTGATTGCATAAACACAGACACTATCCTGTAAAACACCAAAACACATTAACCTATTCTGAGTAGTAATCTCCCTCTAGCTATTACTCATAGTATAAACTGATGCTTTGATGTAGAAAACCACTCCCATATAATAGAAGCCCACCACACCTTAGGATAGTTACAGAAAAAACCCCTATATGCCAAAATCAAACATAGTTTCTATCTAACTTGCCACCTCTGCAGATTGTGAATAGTATCCTGCTCAGTAGACCATCTAACACATACCCAATTCCTGACCTTCATTAAAGATATCCAAAATAAGGAATCAGAGGGCCTAGCTTGCACCCTCCATATTGAAGCTTGCTTTAAATAATGGCTATGAAGCCATTTGATCCAGAACATGTCCTTTTTGAGGAGAATGACCCAAAAAATTTCAGCATAGCCACCTTATTCCAATTACCTGTATGTTAATCCTCCTTGAGACTTTAACACACACATCATCTCCCATGACACCAAATGAGTTTTGTACTCACCCTCTCCTTTCCCCCACACAAAATTGCAGCAGAGCTGATCAATCCCTTTAAGAGTCTTTTTAAGCAGTAGGTACAACCCTGTCCAATACACATGCATGCTAAATAAGACTAATTTTATCAATTCTAATCTACCTACATAAGAAAGTTAAAAAGATCCCCATAGCTTCAATTATGCCAAAAAATTCAAAACAATGCTTATGAGCAACTCTAGTATTAGAAAGAGGGACACCAAGATACTTTACTGGAAGCTCTCCCTCCATAAAACCAATATCCTGAATAATGTGAGCTTTCATACTCCCATTTACTCCAGCAACAAAACTAAAACTTTTAGACTGATTAATCTCCAGCCTAGACAGTTGAGAATTGACCATCTTTATTTTAAGAGCTAACATAGAAGTCAAGTCTGCCTTTGCAAACATGAGAAGATCATCTACAAAAACTAAGCATATGATTCTAAGAGGAGCACATTTAGGATAAAATTTAAACCATTTATCATCCTTTAAATCTAGCATACTACTTGACAAATACTACATGCAAATAACATAAAGATAAGGAGATAAAGGATCCCCTTGTTTAAGACCCCTCTTCCCCTCAAAATAACCATGCACAACACCATTAAGCAAGATTGAATATTTAGTAGTCGTTACACACTCCACTACCCACTCAATATACTTCTCTAGGAAATGCAAATGAAAAAGCATGCTCCTCAAGAATTTCTAATCCATAGTATCATAAGCCTTCATAGTGTCCACTTTTAACATTCCACTAGGAAAGACACCCTTTGTACCATAGTATTTTATAAGTTCATGACCCATGTGAATATTGCTCGCTATTGATCTCCCTTTAACAAATGCCACTTGACTATCACTAATCAAATATGGCAAGAATTTCTAAAGTCTACTAGTAAGGATCTTAGAAATCACTTTATACATTGTATTGCAACATGAAATAGGTCTAAAATCTAAAATTGTAGATGGATTTGGAATTTGAGGCACCAAAGTGAGGGTTGTAGCATTCAATACCCCAATGAAGTTTGCGAGTGACAAAAAATTGCTTGATAGCCTCCTTAAAGTCAGTACCAATCACTCCCCATGCTTTTTTGTAAAAACCAGATGAGAATCCATATGGTCTTGGAGCTTTACTTTTAGGTATAGATTTCACAGCCATCTCTATGTTAGAATTAGAAAGAGGAGGACATAACTCATGCCTCTAGTCACTATTTAGACAAGGGCCTCTTTGGACCACATCAGGAGCCACTTCAGAAACCTAGTCAACTCTAGATTCCAACAAGTTTTGATAAAACTGAATAATTTCTTGAATAATGAGAGAGTTATCCATAATCTTTCTTCCCCTATCATCATAAAGACAAAGAACCTTAGATCGATGTCTCCTGTATCTAATGTAAGAATGGAAAAAAGCAGAATTTGTGTCCCCTTTAGAGGCCCAATCCAACCTAGATTTCTGCCTATAAAAGCTCATTGCAGCTTGAGCTAACTTCAAATACATCTCTAAGCAAACTCTCTCCTTCTGAATGAGATGCTCATTAATAGGATCAGATTGCAAAAGAGTTTGAACCTCCTCCAGATCTACCTTACTCTGTTGAACTCTCTATTTATATGACAAAAATGCCGCTGATTAAAATATTTCAAACAAGTCTTCACTCTCCTCTGCTTGCCCAAAAAAATATAGAAGATAAATCAGAGCCTTCATTCCAGCATGCTTATATCATAGGTAAAAAATCTTCATGCTCAGCCCACATAGAAAAGAACCTGAATGGTTTTTTTGCCAATAATGAGAGTCTTAAAAACATAAATAGATCCAGTAGAATGGTTAGAAATAGATGCAGGTAAAAAATCTACTTGGCTAGTCTCATATTTTTGCAGACATAAATCATTAATAAAAACTTTATATATACAGGACCAAATTCTTTGCTGTGCATCTTGCTTGTTAGTCCAAGTGAACCAACAACCCAAACTCCTCATATGAAATAAATTAAGATACTCAATCATATCAACCAAACCACTCACTTCAGAATCTGTAACTGGAACATTGGACAACTTTTCTGCTTGATAAATAACATTGTTGAAATCACCTATCAGCATCCAAGGCTCATGCACATTATATCCTTTTATCAAACTCCATAAATTTTCTCTCTGTGAAATGCAATTAGAAGCATATATCACTGTCAAATTAAATTTCATCACATCCACCATATCCCGAACAACACAATGGATAGCTTGATCATTTATATGAAGAATAGAAATAGAAAACATCATAGGATCCCATAAAAGCTAATTTCTACCATTAATAGCCTCTTGATAATTAGGAACACATTTTCACCCCTTAAACTATTTATCAACAATTCCTTGAGCATTAGCATGCTTTACTCTAGTATCCAATAAAGCAAAAACAGAATATTTACATTTATGTACAAATCTGCTAATCAATTTCTGCTTAAGGGGCCTATTAAGACCCCTAACATTCCAGAAACCCACCTCCATTGTAGATTAACATGACATGCTTCCTATTCATCTCATAATCCTCCATACACACTCCAGAATTATCATCCTCTAGCCCTCCTCCTTCATCAGGAAATAATGGTTTAAAGGAATTAGAGGAGCTTATACTTTGCCTAGAGTTTGCCCCAACAGTATTACCCCAAGTAGTCCTCCTAATATTTGAACTGTGATTAGACACCAAAGGTGTCTTCCATTTTGAAACCATGCACCTTCAAAATAGGGTCATCCTATAGAAACCATCTTTAATTTTCAATCTCCACATAAACCACATTTAAATAGTTTTTTGTTACCATCAACCACTTTGGTCCACTTTTCAGTTACGTTTTTTCGGTAATTGATCCTATCACATCAATTAAAGATTGTCTCTCTAATACACTTGATATTTAGCAATTAATTATTATAGCAAAACCTAGTGTTATGACCCTAAAAAATTAAATTATTACTTCCTATGCGAATCCCAACAAGAGTCTTATTTCACACCAAAAGAGGCTAATTTAAGACCAAAAGGGATCTCTCGGTACTATAGTGCTCGGCATCTCGGCGCTACAGTGGCCGACTCGTCCGCTACAGTGCCGAGGCGATGCTACAGTATGCCAACTCGAAAGGCGGTCTTAGTCGGCTTGCTACAAGGTTCGACATCTCTACATAAAGAATCGAAGCCTACTACGCTGCCGAAGTCGACGCTACAAGATGCCAACTCGAAAGGCGGTCTTAGTCGGCTTGCTACAGTGCTCGACATCTCGGCGTTACAGTAACCGAGTCGGCGCTACAGTGCCGAGTCGACGCTACAGTATGCCGACTCGAAAGGCGGTCTTAGTCGGTTGCTACTGTTCGCCCCCTGCTACAAGACTCGCTACAAGCATAGATGATCAAGCATGTTGCACCCCCACGACTCTGGAAGGCGGTCTTAGCCACCGCCACAAGCATTCACCCCGCCGCAGAGTTGACCTCGAGCCCCCGCGCTAGCAACAAATCACTATCACAATTAACACTACTGTCATAGTCATCACTATGCAAGCCACATGGCCTTTATAACTCATTCCCCATGCCTCCTCAATCGCATCCACATCAAATCAACATGACTCATGCCACACAAAAGCTGACATGTGTAAAGCTAATGTTGACTCTACCATCAAGCCATACTCGGCTGAAGTGACCAAACTACCCCTCTCCCATTATACAAAGAAAGGAACGATTCTCTTACTGGGGGTGTAGGCGTTGAAAATTGCCTATACGCTCCCGAACACAGCTTGTGATAAGGAGTTGACAATCGGCGAGCCATACGACGACGTAATGGCGAACCGTCGATATACGACAACAAGTCTTCGCGACGCCAACGCATAAAGCGAGTCGACGAAGCGTCCAGGTGCATAAGCCAAGTCGACGAAGTGCATAAAGCAAGTCGACGAAGCGTTCGAGGCTAATAAAGCGACGAATCGCGTGCGAGCGAAGGGATGAACCCAATTTTGGAAGCTCCGGAGCAGCGAGAACCGATAAACTTGAATCAAATCGGACTCGGAACACGGAAAAAACGGCAAAAAATACCGGAAAACGGAACACTTGGGTGACTCGGCCGAAACCGAGCCACTTCCAAGTGGTTCTCGGCTGTCGAACCACTTGCAGGAAGCTGCCGCCGAAGATTTGCAAGCCGAGCCACTTGCCAGTGGTTTCGGTGGTCGGCCACTCGTTAAGTGGCTCGGCCAAGGCCGGTGACACTTGCAAGTGGGCAAGCGCCGGCCACTTGCGTGGCTCTACCATTCGTAAGTGGCTCGCCAAAGCCCGCCACTTGCAAGTGGCCAGGCAGGCCTTGGGCCCAGTTCTGACCCGTTACCCGCATTGAAGGCTATAAATATGAGGTGCAAGGCTCATTTGCACAGATTCGAAAATTTTGGGAGGACGAGGAAGCTCTGCCGGATCAAGATCTGAGTTTTGGCGATAAAGGCGACGTCTTTGAAGATCCAGATCTAGCTTTTGGGGGAGGCGAGCAACTTTGACATCAGATCCACATCAATTCCTCGAGATTAAACCTTGTTTTGATCTCGAGAAGAGCTTTGATTTTGCTTGGTCGATTTCATTTGCTTCGGGCTCTTGTTTCCTTTGTGAAATGACCCCTTTTGATCGTGTAGATCTCGTACCGGATCCGGATTACGCGGTGGTCCACGGACGGAAAAGAAGTATCCGGCGCAGGCAAAGATCCCACGCAAGCGAGGACCCCAGAAAATAGAGATCCTCGTGTTTGTTTAGGGTTTAAGTTGTAACCGTTAATTGATTCTTTCATTGTAAGCCTTAAATAAAAGGCGATCTTTTTTATTCTTGAATTTATTTGTAAACCCATAAAGGTGTAACAGATTCGAAATCAATGGAAAAATCAGCAACTTTCCCCGAACAAGTCGCACCACGCTGGGAGGCTAAGGTCTTTGTTTCGCTGGTCCCCGAAGTTGCACCCGGCCGCCGCGATATCCCAAAAGGGAAGCCCTTGAATTATTACGGATTCAAAAGAGGGTTGGGTTATGTATCTTCGTCAGAAGACGAATGTTGCTGGTTCATTGACGACCAAGTGTCCGACGCAGGAGACGGACATTCATCGGATTCCTCAGCTTGGGACTCTGATGTCAGCATCGGTGAAATTTTTAAGGGATTAATGTCAAATATGACTACAACCGACCCTGCTATGACGGAGGATGATGAACAGATGCCAACATGGAAAGACCCGTGGATCCATCACCTCAATATGCAATATGGGGACCGGTTCGAGCAAAGGGAACATCTGACCGAAGATGCAGTAGTTCAAGTCGATATGGGTGACGAAGTCAATCCAAAGCCCATATTCATGAGCGGCAGTCTTCCCCCAGAAGAGAGAGAGGAATTGATTTCTCTAGTCCGGGAATATATCGACGTGTTCGCTTGGAACTATGAAGACATGCCAGGGCTCGACCCGAACGTGGCTACCCATCGCCTAAATATCAAGCCGGATGTCAAACCAGTCAAGCAACAGCAAAGACAGTTTCGTCCGCAAATCATGGAATCAATAGTGGCGGAAGTAAAGAAACTCATAGCGTCAGGTTTTATCCGGGAAGTTCAGCATCCGGATTGGGTGTCAAATATTATTCCGGTTCCAAAGAAGAATGGGACAATCGAGTCCGCCGACACGGATCTGAACGCCAAGATGCCCAAAGACGATTTCCCCCTTCCAATCACGGATGTCATCATTGACAACACGTGCGGATTCGAGGGAATGTCTTTCATGGATGACTTTTCAGGCTATAATCAAATCAAGATGCACCCAGATGATGCAAAACACACGGCGCTCGAACTCCCCTGTCTTCGCTACACGGTCATGCCATTTGGCTCAAGAACGCCACATATCGCTGAGCCATGACGAAGATTTTTCACGAACATCTTCGGAAGACGGTTGAATGCTACGTCGATGATCTAGTCGTGAAAAGCCGCGACAAGAATGACCACATCAAAGACCTGAGAACGGCATTCGATCTCATGCGGAGTCATCAGTTGAAGATGAACCCCACTAAATCTTTTCTCGGAATGTCCAGCGGCAAATTCCTTGGATTCGTCGTCACCACTAAGGGTATCCACATCGACCCGGATAAAGTGAAGGCGATAAATGAATTACAACCCCCGAGAAGCTTAAGAGAACTCAGAGGGTTACAAGGGCGATTAGCGTACATCCGGCGGTTCATATCAAACCTTTTCGGGAAATGCCAGCCATTCTCCAAGCTAAACAAGAAAGGAGTATCATTTGTTTGGGACGACGCCTGTCAAAAGGCATTCGAGGATATCAAAGCATATCTAGAGAATCCTCCGCTCGCTACAATCAAGTCGTAAACCGTTCTTGATTTACATCAAGGCGATGAACCACTCGTTAAGCGCTTTGCTCGCGCAAGACGATGACAACGGTCACGAGCAAGCGGTGTATTACCTCAATCGGACGTTAGTAGGTGCTGAATCCCGCTATCCGATGATCGAGAAGGAATACCTAGCGTTGGTGTTCGCGGTTCAAAAGATGCGACACTACTTAGTCGGGCAGACGATTTACGTTATTTCCGGCGTGAACCCAGTCCAGATATTCATGACGTAACCAGCCTCTATGAATTGGCGTTTGGCGAAATGGGCCTTACTCTTATCCCAATACGATATGCACTTCAAGCAACAAAAGTCGGTCAAGGGACAGGCAATTTGCGATCTTTTGGCAGATAATCCAACAAAGGATACGGCCGAGTTGTATGATGACTTGCCAGATGAAACCCACGAGGTTAACACTACGTCACATCAGTAAATATGGCAGCTGTACTTTGACGGAGCTTCTCGAGCAACTAACGTAGCAAGCACCCCCGGATGTTCTAAGATTTCTTCCGGAGTTGGAGTCGTCTTAGTTTTCCCGGGGAAACACGTGATGCCGCGGGCTTACTCGCTAACCGAACCGTGCTCCAATAATGTGGTTGAATACAATGCCTTACTTATTGACTCCGCCGCTAAAGAGTCGGGGTAGAATATCTCGAAGCTTTTGGAGATTCTCAACTTATAGTTAAACAGGTTTGTGGGGACTATGAAGTCAGGAATCCGGACTTGGTTCCATACCACCGGGCAGCTGTTCAGATGGCGGATTCATTTGAAGGATTCTTCATTGAGTACATCCCACGCCTTCAGAATGCATACGCAGACGCGTTAGCAGCATTGGCGGTGTCGTTAGCGCAACCTCATGAGTCCGAGCAGTTGATCACTGTGAAAACTCACCAACTCTTCGTGCTAATATATAACGAAGAAGTCGACGATAAAGAGGTGGTCATCAAAGAGGTGCACTCAACCCGAATTGAATTAGAGCCCCGGGATTGGCGATTTCCTGTAATCGATTATGTCCTACACGGTATTTTGCCTGAAGACGTAAAGGAGAGGGAATCAATCCGACGAAGAGCGCCGAGGTTCTTTTATAATTCAGAGACCCAAACGTTATATCGTCGCGGGTATGATGGCTTGCTGCTTCGGTGTCTTTCAAGCAAAGAAGCAGAGGAAGTTCTTAGGAAAGCACATGGTGGAGAGTGCGGCGCACATCAACCTGGTCCCAAGCTTTATGATCGCATTAGAAGAATGAGATACTTCTGGCCAACGATGGTTAATGATGCAATCGAGTACGCTCGAAAGTGCCACGCGTGTCAAATACACGCGAACTACATGCATCGACCCCCAGAGCATTTGCATCCTTCGGCTACTTCATGGCCTTCGAGGCGTGGGGATGGACATCGGGTCCCATTTTCCCGCCGTCAGTTAAAGGTGATCGGTTCATTCTCGCAATCACCGACTACTTCTCTAAGTGGGCTGAAGCAATTCCACTAAAAGAGGTGAAGACGAACAACGTCATCAGATTCATCAAGCATCACGTCATCTATCGACACGGTGTGCCAAAGCGGATCGTGCATGACAACGGTCCTCAATTCGTCAGCAATGCCTTCATCAGGTTTTGCGAGAAGTTCAAGATTCAAGACGTCTCGTCGACGGCTTATTATCCCGCTGCTAACGGTTTAGCTGAAGCGTTCAACAAGACAATCATTAAGATCTTGTCGAAGCTCGTGAAGACCAATAAGCGTGATTGGAATGATAAACTCGGAGAAGCACTCTGGGCATATCGCACTACGATTCGCACGCCAACTGGAGCTACCCCATATTCTCTGGTATAAGGATGTGAAGCGGTGCTCCCATTGGAAATCCAAATTTCATCACTTCGGATCGCCCTCGCAACCGAGATGACGACGGAGGAACAACATCAGAGACGCCTTGAAGAGCTCGAGATGTTGGATGAGAAACGCCTGGAAGCTCAACAACGCATTGAGTTTTACCAAGCCAGAATGTCGAGAGCTTTCAACAAGAGAGTCCGACAGAGAAGCTTCAAGGAAGGAGACTCGGTCCTCGCCGCCGACGACCGATAATTCTCGACTCCAAGAAGAAAGGTAAATTCGAACCCAAATGGAAAGGACCGTTCGTGATAGACAAGGTCTACTCAAACGGTGCGTACCGCTTAATCACTCAGGATGGCGACAGACAATTAATGTCGATAAATGGGAAATTCCTGAAGAAGTACTACCCTTAGTACATTCGGGATGACCCATATTGAAGGGAAGTTCCTCGGAAAATAATTCCCTGTTGCCCTTGAGGATAACCCTAAGTTTGTCCTCCTCCAAATTCCCTCACTGATCAAATTCATTGGCGGTGAGTCTACTAAACAAAAATCGTTCTGGTTCAATCCACCAGCAGAATCCCCTCTTGATTCCTTTCAATGAACAAGAGGTCCACCTTCAAAATTGAGATCCCCTTTCTGATAAACAGAAGGATTCCATCTTCCCCACTTCGCTCGAACCTTTTCACGGTTAGAGCCGAAGTTGGAATTTCCTCTCGATAAACGAGAAAGTCATTTCAAGATCAGGTAGCGAATCCTATAAAAGTGAAAGCTATCCGAATCTTCTTCCCCACTTCGCTCATGCCTCCCCATGGTTAGGGCCGAAGTTAGAGTTTCATCTCGATAAACGAGAGCTTTATTTTCAGATCAGATAATAAATCCTATAAAAGTGAAAATTATCTGAATCTCTTTTCGATTCTCGGAGTGGAGATCCCACTCTTAGTTTCACCCCTTCCGATTCTCGAAGTGGAGATCCCACTTTTAGTTTCTTCCTTCCTAGAGATAGAATATAAAATTCTTCCTCTCCAGGGGCAAGAGATAGGATATAAAATCCTTCCTCTCTTGTTTTGGGTTCGTCTTTACCCTAAAAGAAGACTTGGAGATAGAATATAAAATTCTTCGTCTCCATCATCGGGAAACAGGATATAAAATTCTTCCTTTCCCACATCAATTTGATCTTTCGTTTACGGTTTAGTCTTTTCTCCGATTGAAGAAGACACCAGAGTTCGATTCTGGGGCATTTTATCCCGAAGCCTAAGAAGGGATAAGCCAACGCCTACCACGAGTTTCCGGTTTAGTCTTTTCTCCGATTGAAGAAGACACCAAGTTTACCTTGGGGCATTTTATCCCGAAGCCTAAGAAGGGATAAGCCAACGCCTACCACGCGTTGCCAATTTAGTCTTTTCTCCGATTGAAAAAGACACCAAGTTTACCTTGGGGCATTTTATCCCGAAGCCTAAGTAGGGATAAGTCTGCATGTAACACATGCAGCCGGGTGGTATATTCCCGTGATAAAAGACGAAGTCTGTGTATTCAACATCATAGCAATAAGTCTAAGAGAGTTTCATTCTCTTAGCACAACGTTACGTGCGGAACGGATTTAGACAATCCGCACGCTAGCCCGACTCAAACGGTAGTCGGTAAAGGCTAGTCAAATCCGTTGATGGCTGGGGGTTGACCAATAACCTTAAAGTCAACGCCTACCACGCGTCGCCGGTTTAGTCTTTTCTCCGATTGAAGAAGATACCAAGTATCATCTTGGGGAATTTTATCCCGAAGCCTAAGAAGGGATAAGTCAACGCCTACCACGCGTTGCTGGTTAGTCTCTTTCCTGTAAAAGATTGTTTGGGTCGAAAGTTGATTTCTTTGTAAAACTTGAGAAAATTACACTTTTGGTTCTCAGTTACAAGAAAATTAAATAACTCTCTCACAAACTCGAACAAAAGACGCTACAAGTGTAGATCTCTTGTTTTTGTGGGACTTTGCCTCGTCGGACGCCGAATCCGTGGACCACCAGCGGCGATCGTCGAATCGACGGTTTAGTTAGTGCTTCGCAAAGGAAACAAGAACTTCAAAGAAATATCTTAGCAAGGTAAGATATCTACTCTTCTCAAGAATAAGTCAAGGCTTAAACTCGAGGAATCTCGCGTGGATCTTGTTCTTGAACTCCTAAGCTTGGATTTGATTTTTCCCTTTCGATGGCCGACCGCCCAAGTGGACGAGGAGGGTATTTATAGTCTTTGGAAGCGTGCCCTCTTGAAACACAAGTGTCATAAGTGCGAGGACACTTGCGGTTAAGCGGCTCGGCTGCCTCGGCGCCAGTACCTCGCTAATTGGCGGCAAGATAGGTTGCCTCGCTAGCGGCGGCGGTATGGCTGCCTCGCCGACAAGCGAGGCAATATCGCCCCTTCACCGTAACGGTTTCCCCGCTTTTACGCATGATTAAATGCTCCTAGAATTACGCCTGGTGGTATCTTGGCGTGTAACGCTGTAAATATGCGAGCGTCTCTGCGTTGATAAAGTCAAGTGGGCCCCACCGGCATTGATTTAGACCCTTCGAGAGCTCATTTTAAGTATTCGGTGTCTCAGATTTGGCGAGACACAAGTAAGTGTTCGCTAGTCGCGAGACACATCAAAGTGTCTCGCTAGTCGCGAGACACATCAAAGTGTCTCGCTAGTCGCGAGACACATCAAAGTGTCTCGCTAGTCGCGAGACACATCAAAGTGTCTCGCTAGTCGCGAGACACATCAAAGTGTCTCGCTAGTCGCGAGACACATCAAGGTGTCTCGCTATGGCGAGACACAATCTTCCCTATTGGGCTTCTTGAGATTTCGACGACGCTGTCCTTCGATCTTCTCATGATTTAGTCATATTTGAGGTTCTTCAAGAATTTTTGATGCCTACAAAGATGACGAAGCCTACGTATTCAACATCGTAGCATTAAGTCTAAAAGAGTCTCATTCTTTTAGCACAACGCTACGTATGAACGGTTAGACAATCCGCGACGCTAGCCCGATTCAAACGGTAATCGGTAAAGGCTAATCAAACCGCTGATGGTCGAGGGTTTGCCAAAATCCTAATTCTGCGGTGAAACCACAATGAACATTGACAAAAGGAGGATAGAGTTTTATTCACTAATAGAGAATCAAGTCTTTCACACTACAGCATTCAAATATTAAGTTTACGATACAAGATTTGTTGTTCCAAATTTAGGACAACTTATTGTTGTAAGCTTGATGGAGCTCCTCCCAGAACTCAGCCTTGAAAGATGCCTCATTCGTGATTCAGCGCCTCAGGCAGCCGCTTCTCCTCAACTTCACCAATTTTTGTTCGAGAGCTCCAGCCTTCTTGGATAGGAGGGTCCGAGCTTCCTCTTCGCTCCCCGGTCACCGCAGAAGCCTAAGTCCTCTTCCTTTGTTTGACTTCGCTTGAGCCGCGCTATCTCGGCCTCACTCGAAGCAATAAGAGAATCGATGTGGCTCAAGGATGCCGATTTCTGAGGACAGCCTTAACCTGATCTACCCGCCTCACAGACCTCAACCTCGAATTCATTAAGAACTCGAAGGCCAGGCCACACATCCGCATCGAAGACCCATTCGATCAGCCACATATGATGAAACACCTATCGCTTGCAGCTCCCGTAGCTTCTGAAGGTCGAGTTCCAGGCGATCAAGATCATCGACAATGGCCTGGGCTAACTCTGGAAAACCGGCGTCCCTTATCAAAACCGTCCGCGGGTCAAGGATCGGCCTAAACTGACGAAGGGAGAGCCCTTTATGAAGGAGCTGGTCGATCACCATGTTCATGAGAGAGAAAATGACCAGACTTCAATGCAAATGATGAGCCGATCAGGATCATCGTCCGAGATCAGCGCCTTAGCCAAATCATGAAGCTGAGATATATGCCCTGCAAAGTAAGACGGTGAGCACATCAGAATCTTAAATCATGGACTGGTACAGACGTCCTTAGCTGGATAACTAGTACCTGGCTCAATCGGCACCGTTTCATGGTTTGACGGATCCATCGGAACATGAACTGCTACCGACGCATCCACTGTTGCAGTTGGTCTTGTGGCACGTTCCTCAGGCATAGCCGCCGGCATGGTAACCAATTTCGAAGGAGCATCAGAATAAGGAACGCCTGCTAATGACAGAACGAATTGTAGTTGTATTAGTCATAAATGGCTAGTCCTACAATTAATGGAAGAAAGAGCCTACACCTTTAGAGGTATGAACCTCAGCAACCTCGGGGATCTTTGGCTCAGGCGATATATCATCGGGAAGATGGTCATCTCGGGAGAATCGAATGTCGATCCATTTCGTGGATGTCCATAGGCAAGCCGGCTTCATCAAAATCTTCTAGCGAGAAATCTGACACGAGGAGACAAAGATGAAGAAAATGAAGTTAAGAAACCTGCAACGGGTGGAGATAATTTTCCTCCTATAGGGGGCATTGTCTCTTTAACCCCGGTATCCTTATTTGCCTCCCGCAATTTCTCTAAAAGAGCAAGGAGCATAGAGGTAATTAGGAGAGGCACGGGTTCCGAGTCATTCAACTCCTACACTCGCCATCTAAATGGAGTATTACCAATGATAGATGTACCTGGAATTGTTGAATCAGGTCCTACATCGGTAGTCCCATTAATCCCAATGGATTCCGCGGAGTCTTCCATCACGAACTCATGCATCTGTTGGGTGAAGGTGGGTCCCTCGAAAGAGGCAAAATCTTGGTGAGGGAGATGTAAATCACTCGTGATCCGCCGCACAAAAGTGAAGGAATATGAGTTCTAAATTCAAGGAGTTAAGTGGTCAAAGGTGATCAAGCATTACCTCCTCCGCTAACGAAGTCATCACCGGTTAAGTCCGTTACAAAAGCTCGCGGATCCACGTGAGTTTTGTGGACTAACTTCTTCCGCTTAACGGCTGAATTTCCAGCTCGAGAAGCATGAAGATCCTCCACTTCGGCAGCCATACCTGAAGCGACAAAATAACGTCAACAACCCTAAAAGAGGAGAAAGATGAAGAAAGAGGAAAGGGGGACGAACCTGGCCCAACATCTTCTTCGTCAGTCTGGTCTTCTCTTGAGTGGTCTCCGGCAGAGTTGGATATCTCTTCTCCCCTATCGTCTACTCGACGAAGTCTTTAAGGCCCCGTGGTGACCGAAGCCGCTCGAATCATCCGAGCATTAGCCTTGGAAGTCTCTTTGGCCACTAACTCTGAGATACGTCTCACATGAACAGGTTCATCAGCCACTAGTAGCCATGTGCAATATAAGAATGTCAGCTCAAGCGGACGATCAAAACTTGGAAGACTAAACTTGGCGCAGACACCCCGCCATACTCCAAAGACTAAGCTCGGACACCGTCTACTAATCCCCCATGAGTCCGAAGTTATCGACGTGGATTTCCAACATAAAGCTGATCATAGCCAAACTGGCGAGCGAATCGGCAAGGCAGATAGGGCTCTATAAAACACTGATTCCTAACCCGGAATGTTAAGTAGCCTGGCCTGATATTCACAAGACAATTAAAGCAGCCGACATCAAGAGAGGTCCAACTCGCCCCCGGCATCTCCTCATCGATCAAGGACTCGCCGTACTGGCCAGAAAATCGAGGAAAGCACCTAGAAAAAATCCAGCCCTTGTGAATCTGCAATTCCCTTCTCGCATCTAAAAAAACTCGTCCCTTCCATTTGCAGCCTTCCAATAACTGCAATAAGGGAATAGAAGGGTCTCATGATACTGGCTACCGCCATCATATCGTGACGGTGAAGCACGAGCCAAGCCATCAAGTAAGTGTAGGGAGCTCCACCTTTGTAAGAGGAACTGAATCGACGCCCATCCTCTACCGAATAGAGGTGTTAACTATCCGCCGGAGCCCACGATGAATGTTAGCCACCATCACCGAGAAGAGAAAGCTTTTTGTGAGCAAGCCGAATCAGCAGATAAAGGACCTCCAAAGGTAAAGCATCGCCAGACTGATATGGTACCACGCACCTCTTCAGCCAGAGCGCGAGATAACCAGCTAGGAGAGTCGTCGGCTGAATCGGCTTTATGGCATGCCACAGAAATATCCTGAACTTGGTACCTGCAGGAAAACCACCTTCCCACCTTCGGTACTCTTAGTGGTATAAGAGCGAGCATCGGAATTCTGAATCAGGTCATTGATCTCTGAAGGAGAGAGTGGGGCCAATGCACAAATCGTCTCACCAGAATTGCTCTCCAGATTCTTGAACAAGTAACCTGCAAACTGCTTCACGCTCACTTGCGGCTTACCTTTCTTTGCTAACGGCTCAGTCTGTGCTAAAGCAATGTGATAATGACAAGTCAGATCCCATAAAGTATCATGGCAATCAGGCATACGATCCTTCAGCTGACTCAGTTCGCGATTCGAAGGGAAATACTCCTGGTATAGCATCCTTCCCGTCGGTAAGCCGGACACTTGATACATTTCATGAAGAGCCAACCCCAACTCTCCATGCCGAGTCAAAAAGGTATTTGAATCCGGATCATAAAGCTCTAACAGCGCAAAGAAAGGATGGGAGTTGATCGGTAGCCCATACATGGTGGCGCGAATGGCCGCGTATAAACCGCATGCGTGTAGTTCCTCACTCCATCGACTGAGTACATAGTTTGTCATTTGAGCCCACCAGTATTTGTCTGAAGAGTGGAGCCAACCGTAAAATCTATGGCCGTGCGCAGGCATCTCTCGCCCCAGCTTCGCGAGACGATTCCTCATCGTATGAGCAGCGGTAAATATATCACCACGGGGTGGTGCGTCCAAGCCCAGTATACCCGGGTGTAATCCGACAACGCGATGGCGATCCGAACCCGGAGTTGCCTTGTGGGTAACATAACTGCAATGAATGCCGTCGTGTTCCTCTGTCAAGCGCCACGACATGTCACGGGTCACAGCTTGATTCCTTAATTCAACCAACGAACGATGGCGAGGTATCGGCGGGAGATATAAAAGCCCAACTTCATCTTTATGCAGCCACTGTTCGCTCTCAATAAAAGTTGAGTCCGGGTCTTTAACGGAATCCCCGAATAAGTAATCCGTCTTGTTCAGAGGCTGAGTGGAAATGGTATCCCTCACGAACGACGCATCAGTGATCAACAGGCGGAGCACACGAGGACTTCCTTCTTGTATCACCTGAATGGTCTCCGCAGATGTACCCGGTGCGAACTGAGGAGTAACCGAACAAAGCGGGGAATATCGGTGGCATAATGCCGCCACGGCCCATCAATGGCATTTGAAGGAACGCCGAAGGATACTCAACCGCAAACGAAATCAAAATCGTTAAATCCACCATGAAGGATATCGTGAAAGCGCCAGAAGGCGTAGAACTCATCTCATAAACCTGTGAGATAGAGCCACGGCCTTATAGCGGGTGAGACGATTCCAGCCACATTATGCATGCATAGTACAACACATAATGTCGCACACATGAAAGCGACAGTATACCTCGCCCGGCGTAACATAATACGGCATAGAATCGCCCCCGTAAGATAGGAGTTGACTAAGCAAAGCCTATCTTTTAAGCGACGACCCTCACGAAGGAGAATCGCGGCTCTTTTAAGCGACGACCCTCACGAAGGAGAATCGCGGCTTTTCCCGGTTTGCCTCACAAAGGAAAACAAAGGGGGAATGTAGTAAACCAAATGCGAGTGTCAGATGCACTGAGAGGTGGAAAAGCTCACCAGAAAGTGATGAAGGCGCACTCGTGGGTAACGGAGCAGAGCGTTGGCTCCTCGGAGCACGGGATCTCTTTGATGACATCTCGACCTGCAAAGAGGAATCATACAGGTAGGAATCGAAAATGCAAAAGGGGAATTGTGAATTCAGAACCAAAATCCTAAGAGAGCATATAGGATTTCTTGGTCAAATTCAAGCTGAACCTACAAAGAGCATATACACGGGCATCGGGTTTGATTCTTGCTCGAAAGCCTCTCCTAACCAGATTTGGCCGTAAAATGACCAAAATACCCCTGAGGCCAGGTTGAAATTTCGGCCACATTGGTCACCTTCAAGTCCAAAATTTCAGCCACCCAAATAGCCCTCAAACCCGAAGTTTTGGGGCTATTTTTGCACAAAACCCCCCGAATTTCAGCCTTTTTGCACAAAACTCCCTGAATTTCAGCCACAATTTGCATATAACCCCCCCCCCCAAATTTCGGCCAAAACAAAAATTTAGGAATTCCCAACAATCATTGGCCTACCAACCCTCCAAATTACTGTCCAATTTTTGCACAAAAGCCCCTTAAATTTCAGCCCTCTTTCTCATGACCAAAAGCCTTCAAACTTCATGCAATCTCACCCCCAAAAACTCTAATTTCAGGTGTGCAATCAAAACCCTAATGTCTTGCACACCTACCCCCTGATTTGCATGATGAAATAAAGATCAAATATGCAAGAGTTATAAGGGTTTACCTGAAGAAAAGCTCAAGCTTGAATCTGAGAGAAAGTGCTCGAAAGGCTTGAAAGAACTCAAAAAGCACGCAGCTTTGGAAAAACTCTTGGATCCGGCACGTAGAGGAGGCTTTGATCTCTGATGTCCTTGAAGTTGAAGGGAGATTAGATGAGGAAAAGAGGAGAACAAGAGAGAGAGGGGGTGTTCAGCCAAAACCCTAGAGGGAGGGGTTTGCTCGGCCGAACCTAGAGAGAGAGAGGAAGAGAGGCCGAAATTCTTGAAATGAGAAAAGAGAAAGAAAAGAGGGGGGGCATATTTATAGGGGAGAGGGTTTTAGTTGGGCCCAAACCCAATAGAAGAAGGAAAGAAGAAAAAGAAAGAAAGAAACCTAGTTGAAGGCAGGTTTGACCAAATCAAGTTGTGGTGGGTTTAAAATTCTAAACCTAATCAAAGGAGACTTGGAAACCTAATCAAAGGGGGTTTGGAATCCCAGTCACAGCAGGATTTCGAAAATCCCAGTCTTAGCAGGATTTGGAATCCCAGTCATAACAGGATTTGGAATCCTAGTCGCAACAGGATTTCGGGAATTTCAGTCCCAACAGGATTTCGGTAATCCCAGTCCCAGCAGGATTTGGAACCCCAATCCCAACAGGATTTTGATAATCCCAGCCCCAGCAGGATTTGGACTCCCAGTCGCAACAGGATTTCGGGAATTTCAGTTCCAACAAGATTTCGGTAATCCCAGTCACAGCAGGATTTGTAATCCCAGTCCCAGCAGGATTTGGAATCCCAGCCGCAACAGGATTTCGAGAATTTCAGTCCCAACAAGATTTCGGTAATCCCAGTCACAACAGGATTTCGGTAATCCCAGGCCCAGCAGGATTTATAATCCCAGTCCCAATAGGATTTCAGTAATCCCAGTCCCAGCAGGATTTGGACTCCCAGTCGCAACAGGATTTCGAGAATTTCAGCCCCAACAAGATTTCGGTTATCCCGGTCATAACAGGATTTCACTTATCCTAGTCCCAACAGGATTTCAGCAGGATTCAGCCAATCCTAGTCAAAGTAGGATTCGATCAAACTCGAATCCCCACCGGATTCCTCTCTCCCACACGAGGTCTTCACCCATCGAGGGTCAATTCTCATATGGTTCGAGTTGTGCGAACCCTAAGCATACTCCAACCAGGTATACGAGTATAAACTGTTTCCTAATTTTTGTCGAGAAGTTCCTGGAGAATAGCTTCATATTCTTAAGGATAACTCGATAACCCCCAATTTCTTCCCGCCGGAAATACTCCAATAAGGTATACGAGTATAAACTATTTCCTATATTGGCGAGAAGTTCCTGGAAAATATTTTAAGGATAACTCGACCACCTCCGAATGGGTATATGAAGATAAACTAATTCCCGAAACTCCAGTAGACGCATGAGTATAAACTGTGTTGACGCCAACCAACGCGTCGTAATCGCCGATTGAAGGTTGAATGTCAAAGGTAAATTTCTGACGCCGGTCAACGCGTCTCATCTCAAGAAAATTTCTCCCGCTGTGGTCAATCCTGCAATGAGCGTCACAACGGAGAGTTCACCTATTAAAGGGCGAATTCCCAATCTCCTTGCACTGTGGTTAGGCCAATGCCAAGCGACGCATCGGAGAATTCGCCAATTCAAGGCTAAGCTTCATGAAATATGAAGTTGGATGGTCAGTTCGATGAAAACTCACTAGCATGAGCTAAAGCAAATAGTTCACTCATCAGCTTCGATTCAAGACTTCAACAAATGGTCGACAATAAATGCAAAGATCACACACTTTCACCATCCTACAAAGCACTGGATAATCCGAAAGAATTGGAGAAGACAAGATCCGAAGCCATTTTCAGATCCCGTTATACCGACTGAAGGTTGGGGCCTATCATATCCAAAGTATTCCGGCTTCTTCTATAAAAGAGCAACGCCGAAACACTTTGGAGGGGGTATCTGTAGGCATTAAAAATTGCCTATACGCTCCCGAACACAGCTTGTGATAAGGAGTTGACGATCGGCGAGCCATACGACGACGTAATGGCGAACCGTCGATATACGACAACAAGTCACCACGATGCCAACGCATAAAGCGAGTCGACGAAGCGTCCAGGTGCATAAGCCAAGTCGACGAAGTGCATAAAGCAAGTCGATGAAGCGTCCGAGGCTAATAAAGCGACGAATCGCGTGCGAGCGAAGGGATGAACCCGATTTTGGAAGCTCCGGAGCAGCGAGAACCGATAAACTTGAATCGAATCGGACTCGGAACACCGGAAAAAACGACGAAAAACACCGGAAAACAGCACACTTGGGTGACTCGGCCGAAACCGAGCCACTTGCCAAGTGGCTCGGCCAAGGTCGAGCCACTTGCAAGTGGTGCCGTTAAAGCCCGCCACTTGCAAGTGGCCGCGTGCCTTGGGCCCGCTCGACCCGCACCGCATTGAAGGCTATAAATATGAGGTGCAAGGCTCATTTGCACAGATCCGAAAATTTTGGGAGGACGAAGAAGCTCTGCCGGATCAAGATCTGAGTTTTGGCGATAAATGCGACATCTTTGAAGAGCCAGATCTAGCTTTTGGGGGAGGCGAGCAACTTCGACATCAGATCCACATCAATTCCTCGAGATTAAACCTTGTTTTGATCTCGAGAAGAGCTTTGATTTCGCTTGGTCGATTTTATTTGCTTCGGGCTCTTGTTTCCTTTGTGAAACAACCCCTTTTAATCGTGTAGATCTCGTACCGGATCCGGATTACGCGGTGGTCCACGGATGGAAAAGAAGTCCCCGACGCAGGCAAAGATCCCACGTAAGCGAGGACCCCGGAAAATAGAGATCCTCGTGTTTGTTTAGGGTTTAAGTTGTAACCGTTAATTGATTTTTTCATTGTAAGCCTTAAATAAAAGGCGATCTTTTTTATTCTTGAATTTGTTTGTAAACTCATAAAGGTGTAACAGATTCGAAATCAATGGAAAAATCAGCAACTTTCCCCGCGAACAGGGGGTAAGCCACTTTTCTCCCTGCACACTTTACTAAAGAACTCCTACTGTTCATTTTCTTCTCCACTCAAGCTCAAAGTACTAACTTGATCGTCGGAGGTACAACAGGGGAAGCCAAGCCCCGTCCTCTTACGAGCTTCTACTTGTGCAGGGGGAAGATCAACTCAACTCAGAAAAGGATATTCGGGAAAGAGAGCGGATCCCCATCACCATCAATACATAAAACTCTGAGATTTGGCTGTGTGATTTATAACCATCAACACATAGAAAACTTGACTTAAAATTGAGTTCATGTGGTTGATTGCAATAAAAAATTACATAAAGATGACTTACATACAAATTAACAATCAAATGTGGTTTCTACGTAATGATACTATTTTAAAAGTGATTTCTATGGAGGGTTAAAAAAGAAAAAACCCTATGGAAAAATACCCTTTCTTTTTTAGCGTTCTATGGGTGCCTTTCTCAACTAGTCAGCAGTCACAATCCATACAACCCAAAAGGTGAAAGTCCATGCATCCACGTTAGGGGCATTCTAGGAATAAAAAAATCATCCCTTTCACAGGAGCATTCTGGGAACACATATATCGTCAACACCTACAGCACACCCTCCCATAAAACCTAACACCTACCGAACAAACCCCCCGCTATTCCCAATCTACCCCTACTCTCAAACTTCCCAGCGCACGCATCCCAACACCTCCTCGGCTTGGAGCTTCCTCCTTGGCCCCTTCCCATTCCCAAAATGCCCCCTCTCCCAACTCTTCCATAAATACCCCCGTCTCCATCTTCTCCCCTCCCTGCCCCTTCTTCTCAAAGAGAAAAGGGTGAAATGACAACTATGCCCATAAATGACAACGTCGACATCTTGGCGGAGATATTGAGCCGGCTCGACGGCAGGTCTCTCGGCGTGGCAGCGTGCGTGTGCAGGCTATGGAGTAACGTGTGCCGCAGGGACAGCGTATGGGAGGCGGTCTGCAACCGGCACGTGGAGGGAGGTGGGCCGGGAGCGAGGGGCGTGGTGACCGCCCTGGGCGGCTACAGGCGGCTTTACCGGGTGTGCGTGGGGCCGGTGCTGGACAGGCTGGGCCGGGTCGGGTGGAGTAGAGAGGGGGAGGATCCGGCCCAGCTGTCGCTGTCGCTGTCCCTCTCTCTTTCCTTGTTCTCGATTGATTGTTACGAGAGGATCGGAGGGAGGGAGAGGTCGTCGCTGCTGTTTCTTGCGAATCCTGTCGACGTGGCGTGATCTGGGTGGTTGGTTGTTCTTTTGAGGAGGATTGTTGGCCGTTAGATTGGTTGAGGTTATAGGAAATGATTTTTCTTCCCATAGGGTTTGCAATGTTATTAGTAGGTAGGATGTTATTAGTTGGAGAAAAGTTAATTTGTTCAATTATACATAAAGTTAGAAATATGTGTTGCTTTTAGCGATTTGTGTTGGAAATGTGAAGTTTGGCCTAGTTTATAATGACTTCTTCTGTTTGTTTGCTATATGTATTAGATTCTCAATCATTAATTTGTCTTAGAAGCTTGATATTAATTAAGCAATTGGTGGCGTATGAAAGCAAAATCAATGTAAGGTGACAATAAGTCAAAACAGGCTTATTTGATTCACATTCGTCCTTTGTAGGTTTATTTACTAATTGGTTTCCTTCTCTTTTAAAGAGTGTTATTTTTCTCCTATAGAAGGGTTTTTATGGGCTGAATTACTAGATTAGTAGACGCATTTTGACAGTAGTTCATTAAAGCATTTTAAATGTTTCAAAGAGGCAACAAGGCCTATTTTTTCGCCGGCAGCCAATTTTCTGGCGAGATTCTCTCATGTGGTTGCACGTGGTATCAATTTTTAATTTTTTTCTTGGCAAGGACTAGCTGACGTGGAGGAGGCAATTGGGAAACTTAAATTTAGGAAACCAATTCGATTAGGAAGAAAAATTGGGTGTTATTTTGAAATTAAGTTTTATAAAAGGAAGGAATCGAAGGTGAAATTGACAATTGGAAAGCAAGAAAAAAACTGAATAAAGCTAAGATTAGGGTATTAGACTTCATATTGGTTGTTTTATTATGCCATCTTCAACCTCAAGCTCAAGTGACGATTTAGGGGAAATGAGATTTTAGGGCTAGTTATATCACCCGTCTAACCCCATACCACGTGATTAAGATTTGTCAATCTTAGCAAACCAACTCAAATTAAACATGCAAGCTAACCTCGCCAAAAGGTTGGTCACCGATGAAAAAATGGGCCTCAGTTGCCTCTTTGTAACATTTAAAATGTCTTAATGAAGTCGGAGCCATTTAAAATACCCTACTATCAAAAAGGGTATAATTAAAATACCAATTATCAAAAGGGGTGGGGTCTAATTAAAATACCAATCTGATAATTTACTCAGTTTTTAATGTTAAAAGCAAGAAAGGCTTTTATGCATGGAAAAGGATAAAATAGAGGAAAAGGAAAACGAAATTTTTTCCCCCTAAAATATAACCCATCAGTTTCACAAGAACTATGGGATTATCTGGAATCTGGAAATTCGATTTAAAGAGGGTC
This sequence comes from Asparagus setaceus, assembly GCA_012295165.1. Taxonomy (NCBI): domain Eukaryota; kingdom Viridiplantae; phylum Streptophyta; class Magnoliopsida; order Asparagales; family Asparagaceae; genus Asparagus; species Asparagus setaceus. Next base: position 56,767,906 of record CM022704.1, on the reverse strand, counting down.
AAAAAGCTGAAGACAATGCCGGTCCTAGTTGACAAGAAAATTGGTCCAAGAACTATGGGATTATCTGGAATCTGGAAATTCGATTTAAAGAGGCTCAAAAAGCTGAAGACAATGCCGGTCCTAGTTGACAAGGAAATTGGTCCAATACTTGAAATGTTTTCGTGAGACGAATTCTCAGCCTTAAAACTGCTCTTTTATTTTGATCCACCTCTCCCCAGTACATAAATCAACTGTAGAGGGGGGTTGTCAAATTGAAATATACATAAGAATTTGCATTTCTAGAAACAACTAATATAGCTTTTGAGTGCACAGAGGAGCTAGTTGATAGAGGCAGTCGCTTGTGTTCAAGGTGATCACAAAGTATTCAAGACATTCCTCCAAAACAGAGTACCACCCAAATACTGAACTTAGATCGATCTTGCTAAACCTTGATAAAGACGAAAGCACGGTTACAAAGAATTCAAGACTTGAATCCAAAATAGAGTACTACCCAAATAAATCATACTGAATTCAAATATTGATCGATCGATCTTGCCAAACTCTTGCCAGATCAATCTTGCCAAACTCTTGCCAGTTATATCATCGCTTCTGCTCATTTACTACGACAACAAAGAGGTGAAAACGAATGCACGAAAACGAATGCACGACAGCAAATAAGACCACGTCCACAAACTCTCCCCTTTATTTCACAACGAAACCTAGTTTAACATGTCAAGAATTAGCATTACATTGCACACTAACTAGTCCTTTTTTTCCCCTATAAACTTTTCCCTTACATAGGATACTGATGTTTGCACAAGGTTAAAAGTCTGAACTCCTTATGTATGTTCTTTTAAATGCGCACCTCAGTCATCAGTGACCGTCTGCACCTCATGCCACCCCACCACTTGCCGCTGTCCTGATTATCTGGAACAGAGCTGCAAAAAGAAAAGAAGTTCAGAGTCTCAGGGAACATTCAATTCACTGAAGTGATGGAATAAGAGGGAAAACATGATTAGCGTTTGAGACACACATTAATAAGAGAACAACCCTCCCAGAGGAAGAAAATGTTTTTGAGTTCTGAGTCACATGTTAACAAAAACAAAACAAACCCGGAAGGGTTTTCAACAGAGAATCTAGACTGAGACAAATCAATCTTTAACAAATCTTGCTGAACTCTTAAAGGTAAGCTTCCAGGCCGTGTTAATCCATTTTTCTAGTTTCTATGGAGTTCCATCTCATGGGTGCAGATACAAAAAAGATTTTATTCTATTTGTTTACATATTTTATTCTATTTGTTTACATTTACGCCTAACGCCTACAAGTACAGGATGAGACTAAAATCCAATGCAAAATCCTACATAGGGATACACGGTCGACACGAAAACAATAATGCTATCGTCGCAAATAGATTAATTGTCTTTATCTATAGCATGCATTTGTAAAGCCATATTAGTCAACAAAATACTCAGCCAAGTATAATTTCTCCAAGTTATAAATTAATACCTTATGCAAAGAACATAACTGTACTCGACAATATACTTAAACTCTACTTTAAGAAAGATGACGTTATACTTGTCTTTTGCAAAGCTGGTGTCAGTTAAATACATTAACGTATTTAACTGTCATAATTCTTCAATAAGAAAGCAATAGAAGGGTTTTTTTACGCAAGTTAAAGGCGCCCCTCTTCTTTCCTCTCCCTCTAAATGCTAGGAACTTTGAAAATTAACTCTTAAAACATGTTTATCAATTTACCCTCCGGCCTTAGAGTCATATACTCATAACCATTTATCTTCACCCTCCCGTCGACTTAAAAGGACCAGAGAACCAAATCGTAATACTGTCTACATTTCTGAAAGATGATATTCTTTGAACATGAATAAATTGTCCCTAATAACTTAATTAAACACCTTAATTTGACTAAATAGAGCTTTAGAACCTTGGGGTATCATCCATTCAGACAGTTCATCTTTTGGCTGCAAGCCTTTGCCAATTTGAAAGCTTCTCTACATAGAAACGGTCATCTTTGAATATGAAAGGATCATCCACATTACTTAATTGAACCATTAATTTTACCAAAGAGAGCTTTAGAACATTTAGAAAAATTGAGTTTTAACTTTTGGTTGCAAACCTTGCCAAAATCAGCATAGTCTAGGTTAGACTACATAGTCACTGCAATCATATAGATATAGGAAATTATGTTTTCCGAGTCAATGAGTCTTTCTGACCAGACAAAGGCACCCCCCATCCTCTAGTCGAGTTCATAATTTTAGATGAACCTAAAATCCAAAGGCCTTACATTATACATATAATCTTTTTGATGAAGCAAATAATATACGCGTTCTACCTGAGATTACAGATATTTGATGATAAATAAAGCTAAAAATTTATCTACCAATAAAAAAGCTAAAAATTTTTGGGCGATTTGCTGAAAACTGCTGAGTTATCCATATTTGAGATTTCCCCATCATATACTTATCTAAGAGAGGTGATACAAAGTTAATACAAATGTAAACAAAGGGAATATAGAATGCCTTAAACTTTTCTAAGTGGACCAAGATTACCCAAGTATACCCATGATAACTTTTTATGACCAAAATTTTTAAAGGATTTTAATGCACACTGACTTTCCAAGTAAATTTGACAAATGGAATATATTTCCAATTGCAAATCTCTTTCTTATAGGTAAAGGTCCACGATTATGCCCATGGATGAAAGGAATAATGTGGAACAGATATCAAATTATCCAACTACATTTTATAATGGAATACATCAGCATGACATCATAAATTTGAAATTTTAATATTTATCTTACCTGATAAGCAAATATTTAAAAATGGTTGCATTGGTGCTACAGCAGCCAATAAATATTACACCAACTACAAAATTTATTTCCCCCTTTCACCTCCTGTTCTGGTTCAACTAAACATCCTGGTAAATTTGTAACTTCTAACTTATATTATATACCTAGTATCAAACTTGCGCTCCCTAAAGGACCTCCATCAAAAAATTCTATATTTATAACACAAGTGTTCGTTATCCTAAACCTCACCTTCGCTCTCGGGAAATCTACTAAAATCTTCAGTCTTGGCTCAGAAAAGTCAATCAATCACTACTAAAAAAAAGAAAATCCATGATACCAACAAGAGAAGTTACACAACAGAAGGTGCTGCGGGATAAGGATAAAAAGTGCGGGATACAAGTACAAGTGCCATAAATAAATGTCACGAAAGCCGAGAGCCATCACGCCCGAACCAGCAACCCCTTCTTATGCAGCTTGCAACTCCGAGCTTTCTGATTGACTTCACTTTAACCAGGAATAGCCAGTCCCAGGGAACCAAGCCCTCCCGAACCGCATAAAAAAAAATAATTCACCATAGGATTGTATAGACCAAGAAACCTATTCTTGGCTTCCGTGATGGAAATAACCATATGAACTTTGCTAGGCGGTCACAAAACAAAAGAAGCTTACAACTCTCTCTTTCCTGGAGGTCAGTCAACTCTTCTCGTTGGGCAATCAATCCATCCTTCGTCTCGGGCAGGAAATAACCACTCTTGTACTGGAAAAGAGAAGGACGCAATTAGGATTACCTTGTCTTCTATATGAAGTCAGTGAGTCAAGTCACAGCCATTGGGAAGGAGTCTCCAGGTCGTGTTCACAATATGAGTTTTTTATTATATTTAAGAGCCTTTATTTATAGCGAGTGAGTTGTAGAACTCTCTTTCTGAACCTGTTTAGCGAGCGAGTAAGCCTCGAAGAGTTTTTTATTTGAGGCTCTCGTATATAGAAATAGTGAATCAATAGCTTTTGAACTCGCGATCACAAGCATGCATATGTTGTCAGTGAAGATTTTGTGTGAAGCCTTGGAGACGACATACCCGGGGCTAGGGTAAGCTGAGGGGGGACAGCGTAAGTGAGCGAATGTGTGTAAGCCCAGTCAAAGATTCCTATTCTAGGCGGGGCGGGCCATCCACCTTCGAATGGTGTTGGTCCGTAGGACCGTGAAAGCTCGACTCCTCCTTTCTTTCTGAGCCCAGCCACATTTCCATTTGGTTATGCTATACGCTAGTACTTGTTTCGGGGGCAGGCCATAGACCTACTAAGTCGCTAGCTATATATATAATTTTCTCAAGTGTGAAAGCGGAAGGTCCTGCACATAAAAAATATTCCACTGCAGAGACCTTTTAAAGCCTTTGATTACGCGGTCAAGACCCGGTACTACGGGTATGTGAGATGTGGCAGAAAATACCCCCAGAAATGGGTGTAGGGTGTAGAATCAACTTCCTAAGTCTTGAGCATGACATGCTTTAGACTTTTTGGACTTATATGCTTAAGACCACTGCTCTGGATAACTGAAGACCAATGCAAGCTGCTCGGGAGGTTTAGATTCATAGATGGGCAGAATCAGCTCTTCTCTTTGCGGGTGGATGCCCAGAGGGAGCTGCTAAAGCAACTGACACCGGTTAATCAATAGTAGTGATATCCACATCCCTGTCCCCCCTTGTTATACTATGCATTATGCTCCTCGAAGCAAGGAAGTGAGAGCACCAGGAAGAGCAGATAGGTTGTTTGTGAAAGAAGGGCTTGTTCTCGAATAAGCTCTTTGCTTTGACACAGATATTATCTAGATGCCAAGAACAGAAGCAGATAAGATAGCGGATTAGGCCGACAAGGAGGAAGCATAGCAGGCACGTATCGATGTGCAAATGATGGGCAATTTGTTTATAAGATCGAAAGGGCAGGGACATCTCTGGGATAAAGACTAGGAGCCTAGCTAGGTCCCTTGTCACTAATCCGAATCTACAGTCTATTCTTTCAAAAAGAAATTATCTGAAAAAAGCATCATGCATCGAAACGTTCTTTTGGAATAGAGGACAGACCTCTATCTTCTTATCCTTACCTACGTAAAATGTGGATAAAATCCAAAGAATTGGCAGTTTTCCGGCAAGCACCGGGGGGCATTGGTCCTGTACTATCTCTCTTTCAAGTCAGCTTATTCTCTCTTTCTATCAAAGCCTTGTGAAAGCGGATCAAAGACAATCTGTCTTGTTCTGGTTCCGGGGAGAAGAGAAGGTCTTGCTAGGACTTCGTTTTCTGTGCTCGAGGTTTTTTTCTAAGAGCAAGAGCTAGTGTTTATAGGAGCTCTGGTTCATCCGTAGTTCCGTATGCCTCAGCTAAGGTGGAGTCATAGGCAAGTGCAACTTAACTAGATTCAGTGCCGGTTTTTGTGGCAATCCCATGGCGAGTTTCTGATTCGGATCCATACCCGGTGGATCGAGTTTCCCGAGTCCAAGCACAAATAGCTGGGATAGCTGTGGGAAATACTGGAGCAGAACCATTCGTTGGAGATACAGACTCCGATCGGTCAGTTGCCCGAGTGGTATTTTACCCGAAACCAGTTTAAGCAGCGGCGGAAGCATAAACGGATCGGGTGCCGGATCGAGATAGAGCCGACAAGAACGAGAAAGATAGACCGACCGACCACAGGGAGGGAAGGCAAGAAAGATAGATTCACCAATACAAGAGCGAGAGCACGCCACGCATCACTCACAGATAAGAGCCGCTATCGCCCCTACTCTCTCTTAAGCTTGCCCCCGTGCTGAAAAGCCGTATCGCGCCTCCAACTAATTTGCAAATAATCTTGAAAAATAATAAAGCTTAAAAACAAAAAGGAATGTGTTGCATAAAAATTCTTAATATACTAAACCTTGCAAGAAGAACTCAATTGAATATCCTACCGAAGCACAATCATTATGCGTTTGGACTTTATCTAACTTAATTGTTGATATATATTATGAAACAACTACATGTGGACATATACTTAAAAATTGTACACATCCTATCTGTTTGGGTTTTAAACTGAAGGACAAGTAAGCATAGAATAACTTTGAAGAAAATTTTAATTCCAACATAAGTAAATGAAAGCAAGAAAAGAAGTCTAAAGGGAGAGAGAAATTACATGATCCAATGACCACGAAGACGAAGAAACCAAGCACAATAGGTCCTACAGGATAGTCAGCTCCTTTCTTCACAGTTGTTTCAGGGACAGATCCCCTCTTTGTGATGTTCTTCTGGAACTTCGCAATTTTCTTGTCAGCAAGGCGCCTTGATGTTGTCTGTCAAATTCATCATAAGGACCACAAATCAAGTTTTTAGACATTAAAAGGAAGATGAAACTTGCCACAGAAACCTTGACGTTGTCTGACAAATTCATCATAAGAACCACAAATCAAGAAAAAACGAAAATGATATTTGCCATAGAAAAAATTACAGTGTAATTAACTAGTATGTAAGTAGTAAAGAAAGCAAATGGAATTTGAAGTAACAGAATGGATTTTCCTAATTGCAAGGATTAAGCACCACAAACAAGCTCTTCAATAAAGTCCTGAATTTATATCACTATGACAAAGATGACTGTAGGGAAAAAAAAGAGGAAATATAGCTACAGTTATTGTCCTCTAAATAAAAGCAAAATCTCGTTCCCTCCCTCCAAAATAAAATAAAAAAATAAAGAAATAAATAAACAAATGTTCAGGGCAGGTTGCAGTTTCCACCATTACCAGAGGCCCTCTCCTACCATTTGATCTAAACAGCTAGTTTCCAGATGCGTGTACATAAAAAATCATGACACCTATACCCAAGTGGTAAACGCATCTGATTGTTTTCCTCCAATGAAGAATCACCAACAGATAACAACTATTGAGTTTTTTCTATATAACCCCTTCCTTGAATTTAATCCCTCCCACAACCACACTCCCACCCCACCTCCACACCCACCACACACAGGCACATGATCAAAAAGGAAAAGAGAAGGAAAAGACTAAGTATTGAATGAGAAAGTTTCAGATGAGAAATATGCAAATGCAACCATCGAGAGGGAATTATGCTTCCCTAAATTATTTTTGGGAATCTTCCTCCATCCACCACATCCAATCTTTTTATTATTTTTCAAACCATGACCGCAACAAGTTAAATCTATTTTAGGGAAAAAGACGATAGCGGTACACATTAAAATAAAATGGTGATAAATGACTCCATTTCAATTTTGAGGGTTGCAATGGTGTGGGTATGTAAACATTTAGGATGATGAATATGAGGTTCTGGTTGCAGAGGCGAGGTTTTGCAAGCAAATATATCACATCTTTTTCTCCTTTTTTTAAAAGTTTGATACAGCATGATTAATTTGATTTTAGATGATCTTAAGAGTGTTGCTATCTTTGGTTAGATAATATGTTTCATAACTTAGGGCACATACACAAAGTACATGCTAAAATGATAATGACATGAATGATTACTGCCTCTAGGCTTTCTGGTTTAGGGATGAGTTTAGGGATGGGAAGAAGGTAAACAATAGTATCATTGGTGGGGTATATAACCACTTTTTTTATTAGTGGAACAACATTCATACAGGGAGTAGAACAGGACGCCATTTGATAATTAACCATGTGCAAAGGGTATCATACTAAGTATCATACAATTAACCAATCATACAGGGACTAGAAAAGGATGTCATTAGGGTATAAATATAATCAGTTTACGCTTTATTTTTATACAAGAACCAGACAAAGCAGTAAGAATAACATATGAAAATGAATAAAATGATTGATAAAATGGTCCAAAGCTTCAATAAAAGTAGATGAAAATGTTAAAACTTCATACTTACCAGAGCAAATACTACGAATGCTAAATGCTTGAAACTTGTAAATTTTTACCCCTTAAAAGAAATAGATTGATCAAGGAGCAAATGAATGTTATTGCCTTGTAGATCTACTTATGATAGTCTCTAGCAAAAATAGTTCCTTTCAAGAACTAACCATAGACTCTCTTGCTGTAAATTTACAAGAGAATGAAGTGTGAATTTTTTTTTTTTGGCTTGCAATAGGCTTCACTTTTTGCTGGGACATGTTGACTGAGACTGATTGTAACAATTTCATTTGCATGAACAATGACCACAAAAACAAAGTCTGCAGTCTAACTAAGGTGGTATTTGGAAAACCATAAGTGAAATGAATTTGTGAAAGTCACTTTTGCAAGTGTGGAAATGCATCTACATTAGCATGTTTGTTTGCAAAAACAAATTATTTTCTAAACTAGAAAAGTAAAGTCTGTAAAGATGAAACAAAATATCATTTTATTAATTTATTTATGATTATATACTTTCAATCATTTTTAATAAATAAAATATTTTAATTAAGAGTGGTTCCCACCTTTTCAGTTTCATGATGATTTTGGTTTGGGTATTTTTTTATGGGAAGTTAAATAAGTATCAGGTCTGTATGTAGATTATATTTTCTGCTTTTGCATTTCCACTATCACATACACTTGCAATCAAACAAACACGAAGTGCATAAAATATCAATTTCACAATTTTGTTTACAATTTCATGCAAACAAATGCCCCTAAGGTGACGAGCTATATAAAACTTGTGAAGGAGATGACTAAAGTTTTACAATATTTAACCAAAACACTATTTATTTATTGTGGGGGATGCTGGCAGTGGCAGCAGGTTGGCCCCTGTTGTTCGTCCTAATGCCTACTATTTAGTGGTCATACCTTTGAAGCTTGAACAGTAACTTGAAATAACTTAACTATTTAAGTTTCTTATTTAATAGCATGAGGATTTGTATTATCACCATTTGCAGTAATTCTATCTGTAATTTCTTTGCAATTACTTCAGCTCCACCCAGTTACTTAAGATCTGTCTGCATTTAACATTGCGTTCATATGCAATTCCACTAGTCCAATTATTCTTTCTATTTTTTTAAAAAAAATTCTTAACACACAATTCTATACAGTTAGATGCAATTCTATAATTCTATAGATAGAGGTTTTGTCATTTTAATTGATCCTCTTATTTAAACTAACTCAACAATCTAATTCAAATTTTGTCCACCTCACCACAACCCCAAAGAGTTCAATGTATAAAGCTTAATCAAAAGAATTCCTTTACCATTAAAACAATCTAATTCTAGCCTACGCAACTAAACGAGGGGGGGAAAATCCAGCGCTAACACATAGATCTACAACGAATTATACAAAACTTAACAATACTCATAAGCAATGTCAAGATCAATTAGCTCATCAACAGAACAAAATCAGATCTGATCAAATTCAACGCCGGATCCAACTAAAACGAACCAATTGAAAAGTTGAAGATGATTAGGTCAATGGAGGACAAGAATCAGCCCACATTTCAACCAAATCTACGATCTATTATCAAAATTCAATCACCTATCAATCAAAATCGATCAAAGAAATTGCAGGGATTTAAAATCTAGATCGAGATCTCACCATTTTAAGATCAAGCTAAGGTGCGATGGATTTTGAAGGGATTTCTCCTTTTTTTTCCCCCTTTTTTATGTTTATCGGGAGAAGAGCATCCGGATCCTTCAGTTTGTTTTTATAGAAGCTCACGGTTTCAGATGATGCTGGACTCGTACTCCTTTGATTGACGTCGAGGGTGATGTAGCAACCAATAATACGATGCCATGTCATATGACACGTCATTAGGGTACACATTTGGGTGCAGGTTTCTGATGCGTGCCGGTAACGGAATAAAACAGCGGGTAGGTTGGGTGGGCTGGAGCGACCGCCACGCGGTGTAATGGGCATATGGGCTGGGCTTTGACTCGTGCTGTGTCAACCGGTCGGTATTGCCGATTTGCCGTCAATCGATTATTCCAAAATACTATTATGTAACACGTGCTTTGCACGTGATGCATATTAAGTAATGATATGAGACTAAAACATTTGAATGTCATCTAACATTGTACTCGCCGTGATTTTTTTTAGAACAATGAAGATGACTCAAACAATGCCCCCAGCCACCCACTCGCCATGAATTTATCAACATTTATATTAGTTTTTCTCTCCATGAATTTGCATACTTGTATAACTAATAAATTGATATTTTTTCATAAATTAGAGGTGAAATTGGTCGCAGATCTGTTTGTTTCCTCCAAAGAAAAGCAATATAAATTTCTCTCTCAATTATCACCTGTGAAATCTTGTTGACTACGAAGTATCCTGGTTACTATAATCGAGGGACTGACATCACTGTCAAAATCCTCACTTCCTCCAGTTTTTTTTTGACTCTTTTAGTGTTTCATTTTGTGCATTTGACCATCCATATATAGCATAATTTAATGCAACTCTTGAGATCCAAGTGGAATGTTTATGGAAGTAGATTAGCCGTGAAATAATTAGTGCATAACTAATGATGAAAAATTGATTAGTCAGTAAGAGAATATACATGAATGCTTTAATTATGGGTTCATTTTCTCACTAAAATTCATATTAAATGCATTATTAGTAGGTTTAGAAGGGGAGGTGTCATAAATTACTTTATTAGCCAGGATTTAATTATTATATTGCAATAGCTTTTTCATGAAAAAAAAATATGTTAAGACACATTAAAACTAAACTGAAAACCCAGAAGCACAGCAAAATGTGGATTAACGCTGCTCTTTATCAGACTGTAAAACATTGTGTAAAAATGATGGTAGGTCTTCGAGCAATACTACAAAATCATTAATTTCCTTAGTTCTTCAGACCAATACATGAGCCTTTATATTCTCCATTTGACGAACTACCTGAAAATCTCATTCCTCAAGTCATGTGCAATATTGCTAAATATCATCCACAAAGTGTCCAAAAATCGAGTGTTTCTCCACCCCCATTATGGATATCTCTAATTATCGCATCCGCATCTTCTTTAAAAATTACTTTCCCACATCCAGTGTCAAGAGCAAATGTAATAGTTTCCCACACTGCTTAGAATTTCGCATGCTTAGAATTACCTCGTATCCAAATACTATGATAAGCATATTGTAATAGTTAGTAATATATATTATGATAATTTATATGTTATTTCTAGACTACACCAAGAGGTTAACATTTATATTAGTATTCCTCTCCACGAATTTTTATACATCGGATGCACATATCAATATATTATAGTATTAGATTAGATGTTAGATGTTTAATTAAATATTAAATTATCTTAAATTACGATATAATTTATAAATATAAGTTATGATATTATTATCTTATATATTAAAATTATATATTTATTGTATAATATCTAATATCTAAAGTGAATTATTTATCTTATTTAACATAAGACTAATATGGTTAAATTTTATAATATATCAGTTCTTATGTTTAGTTCTTATAGTGTAATAAATAGAATGAATTGAATAAAATTTATGCTTAAAATTTATAATATATATTAAGTTTTAATATTAGTTAGCATGTTTATTGCAAGAATAATTATAGTGTAATAAATTAAATAAATTTCAAGGCATTGTTATAAATTATTAAATTTTAGAAGGGTAAAAGAGGCAATCAAAAGTTTTAACACCCCAATCCTCATTTATAATTAGGATAAGATTGTTTTTGGTTATTTCGACATTAGTCCACCACTTTTTGACATTTTGATATCAGTCCGCCGAATCATTGGAATTGCTATTAGCTCCCTAAAATCTTCGAAATTAGCCCCTCTGTTAAGAAAACCGTCAAAACCTGAATTAATGCTTAAACATGGGTAGTTAATTACCAAACTACGTTCACCTCTTAACTTTCCTCTAAAGCAGGGTTCCCTCTGTCTCTTGTCTTGCACCATTTTGAGAAAGTGAAAACTCTTGTCTCGTGCAAACCTTATTGAAGTCCAAAACCCCATTACAGAGCTTCAGATGCTTTAGTATAAAGTTTCTAAGTTAGAGATGGAGAATGGAGGAGAATTAATGAGATTTTATATAGTTCATGGAGAACTAACCATTTACAAAAGTAGATTGACCATTCGGGAAGATGAGGTTTTAATTGGATTCGGGTTTTAATGAAATGATTTTGGGTGTTAACAGGTATAAGTCAAATGGGGCGTGGGTTTGGATTTGCAACAAAATGGGTACAATTGTTTAATCCACCCCAAAAGTAGGGTAATAGAATAGTACCTTTACATTCTAACTTCTGCCAACTAGAGGGACTAAATTCAAAATATTTTGTTAGATTTGGGGATCTTAGTAGCAATTTCAATGATTTGGAGAACTAATATAAAAATAATCGATATATTTACCATGAGATCTATTCTGTGTTCAATTGACTGAGTCACAATTTTATTTATTTATTTATTTATAAGTATTATTTTCTGAGAGAAGGTGAAAAGATGATATTTATCTTGAGGGGTAGCAAATTTCACACTATAAGTTCACAGTCTCAGCCATGGCAGTGCCACTCCAAGAAAAATATTAGAATAGCCCCCTTAACTTTGGACGATTAGCAGATAACCCCCCATAACTTTTGAATATTAGAAAACCCCCCTTAGGTTAGGGCTTATTAGAAACCTCTTTAACTTTAAGATATTATCAGAAAACCCCCAAAACATTGTTAACCAAGTTTCACATGGGTGGGTAAGATTACGGGCGGGGGAGTGGGGGTAAGTTTTTGATATTTTCAAAGTTATGGGGGTTATCTGACAATCGTCCAAAGTTTTTTTTTGTGGGGTGGGGGTCTGATATTTAGCCCAAGTACAGTTCAAAATTTTGTTAAATTCCTATTCTATAATGGTTACACATAAAACTCAGATTTTAGATTTGCATTATCTAAACAACGTCACATCAACATACCACTCAGATTGTCAGGTAATCAACTTGATTAAAAGTGTGGAACATCTACACTTAGCCTTTCAAACTAGGTCATGACCTTTCGTCTGACCCCATAAGCCTGGAATAGGCGATGACAGTCCATAACGACTGGACTTACCTCAGTTTGGATATCAAGCCTCAACCAAGCTCGACTTGATTTTATAACAATTTATCTAAGTAAGGATGATTGATTCAAATCATATCATATCATATCCTTAATGTTCCATATTAATGGATATTAATCAATCTCTTTGATGGACAACTTTCATAATAACCTTGATCTATACACATGTCGGAGAAATCTTCCTTGGCCAATGAGGTCACGACACGTAGCCCTACTTGCAGGCCAAGTAACTACTAATATTATCTTGGTAGTCAGGATGGTGACACGCGACTTCCTGATTTGTCCGGGCAAATCCCTATAAATATGCTACCCCATATCGAAGTAAGGGAAGGACTTCCTGCGATATGCTCAGCATCACTAACCTTAGTCTATGAACCCCGCTCTAAACACCCTAACTTAAATACTCCCCAACCTAAGTATCTATTTCTTCGTTTTCTTCATCAAGAGACTTGTTTCAACATTGGAGGGGCGTTAATGGACAACCTACTATCGTTAATTTGACGCTTTTTCTGTCTTATCTCAAGCAATCTCAAGTACAAATCACCACCAGCCATATAGAATGACCACATGACCCTCAATCTTGAGTCCAATCTCACGGACTCAAACTCTAGGTCTTGTACTTGCATCAACAATAACAAAATTCCAACACATTCTCGAAACTACTCAAATAGAACCGCAATACATGGCAGCATATACTAGTACAAACAATAAATTCATGAAATGATAGTTTCATTAGTAGTAAGAAAAAAACTTTATGAAAAATCACTAGTGCAAACAACTTCATACAACACTTTTATGAAATGATAAACCTATCAGATGAAGAGAATCCAATCTCTCACTTTATTCATAACAAGCACTCATAAATAAGTCTGAAAATGACAAGATTGCTCGTATATGTAGCTCAGGTACTTCCAGCAACACAAAGCCATTGGCCCACAAAGAGCTTCTCACAAACAAGATTAGGATTAATAGCACCAAATTCCTCTGGACTCAATTTGAAATCTTGCTGAACCGAAAAGCATGTCTCGTTTGTTTTCACTCCATGAACTCCTTCACAATTAGGGGTCAGAGGAGCCAATGACTTTGGGAATTGATCTGTTTCACATACAAAAATAGGAGAACAAATTAGAAGCATATGAGACCATAGTGCACCATTATACATAAAGTATTTGGGCTTGTCTAAGTAAGTATCTGATAAATATTTCTGACATATGCTAAAGTAAGCAACATCTACATGCTATCATCATACCATACATTTATACATATTGCTATATTTAGATTGTACCATAACTAAGTCAAACTGACAACCTACCAGGGTTAGCCTAAATGTGACATCTAGTACAAATTAACTTATAAAGAGAACTAAGATTCATAAAGAACATAAACAGTTTGTGTTAAAAGCACCATAATTAAAATATTAGAAGTATTAATTACACTCAAGAGCGAAAATTCTGCCCTCGGCCATGGAGTTGAGGGAAAGGAGAGAGCAAATGAGGGCGAGGTTGAAGAATATAGCAGAAGCCTTGGCCATTAGTAGTTTTTTCCTCCTTTTATTAACACTAACTGTGTTTTAAACTCTGATGTTTGATATTGGCTGAATATAGCTCCTGTATACATAGTTAGTATTAGGTGGAAAATGCCCAAAACAAGAAACATAAGTCAAAGTAGTCTTATTGTTAAATACGCATATGTGCCGGATAATTTTGGACAGTTTTAGGAAATTGTTGCATATATTGGTGAGAGCATCCATACATATGTTTGCTAGCTTTCGTCGGCTAATCCAATGTTCTACTATTAATTGTTTACATTTTGGTCTATTTCGGTCACCGATTGCATGTAATCCAGCATTCTCATCACTCTAACATCGTTAAAAACTCTTTAATAACTCAATGCTTTTATCTCCAACAAAAAAAAAAACACATTATCATTATGGGAAATGTTTTGAGCATAAATTAGTGAATGAAAAGTTAAAAACAAGATAAATTAGATGACTAACATGAATGAATTATTGAGATGCAGTTTCTTCGAAAAACAAATGGTGAGCATCGAACTAACCAAGTTTCTAGATGCACAAAGAACACATGTAAATTGTACTCTTAGCATATAAATGCATATTATTTTTATCTTTCTGTCTAAAAATTTTATGATCTTTATGTTAATTATCGAATAAGTTAAAACTTTTTTTATGCTATATAGTTTCACCCCATGGGAAATGAATGTCGGGATATCACATCAATCATACTATATATCACTTGTTCATGATTCAGTTGAACTTCTCATGGAATGTATGGCTCCACTAGAAAAGTATACAAATATTTGGTAGAGAACGTAGTAACATACCACTGGCTACCAACTTCCAACTCCTGCTATCATGATTATCATTACGAATCATATGCTGAAGCAAATATAATAAATTCAATTATTGAAACACCATATTACTAGTCAACTATCTGGAGAATTGGATGTTCCATCTCCATCTCTCTCCAACAAAAACTTTCTGAGATTCAACAGTAACCGTGGGTGATACTGCAATCTAGAACAAGTCTGGAAAGGAGGAAGCCAGTGTAAACTCATTAAGCCACCTATCTAACCAAAAATAGGTTCTATTTCCCAATCCAACATTAACTTGTGTATTAATCAAAAAACAATTAGAGACTATAATAATATCCTTCCAAAACCGAGAGATCTCCGATGACTTCTAAATATATACGAAACAATTTGATACGTAATACTTCCTTGTTATGATGTTTTTCCACAACACATCCACATCCTCAAGCCCTCTTGTGAACGTGGGGGCCACCCACGTTGCTACAGGAACTTCGGGTTCCAGCAGCTACAGGAACCCGAGGTTCCTGTAGCAAACCCTATAAAAAACGAAAAAAGGAATGTTTTTTTAAGGGGAAAGATTTTTTTTCTTTCCCCTATAAATAGGAACCTATTCCTAGGGTTTTGTGGTGGAGTTTGTGGGAGAAAAAGCTAGGGTTTTTGGCGGCGGCTAGAGAGAGAAAAAGAGAGAGTTTGGAGAGATTCTACAAGAGAGAGGTCAATTTCTTTTGGGTAAAAATCAAAGCTTTATCTTTGAGACGAGCTTGTGGATTGTACAAGTCGTCGGTGTTCTTCTTCATAGTCGAATCTCCCCTCACCCCTCTCGTGGACGTAGGCAATTTTACCGAACCACGTAAATCTCGTGTTTTTACTGTTTTGCTGTGTATTGGCTATTGTTTGTAGGTTTTCTTGATTCAGTCCTAGTACTGTTGAGAGGAAGAGTAGATATCTCACCTTATTGGGATATTTTACTTTCTATTCTTATTTCCTTCGTGAGATGGGAATATAAATCAGGGCCTTCTCTCAGGTGATATCACTTCCGCAGCGTGTGGGAGTGACCCCGCATCCCAACAATTGGTATCAGAGCTGTTATTCAAATTGAAAGTGGTGTAACTTCTGGTTTGAGGTGGTGCTCGGTAATTTCTAAGAGAAGCGGGTTTATTAATACAAACAGAGAATGGCATCTACCAGTAAATCGGTCAAAGTGGAAAAATTCGAGATTGAAAAGTTCAATGGGAAGAATGATTTTTCCTATTGGAGGATGCAGATGAAAAACTCACTGATTTCGTAAAAATTGCACAAGACTTTGGCTGGAAAAGAGAAGAAGCACAAGGATATGTCTGATGAGGATTGAGAGGAGCTGGATCTGGAAGCACGAGCGTCGATTATCCTATGCCTTGAAAGGGATGTAGCTTTCTTGGTAGATAGAGAGGAAACGGTTGCGGGCGTGTGGCCGAAGTTAGAAAGTACCTTCATGACGAAGAGTCTAACGAACCGGATCTATTTAAAATCTAAATTGTATACTTGCAAGATGGAGGAGGGCTCATCAATCCGGGAATACATCAACAAGTTTGATAGGATCATATCAGACTTGAAAAGACATAGATGTGAAAGTTGTAGATGAGGATCATGCGCTTCTACTACTTCTGTCTCTGCCGAAGTCTTATGAGAACCTAGTGCAAATACTGATGCTTGTAGGAGACAATTTGAAGATGGATGAGACTAGAACGACGCTTCTAGCATATGTCCTTCGGAAGATTGTAACTAGTGACATGACTACTGGTGGTAACAAAGAACAAGCGCAGGGATTGTTTGCTAGAGGAAAGGCAATGAGCGAGGAAAAGGCAAGGGAGGAAAGTCTAGATCTAAATTGAGACCTCTTGCGGGAAAATCGTGTTTCAAATACAGTGAAGTTGGGCATTTCAAGGTCGACTGTCCAAATAAGAGAGTAGGTGGAAAGAAGAACAACAATAACAAGACTGAGAGAAGAGAGGGCAAGAAAGAGGCGAGCTACGTTTCAGAGGAAGGGAGCGATAAGGAGTGCTATATCGTCACGGGTGGCGAGGATATCTCCGAAAAGTGGATACTTGATTCTGGTTGCTCTTACCACATGTGTCTAAATAGGAAGTGGTTTACTACGTACAGAGGCATTGATGGTGGAACCATATTGATGGGGAGCAACCATGCTTGTAAAATGGTGGGGCTAGGTAATATCAAAATCAAGATGCATGATGGAGTGGTTCGAACCTTGACGGATGTGAGGCATGTTCCCGACTTGCGGAAGAATCTTATCTCGCCGGTGCATTGACTCGGCTGCGTAATTATTACGAGAACGGAGTGAAGAAGGTTGTTCGGTTCCTTTATAGTGACGAAGGGTGTTCGTCATGATAATTTATATACTCTCTCGTGCACGACGGTGACCGGAGATGCAGCCGTTGAACCGAAGGAAGTGGTGGAGACCCATGTGAGCACACACCTGCTATGGCATAGGCGGCTTGGGCATATATGTCGAGAAGGGTCTAGTTCGCTTGGTAAAGAGGGTCTCACAAGAATCAAGGAACCTAGCATGGATTTTACGAGGATTGTGTGTATGGAAAGTCACACGAGGTTCGGTTCGAGAAGCAAGTCTAAGAGCAGAGGGATACTAGATTATGTGCACACGGATGTTTAGGGTCCGGCTCAGACCACTTCTAAGGGTGGTTCCAGATATTATGTCTCGCTCATAGATGACTATTCGAGGTATGCTTGGATTTACTTTCAAGCATAAGAATGAGGTGTTGAGACATTCAAGAAGTGGAAAGCAATGGTTGAGAACAGACGGAAAGGAATTGAAGACACCGAGATCCGATAACGGTCTGAGTATCTGAGATGGTGCTTTCAAGGAGTTCTGTGATCAGGAGGGAATTGTTCGACACTGGACAATCAGGTCAACACCACAGCAGAATGGGGTCGCAGAGAGACTGAACTGAACATTGCGGGAGAAAGCAATGAGTATGTGATCATACGCTGGATTGGGCAAAGAATGGTGGGCAGAAGCGGTGGCTACAGCTTGTTACATCGTGAACTGTTCACCACATTCGATATTGGATGGTGATACACCCTATAGAGTGTGGTCAGGGGAGCATGCAGATTATGATAGGCTCAGAATTTTCGGATGTACCGCCTACTATCACGTCAATGAGGGAAAGCTTGATGCGAGGGCCAAGAAGGCAATGTTCTTGGGATATGCGAAGGGGGTAAAAGGCTATCGCCTTTGGTGTACGAAAGATTTAAAGTTCATGATCAGCAGGGATGTTACCTTTGATGAGAAATCTATGATTGTTAGGGCGCCCAAGGATGATGGTGTTAGGACCGATGAGACTTCTAAGTCTCAGGCTATTGAAATAGAACCTAAAGACCAACCAGGTTCTAGTCGTATTCAAGTGGGAAGTCAGGTAGATGATGAGCTTGAGCAGGAGGAGGTTCAGCAGGAGAATACACAGGCACTAAACAAAAGCAGCTCGAGGATAGTTTGACTTCCACTAGGCCAAGGCGAGCATACAAGCAGGTACAGAAGCTGGGGGCTGATCAACCCCTGAAGCACTATGGGCAGGTTAATTTGGTTAAATACGCACTTTCGGTGGAGGAGGACGAGCCGGTCTCCTTCAAGAAAGCTATTCGAGACAAGGATAGTGAGAGTTGGTTGGCTGCGATGGAGGAAGAGATGGAATCTCTTCGAAAGAACCAAACATGGGAGGTGGTCCCATTGCCCGTAGAAAGAAAAGCTATTGGTTATAAGTGGGTGTATAAAAGAAAGGAAGATCTTTCAGAGCTCGGTGGTACAAGGTACAAGGCAAGGCTAGTGGCTACGGGGTTTGCACAAAGAGAGGGTGTGGATTATAATGAGATATTTTCTCCGGTGGTGAAACACACTTCTATTCGGGTGCTATTGAGTATTATTGCTCATGGTGATCTTGAGCTGGAACAACTCGATGTTAAAACAGCCTTCTTGCACGGAGACTTGGATGAAGAGATCTACATGCATCTGTAGGCGTTAAAAATTACTTATCAGTACCCAAACAAGACTCGTAAACGGTGGGTTGACAACCGACGATCCGTCCGGCAATGACCAGAACTCAAACAGCGTGATTACGCCGCAAAACGCATAAAGCGAGTGGACGAACGCATGAAGTGAGTCGGCGAGGCGTACGAGCCAGCGAAACGACGTGTCGTGGAGAAAACCCGACGACGAAGCTCAACGAGGCGAGTTGACTAAACTCAAACGCCGACGAGACAAAATCAACCGTACTTAGTCCGTCAATACAAACGAGCCGTTTGAGCTCTGAAAGTTGACCGGATACGGACTCAAACACAACGGCGACATCACCGGAGGAAAACCAAGCCCGGAAGACCGAGAAAGTCGACGAAAAAAAGATAAAAGTCGACGGAAAACGACGAAAAACGATAAAAGTCGACGGAAGACGACGGAAAACGACGGGAGTCGACGGGAAACGACGGATATCGGCGAACCTCGGCCAACTTGGCCGAGGTACCTCGGCCAAGTGGCCGAGGTGGCTGGCACACTCCCCCCCGATTTGTATAAATAGGGGGGGGGTCTTGTTGATTGGGGCGGCTGGATTTTTGGTGGACTTCGGCTGGACTTTTGCTGATTTCGGGGGATTTCCAGAGCTGATTTTCAGGAGTTTGGATTTTCAGAAGAGTTCTCGCGAGATCTACAAGTCGTCAATGCAACGTTCCAAGCACCGGCGGGCACAAGTCCGTTCAACGTCAGATCTACAAATCGCGAGGTAAGCGAACTTCGAATTGACTCTGGTCGGTATTGTGATTTCTCCTAGTAGATCTCACCGCTCGTGATTCTCTCCTTCGTGAGTGTGATCCCGGCGATCCTCTCCTTCGTGAGTGTGATTCCCTCGGTAACCGTTTCCTTCGTGAAACAAGCCCCTTCACATCTGTAGTTCCAGAACCCGGGTTTCCACCTGGATCGGAATTGCGCGGTGGTCCACGGACGAATAAAAAGTCCCCGGCACAGGCGAAGAACCCACACAAGCGAGGATCCTGTATAATAGAGATCCGAAGGCTTATTCAGAAAAGTTGTATCTTTCGCTTTCATTGTACTTTAAAATAAAAGGCATTTCTTTTGAATTTTGTTGTAGGCCAACGGCCGTAAAACGAATTCAACCACAATGAATAACAAACCAACTTTCCCCGCGAACAAGCTGGCGACCATAGTGGGAGCCAACGGCTTCAACAAAGAAGCCGTCGTGTCGCAACCGCGGATCCAGACCCCGGTGATAGAAGAGGTCGAGTTCGAGTTCGACCAAAAGAAGTACGAGGAGTACCTCTTCCTCGCCCGCATCCGGGCCTCAAGAAGTTCAAGATGGTCTCCACTGCAAGGAAGACCCAATCGGCCTCAGATGCGGAGGCGAGAAAATCCACCACCACCGCCGTCAAGACAACAGGCGACGGTGATACCCCGGCCCTAACAATGGCCAAATCTTCAGAACCCCTATCTTTGCAGGGGGTTGGTTCCGCCAATGGCGTTGTGACTCTCTCCAAGAGAGCCCGTCAGAGGCGACGTCAACGCCTGGCGAAATAATTAGCCCAGGCAAAAGAATCAATGGACGGGGTCCGCTATGAGGCGGATCTAAGGTCGAGTTGACTCGAGACTGAAGTTCGAGATCGAGTCAATCCTACAGCCGGCGACAAATGAATGGGTCCGAAGTCAAACGGAACCGCTTCTACGCCAGAGCGTATCCTGCCGCCCAAGGCCTGCAGCACGCCTTGGTGCAACAAGCCCGCCAATTGAAGAAGGAAGAGGTGGCCAAGAAGCCATCATCAAATCGCTCAGTTTGGAAGCCCAAGTCCGTCGACGGGTCAACTCCGACGAACCCGGCATCCAAGCCCAGCTCCATTGGCAGGCCAATTCCGACCCAGCGCCAAATCGAAATTGTCACCGACAGTGGTATTGACACCGGTTACCTCCGTTATGCACTAAACTTCGTGAAGCCAACTCTCGCCATCGTTAGTTCTCTTGTTTTGATGATGATTTACAAACACCATTATTGGTACTAATTGCTTGTTGAGTGATATTGTAGATTACAAGTTATTCAAGCAATTTAGTGCCTTAATTGGAGGATTGGATGGAACATGAAGCTACAATGATGATATCTAGGAGGTGGAGGAAAATTGGTGAAGCAAAGCTATCAAGAGCCAAAATAATATTCAAAAGCTTCATCAAGATTCAAGCAAATATCAACTTCAAGATATTGTACTTACATGAGTGAGATATTTGCAATTTTTATTTCTCTCTAGTACTTAATGTAGGCTAGTAGCAAGTTAGATAACATTTGAAGTTATTGGGATAACACACTCACACATTTTCAATACTCGTATTTTGATACTTTTGATAAACGATGAGATTTAACAAATTCAAACATGCACCTAACATGCACGATACATACTTTTGGTTTCTATTGCAAAACAAGTTAAAATTGAGAATTTATTGTATTCATGGTTCATTGACTTTATCACATTAATTTATATCTTATATAAAGTCCATAAACCAAATCACAAGATCTCAATACTTGTTCATGTTCAAAATCATGCTTTTCACATATCGTATTTTTCATGATTTTGCAAAATAGATGAGTTTTAACAATTGAAAAATGAAATTTAAAAATTTCTTTGTTTACATGTTTATCTTTATATATACAAATATTTTCTCAATTTTTACTAATTTTGGAGTTGTTTTGTTATTTTCAATTGAGTTTACAAAAGATGTTTTCAGCAGTTTTCAGAAACTGTTTATCTGTGTTCAAATAATTATTTCTCACAAATGGGAAGTGATATTTCAGAAATTATTTCTCTACCATGTTTATATACATGTTTGGAAACTTCTATCAAAATTTCATGATTTTTGGAGTTGATTTACTATTTTTAATTGATTTTACAAAGCCATATACGCAGATTTCCAGGTTTCAAATTTCGATCGCTTCACGGTCGTCCGCTACAGTGACCGTTGCCTAACGGCTATTTTTCCAGTTTCTGTTTTTTTGTCATTTTTGCTGGGATTTTCTTGGGTTTTGGGCTTTGTTTCTTCATCCTATATATACCCCATGCCCTCATTTATTTCAAGATAATTAAGAAGATTTTAAACACATTTTTGAAGAGTTTTGGTGTTTATTGAGCTCAAATTTTCATTTGATTTCACACTTTCAAATTCCACATCCCAAGCTTCATTTGAAATCTCTTGCTCTTGCCATAGGGCTGTTGTAAGAGAGAGTTTTTTCTTCCATTTGTGACTGTGGAGAGCTTGATCTCGTGGAGATCTATTGTGTTGGTTGTGAGATCTTAAGAGGAGATCATTGTGTAGAAGTTCCGGCTTTCAAACCGGATTGTGATAGTGAAATTCTCCTCGAAAGTGGGGAGCGGGGACGTAGGTCAGCGGACCGAACCTCGTGAACATATCGCGTGTCATCATATTGGCTAACTATCTCTAACCTCTCTCTCTTTATTGCTATTTTGTTAATTTTAGTTGGTAAATTGCATTGATCATTTTAAATTGCACATTTATTGTCAAATAGCCCTATTCACCCCCCCCCCTCTAGGGCATTTTCATTACGACCAGCAGGATTACCGTCAAGGATCGCCTGGGTCCGCTAAAGGAATCGCGGGTCACTCCTGATACAGGGGGTCGCACCCACAAGAAGAATCCTGCAGCTGCTCACGCCGGGCTTCAAATCGAAATCCGAGAGCCCGTCAAAGATTCACGCTCGCGAAGGCGTGCGTCGCGGCGAGTGACTTATGAAAGGCCTATTTTCTCTCAGAAGGAGACGCTCTCATCTGACGATGACAACGTTATACCTAAGAAGTCGTGCCAACACACGATAGGTTGCTCCGGTATTCATGCCGACGAGTTGTACTATCGCGGCCGGGGTACGAAAATCCCAAAGAGGAACGCCGGAACCAAACATGCCTTGCTTGTGCTCAAACCGATCAAGGCGGTGTTATCGAGTGCAAGCTGCGCTAAAGCGACTCGGAAAAGCGTCGGTCTTTGATAGACTTCGGCACGAGAATGCCCGAACCCAAGTCAAGGCGCTTCCGCCAAGAAGAGATGGGCTGCATGCATGAATTGCCGAGTGTTACCATCAATATGACCAGCGAGGGGCGTCGTCGCGTCGCGTTCGGGGCATCGCGAATGGCTTCGATTGCGGTCCGGACCTAGACGACCCAATTATCGCAAGATGCAGAAGGGATTACCCTCAGATGATGAAGTGTCGGATGCCGGCTCCGCAATGGCTTCCGATAATACAATTTCCAGCATAGGACAACCTCGTGAGGCGTTCATGATCAGCGCGGAACAAGTGTCCCAGATGCTTGAAGAGGCCCTAACCAAGCAAAGGGACAACTTTAAGCTTGAAATGGAACTGGCCATGCAGCAGATGAGAGCAATGCATGACCAACAGATCCACGCGATAATGAACCGCCAAGGCGAGTCAAGTCATCGCAATAATGTCAACTTAACAGATAGCGACACGGACAGAGAAGGAGGCCGAAACGTAGATGATCGTGCTGCTCGGCAAAACGCTAGCGATAACACCGTCATTCCTCCCCAAGTTTACCCGAACGGAGACATAGGGGAGAATGAGAAAATAAAAGACCTCGAGAGCAAAATCAATACTTTGATTTCCGCTCAAGAGGTAAAGAAGACGGGTATACCATGTCCTTACCCGAGGGAATGGGAATCAATCCCGTATCCGACAAAATTCAGCCTCATCAACTTTACGCCGTTTGACGGAAAGGGATCACCCACTCAGCACTTGATCTACTTCAAGTCTCATCTAGGAGTTATCTCCGGCAACGAGCCCTTGATGGTTCGGTCATTCGTTGGCACCCTTCGTGGAGCTGCCTTCGATTGGTACCGCCGTCTCAAACCAGGGAGCGTTAATAGCTGGGATGATATGGAGACCATGTTTCTCACCAATTTCTTCGACGATGACACCGAGGTATCCATCGGGTCTTTGTTAGACGAGAAACAGAAAGACGGGAAACAAAGTGGATAACTTCGCCAAGAGGTTCGTAAACAAGGCAATGAATTGCCGAGACCCGATAACGGAGAAGTTCATTCTCCAAACTTGTCACAACAACCTGTCATTAGACGTGTTGGAAGCAATGGGAACTGCACCGTCCGAGACCTGGAAAGACTTAAAGATACGCGGAGAGCAAGCCGGCGATTCACGAAAAGGAAGAAAGCGGAGAGAGGTCGACTATGGTGAATGCTCACAAGCGTAACTTTGTCCCCGTGGCGAGGTAAAGCGCCCGGCAAAGTCGTAGGCGCTAATCAAGCGTTGAGCGCAACCACAACAGCAGTCGCAACAACGTGCACCACAGCAATCGCAGCCTCAATGGCGTCAACAAACTCAAAATCAGAAACCTTCCGGCTCGAGGTTTCCCAAGACTTACTCGTTCAAAGATGAGGAAGTTCCGGGTATCTTTAAATACCTTCTAGAGAACAATAAGATCCAGTTGCCCCCAATTGTGAACCAATAGGAGGCAAACAAGGTTACAGATCCTAAGTACTGCGCTTATCACAGGGCGGTACATCATCCTACAAAGTTCTGCTACCATCTCAAGGACAAGATTCAGGCCTTGATCGATGTTGGGGTTATTACTCCAAAACCCTCTAAGGAGAAGAAGGTGGGAGCAAATACTGTCTCTATAAGCTTCGGATCAGTTCCTTTGGATTGGTTTCAACCGACGCCAGTCGTGAAAGTAGGAATGAAGATGGTGAATGAGGATCCTCACGGGCAACGTGAGAAGGGGCTCGTCTTGCGTACGACGACAAGCGGAGAAATCCTTTGGGTCCACCACGACTTCTTTGGAAGGCGATCGATGGACTACATCTTGACCAAAAGAAGTCCAAGGAAAAGGCAAACTATGCCATCTTTGCCGGCAATTCGAGAGAAGAACGATGAAGAAGTGGCGACTTTCCGGTTTACGAAGAAGAGCATGAAGTCTTTGCCACAAGGTGGACACGAATACACCTACAAGTATCGAGACTCCAAATCAAGCGAAGGCGTTGTCGAGCGGGGGTGGCCATGACTCCTCTCACTCGTCTGAGAGAAAGGACAACGGCAGACGATTCTTTGAAAAAGCGGTGAAGCAAAGGAGAAACAACCTCAGTCCGTGAAGCTCAACTCGGCGGTCCGATTCAATCGCCCGATTGTGAGGATAGGCCGGAACATCGAGCTCTCCATACCGTTTGACGTCATGGCCCGGTTGGCAAACATCCGGCGGGATAACTCTCTGAGTTGCTCCGATTGTCAAAGGAAACCCGAAGCTCTACAAGAAGCTCAGGCGACTCGAGGTGTTTCTCACTCGAGATCAAGCCGATTCGAAGAATCGCACAACAAAGGCAACTTGGCAACCAAGCACTTCCCTGCATTACTTTTACAAAGGAGGATATGCACGAGGGATTCCAAGCACGATAGGCGCTATACTTCACCGGGTATATTGGCTCTAGTGAAGTTAGCAGGATCCAAGTCGATCCGGTTCCACTGTGAGCATCATGCCCTGCGCCTCATGTATCACCTTGAATCCTCGCAAGAAGTCGGCATCAACAGCACGGTGATCTACGGATTTAACACCGGTAGTCTCGGTAGCTTGGTAAAATCGGACAAAGTGCCAAATGGGGATTTAAAGTCCGAAGTCACCTGCTATGTGATTGACGCAGAGACTTCCTATAACTTATTGTTGGGTCGACCTTGGATCCACGGTAACGTTATAGTCCCATCTACTCTTCATCAGTGTCTCAAATATGTAGACACGAATAATGAGGTCAAGACGGTGGTCGCAAACAAACAGCCGTTTAAGGGGATGGAGAATTATTTCACTGATTCTTTCCTCTACGGTAATGAGTCCGAAACTGAATCATCGGCCCAAGGCACGGACAGCGGTGAAGAAGCTGATACCGAAGCCGGGCTTGATTATAGTGGTGGTTTTGTTTTAAATGACATTGTACCCCTTGTAATCAATCTTGATGATGAAGAATCGTCAGATGAACATTGTAATTGGCAAATCGCCGATGAATCAATAAATGATGATTTAGAGTACCCTTTGTCTTTGAATGATGTGATGACAGGTTTATACAACGATCCAGAGTTGCACTTACCAACTCGGTCATCTTGCTTTACACAAAAGCGGTTCGAGACTCCTTTGGGACAAGACTCGCCATTCCACCTAAGATCGAGTAGTGAAAAGACTTGGTTTACGGTAAAGGAGATCACGGTTCAATGCCGAATCATTTCTTAGAAGAAGATGAAGATGACAACGGGCCTACCCTCCACACATTCAGATATAGTCCAGAAACACAGGGTATCATGAAGAAGTGGGGTACAACTTGACACAAGGGAAGGTCTATGTTTTGGCGAGGTCCTCGAGTCCCTCCTAAGCGGCATATGTCCCAAGAGGGAAGCCGGATAATTACTACGCATTTAGAAGGGGATTGGGATACGAATCCTCCTCAGAAGATGAATGCTCATGGCTGATTGATAATAATCCACCCAATGAGGGAAACGGACATTCGTCTGATTCTTCGGCTTGGGAAACTGACACCAGCCTCGGAGAAGCTTTCAAGGCTTTGATGTCAAATATGGCTACGGTCGATCCTACTACTGTTGAGAGTGATGAAGACATGCCAACATGGGAAGACCCGTGGATCCATCAACTCAAAGAGCAGTTTGGGGATAGATTCGAACAAAGAGAACCCCCCACTAAGGACGAGGTAGTCCAGGTTAATATGGGTGACGAGGAACATCCTAAGCTCATAAACATCAGCAATACTCTTCCCTCGGAAGAGAAGGAAGAGTTGATCGCCCTAATCAGGGAGTATATCGATGTATTCGCCTGGAGTTACGAGGACATGCCAGGACTCGACCCTAATGTGGCGACACATCGCCTCAACATCAAGGTGGATGTCAAACCTGTCAAGCAACCGCAAAGACGGTTTCGTCCACAGATCTTGCAGGCAATCGTTGACGAAGTAAAGAAACTCATAGAATCGGGATTCATCAAGGAAATTCAACATCCGGATTGGGTGGCGAATATAGTCCCGGTCATGAAGAAGAATGGTTCGATTAGGATCTGTGTCGACTATAGAGACCTGAACGCTGCTTGCCCGAAAGACGACTTTCCTCTTCCAATCACTGATGTCATAGTCGACAATACGTGCGGATTTGAAAGAATGTCATTCATGGATGGTTTCTCGGGTTACAATCAAATCAAGATGCACCCCGATGATGCCAAGCACACAGCGTTCAGAACGCCCATCGGTATATATTGCTACACGGTCATGCCGTTCGGCCTCAAAAATGCCGGCGCCACATATCAGCGAGCAATGACTAAGATTTTCGAGGATCATCTCCGGAAAACGGTCGAATGCTACGTCGACGACTTGGTCGTGAAAAGCCGTGACAAAGGAGATCACATCAAAGATCTTAGAACGGTATTCGAACTCATGCGGACTCATCAACTAAAGATGAACCCCGCCAAATCCTTCCTTGGGATGTCCAGTGGCAAGTTCCTCGGCTTTGTCGTCACCGACAAAGGAATCCACGTCGATCCTGACAAAGTGAAGGCGATTCAAGAGTTGCAACCTCAGAAATCGAGAGAACTTCGAGGGGTTACAAGAGGCGATTGGCGTACATCCAACGGTTCATATCGAACCTATCAGGAAGTGCCAACCGTTCTCTAAGTTGAACAAGAAGAGTGTCGTTTATTTGGGGCGGCCTTTGTCGAGCGTTTGAAGAGATCAAATCGTATCTCGCTAAACCTCTGTTCTTGTTGCACCGTGATCGGAAAACCGTTTCTAATCTACATCAAGGCAGCGGATCACTCGTTAAAGCCTTACTGCGCGGGGCGATGGCGGTCCGCGAACATCGATGTATTACGGCGAACATTGGTCGGCGCCGAAGTCTCGATACCCAATGGTGAAGCGGTGCCTTGCATTAGTGTTAGCGATTGAGAAAATGCGGCACTATTTAGTCGCATGCACGATTTATGTTATCTCTAACGTAAATCCGGTCCGAATATTTATGACCCACCGCCTCAATGAGTTGGCGTTTGGCGAAATGGGCCTTACTCTTGTCCCAATATGACTTGCACTTCAAGCGGCAAAAGTCGGTCAAAGGACAAGCGATTTGCGATCTCTTGGTCGCCAACCCGACAACGGACGCAGCTTGAGCTATATGATGGTCTTCCTGATGAAGTTCGTGAAGTCAACACTACATCGCACCAACAAATATGGCGTATTTTGGCCAGACTTCTCGGGCCACTAATGTGGCAAGTACCCCGGATGTTCTAAAATCTCATTTGGAGTCGGAGTTGTCTTGATTTCCGGAGAATCATGTCATGCCCGTGCTTATTCACTCACCAACCTTGTTCCAATAGCGTAGCGAATACAATGCGTTACTTATCGGACTTAGCTTCGCCAAGGAGCCGGGGTCGAATATCTCGAAGCATCTGGCGATTCACAACTGATAGTCAGGCAGATCCGCGGAGACTACGAAGTCAGAAATCTAGATCTAATTCCTTATCATCAGGTAGCAATCGAAATGGCGGACTCGTTCGAAGAGTTCTTCATCGAATATATCCCGCTTCCAAATCGCTTACGCGATGCACCGGGCGGCGTTAGCTGTGTCGTTAGCACAACCTTCCGAGACCGAGCAACTAGTTACGGTCAGGACTCATCAACTCTTCGTACCAATATATAATGAGGTACAAGAAGATAAAGGGGTAGTTACCAAAGAGGTACATGCAACCCAAACCAAATTGGAGCCCCGAGATTGGCGCTTTCCTATCATCGACTATGTCTTGCATGGTATTCTGCCAGAAGACGTGAGGGAGAGAGAGTCAATCCGGCGAAGAGCTCCAAGATTCTTTTACGACACAGAAACCCAGATGTTATATCGCCGGGGGTATGACGGTCTTTTACTCCGATGCCTTTCAAACAAGGAGGCAGAAGAGGTCCTTCGGGAAGCACACGAAGGTGAATGCGGTGCGCATCAGCCTGGTCCCAAGCTCTACGATCGAATCAGGAGAATGGGCTACTTTTGGCCCACAATGATTAATGACGCAGTCGAGTACGCTCGAAAATGCCACGCGTGTCAAATTCACGCGAATTATATGCATCGCCTCCGAGTAGCCGATCCTTCGCCACATCCTCGCCATTCGAGACATGGGGAATGGACGTTGTAGGTCCCATTTTTCCTCCGTCAGTCAAAGGTGATCGGTTTATTCTAGCGATCACCGACTACTTCTCCAAGTGGGCAGAAGCAATCCCGCTAAAAGAAGTAAAGGCGAGTACCGTCGTCAAATTTATCAAACATCATGTCATCTACCGACACGGTGTTCCAAGACGGATCGTGCATGACAACGGTCCCCAATTCATCAGCAATTCCTTCATCAGGTTTTGCGAGAAATTCAAGATACAAGACGTCTCGTCGACAGCCTATAATCCAGCTGCAAATGGATTAGCCGAGGCATTCAACAAGACGATTATTAAGATTCTGTCAAAGCTTGTGAAGAATAACAAGCGAGACCGATGATAAACTCGAGAAGCACTCGGGCGACGCATACCGCACGACGCTAACTGGAGAGACCCCGTATTCTCTGGTCTACGGGTGTGAAGCAGTTCTCCCATTGGAAATCCAGATTCCGTCACTCCGCATCGCCCTCGCAACGGAGATGACGATTGAAAACAACATCAGAAACGTCTCGAAGAGCTTGAGATGTTGGATGAAAAGTGCCTAGAAGCTCAACAATGCATTGAGTTTTACCAAGCTAGGATGTCGAGAGCTTTCAACAAGAAAGTGCGACAACGGAGTTTCAAAGAAGGAGATTTGGTCCTCGCTGCTCGACGACCGATAATCCTCACTTCCAAGAAGAAAGGTAAATTCGAACCCAAATGGGAAGGACCGTTTATAATAGACACAGTCTATTCAAACGGTGCATATCGCCTTATCACACAGAATATCGACCGGCAATTAATGCCAATAAACGGGAAGTTTCTGAAAAAGTATTATCCTTAGTACATTCAGGATAACCCGTTTTGATGAGAAGTTCCTCAGAGAATATCTCACTCATTTTCATGAGGATAACCTCAAGTTATTGTGTTTTCCTCCAAGATTCTCTCACCGATCAAATTCATTGACGGTGGGCCCACTAAAAATCTCCCTGGTCCAACCACCAGCAAAATCCCCTCTCGATTCCTCCCACGAACGAGAGGTCCACTCTCAAATTCTGGTTAGCAATCCTATAAAAGAGAAAGCTATCCATACCCTTCCAAGATTCTCAGAGTGGAAACCCCACTCTTAGTTTCTCATCGGGAAATAGAATACGTTCTTCCTTTCCCAAATTCACCTGGAGATAGGACACATCCTTCCTCTTCAGAAGCAAGATATAGAATACATTCTTCCTCTCTTGTCTTAGATTCTCGGAGTGGAGATCCCACTCTTAGTTTCATCTTTCAAGATTCTCAAAATGGAGATCCCATTTTTAGTCTCTTTCACGGGAAACAGGACAAAAATCCTTCCTTTCCAGCACCCGGAGATAGGAGACAAGATCCTCCTTCCTCTCCATCAGTAAGAGATAGGATACAAAACCTTCCTCTCTTATTCGTGAGCTTCCGGAGATAGGACACAAAACCTTCCTCTCCACTTTCAAGAGATAGGATACAAAACCTTCCTCTCTTGTTCATCCCTTATCCGGAGATAGGACACAAAACCTTCCTCTCCACTTTCAAGAGATAGGACACAAAACCTTCCTCTCTTGTTTCAGGATTCGTCCCTTACCCGGAGATAGGAGACAAGATCCTCCTTCCTCTCCACCTTCGGGAAATAGAATACATTCTTCCTCTCTTGTCTTAGATTCTGAGTGGAGATCCCACTCTTAGTTTCTCATCGGAAATAGAATCGTTCTTCCTTTCCCAAATTCACGGAGATAGGACACAAAACCTTCCTCTCCACCTTCGGAAATAGAATACATTCTTCCTCTCTTGTTCATCCCTTATCAGGAGATAGGACACAAAACCTTCCTCTCCACCTTCGGAAATAGAATCGTTCTTCCTTTCCCAAATTCACGGAGATAGGACACAAAACCTTCCTCTCTTGTTCATCCCTTATCAGGAGATAGGACACATCCTTCCTCTTGAAGCAAGATATAGAATACATTCTTCCTCTCTTGTCTTAGATTCTGAGTGGAGATCCCACTCTTAGTTTCTCATCGGAAATAGAATACATTCTTCCTTTCCCAAATTCACGGAGATAGGACACAAAACCTTCCTCTCCACTTTCAAGAGATAGGACACAAAACCTTCCTCTCTTATTCGTGAGCTTCCTGAGATAGGACACAAAACCTTCCTCTCCACTTTCAAGAGATAGGACACAAAACCTTCCTCTCCACCTTCGGAAATAGAATCGTTCTTCCTTTCCCAAATTCACGGAGATAGGACACAAAACCTTCCTCTCTTATTCGTGAGCTTCCTGAGATAGGACACAAAACCTTCCTCTCCACTTTCAAGAGATAGGATACAAAACCTTCCTCTCCACCTTCGGAAATAGAATACGCTCTTCCTTTCCCAAATTCACGGAGATAGGACACATCCTTCCTCTTGAAGCAAGATATAGAATACATTCTTCCTCTCTTGTTCATCCCTTATCAGGAGATAGGACACAAAACCTTCCTCTCTTATTCGTGAGCTTCCTGAGATAGGACACATCCTTCCTCTTGAAGCAAGATATAGAATACATTCTTCCTTTCCCAAATTCACGGAGATAGGACACAAAACCTTCCTCTCCACTTTCAAGAGATAGGATACAAAACCTTCCTCTCCACTTTCAAGAGATAGGACACAAAACCTTCCTCTCTTGTTCATCCCTTATCAGGAGATAGGACACAAAACCTTCCTCTCCACTTTCAAGAGATAGGACACAAAACCTTCCTCTCCACTTTCAAGAGATAGGACACAAAACCTTCCTCTCCACTTTCAAGAGATAGGATACAAAACCTTCCTCTCCACTTTCAAGAGATAGGACACAAAACCTTCCTCTCCACTTTCAAGAGATAGGATACAAAACCTTCCTCTCCACTTTCAAGAGATAGGATACAAAACCTTCCTCTCTTGTTCATCCCTTATCAGGAGATAGGACACAAAACCTTCCTCTCCACTTTCAAGAGATAGGATACAAAACCTTCCTCTCCACTTTCAAGAGATAGGACACAAAACCTTCCTCTCCACTTTCAAGAGATAGGACACAAAACCTTCCTCTCCACTTTCAAGAGATAGGACACAAAACCTTCCTCTCCACTTTCAAGAGATAGGATACAAAACCTTCCTCTCCACTTTCAAGAGATAGGATACAAAACCTTCCTCTCCACTTTCAAGAGATAGGATACAAAACCTTCCTCTCCACTTTCAAGAGATAGGATACAAAACCTTCCTCTCCACTTTCAAGAGATAGGATACAAAACCTTCCTCTCCACTTTCAAGAGATAGGATACAAAACCTTCCTCTCCACTTTCAAGAGATAGGACACAAAACCTTCCTCTCCACTTTCAAGAGATAGGACACAAAACCTTCCTCTCCACTTTCAAGAGATAGGACACAAAACCTTCCTCTCCACTTTCAAGAGATAGGATACAAAACCTTCCTCTCCACTTTCAAGAGATAGGATACAAAACCTTCCTCTCCACCTTCGGAAATAGAATACATTCTTCCTTTCCCACCTCAATCAATCTTATTCGGTTCGATCGTTCTCCGGTCAAAGAAGGCACCAAGGTTCATCTTGGGGAATTTGATCGAATCCTAAGCGGGGATAGGTCAATGCCTAACAGCGTCGCCGGGTTAGTCTTCCGTGAAAAGACGAAGCCTACGTATTCAATATCGTAGCATTAAGTCTAAGAGAGTTTCATTCTATTAGCACAACGTCACGTACGGAACGGATCCAGATAATCCGCACGCTAGCCCAACTCAAACGGTAGTTGGTAAAGGCTAATCAAACCCGTTGATGGCTGAGGGTTTGCCAAAAATCCTATAAGTATTATGGTTAATTATTTCTAACGAAATAAAAGAATCATAATAAAGAAGAAAAAAGAAGAAGAGAAAGAAAGGACATATTTGATTAATAAAAGGATGAGATTACAAATCCTTAAGCATCAAATTTATGGGAGCAATTTGTTATACTTTATCGGTGAAAGTTCTTTGAAGTTCCACTTGAAGCTCGACCACGAAGGAATCCTCGGCTGCTATTAAGGGCCTTGATCTCCTTCTCGATGTCAACCGGCTTACGCCGAGAGTTCAAATTTCTCGGGCATGACCGCAAGAGTCTCTTCTTTGTTGGCCTTCGTCAGCTTCAAGATGATCAGACTCTCCCTCGCCGCTTGAAGTTCCTGTTTGAACTCTACTATCCTCGCTTCTCCAGCAGCGACACAAGACCGAAAATGTCCCACGGAAGATGAAGCTTCGTGACGGCGATCTCAAATGATGCACGGCCTCGGCGCATTTGAACTTCGAGTCCAGTAATAACGCAAGCATCCTGCTAAGCTGTCAGGCGAGCCTCTGTCTCTGTCTCTATATATGAGGGGAGCCCGGCTGCTTCAAAATCTTGTAGACTTTGGAGCTTAACCTCCAAATGGTCGAAATCATCGGCAACGGCCTGGGCAAACTCAATATTCTCCCATGTCGCCTAATCCCACTCCAATCAGGAACACGAGTATAAACTGTTTCCTAATTCTTAACGAGAAGTTCCTGGAGAATATTACCATATTCTTAAGGATAACTCGATAACCCTCAATTTCCTCCCACTGTGGAACCTCAAAGAGATAAATTGATGAATTACGGCGAGGCTTATATTGGCCGGACAACGCTCTATCTCGAAAGGACTCCTCCCTTGTACCAATGCCAATTAGATGCGTGTTGCCGAAGGCCTATCGGTCAACAGTCTGGAACGGGAATAAATCTTAGGAAAAATTCCTCCCACTGTGGATAATAGTACTCCAACAAGGAGTAATGCAGTAGCGACGCCAACCAACGTGTCGTCGCCGAAGAATTCAATGATCCACGGTTCGGATCACGTCGGTCAACGCGTTGCACTCACCGATTGAAGGCTAAAATCCATATAGTTTGGCGCCAATTAACGCGTCGCAGCCAAGGATTCCCCCGATCAACGGAGGAATCTCGATGGTCAATTGGACGACAATTCACCGACACGAGTCGACAGTAAGGAAACTTAATTAGCTACAGTTTGAAATTCCAACAACGGTCAAGCAATAAATGCAGCACCGTAACACTCCTGGGTATCCTACAAAGCACTGGAGAACCTGAGAGGATTGGAGGGATTAAATACTGGAGCCAATCTCAAAAGAAATTCATCTATCGACTTCGGGTCAAGATCTCGGCAACGGTCAGACAAAAATGCGATGCAAGTAATACCTTGACAATCCTACAAAGCGGAAAGGCTGAAGGGAATGGGGAGATCAAACACCAAGGTCATTCACAAGTCCTATCCGCTAACTAAAGAGTGAAGGGCTCATCATGTCAAAGCATCGGACTCATCAAGAATCGAGACCGAGACGCTTTGGAGGGGGTATCTGTGGCGTTAAAATTGCTTATCGGTACCAAACAAGACTTGTAAACGGTGGGTTGACAACCGACGATCCGTCCGACAGCGCG
This sequence comes from Asparagus setaceus, assembly GCA_012295165.1. NCBI lineage: Eukaryota > Viridiplantae > Streptophyta > Magnoliopsida > Asparagales > Asparagaceae > Asparagus > Asparagus setaceus. Next base: position 56,733,110 of record CM022704.1, on the reverse strand, counting down.
ACCCAGAACTCCCGACGGCGTGATTACGCCGCAAAACGCATAAAGCGAGTCGGCGAGCGCATGAAGTGAGTCGGCGTCTGGCAATGAAAGCGGCGTGTCGTGGAGAAAACCCGACGACGAAGCTCCACGAGGCGAGTTGACTAAACTCAAGCGCCGGCGAGGCGAAATCAACCGTGCCAGTCCGTCAATACAAGCGAGCCGTTTGAGCTCGAAAGTTGATCGGATCACGGACTCAAACACAACGGCGACATCAGGAGAAAACCAAGCTGGAAGACCGAGAAAGTCGACAAAAATGATAAAGTCGGCGGAAAGCGATAAAATCGGCGGAGAGCGGCGGAAGCGGCGAGTCGGCGGAAGCAGCGGATATCGGCGAACCTCGGCCAACTTGGCGGTACCTCGACAAGTGGTAGGGTGGCTCGACAGTGGCGAGTGGCCAGAACCGCAGATGGCTGACACACTCCCGATTTGTATAAATAGGGGGTCTTGTTGATTGGGGCTTGGATTTTTGGTGGACTTCGGCTGGACTTTTGCTGATTTCGGGGGATTTCCAGAGCTGATTTTCAGGAGTTTGGATTTTCAGAAGAGTTCTCGCGAGATCTACAAACCGTCAACGCAACGTTCCAAGCACCGGCGGGCACAAGTCCGTTCAACGTCAGATCTACAAATCGCGAGGTAAGTGAACTTCGGGTCGACTCTGGTCGGTATGTGATTTCTCCTAGTAGATCTCACCGCTCGGCGATCCTCTCCTTCATGAGTGTGATTCCCGGCGATCCTCTCCCGTGAGTGTGATCCCTCGGTAACCGTTTCCTTCGTGAAGCGAGCCCCTTCACATCTCTAGTTCGAACCGGGTTTCCACGGATCGAATTGCGGTGGTCCACGGACGAATAAAAGTCCGACACGGTGAAGAACCCACCTGGCGAGGATCCCGTATAATAGAGATCCGAGCGTTTGTTCGGGAAAAAGTTGTATCTTTCGTTTTCATTGTACGCCTTAAAATAAAAGGCATTTCTTTTGAATTTTGTTGTAGGCCAACGAAGCTGTAAACGAATTCAACCACAATGAATAACAAACCAACTTTCCCCGCGAACAGCATCAACCTGAGGGCTACAAGGTTGAGGACAAGGAGCATCATGTGTGTCGTTTGAAGAAGTCACTATATGGATTGAAGCAATCTCCTCGATATTAGTACAAGCGATTTGACTCTTTCATACTGAAGCATGGGTTTTCCCGAAGCGACTATGATTGTTGCGTTTACATTCGGAAGCTTCGTGGAGGTAATTATATCTATCTCCTTTTGTATGTGGATGACATGCTTATTGCTTCTAAGAGCATGGTGGAGATAGATAGGCTGAAATCTCAACTTGATAAAAGTTTGAGATGAAGGACATGGGCGCTGCTAGGAAAATACTGGGTATAGAGATTAGAAGAGAGCGGGCGAACTGGCGATTGTTCTTGAGTCAGAAGGGCTACATAGAGCGGGTGATTGCGAGGTTCGGGATGTAAAGTGCTAAGTCGGTGGTGACTCCATTGGCTCCACACTTTAGATTTTCTGGTAAATATCTCCTAGTACAGCGGAAGAGAAGACGCACGTGGAGCGTGTTCCCTATGCTAGTGCAGTTGGCAGCTTAATGTACGCAATGTTGTGTACATGCTCAAATATTTCACAGGCGGTCGGTGTGGTCAGTAGATTCATGGAGAATCCGGAAAAGGCACACTGGGAAGCAGTGAAGTGGGTCCTGAGATACTTAAAGGGTACCGTTGATACGGGTCTGTGTTTTGATGGAGAAACATGTCAGATTGATGGGTTTGTGGACTCTGATTATGCGGGCGATCTAGATAGACGGCGATCGACTACTGGTTATGTATTCAGGATACATGGGGCTCCGGTTAGTTGGCGATCGATGTTACAGGCTACAGTGATACTTTCTACTACAGAGGCTGAGTACATGACTATGGCAGAGAGAGTGAAGGAAACATTGTGGTTGTGGGGTCTTCTAGATGATTTGGGGATTGAGCAGGAGAACGTGAACTTGTGGTGTGAAAGTCAGAGTGCAATTTACTTGGCGAAGAATCAAGTTCATCATGCTCGTACCAAGCATATCGATGTCAGGTATCATTTCGTGCGAGATGTCATAGAGGAAGGCGATATTTCTCTCATGAAGGTACACACGAATGAGAATCCCGCAGACATGTTAACTAAGTTGGTCACAGGTAGCAAGTTTAAGCATTGCTTGGACTTGCTTCACATCAATCCGTGTTGATCTGCCCAAGAGGGCATGGCCCTTCGGGGCGGTGATGGGGTGAGGTGGAGACTATATGGAGAATAATTACAGTACGATTAGCTTGATCTCGGTGGAGGGTACGTAGATAGTCGCGGTATAGTGGCGCAGCTAGATTGGTCTGGTTTGGCTGATGGAGATCTCTCTAGTAATGTTCGCGGTGTTCTTTTGGTGTTCGTCCAAAATTTGAGGTTTATCAAATGATGTACGAGGTGGAGAATTGTGAACGTGGGGGCCACCGCGTTGCTCTGAGAACTGGGTTCCTCAGAGAAGCCGCCACAGAACCCGAGGTTCCTGTAGCAAACCCTATAAAAAACAAACAAAAAAAAGGAATGTTTTTTTAAGGGGAAAGATTTTTTTCTTTTCCCTATAAATAGGAACCTATTCCTAGGGTTTTGTGGTGGAGTTTGTGGGAGAAAAAGCTAGGGTTTTTGGCGGCAGCTAGAGAGAGAAAAAGAGAGAGCTTGGAGAGATTCTATAAGAGAGAGGTCAATTTCTTTTGGGTAAAAATCAAAGCTTTATCTTTGGGACGAGCCTGTGGATTGTACAAGTCGTCGGTGTTCTTCTTCATAGTCGAATCTCCCCTCACCCCTCCCGTGGACGTAGGCAATTTTGCCGAACCACGTAAATCTCGTGTTTTTACTATTTTGCTGTGTATTGGCTATTGTTTGTAGGTTCTCTTGATTCAGTCCTAGTACTGTTGAGAGGAAGAGTAGATATCTCACCTTATTGGGATATTTTACTTTCTATTCTTGTTTCCTTCGTGAGACGGGAATATAAATCAGGGCATTCTCTTAGGTGATATCGCTTCCGCGGCGTGTGTACGTGACCACGCATCCCAACACCTCTCCACATCCACTTGTCTAATAAGGCTTTACTCAACAATTTAAGATTTAAAATACCCAAAACCACCAAGGTTTTTAGGTATGCAAATGTGATCCCATTTAACTAACTGTGAAACTCCAGAATGCTCTAAAGAATCAGCCCAAAGAAATCTTCTCCTTAACTTATCAATCCTCTCATGCACCCAGGGAAGAGGAAAAAGATATCCAAAATAAATGCATAGAACTCAATATTGAATTAACAAGAATTAATCCATCCTCCCCAGACAAAATCTTGCTTTTCCGAGTGGATAGTCTACTTTCCATCTTATTAATGATAGAAACCAATCTCTTTATGTAGCTTTGTTGGTCTTAATGGTACCCCAAGATATGTAATAGGGAAAGATCCACTCACACAATTCATCATTGTAGCCAATTGTTGTTGTAATTCAGTATTTTGATCCAGAGTAATCAACCCACTTTTAGAAAAATTAATTTGAAGCCCTAACAGGAGTTCATATCCATATAACAACAGTTTTAAAACTGTCAAATAACTTCTATTAGACTGACAAAACACCGGTATATCATCTACGTATTGAAGGCCTAGAATCTTAGGACTAGTAGAATCAACACTTAAGCCTTTAGATATATCTTTCGTGAGATTCTACGAAAAGTTATAAGTTATGGGAATTCTTGAACTATGCTAGAAATTTGTGGCAAATCCTACCCACCAACAATGTTGTGGGATTCTTAATTATTCAATTCTAATCAGATAAAACATGCAATTAAGACTTCTAACTAAATTATGATTAAATAATCTTACTTTCTAATGAGATATGTAGATAACTCTTTCTTCCCATAGTACAATCGCAATCCAGATACAATTCTTTTTATTTAAATTCCCTTACAACAAAAATAGTGTAATGAGGACTCCAAATGATCAATCTCAGCTAGTTGTGTCAGTTGTGTGTGTGTATATATATATATATATATATATATATATATATATACCTTTTGTTATACACACGTACAATTGGATGAGAATCAATGCTCATATAGCTCTTGACATTGTTAGGATTTACTATTGTCTTCAGCAATCCTACATTGATTTGGATTGGTATTTGATTTTGAGTGGAGAGAAACAATTTCAATTAGAATTGGATTCCAATTGAAAGAGGATTGGGAGTTGATAATCCAAGTCAAAGAAAAAAATCTTATACAATAGGGAAAACACTATAAATTAAATACCTCTTGAGAGGTTCAATGATCAAGCCATTGAAGGAAGCGTGACATCAAAATCTCTGTCCTTGCATCTTCTTAGCCTAGAGAAGCAACCGTATCATGTTGAGTCGAGGGATTGCACTCGTGCGTTATGCCAGCTTGTATGGCCGAGTTTTCATCAGAAGAGAGGAGAAATTAAGTATCTATCTTCCAACAAAGAGACTCCGATTAAGCTGCTTGATTATGCACTAAAAGACCTCCATGATATCGTTAATTTCACTGAAAACACCATCCAATCTCTGAAACAAGATCTTGGCTACAATGAGACGAACAAACAAGTTCAAGCAACGACGTGGCGGTGGTTGTGACGATAGCAGGAACAATTTATCCAAAACTATTCGATTTGTGGCTTCAACTCTGTATCAAAATTATTTTTGTTGCCCATCTTCATGCTGTTAAATACCAAACCTCCCGACCAAAAGCACGATCAAATCAATGTGCGACCTTTCACGCTGTAAAATACAAAATTTTATTGGAGGAGAGCTTTTTTCCCCCTTTGAAATTGTTATTTGAGGTTTGAGGAGAGTTGATTAATTAAGAACCCTGATTAGTTTAGATTAACTAAAAAGTTTGTAGTGTAACTTCTCTCGGGAAAACAATAGTTGGTTAAATTAGAATTTGATTGTAATCATGAATTTCTAATTGAATAAAATTTACTAACTAATATTAAACTATAGGATTATTGAAAGTTTATTGCTGGGATGCAAAAATCAAGCCTACACGATTAATTGAGATGGACTAATTAATTAATATATTGATTATGGCCCCATTTGGCTAGGGGTTATTGAAGGATTAAGGGGCTTTAACCCTTCATTAAATGCCCAAACAACAAAAAGAGCCCATAGGTTAACAAACCCGCACGTGAGCCCAACAAACCAAGTTAACTTGTCATTTGACGGGTTAACTATTACGCGTGAGAAGGAGGAACAAGAAATTGTTCTGCCTTCTCACGCAAGGTAGGGGGTGGAAGTATTGAAGAAATCTTGAGAAGAGATCCCCTGAGGAAAAATCTCCAAGAAAGATTTGAAGATTTCTCTAAGTTGTTTCCCTCTACTTCTTTCCCTCTGAATTTTCACAAGATTTAGCTATAGCAACTAATTTAGTGAGAGTATTTTAGAAGGAAACAATTGTGAAGAGGGAAATCTTACTCATAATAGGGTTTTCTCCCAAATCATCTCAAGGGAAGAACTTGCTCAGGTAACTTTCTGATTATTCTCAATTTTATTTGTATGCATATGATTTTGTAGCAAACTTTAATGCCATCTTTATTGCTGAATTTCGTGATTATTATTATCTGCTTTACATTTAATAGTGTAAAATAAATTAGTGCTGCCAATAGTTCTCTGCTAATTTGATTTGAAATAACCTTATGATTCTGATATTACATGTTTAGTAGCACTATAGTTTTCGTTGGATATCAAGTGTACTAGCTATGCGATGAATCTTTATTTTCTCTCTTGTTTTGTTTAAAAGCCTACGTCTGTACTTTATTGATTATAAAATATAATTTATTTACAAATTAGATAAGAAAACAAGCCTATGTCTGTACTTTATTGATTGTAAGATATAATTTACTTACAAAGATAAGAAAATAATGTGATGGAGAGATGAGAATAAACTAGAACTTTATATTGGAGCATCGCCGCATCTTTATTGATGTATATATGCATCGTAGATTTAGGTGTGTGTCCTTTACATTGTCAATTTTAGACATTATGGACTTTGAAATTTGCTGCTCCTTTTCCTCACAAAACTCAAGTTAAAATTGTCATATCTTGCTGTGTTCTGCATAATTTTATTGCAAAGCATCAGGGAAATGATAAGTACTTTAATATGATCAATGGATTAGAGATGCACGAGAATGAAGATCAGGGGGGAAGAAGAAGATGTCCCACAATACATGGTTGGTGCAGACGAGAGTTTAAGGGGGTGAGCAGCATAGCAACATAATTGCTTTTCAACTTTGAAATAATTAATATCGGTAGATTATGTCAAATATTAATGTGTAAGAGGTTGAATTTTGATTATAATGATGAATTTACATTGTAGACTTTTGTTATTTTTCTTAATGTTAGTGAAATTAATTTTAGATAGAATTATTGAGTAAATTGTTATTTTTCTTGAATAATCAATTTTTTAGCTAAGTTTGTTGATTGATAAGGGCCCAATTTAATTTTTTGTTAGCACTTTATCGCTCTCTAACATTTTATTTCACACAAAAATAATAGTATACATGTTTTTGCCTTCTGAACAATCATTTTATTGAATAATTCGGAAATGACAATATTTTATAGGAGCAAGGCTTCCTATAAACTTAAGTTGATAGGAAATAATCATCCACCAACTTTTCTAACCATTGATATTGCCTTGGGATCCGTGAAAGATATGAAGCCCATCTTTGACATTTGTGTACCTCTTGATTTCACCTATCCCAAGGCAACATCAATGGATATAAAAGTTAGTGGACACTATCTCCTATCAACTTAAGTTTATAGGAGCCTTGCTCTATTTTATAGTTTAAATTTATATAAATTTTAGTTTTTTATTTTAATAAAATAATTATTTGTAAATTTTCAATAAGGGTAAAGTTGGTATTTTTAAAAAATAGTGCGATTAATCTCCTTAACCCTTCTTAATTTGTCAAACACAAAAGACTTAATCCCTCATCTTAAATATCTAATCCAAACAGAATTAGATTATTGTTAACCCTTCATGATGGATTAACTAAGTTAACCCTTTGCCTTACTCCTTCTCTCTTAACCCCTTGCCAAGCAGGGCTTAAGAGTCTCTCTTGCAACATTCATGCTAGCTATATCATCATCTTGAAATTTGTTGTTAAAAAAATCTAAACTCATCGAACCATAAGTTTTAGTTGATCAGGACTGAACCCTTTTATAGAAAAAGTATTTCATGAATGTAAAACCCCATTTTGTTCATGAGAAATAAAATTGAAAACAAGTAAAATCAAATAATTTACCAAGCAACATCAGAATTAAACGACATTCTAGTGAAATTTTAATGCATTGAAATTATAAGTTAAGTACAATAATCCAACACCAAGTTTGGAAATAAAACATTAAATACGCACAAATAATAACAATCTCCAAACTAATGAGTAACAATAAATACATGTAGGACTAATTACTATAGAAGTGACTAACGAACAAGAAAATTAAATAAAAAAAATTAGTAAATCTAAAAAATAGCATCTCTCTCTCGAATTCTCTTTGTTAACAGAGAACAAGAAAAATATATGAAGGGGAAGCGTGAAGATGAGCAGTGATAACAGTTTTGATCCGAAGTTGACGCCACAAATCGAATACTACTCAGAAAAACTGTTGCTGCTATCGTCACAACCATGACCACTTGAAACAACTTCTTGTTATCGCTGTAGCCAAGATCTTGTTTTAGAGATTGGATGGTGTTTTTAGTGAAGTTAACGATATCATGAGGTCCTTTAGTGCATAATCAAGTAATTTAATCCGAGTCTCTTTGTTGCAAGATATATACTTTCCGGCCAAACCATCCACGTCATTTCAAGAGTTAATCCGTTAAGTATTCTCATGACTAAGCCCGGATCACTAAATTTCAGGCTAGCAAAATGGGCGATACTGCTCTCACAGTACGACATGATGTTCTTACCCCAGAAAACAGTCAAGGGCTAAGCGATTGCTGACTTTCTAGCAGAGCATCCTATCCCAGAGTCTTCTAAACTTTATGAAGATATTCCGGATGAAATCTTCGAGTCAAATGTTATCTCGGACCACTAAATATGGCAGTTATACTTTGATGGCGCATCAAGGTGAAACCACAAAGGTACGATTGTCGTAGGAGTGGGGGTAGTGCTCATCGATCCCCGTGGACATGTTCTCCCTCCGGCCTACTCATTGACCGAACCATGTTCCAACAACGTAGCCGAGTACAACGCTCTCGTAATCGGCCTACAACTCGCTCAAGACATGGGCATCAAATACCTAGAAGCTCACGGTGACTCCAAGTTGATCGTGAATCAAATCAAAGGAGAATATGAGGTTCGCCATGAAGACCTCATACCTTATGATAAAGCAGCCATAAAGCTCGCTCAATCATTCGAGGGTTTATACATCAACTACGTAGCTCGCCTTGAGAATACCCATGCAGATGCTTTAGCATCCCTTGCGGCCACACTTGCCTTGGCACCAAAGTCCACTAGACGCATCACAGTGGCTAGCCATCACTTATGCTCCCCGGAGCATATCCTTGAAGCCAATGAAGTCCGTGTTATGTTAACTCACCTCGAAAGCAACGATTGGCGGTTCCCCATCATCGACTACGTCTTGCACGGGATTCTACCAGATGATCCAAAGCAAGCAGTCTCCATCCAGAGAAGAGCTCCGCGCTTTTTCTACGATTCTGCCACACAGACTCTGTTCCGGCGGTCTTTTGACGGCATTTTGCTCCAATGCTTATCACCGAATGAAGCTCGAGAAGCATTAAAGGAAGCCCACGACGGTACGTGTGGAGCTCATCAACCAGGTCCCAAACTTCAGGACCGACTTTGTCGTCTAGGTTACTACTGGCCGACAATGATAGCAAATGTGGTAGCATATGCTAAAAGATGTCATGCGTGTCAAATCCACACGGATTTTCTACATCAACCTCCGGAAGAACTACATCCGACAGCCGCCTCATGGCCATTTGAAGCTTGGGGCATGGACATCATCGGGCCGATCAGCCCACCGTCCGCTAAGGGCCATCGATTTATCCTGGCCATTACGGATTACTTCTCCAAATGGGCCGAAGCTGTTCCCCTCAGAGAAGTCAAAACATCTCAAGTAACTGTCCGCAATTCATCAGTCGACCGTTCTTCAAATTCTGCAACAAGTTCAGAATTCAAGATGTGGCCTCTACGTCATACAATCCAGCTGCTAATGGTCTAGCTGAAGCTTTCAACAAAACCATCATCAAACTTCTAAAGAAGTTCGTCACCTCCAACAAACGAGTTTGGGACGAGAAACTTGGAGAGTGCTTATGGGTTTATCGAACAACAGTCCGCACTCCCACCGGCTCAATGCCATCTTCCTTGATCTACGAATGCGAAGCCGTAATCCCCCTCGAAGTTCAGGTGCCGTCATTAAGAATCGCCATTGCCGAAAAGATGACAACCGAAGAATATTATCAAAAGCGCCTCCAAGAACTAGAAGCGCTAGATGAGCTGAGACTTCAAGCTCAGCAAAGGATCGAAATCTACCAGTCACGGATTTCGAGAGCCTTCAACAGGAGAGTCAACGAACGATCCTTCAAAGAGGGCGACCTGGTCTTAGCCGTCCATCGACCCATGGTCATGACGCACAAGACTAAAGGAAAATTCCAACCCAAATGGAAAGGATCATTTATAGTAGAGACAGTCTACTCAAATGGAGCATATCGCCTAATTGACCAAAATGGCAATAGGCTCATGGCACCGATCAATAAAAAATTCCTCAAGAAATATTACCCTTGATCCTAGTCAAAATCATATCCCCACAGAATTTCTAGTCATGTTTAAGTTTCCACCTCTGAACCAGAAATATCGATCTTTTTGATCCAAAATCCAAATCAAAATCCCCAAAAGAGTCATCAAGTTAACATTACACCTCTGCTTGACTCTAAAACCAATACCTCTGTCATGTTAACAATACACCTCTGAACAGTATCAAGTTGATCAAATCGTCATGTTAATAATACACCTCTGAACGATTTCTCATCGCAATTGATCCGACCAGTTAACATTACACTTCTGTCGGGCAATTTGTCGACCGGTTAATATTACACCTCTGTCAATTTATCTTGGAAAAATTGACCGGTTAACATTACACCTTTGTCAATTTGCTCATACCAAAAAATCGATTAGTTAACATTACACTTCCATCGATTTTCTACCGTTAAGTTAGCATTACACTTCCAAACGGTAGTCGTCCTTCTGACTTCTTTCAAACCGATCGGTTAACATCACACCACTATCGGTTATCCTATTTGACACGCTAACACTACACCTCTGTCAAACATCCCTGCACTGTCATGTTAACAATACACCTCTGAATAGTGTCAATCCGATCAATTTGTTATGTTAAACACTACACCTATGTCAGTCTGATCCCTTTCATTTTCCTCCCCAGCAAAGATGTTACTATGACACGTTAACACTATACCACTATCATACATACATCAAGGGAGATAAAAAAGTTCTTTTTATTCAAAAGAGCCAAGAAACATTAACTAGAGATCTTCACAAGGGTAACGGATAAAAGGTGTTTATCTGTGCAATACACTTGTTGATATTGGCATCCTTAGCTTCTTGAGCACCTTTCCGAGCCTTCTCCCACAAAGTCTCAGAATCGACGAGGGTAGCTTTAGCTCAGATCTCAGAAAGCCTCTTTGTTTCAGCTTGGAGTTCCTCAACTGGAGAGTCCCACTTCTTGATAAACTCAGCCAAGTCGGATTTAAGTACTTCCTTTGCAGATTGGGCTAACTCCTGTTAGAGTTTTCTTATCTCGGCCCCTCTGTCGATGAGCATCTCCGGCCTAGGCGACGTTGGCACAGCCATGGAGAAGAAGAAGAAGAATATGAGGCGAGGAGAATGGATGGGAATGGCTACTATTTATAGCCTATTTCAAATCTTAACTCCCGAGGCAGTCACATCTTTCGAGATCTGATTGGACCGGACTAAGAGGCTATGACTTAGCCTAAAACACGGTCAAATCTGTAGCGAATCTCGCGGGATCTTCAATCAAGAAATCCTAGCCATAAATCATGGCACAAATCCAGAGGCGAATCACAACAAACCTCGCCCACCAGCGAATGTCACCAAGTGACAAACTTCGCCAACAATAGCTCAGAACAAACCGAGCTTCGCCGGCCAGTGAACGTCGCCAATCCGCGAACTTCGCTCAGGCAGCACAAAGATGAGCAACCTTCGCTCATACCCCAAAATCAGTCAAAACTTCGCTACACCGCCTCAACATCAAAGATGGCGAATTTCATTCCAAACATGGATTTGGATGAACACAAGCATCATCGAACCTTTGATACAAGTCTACAACCAAAGAAGCTACGTTCAACGGTACACCTCTGGCAACCAAGTAGGCGAATGAAGACGAATTTTCACCCAATCAAGACAACTCAAATTACGTTCAACAGTACACCTCTGGCTATTTTACCCAAAATATTTCAATCCCTGTTACAAGTCTGAATGCAGGATATTGAAAACTTTGGGGGGGTCTTATAGACGGTAAAAAAGTATTTTCATCAGGACCGATCTAAGAAGTGAACGCCCATGGGCTAAACACTTAGAATGGGCCCAAAGTCAAGCCCATAACAAGCTATAGTGAAGGTCGCCTAAATGACTGAAGCGGACCTCGCCAAGCAACCCAAGTCAACTTGACTCGACCAAGTCAGATACGAGTTACCCCCCCCCCCCAACACGCCTCGGGCCGAGTCGAATGGTGCCATTTGTCGACTCAAAGCAAAACTCGCCATACAGCCTATATCGACTCGACTCAATCAAATCAGATGTCAGTCGAGTCCCAGACCGACTCGAAAGGCGTCATTAGTCGGCCAAGCCTAGAGTCGAATTCTGTGTTAAATTCGAACTCATAAGCGAAGCTCACCAACCAATGTACTCCGTCCACGTCAGTTCAAGCGGACCAGGTCATCCACCCCTAAAGAAGGCGCACCCACATTCACAGCGACCCTCGCCCGCACCCACAGTGACCTTCGCCCACGTCTACAGCGAGCTTCGCTAGGACCACGAAGTCGGCCCAAATAGCTGTTATGAGAGCTATTCTTAGGGGATAACCACCCCGCCATATCCTATTTTTATGGCCACCAACCCATGTTCTAAGGAGGCCGTTAGCCCTCTTTATTTTTACCCACGTCCGCAGCAACCCGCGCCCACGTCTGCAACGAGCTTCGGTAGGACCACGAAGTCCACCCAAATAGCCGTTATGAGAGCTATTCTTAGGGGATAACCAGCCCCACTATCTCCTATTTTAATGGCCACTAACCCACGTTCTAAGGAGGCCATTAACTCTCTCTTTTAGCCTATAAAAGTAGAGGAAATCATACAGTTCAACACACACATACGCAGAGGAATATCACGAGAGAAGATCGAACTAACTTCCAAGGGATTCGACCCTCACCAACAGCAAAAGACTCGTAAGTCTTGATTCGGTTCGTCAACTGAGTACAAAATCGACGCTCCACCGACACGAAGACAAGAACCCTAGGAAATATAAATTTTTCTTAGTTTCAATTGTAGTCTTTCAAATTGTAATCTGAGCTAATTATAATACGAAAAACACCTGAAACAGTTAATACACAGCACAAAAATACCTCTTAAATAAGAGCATCTTAGTTCGACTATATGCTTAGGGAGATCTCCCCAAATGTTTGTATTTAACGACAAACCTGGATAAGGGGCCGTCCGTTCTTTTACAACAAAAAGATATGAAGAGGCCCCACTATGGGCACCAATATTGATGTCCTGAGACTTAACAGTGAGATTAGAAGATAATCCTGAATCAGTGACGGGCTTAGGGTCGGTATGGACCATGTAGGGGTCCCCTCATCTCCTTCGAATGGCTGATCCCCTATTGAGATGAGAGTTCTGCAAAGGTACAAATATGTTAGAGGACCAGAGTTGGGTTCTCCGGTGGTTCCTCCGACGATCAAGTTAGTATAGAACTTGAATGGTGAACTAATTAACTAAGTAAGTTCTAAATGTCTAGAGATTTTGTTAATTAACCAGAAATGGCTTACCTGAGGTTCCGAGGGGACCCCGAAGGCCTCGAGGGTCTCTCCCCCAGTTATTAGGCGATGAGCCCATATATATACCCAGCTAAGAGGGGTAGATGCGTAACTTTGGCCGAGTCTAGACATATAGATAAATCGGCAGATAGCTCTACAGGTGTCGGCTGCAGATGAGATGAGTCACCACTGATCTAATGTGATGCATGGTGACTGAGGTGGTATGGAGGGTGCTGAGTCATGAGGACTCGTGACATAAGCAATGATGATGGGGGACAGCTGTTGGTGAGGAGTTCGAGGATAAACCGGCTCTCGATTTGGCTATGCGAGCTAGATGATAAGTACCGCCTTTTTAGTCGACATCGCAAGTTGTCAACCCGACTCTGAGTGAATGAGGGGGGTCGACTCAAATGAGGTGGCCGAGTGAGAGCTTATTTTGACTCGGCTCTCCACTGAAAGAGCCGAGTGCCCATGCGCCCTGGCCGAGGTGAGCTGATCTGTTTGATTAGTGCTGATATGGGACACGTGTCGACTCCAAGAGGAGGATTTGTACTTGGGTAAATTATTAACATAACAGCTTGACTAGTTTATTGGAGGATCAGTAGAGAGTTAATTAAGCAAGAGTATATTCTATCGTGTATTGATAAGTTTTAGATTTAGAATGAATCATAATTACGTATAAAACAAATCAACAGCTGTATTTAAAGTAGTGGTCTCTCCACTACTTTTTTGACCTCTCATTCTTATCTCGACAACCTATTAAGTGTCCTAGTCATTATTCTCATCATTCAGATTTTTCGTCTCCCTTTTGTCATCTTGAGCGGATAATTTTCAATATTTATAATGAATATTCATCAAAATGGTACGCTTGATGATAATGTGAGTCATCAAATCAAATCATAATGGTTAAAGCGATGGAGTACTTCTGGAGTCCTACGCTGTCGTAGAATACTTATGAATTGAGGAAAAAAATACAATAGGAAAGTTAGAAACACAATAATGTTTTATGCATCAAGATACATACACTATAGAACAACCATGAGCTGTGAAAGAAGTTTTTTTAGTGCGGGCTGGGGTTTGTTTTTTTAAACCCCAGTCTTCTATAATAATAATAAAAATCAAGATACACGCACACTTAAAGATTGGATTAGAAATTAGTGCGGATACATGTTAGAGTTTGCTTATATTGAAGATAAAATGAGGAGAAAAAAATCAACCAAGAGAAATTGTTAAGATTAAAATTAACAAAGTAATGAGAAGTAGAAATAGATCTATAAAAGAAATTTATTGAAAACAATTAAGAAGATCACACGATAACGATTACCAGAGTAGATATTTTTTATAGAAATAAATAAATGAATAAAAATTCCACCGAAGAAAACATCAAGATTGAAAACTTTGCTAGTTTTTATGCATATAACCTAGGTTTTGCAATTGGGCTAACCAGACCATGCCACATCAGCGAGACAACTCAGTCCACAAGTTACTCAAGTAGGCTCAAAAGTATAGGACATCCACACTTAGACCATTAACTTATTTAGGTCAATGTCGTTAGGTCTAACCAACAAGCCCAGATAGGCATTGATGGCCCATGACGATCAAACTCACCTCAGTTCAAATACCATACTCGCTCCAGTTCGGCCCAATCATATGGCAGTTTTCTTTCTTTGATTGCCAATTTAATTAATAACTTCGATCTTAACACATATCGGACTAACCCTCCTCTGCCAATGAGGTCATGACACGTGTACTTGCCCACCAAGTAACTAACATAACTAATTTGACTAATAGGATGGTGACATGTGTACCAACCAATTTGCCCAAGCAAAACCCTATAAATATGTCACCTTACCAACAGGTAAAAGGACCTTCATTTTGATTATGCTTGGCATCACCGACCTCAATCTTGAAAACCTACTCTCAAAATCCTAACTTATATATCTATTGCTTGGACCTTAATCATTAATACTCTCACTTAGGCAGCTGAGGGGTGTTGGTAGACAGCCCATCATCATCAATCTAATATTTTTCTATGTATCACAGATAAATTCCAGATTATATCAACACCAGCCATCTAGAACAATCACGGGATCCTCAATATTGAGTCCAATCTAGCCAACTCAATCTATCATGTTTTACATTGAATCTGACACGAGTGTTGTTTAAAACGACAAGATAACTACGTACCTGGTAATCTGAGAGGTCAACTTCTACAAATCTTTGCTAATACATATAGTTTGTATCCTAGTGGCGATAAGCCTTTGTATTCAATAAATTTTAAAATTCATTAGAAAAGATACAAACCTAAGAAGAAAAGAAAAAGATAGGATTTCGCGGTTCTGAGTTATTCACTACATATTGCTTCTATTTTGTAGTGCACCGAGTATCCGAAAGATTCCAACTGACCTGAATTGGAGAAGACTAATTAAAGGCAAATATGTTATATGTCTGTTTTCTTCTAGTCGTATTAGGCCCTATTTGGCAACATATTAGTGGAGGGGTTAAGAAGGTTTAATCCCTCACTAATCCCCCAAACAACAAGAATCTCCCCTGGATTTATTAGCCCTCACGTGAGGGATAATTCGAAGTTAACCCGAGGGATTAACAACTCCGTGTGAGAAGGCGGGAGTAAAGTTACTCTGCCTCCTTACGCGAGTGGTAACCAATGGAATGGAATTTCAATAAAATATAATAAAGGAATCAATTGTAGTTGCAAAGTTTGACTTGCAGGTAGGTGGGACCGTGGGAAGTTATACATATATTTGCTGCTGACATATGGTCCATGACTTTGTATGGTGATTGGCGTGTTATAAACGAAGTAGAAAGATAGGTGAAGTTTTGCCTTACTACCTCTTTCAAAGGCATTCATCTTTATAAATATAGTCTTTTCTTGTGCTATATAATATCAGTGCATTTTGCTTTCAATTTAAATTAATTATTTAATTTAAATTGAATTTTTTACTAGCCTTTTTTACATCATTTATTTAAATAATTCAGAAATGAGAATAGTTTTATATTTTAGATGAATGCAAATTCTAGTTAAATTTGTTGGCTCTGTGATGCATGCCTGGGGGGTGAATAGGATTGCCTACTATTTTTTAAGATATCACAGAATATGCAGCGGAATAAAGAAGATAATAAGCAAAACAATAAGCAATGCAATAATCATAGGAATAATCACAACCAGACCACACGAGATTTTATAGTAGTTCGGATATATAATTCTACATCCTCTCGTCCTTCTCGTGAATGGGCTTCCTCACTATGTGAAAGTTCTCCTAAATCACAAACCCAATTCAGTAGGCTTACAAGACCGAAACCCTAGTTTCTCCCAAACTAGTCATCTAACCTAAACTCTTCACACACGAGTATCTCTAGCCCTACCTAGAGACCAATTCCTCAATTCAATCCCGATTTGAATACGCCGTAAACCCTCAATTCACCATGTCTTGAGTACGCTGTAAAAATAAGTTTGATATAAACAATAAATAATAATTAAGCGCAACTAGAAAGATTTTACAGTCCTTTGATTGTGCAAACCGTTCTCCTAATGATTGAAGCGAAGCTCTGAGAATGGCGGCGATGATGATGAAGTCCAAGGAAAGCACTCCTCGAAGGTTGATGATCAGATGATGAAGAACAATGTCGATGATGCTTTCGTAGAAGCCTAAACAAGATTCTTTCACCAAATTAAAACCCTAGCTCCCCCCCTGCGTCTTCTAGATCTTCTTTCTTTTTTCTCTCAATTAGGTTAGGAATATCTAATGAAAAATGGGAGGAAAGAGCTTATATACCCCTAGCAATCAACGGCTGAGATTAAATCCTAAAACAGATTAGAAATCTGAAATCAGCGACTTAACCATCGATGGTCTAACGTAACCATGGATGGTTACTGTTCACCCTCGATGATCTGAACCTCTCTAGAGTTTGCATCATTGATGGTTGATAGTGCCATCAATGGTCTACGGATCAGATCGAGAGATTTTTGAAAATCTATTATAATAGCGATTTGGATAACCGAGTCAAAAGTTATGACCCATGCAAGTTTCAGCCCCGGTGTATGTTTCAATCCTGCTGTTGACTGTTTTAACGTTATTTAATTAAAATATTAATATTTCGAGCTATACATCTCCGAATTGAATTCTGTTTGTTCCTGTGGATTTGTGACAACAAGACGAACACTCCCATATGCTCAAAAATTGATGACAACTCTTGATATTTTTCCACAATCATCTGTGATTAACTTATCTTCTTACTCTATATACTTTCAAACTTGATTCTAACTTCTTATAACCTGCATAAAACATCTCAAATATATATTAGACCAATATATAGGTTTGTTATTCATGAAACAAAGTCGAGTGTACAGACACGGTCCTAACAAAATTAATCTTAATAGAATAATTGTTAGTGATTTTTGGAACTATCAATAAAGTTAAAGTTGGTATTTTAGGAAAAATGAGAGGGATTAGATGACTTAATCCTTCTTTAGTTGCCAAACATAAAAAATAACCCTTCATGCTAAATACTTAATCCAAACGGAATTAATTTATTTTTAATCCCTCGTAAAGGGTTAACCAAGTTAACACCCCTCCTTAACCCTTCTCTTTTAACCCTTTGCTAAATGGCACCTAAAGTCTTTTTAACAACCTTCTGATCGAATATGTTGTTATTTTCTATCTATTTCAAGTTTTTATCACCCCCAAGTTAATACACAAATTCCTGCATGCGTGGGAACAACAAAGGGCCACATAAAAGAATGACATCTTCTCAAAAACCAATCATTAGAAACATAAGAGAGAAGGAATTAGATGCCAAATCATAAAGTCAACCCTCAAAGAAAAGAGGATATTAGTTTAAGATATTGCGTAAATGTATCAAAAGACAAAACTTCATAGTTATCATCTTGAATTTTAGCTGTTTTTCCACAAACTATGCATTTTCATTAGTTTTAGTCTACAGTGATTTTTCATGTTCACGTTTTATAATTGCAGAAAACAACAAAAAAGATTAATTAAAACAGATACACTCTTTAATATCCAAAGCACACAAGGTAACTTAAAAGCGTCCAAGCTCAAAATCACACTTGACGTAATAAATACACGTCTACAAAATCAGAGCAACTCGCGTATAAATTTTATCAGAACACTTGCATTCGAGTATTCTAAACCATTGAGAGAAGGAACAGAAGAACAATTATAAAGATTTCGACTATCCTCTCCTCAATCTTTATGATTCACGACATCCCGCTCTTATCGAGAACGTTCTAATAAGATTTGTATTACAGACAATCTGACCAAGATACATGATCCATACTCAACCCCGCCACTTTCCTCCCCTCCCCTCCGACCAACCTCGCCGGGTTTCCCACCGCGGTCATCCCCGCCGGCACATCTTTAAGCACCACCGAACCCGCACCCACTTTCGCACCCTCCCCAACCCTAACATTCCCAAGTATCTGACACCCGGCCCCCACCAAAACCCCATCCCCAATCTTCGGGTGCCGGTCCCCCACCTCCTTCCCGGTCCCACCCAGAGTCACATTGTGCAAGATCGACACGTCATCACCAATCACCGCGGTCTCCCCGATAACGATCCCGGTCGCATGATCCAACAGCAAACCCGACCCGATCCGAGCTCCCGGGTGAATATCCACCGCGAAAACCTCCGACGCCCGGTTCTGTATCAAAAGCGCGACACGCGTACGGCCCTGATTCCACAGCCGGTGCGCGACCCGATGCGCTTGGGTCGCCAGGAAGCCTTTGTAGTAGAGGAAGCAGTGGACCATTTTGGCGCAGGCGGGGTCGCGGTCACGCGCGGCGGCGAGGTCGGCACGTGCGGATTTCTTGATTTCTTCGTCGCTGAGGGCGGAGGAAAAAAGCTTGCAGAGGGCGGGGGGCGGGAGCAAATTTGGGACGCTGAGCTTGGTGGCGAGGAGGTTGGCGAGGGCGGATTCGAGAGAGGGGTGACGGAGGATTAGATCGCAGTAGAACTTCGCGAGGATGGGTTCTTCCTCGGCGTCGGATTCGGACTCGGATCGGATTGAGGACCAGATTTCGTCGGAGGAGGGGGAGCGGGGATCGGGCAGGTCCGGGCACGGGCAGAATTCGATGCACGTGTATGATGCTCGGCATTTTTCGATGCAAGTAGCCATTTGAGTTGTATGTTTGATTGGTGATGGGGATGAGGGGCGGGCGTGTTTTATATGTGAACGGGGGAGGGAGAAACTTTCAACGAAGTTTCTTGGGAAAGTAGAATGAGTGAAAGGTGGTGGCCCTTTTTTTTTGCATATTTACCCCCTTAAAATTATAGTATTTGAAACTTGGCCCCTCAAATCTAAGGTAAAAGGCTATGTAGTTCAATATGTTATCATGCACTCAAAATACAAAGTTTGCTTACCTTTAAAACCCAAAATGTATAATACAAAATATTTAGCTACATATATTAGGGTGTATAACTACATACGATAGTGTATAGCTACATAATGTAGAATGTATAGCTACATATTTTAGGGTGTATAATTTAGACCCTATTATATGTCGGTATACATTCAATGCTCTATATTTTGGGTTTAAAGATAAATAAACTTTATTTTTTGGTGTGTAAGAAAATATAGAACTGTGTGGGTTTTAAGTAAATGGAGATAAAATTTTGGATTTATAAATAAAAAATCTATTTAATTAAATAATTTATTGATTTATAACTGGATATAAGAGTAAAAATGAGGAGAAATTCTCAGGTGCTCAATGAGCACCAGTGTGGCGTGCGACAATCCAAAAAGGTGAGAGAGACTCGCTTTCTAGTTATAAATTAATAAAATTAAATAATTGTACCGGAGTATATTAGTGATCTTGAAAATAGAAACGAGGAAAACCAATATGGGAGATATTGAGACAAGTGAGTAAACATATAGATTTGAGAGTACAATTGCCAATAACGTATATTTGAGGGTACATATGCAAAAGGTTTTATATTTGTTTTGTTTTATTTTATTTTGTTATGTTCCGAGGAGAGTGGCTGGTCTTTGGGAGGGCCAATGTATTGGTTCTGTATGATGTAAGGCGTTGCGTTAGAGTTCACTGCTGCTATAATGCCCAGGAGAGTGTCAAAAGTCCAAAATGGGCTTGTCATGGATTGATCACAGCCGTTGGATTTTGATTGTATGGATGAGAGAGATGCAGCCTCACGGTGATGGCGGGTTTTTGAAAGTGGAAGAGGCGTGAAAGACCCGCTAGTGGGAGCTGATGTGGCAGTCGACAAATTAGGTTGGTTTTGACGGAAATGCCCTTCGTTTTTTTTTACTTAATAACGTGTAGAATATGTATAGGGAACGCAGATTTAAAAAAATCCTTAGGGATAAATACGGTATTAACTAATGGCTCTCGCGGTCTCATCCCTTCAAAAGGGTCAAAAAACCTTCAAAGGAAATAGACTGCATTAACCTTTTGATTTTTTTTTTTTATAAATTTGTTTTGGGCAATTTATAACTTTCATGCATTAATGCATATGCATTCCATATAGAGTTATTCATTAATATTTGATTTAAGTTGATATTTATGTGACTTATACTTATCATTTGGTTCTTATTTCTCTGTTAATATACAGCCACTGTTCGATCCATACTCAGATGACAAGCAATGTCATAATGAGTCAATAACTATAGCGGTTGGAATACAAAAATTAATCATCAATTGTTTGTCACGGTTATAATTAACGTGCAAAGGAGGTGGTGACGTATGAGATGACGCTTGGGAAGTTATACAATTTATCAATGTGCGCACCTTATCCATTAAAGAAGTACGAGTTTATTGATTATTGGCCCTCTCCTACTACAGTTTGTTACGTCCCAGCGCTGATAATTGAGTTCAGATGCGTGAACCCATAACTTCAAAGTATCAGAAACCCTCCTCAACTTAGGGTTTTATCATAAAGCACCCTTTAAAATTTTATCACAAAACACTTCTAAAAACCTAAATATCATAAAACCATAATTTTTTGCATGGGTGAGTAATATTAAGCAGGGGGAGGTCTTTCTCGGTGAAAAGTACAGTTAATGCTATCAAGAGGGGTTTCTGCTATAAAGAAAAAATAGAATTCAATTTTAATGTAGATATTTCACATGGTAGAATCAAGAACTTACATGGATTTGTAGGTAGAGTATTTGTTATAGGTTGCCTCAAATATTCAAATCTATATTGCTTTGGGAGATTTTTATTTATTTATTTATTTTTTTTTTGGCTTGGAGGTATGCACGTGGTGAACAAAAGTTCTAATTATTTTGGATATCAAAGTTCTACTTACATTAAAATTTACACAGCCAATCATATTAGAGGTTTATTCCTACTTGAACTCTTGTTGGGCTTTAGAACATGTGGACTTCTATTCTTATTAGAACTCTTATTCCTTAGACAACAAGGAGTTGGGTCTTCAAGGCTATATATGAACAGTCTTTCAAGCCAATTAGATTTATCAATCTACAGAGCACTAATCAAGAAGAGAGAGTTCTTTTGTGAAGCCTATTTGATATTTTTTCTCCTTTGTTCTTTTATTTGAGAGAGTTGTATCAGGCTTTTAGAGTGCTATTCAGGTTTGAGTGACTGAGAGATCTCAACATTGTATTCCTCACAATTTAGTAAAGCTATTCTCCTCCTTCACCCGTGGACATAGGCTACAAGCTGAACCACGTATATCTTTGTGTTCGTGTATTCTCGATATATTCGTGCTTTCGTGTGATTGATTTTAGTTTATCCTGAGGTTTGTCATAACAAATTGGTATCAAAACCCTCAGCTATCGATCGGACGAGAAGATGACGATAACCACTACGAAGTGGGATATCGAGAAGTTTGATGGCAATATCAGTTTCAGCCTTTGGCAAGTTAGGATGATCGCCGTGTTGACACAGAGCGGCTTGAAGAAGGCTTTGTTCGGGAAGTCGAAGAAACCGGCTACAATGACGGAGGAAGATTGGAGCGAGTTTGATGATAAAGCTCTCACAGCGATCCAGTTATATTTGATAAATGAAGTTTTACAAGAAGTTCTCATGGAGAAGACAGCCGCTGATTTATGGTCTAAGTTGGAGGATTTGTATTTGACGAAGTCGTTCACTAATCGCCTCCTCTTAAAGCAGCGTTTGTACACACTTCGGATGTCGGAAGGTACACCCATCAAATCTCATATTGGTGAATTTAATTCTGTAATTGCAGATTTGAATAAGATTAATGTTAAGATTGATGATAAAAATCAAGCTCTATTGTTATTGTGTTCTTTGTCGCCTTCCTACAAGCACTTCAGGGATACTATGATTTACCGTCGAGATTCTATTGGCATTAAGGACGTCAAAGAGAACTTATTGAATAAGGAGAAGATCGATAAAGAGTTAACCACAAGAAAAAAGTAGCGATAAAGCTGATGGCTTGTTTGTTCGAGGAAGATCGGAAGAAAGGGGCTTTAGAGGTAACATGTATAAGTCGAAACACAGGAATCTGACCTGCAGATATTGCAAGAATAAAGGGCACATCAAGACCGATTGTTACAGATTGAAGAATAAGAATAAACAAGATGAGTATGAAGAAAAATCAAAGGAGGACTCTGCTGAAGTTGATATTGCTGAAGATGTGATTTTGTTGGTTACATATGATAAAAATAAGAGCATGGATGATTGGATTTTGGATTCAGCTTGTTCCTATCATATGTGTCCTAATCGGGACTAGTTCACCACTTATGAAGCTATTGATAGTGGAGTTATTCTCATGGGGAATAACGCCTCATGCAAGACTATCGGAATAGGCACAATTCGAATTAAGATACACAATGGAGTCATCAGAACTTTGACTGATGTTAGGCATGTTCCAGGTTTAAGGAAGAATCTCATCTCTTTAAGCACTCTTGATCGTCATGGGTGTAATTTTTCAGGTGAATGTGGAGTTCTTAGAGTTACAAAAAGCTCTCTTATGGTTATGAAAGGAAAGAAGATCGGCAGCTTGTATGTTTTGCAGGGTTCTATTGTTACCGGTTCGGCTACAGTTGCATCATCGATATCTGGAGTTGATACTATCAGATTATGGCATATGAGATTTGGTCATATGAGTGAGTGCGGAGTGGCCGAGTTGAGCAAGAAGGGTCTTTTATGTGGACAGAGTACAGAAAAATTAGGATTCTACGAGCATTGCATCTTCGGGAAGCAGAAAAGAGTCAGCTTCAGTACGGCAGTGCATCAGACTAAAGGTACTTTGAATTACATTCATTCAGATATTTAGGGGCCTTCTCAAGTTACCTCGAATGGTGGTAGTTCGAGATATTTGTTGACTTTCATTGATGACTACTCCAGGAAGGTTTGGGTCAATTTTTTGAGACATAAATATGAGGTGTTTGTGACTTTCAAGCAGTAAAAGTCTTTGATTGAGAAGCAGTCTAGGAGGCTGATTAAGATGCTTAGAACTGATAATATGAGTTTTGTGGAGGAGAATTTAATGAGTTCTGTAAGAAAGAGTGAATCGTTAGACATCGTACAGTCCCTCGCACACCGCAACAAAATGGAGTGGCAGAACGTATGAACAGAATATTTTTGGAGAAAGCTCATTGTATGATGTTCAATGCAGGTTTAGGTAAGGAATACTGGGCGGAAGCGGTGAATACGGCTTGTTACTTAGTGAATCGGTCGCCACCTACTGCTATTGGTTGTAAAACTCTAGAGGAGGTTTGGTCCAGTAAGCCTGCGGATTATTCTAAACTTAGAATATTTGGTTGCCATGCATATGCGCATGTTAGTCAAGGGAAACTTGAGCCTCGAGCAAAGAAGTGTCTATTCCTAGATTATGCATCGGGTGTTAAAGGTTTTAGGTTGTGGTGTCCTAATTCGAAATCTTTTAAGATTATTATCAGCTGTGATGTCACTTTTGATGAGTCTGTTATGTTCCACCAAAAACAGTCACCAGTTTTAGTTGATGATAAAGCGCGCCCTACAGGATAAAAGGTGGAGTTAGAAATTCGCGATTCAGCTCTTCAACAGGATAAGACTACGGGAGTTCAGCAGCCAGATCCCGTTCAAGTAGATGAAGCACCTCAACAGCTGCAAGAAGAGCGAGAATACACTATCGCTAGAGATCGATATTCGACCTCCACGAAGATATGAAGATACGATAGCTTATGCATTGTCGGTTAATAGTTTTGTGCCCTTCAGCTATTCAAGAGCTATTTCAGGTGATGACTTCGCTAAGAGTTACAGTCGTCATGCGGACAATTCAGTCGATTTGTTGAGGAGGTCTCTTTTAGTAAGTAAGTTCAAGCCGGGCTTGGACTTGATCGATGCGTGTCGCACTTAGTTGCCCTGCGGGGCTATTGGAGAAGGTGGAGTAAGTTACCTCATTTTGGAGTGAGGAATTTTTTACGTATTTGAGTCAATGTGGAGATTTGTTATAGGTTGCCTCAAATACTCAAATCCATATTGCTTTGGGAGTTTCTTTTTGGCTTGGAGGTATGCATGTGGTGAACAAAAGTTCTAATTGTTTTGGATATCAAAGCCCTACTTACATTAGAATTTGCACAACCAATCATATTAGAGGTTTATTCTTACTTGGACTCTTGTTGGGCTTTAGAACATGCGGACTTCTATTCTTATTAGAACTCTTATTCCTTAGACAACAAAGAGTTGGGGTCTTCAAGGCTATATATGAACAGTCTTTCAAGCCAATTAGATTTATCAATCTACAGAGCACCAATCAAGAAGAGAGAGTTCTTTTGTGAAACCTATTTAATATTTTTTTTCTCCTTTGTTTTTTTATTTGAGAGAGTTATATTAGACTTTTAGGGTGTTATTCAGGATTGCGTGATTGAGAGATCTCCACATTGTATTCCTCACAATTTAGTAAAGTTATTCTCCTCCTTCGCCTGTGGATGTAGGCTACACGCTGAACCATGTATATCTTTGTGTTTGTGTGTTCTCGATATATTCGTGCTTTCGTGTGATTGATTTTAGTTTATCCTAAGGTTTGTCATAACAATATTTGACTACCTCAACTCTTTTAAATTATACTGTCTACTTGAAGTTTCAGCTCAATTAATTTAGATCAAGAAGCTAACTGTACCCCGAAAAACAGCTAATTAAACTTGACACAAATAAGTTTTTTTTTTCTTCTTTTGGTAAAGACATATAAGTATAAACTTTCAAACAAGCAAATAAAACAAACCTTTCAACATCACAATGACAGATTTCTTGCAAGATTGGCCTTCAAATAATTGTTACTGCTTTCAACAGCCAACCCAAACAGAACTCCAAGGGCAAGAGAAGTGTATGCATTATCAGTTATCACAATCATCCTTCATCTCACAAGTAATACTAGTGAAACAAAAAAGACCCAAATTCCTTGAGTCGGGTACCGATAATCTTTGTTCCTCCTTAGTTACACAAAACACAACAGAGAACTTTTCTTACATAACTACTCATAAAAACAACATAATGAATGCTATGCATTTCTTTGAGATCAGAGCTTGACCTCGACATCAACACCAGCAGGAAGATCGAGCTGCATCAATGAGTCGATGGTTTGGGCTGTAGGATACAAAATGTCGATCAATCGCTGATGAGTACGGATCTCAAAGTGGAATCGTGCATCCTTATGAACGTGGGGGGATTTGAGAACACAGTAGACTCGCTTCTTTGTAGGAAGGGGAACAGGACCCATGGTTTTGGCGTCAGTGGTTCGGGCAGCTTCCATGATTTGCTTGCATGAATCCTCAATTAATGGTACCCAGAAGGATCTTAGTTTTATTCTTATTTTCTGCTTCGGTGCCATCTGTTAAGGGGAAAAAAGAAAGGGGGGAAAACGGAATCAGATTAAATTATAGTATGAAGAAGTTCAGAAATTTTCTGGTTGCCAGAGCATCAGAAATTTTCTGGTTGCCAGTTGTTGGAAGTAGAGCAGTTATCAAATAAGAAGGTTACTGATAACTACTTCTTACAGCGAAACCTTCAGATACATGGCAAAAGCTCAGTCTGAGATCTCTAAGGGCAGTTATGTATCGGCTGGAGATGGCTTTGGTACCCGTAATAAAGAGGAGCTATAGTATAGTAGCTGTGATTGGGAAATTGCCCTAGAGTCCAAAATTTGGTGCTTGGTTCTGCTATCAATCTTAAGATCCCTATTTGCTAGCTTCTCCTTCAAGCTCATATATTTTTGAAATTCACTCATACAGACAAAATAATAACTTCACTGACTGGTTGGCCAATTTGCCACTGGTTTACCAGAATAATATCCATCCTGTCTAGTTTAGTTACTACGTGTATTTTTCCTACATTAGACACAAGATGGCTTCTATTGTGCATTGTTTGTATTAACAGTTGGCCATTTTGGTTTTATTTAGCAGTTTTACCCCCATAGGAAGTGTGAGTAAAGAGGTAAAGTATAAATGCTCCACATCTGTTTCTGTCGTGATGATTTCCTGTTATTAAGTAAAGGTTTTTTTTTTTTTAAATAGGGAACCACCCATAAGTTAGGCCTTCTTTCACGTTACCACCCTTAGTTAGTCGAGTTTCCAAAACCACCCCTAAGCTCCATTTCATCAGCATATAACCACCCATGCCTATTTCCATCCATCTTTTCCCTTAATATTAATGGAAAACCAATTATACCCCAAATGGGACCACAAGGAACCTCCCTTAAGTTAGGGTCAATTCCATGAAAGCATCTCTAGCATTAAGGCTTCGTTTGGTACGCGGGAATGGGGTGGAATGGAATGGTCATTCCCACTTCTCATTACCCCATACCAAACATAACCATTTTTTAGAAGTTAGAATGAGCATTCCCAGGGAATGCTCATTCTCACTTTTTGTGGGAATGAGCATTCCAAGTGAATTGATAAGGAATGATCATTCCCATTCAAGTGGAAATCAAATTAGTTACGTAATTTTCATTTATAGCCCCATTGATAATAAAAATAAATCTAAAAATCCCATCTCATTGACTACGTATTAGCGTATCTCAACCGATCACATTTTTTTTCCCTTTTTTTTACGCTGCGCTGAAATAAATTAGGTCGGCCTCTCCTTTCTATTCATCGCCTCTGAATCGCCTTGCCGCTCCTCGCCTCGGAGCCTCTCTCTCACCGCTGGTAACCATACAGCCTCTCTTTCCTTTCTCACTTCAATGATTGTTATTAACGGCAAACGTTGATTGTTTATGGCGCAAGTTGTGATTTTCATTCCGATTTTGGATTTTTTTTTTTGGGGAAATTATTAGTTAAACTTTCCAACCATTTAGTTGGCCCGGAGAATTCAGGCTAGTTGGCCCGGAGAATTCAGGCTAGTGAACAAGCTATTGAGACGGGAAACTGCGTAGTAGAATGTACAAAGACAACAAATAAAGCTGATGACATTATAAATATCAAGATCAAATTCCATGTTAACTAAATTTATCTAACTATATTTGTAGAGGACTTGATAACTGGAAAGTTCTCAATTCCCAGAATCATGACTAGTTAGAAACAAGAAAGGATACAACACCGGGAAGGGTAAAACTAAATTAGGATTAATCTAGCAGCACATTACAAACATGCACAAGTTTATAAAAGAAACAAAATAAAAATAAAAAAGTACTTCTTTGGTTCTACATCAAATTTATTGATGATCTATTGTAGAGTGTGTAGCTGATTTCTCTTCTATTAATGCTGAATTTGAAAGTTAGCTTATTATGAAAATTTTATTAAACAACTGGAATTGCCATTTCATGATAGGGGCGATTGGTACTAACCGTGATTTGCTGGATTTGTTCTTCACACTCAGTGATGATTTGAAGAATATATGGGTGAGGCGATATGCAAGTGGGCAATTTTAGATTGGCAATTTAGGCTAGTTTATCATTTTGCTATTTCGAAACTTATTATTTTAGTTGGTATTGTTTTATGGATATTTTGATTATGATATGGGTGATTTTGATAATTTATCAAATGAGTTATTTTATATATCTAGAACTTTGGACAGTGGATATCATTCTTTATATTATTTTTGGACCTATGAAAGATGCGGTACTCTTTTATTTATTTTTCCTTAATTTTTAGGATTAGGAGATAGTGAGTATTTTTTAAAAATATAAACGGAACATACACTGAGAGATAATCTGTGCATTAATATAACACATAGCTAGATTAATATAACCTATGCATAAATAAAATTGTTTAGTTATTATCATTAATGTTTATTTTTATCTTATTAAAAATCTATGTTGTTGTAATAAGGGCATTATTAGAAAATAATATTTCATTCTCACTTGTGAACTAATGATAAAAAATATGGGAATGGGAATGAGATTTTCATTCTAGCTTCATTCTACAAACGCACCCAAACAAGAGAATGGGAATGGCTATTCCATTCCTACATACATTCTACTCAATTCCTTCTTCCATTCCATTCTCATTTGAGTCCATTTTCGCGTACCAAACGAGGCGTAGGGTCTATTTCACGAAACCACCTCTAAGTTAGGGTTTACTTCACGAAATCTCGCTCGCTCGCTCCCTCTCCCTCTCCCTCTCCCTCTCTTTTTTGAGACTGTTTGTTTAAATAGTTGATATTGTATAGTTGGGCTAATAGAATCACACATTAACATATGTTCTTCTATGAGCTCACTTCAAAATTAGTTTCGTTGGTCAAGTAGTCTCTTTAATTTCACTCAAAAATTCAAATGCATTAAAGTGTAAAATGAATATATGATTAATGGCTTGGTCTTTACTTTGGGTCACGCAAAAATTAGTCATTATAAAAAGAAAATTTTATGAGAATTGATGCAACGAAACTGATAAGGTGTACTGAGCGTATTCCCATTAGGTACAATAGTTTTATAATATTATATTTTTATTTTTGATAAATAGATATTTATCGTCCACCCCTCCAAGAAATTTCTTTCTAAATCCACCACTGCAACAAGGCACGTAATGTAAGCAAAACAGTGATGTGTAATTAAGGACACAATGGAGTTCTAGGGTTTCTAAGGTTCATAAACTTGTGCTTTGAGACCATAACAACAAATACACAAAAATACAAGCCGTTTTTTTTACAGTTGATGACTAAAAAACTTTGAGCTATAAATAATATTCAAGTATACTACATCTTAAAGAAGTACTTCTGCTTCCAGAATTGGAGAAGAAACAAGTGAGACCATCTCAAATGAGATATTGATAAAACAATGGGACTATCTCAAATATGCATTCTCACAAATTCAAAAGAATAAGCATCTTCAACCAAAGTAGATCTATTAAGTTCCTAGCAAGGTTTTAGCTAACTCCTATTGATATGATCTAGGATACGGCCAGTGGGGGGCCGTATCCGTGTCCGACACGTTTCGGGTACGGATCCGCACCCAAACGGCGTGGACACAGGAAATGTTCACTAGCCATGGGTTCCCCTATTTTTTTTAAAGAAAATTGGCCATGGGTTTCTAAGGTTTGAGGTTGAGCAAAGAGATGAAGAAGAATCGCTCTCTGTTCTCTCTCTCCCCATCTTTTTTTAATTTTTTATTGCTTTAGTGGAACATGGCATCATGTATCACATGGGATAACTCTCTCTCTCTCTCTCTCACTTCTCTCTCACCCCCCTTTTCTTAACTTTTTAAATTGTTTGAGTGGAAGATGATATCATGTGCGACATGGGGTAAAGTTGGAGCTATTTAACCATGGTACCTCATTAAATTTTGTCATTTTTTGGTAAAAATAGCAGCAGGGTTAGCAGATGGTACCTTTGGAGAAGTTTGATTTGTTTTCTTTTTCTTCCCCCTTTTAAAGGACATGGTTCAAAGGGGCTTGTTTCATTTGGGAGATTGAGAATGAGTTTGAATATAATGAAATAACCTAAAAATAAAAGAAAAGGTTGAGACAAGAAAGATAATTGTTATATATATATATATATATATATATATATATATATATATATATATATATATATATATATATATAGCCAATATTATCTTGAAAGCCATTGATCTGCATGAAAATGTAATAGGTATTTAATTTAATATTGATCTAAAGTGAATTATTTTATATACATACA
Organism: Asparagus setaceus; assembly: GCA_012295165.1. Taxonomy (NCBI): domain Eukaryota; kingdom Viridiplantae; phylum Streptophyta; class Magnoliopsida; order Asparagales; family Asparagaceae; genus Asparagus; species Asparagus setaceus. The sequence continues at coordinate 56,702,930 of CM022704.1, read as the reverse complement.
ATCGTGTCCCCGTACCCTACTTTTTACAAATTTGCTGTGTCTTGTACCCATATCTATGCAACATAGGATATGATAAATATCTATATTCAGCCCCTTGTACAACGTGTATAGTTGATTAAGAGTTTAGAATACTCTAAGGTGACTTCCAATCTTAATATTTCATTTTGGAACCACGAACTGTCAACATGCTGCAATTTTCATTGATTTACGAGAATGCTACATGCATATCAGTACTTAGGCGAACACTAAGACTTTCGTTTCTTACTTGATATATAACCGTTCCTTCTCTTATCCTCTACATAACATCCTTACCTAAGATTCAATTCCTTTTTCTAAATCCAGGCGACCAGACATTTTAATGACTGAAGCAACATCATGGTGCACAGTAATATATAAGAGTACCACACTTCCCCCTTTACTATGACCAACAATAGCATCCATTTCACATTATTGGTAGCGAAATGTACAATCAGATCACACAAACCATCCACCTTTCTCCAACAACTACCATATTGGAGTGAGCCCTCACTATCTCACTTGGGGGGGAGGAGGGGGAGGGGACACAAAAGGCTTTGATCCTTTAATTTATAAGAAATTAAACATCAAAAAGGCCTTGCTTAGATTGAAGGGAATCAAGGAGAAGGGCATGTAGGGGAGACCATTCGCCCCATTTGGATAGCTTTCAAGGGGTACAATGTTCCCCAACTCCCACCAAAAAAATGTGTAACGTAGGGAAAGGGAATTCCCTTATCTTCTCCCCCTAATTTCCCTTAACTTCCCCTACCTTAATGAAATCCAAACATTCCTTAAGGCTTGTTATGCAGATTTTCCTTCAATGATTCAAATCCATGTCACTAGATTACTTGAATGTTTGGGCCAGCTATAGTCATCACTTATTCTCAATTTAAGGGCACACTCCGTGTTAAATTAGTAAATTATCATATCCTTTTATTCCCTCAAGTTTAGAATACACCTATGTTATTCTTCAATTAGAAGTAAGATCTTGTAAATCTTCCCACCGATACACTCATCAGCCTCTTTTACTAATGTCCAAATCAATTTATTTATTTCTCTGGTATTCTCAATGGAACCTTCCCAACTCCTTCCACGAACACTCATCTTTTCTAATATATTTTATTCCATTGCAGTCTTTGCAGAGATGACCAGTTTCTCGTTCATAATTTTTCCATTGCGCCAATTGATTCCTTCCTTATCAAAAATTCTTCAGAATGTAAATCGACAATGATCCTACTACGGGAAATCCTAAAAGCGTTAAATATGATTCGATCAATCAAATTTATAATTTATAGCTACAAAATTTATCTACCCCAAATTGTTTACTTGATGCCATTCCTTTATGCCCTGTTTCATCAGGAGTCAATTTCCTTTCAACAAGCTTGTTTACATGACTTAACAATTTCCATGTATGATGAAGCAATAAGACCAGCTTCATGTACTCGAGTGCCATAGCATACTAGGCCCTATTCTTTTTAAAGTTATATTGCATCGTTATTTCCTCCCTGTTGTCTAGTATCCACAAGAGTGTCACATAGATGGGACATTACAGTACATCGTTCATAAAACGACAGAAAGGTTTATCCTTGTGCACCTTCTAACTCTCAAGCTAGATTTTACAATCCAAAGGCACCAAATGTTTTTATAAAAATTGGTTGTTACCTTCTGTTGAAAATCCTTCAATTCATGAGGCGCATTATCACACAAGCACATTTTCACTCAATTTAACTGAATCAAAAAATAAACTTTCAATGGCCAATTCATTACAAAGAAATTTAGACAATAAAAGTAATACCTTTTCCGCATCGGCGCCAACGGAGAGAGGAGAAACCTCATCAGATCCCTACAAACGAAATCCCAAAATCACCATCAAGCAATATCAAGAAACAAAAGTGGGGTAAAATGACAAAGTGAAGAAAGAAACGAACCTGGAAGCCAGCGTCTAGGGTTTCAGTCGGCGGTTCTAGGGTTTGGGCCTCGACGGCCTCGGGAGCGGCGCAGATTCTAGAAGGGAGAGGGCGAGAGTGAAGGGAGAAGCGGGGTTTCGAGCTGAGGAGAGAGAAAGAGAGTGAGGGTTTGGAGCTGGGAGAGTTCGAGGAGAGAGATAAGAGAGAGAAAGTTGTCGAAAGAGAGGAGACCGCTGCCATGGCGAGAGAGAGAGGGAAATGGTCTCTGAAATTGAGAAAGAGAGGTTTATCTTTATCCTCGAGGAAGAGGAGTGGATGAGGTGATGATTTACGAATTGCCATTAATTTCTCAGATTGGCCCAACATAGGCCCATAGTGACCAACTCAAAAGCCCATCAATAGGGGTTGCAAATTGATATATGGATCGGATATATTCGTACAAAAATAGATATAAATATTAGCTTATTTAATGAATGTAAATATGAATATAGTTCGATAACAAAAATTCATAATTCATAACCATCAGAAAACAAAATAGATACTAGGGAGCATGTGTCTTATAAGAACCGTCCACATGTGAGCGAACAATTCTGTCCTCTTTTTATAATTTGGGCCCCTTTTTTTGACTCGCAGCCACCCGACGCATGCTAATGATTCTGATACGGAGCGTTGTCATAACAAGGGAATTGATAAGGCAAAAAAATTATATAAATAACTCAATACAGTAGTTGCTTAAAATAAAACAAAATTTCTCAAGCCAAAGTTCATTACAAGTTTGATATGCATCTTAAAATCTAAGGTAAATTCTCCGGATCGTGTGTGTAAGTATTCATAATCGTATTTGTATCGTACTTTATACGTGCGTCTATATACGGGAACGTCCCTAGGTGATCAGCAGGCAAACGTTTGGACCCACTAAAGCAAATTCCAGCCCAAATAAGCCCATTGAAAAACTACCCAAACCTCTCATCATCACTCAGCCTCAAAATCCAAAATGGCCCAACAACAACGACAAGTCCACTGCCCCTACTGCGGCTCCACCGCCACCCGCTGCGCCAGCACCCCCGCCACCTCCCGCTCCGTCACCGAGTGCTCCTCCTGCGGCCGCATCGTCCAAGAACGCCACTCCACCGGGCCCCACCACCATCACCCCCTCTTCTCTCTCCGGGCCCACCTCAACGCCCTTCCCCTCGTCGTCCCCGACCTCGTTCACCCAAACACCCCTCGGCCCCCCGAAAACGACGAAGACGACGACGACGACCCCTACAACCCCACCGGCTTCGTCACCGCCTTCTCCACCTTCTCCCTCGAGCCCACCCCCCTCCTGGCGCGCTCCGCCTCCTCCTTCGCCGGCCACCTCGCCGAGCTCGAGCGGGCGCTGCTCGATTCCTCGCCGTCGACGAGCTCGAGCTCCTCGGTTCTTGATCCGGCGGGGCCCTTGGTGTCGGTGGACCACCTGAGGGCTTACTTGCAAATCATCGACGTGGCCTCGATTTTAGGGCTGGATCAGGACATCTCTGATCACGCGTTTCAGCTGTTCAAGGATTGCTCCTCGGTCACTTGCTTGAGGAACCGGAGCGTGGAGGCGCTGGCCACGGCGGCGCTCGTGCAGGCGATCCGGGAGGCGCAGGAGCCCAGGACGCTGCAGGTGAGTCGCCGACTTAGGGTTTAGGGGTTTTAAGGGTTTCTTGATCAAGACAAAGTTATACATGGATTTGATTTACAAGTTTTATTGTTAATACACAAATTACAAGCCAATTCATACACAAATTACAAGCCAATTCCATTGAACATGTTATGTATGCATGCATATGTTCGTATGTCCTGCTTTGTAGGAACTGTCATGTTCCATCTCCGTGTTTGTGCCATCATGTTCTATGTCTATGTCCATGTTGCTTCGGTATGTACTATCTAATATCGGTATCTAGAAATACTTGTTGAAATCCATTTTCTTTGCAATCTGCCTTCAATATCGAAAGTTAATATCAATTCTATTGAGCACGTATGAAGGCTTTCGCTTCCTGCTTTACCTTCCTAAATTAGGGTTTCTTCCTTGAGCTCGTGATTGTTATATTATCCTTTGACCTATTACCGAGCATTACATTGTCAGTTGGAGAGCTAGCCTGTTTCTTTCTTGCTTAGGGAGGTCTTTCATGTAACACTTCGAGTACAAAAGTTTAACAGACTTGCTCCAACCTAGAAGTTCCCATTATGCATTTGATTCCCATTAGCTTGTAGAATTTCAGTGTCTCAGAATTAGAAGTTGATTGACATGTTCCCTAAAGTTTGATGTTCCTGTTGAAAACAAAGTTTTCTGTGTCCTCTGCCCTTGCGTATACTTTCAGTTGGTCCTGCAGAGTGGCTCCAGAATGAAACTTATACCCGATAAAGACTTGCTGTTAAAATTAATTAGGCTAAGGCTTTCTGTGGACCGTTTTGCCTCTATAAGATAAGACCAGTTTCCATCTTTATGTGGCTTTCCTATGTGCGTTCTCATTTGCTTGGGTTTGATTTACCATCAACCTTTGACAATGGTTAGTCAGAAGGTTCTAGCAAGTGCACATAGGCACTCACTAGGGGATGAGAGAGATAGAGAGAACAGAGGTAATGAGAGAAATTAGTGCCAATCAGGGGGGGCCACTTGCTATTCATTTCTCTCTATCTCTCGTCCACTAACGAGTGCCCATGGGCGCCCGTTAGAAAAACCATATTCAGAATACCCATATTATACTGTTTCCAGCTAAAGCATTAAATTTCCTTCTGTAGATATAACTTACCAGCATTTCATCCAATCTTCCAAGAACAAACGGCTGCTTGCGTCAATAGAATTAATCCCTAATGGCTCCCGCATAGCTAAGAAGCCTTGAGAAGCTTCTCACCTTTCTTCAGTCCAAAGAGTGCAATTTTCGCATGTCATGCACCAAAGTTAGATATACCTGAAGTAACAATAATCTTTTGTATTATGTTTAGGATAGTGGGTGCAATTTCAGCATTCTCTTAATTTATTCTGCACTTAATACTGCTGATTAACAGGAAATCTCAACTGCTAGCAACCTTCCCCAAAAGGAAATAGGCAAGTATATGAAAATACTCGGTGAAGCATTGAAACTTGGCCAACCCATCAACAGCAACTCGATATCTGTTCACATGCCTAGGTTTTGTACTCTTCTCCAGCTCAACAAATCTGCCCAGGTAACTTTATTCATCAAAACTTTAACAGAAAATATGATTAGATATTCTAAGCTTTTCAATATCATTCTCAGGAGCTTGCAGCACATATTGGAGAAGTTGTAATCAACAAATGCTTCTGTACAAGAAGAAACCCCATCAGCATCTCTGCTGCTGCTATTTACCTAGCATGCCAACTCGAAGACAAACGAAAAACTCAAGCTGAAATCTGCAAGGTAACGGGTCTCACTGAGGTCACTCTTCGTAAAGTGTACAAAGAATTATTAGAAAACTGGGACGATCTACTTCCACCTAACTACACTCCAGCAGTGCCCCCTGAGAAAGCTTTTCCTATGACTTTAATAACTTCTGGCCGATCATCAACTCCTAAAGTTGAAGTTCCTGAAGATAAGCCTCCAGAGTTAAAAAAACCTGAGGTTAGAGAAGAAAATGACCGTTCTTTGGCATCGTTGTATACTCGTGATTTGAATAAGGCAGCATTTTGGCAGAAAGATGAGGCTAAGCATGTGCATTCTGAGTTTGATCAGAAGGTCAATACAGACTCGATAATTGATAGTAGTACAAGATGGATGAGGCAAACGACGAGTACTTCATCATCTCAGGGATACAATTCTTGGCAATTTAATGTACCTGGATCTTCCAATGCTCGGTCTGGAAAGCCTCAAAATGGTTAGGAAACATGACTGGAAGTGGGAGTGCTGGTGGTGGATGCTGTGAATGTTATGAAATAGTTCGCTGCAAGTTGTAGTCACTGTTCTTCTGAGTGGTATATATTTGTAATCTGGAATTACTATGGCAAGCACGTAATTTATACTGTTTCTTGTGAGGAGTATATTGTGTATTGTGTCGGTCCACTGTATTGAAGAATGGCTAATTACTTAAATTGCATGTTGTTATGTTTAAAAGATGGATTTCTATTAATTAAAGCTATAAAAATGGTAGGACTGGTTGATTTGAAAAGACAAGAGAGAGAATTTAGATCCCTATCAAGCATTTGTTATTTTGCAGCTTCCTGTGGCATTTATAAAATTTATAATTGCAGATACAAGAAAGACCTGTTTTTCTCAAGTGACTAAAGCAAAACCTGGATTTTGCAAAATTCGTTGCATGCATCTGCAACGGGTTACCCTATGTTACTGAGCTTACGTTGCAACATTTGAATATTGACAATTGATTTTAGATTGTAATATTCGGGTAATGAATGAAATAGTAGATATCAGCCTTTCTTGTATATTGCTCAAAGATGCTATCTGCATGTATATCAACCCCATGTTCTTCGATCCGGTAACATGACAGACACCAGAAGAGACACGGGTAACTCGTTAAGAACAGAAAAATAGCAAGTCGTTTCTCTACATTGAAGATGGAATGCAATTGATCAATTGATCATATCTATAACTAAGTTACACGATGCTTCTAATAATATGTTCTTCAGCTCAAGAAGACATAACTGGAGGGAAGAAGAAAATATTTCAGATTTCCAAAAATCCGCACACTTCTTCAGATGTATTAGAAGTCCTATAAGAATGAAACCTTTAGACCTTTGACACAAAGTCCTTTCAGATATTTTGATCAGCTCCATCTCATGTCCCTAACAAAACAAAACTCAGCAATATTTAGTAAAGACAGTAAATCAAAAGCTCACCTAGCTAGTGACATTCTCTCTCTGTAGCTAGCCAATCATATTACTAGCAGAAGTATTGATGGCTATAAATATTAGCGACATACCATAGTTTTGGTGCATGTTTGAAAAGTCATAAATGGCTTTTATAATGGCTCCACGCTTCATTGATTTCAAATGGCCCATATGTCTGCATATCAGAAGGAATAATCATCTCATTAGCTCGTTGTAACTACTTCTATGTCTGGAGAAAAAACAGAAATCTATTTTGAGACACCAAAATTTATAATCTCTGTTAACCATCCGCATTACACTAGCAACAAGAAGAGAGCCATTTTTTTTTCTTGCAAACTTGAAGTGTGTGAAACTCTATAATCAACAAGGAAAAAGACTTTACCCAAATGGTTGCATCAGTCTTGTACTTTTGTGCAGTTCTATTAAGAGTCATCCCCTCCATTAAGTTAACCAATCATATCCTTAATTTCTTCCAACCAAATTATCTTACGCCTAATTCTACTCCTTTCTCGATTAATTATAATCTTCTTGTTTCTAATTGGTGCAATTCACTTTATCATGATTCAACCTACAGTAAGCAATATCTCCAGTTTATTAGTTCCAAATGCATAAGTGGAAAGTTAAAAGCAAATGTCACAAGTAGGGAAGTAAAGAAGACATGAAGTTCACTGTACTTAACTCATTTTATATTTATATTTTTCTATACTAGGCCAAGCAGTCACTAGCGAAATAGTCCTGTCACTAAAACAGAACGGTGATCCAATTTTGACTGAATAAGTTGACTCTAAAACACATGCATATCATCTAAGCAAGAAGCAGAGTCAGATTTATCTATGGGTTCTAGTCATTTGCAATATCACATTTTTATGAACCACAAAAGGCAAAGAAGTAAACTAGAAATTTGTTCCCTCGTTAAGAAAATGCATCATGCTGAGATGGATGGGGAAACAAACATAACTCATCAAATAATGATGCACCAAGCAAATTACCCAGTGTCACAAAACATGTATTATAGAAGAAACCTTAAGAGTCTCAATTGAGTAAGGGCACATGCACACTTACTTGAATGAAAATTGATAATCATGCAGAGCGCAGAAGCAAAACTGCCTGGTAATTCAATTATTGACATTTCTGTGTAGGTTCTGTTGCTCTTCCTTTAAGATACTTTCCCTTGGTATGTCGATTTGTCGAACTCTATGGTTTCCCTCTAGGTGATTATTTCACTTTTATGTGCTGCAAGTTACAATTATAAACAGTACTATCTCCCATCTTATTTTCTGAACATGATCTAAAGTTCTTGAAGAACCACATATGCAAGTGGATATCATAATGGGAAGTGTTACTTTAAAGTTAATGTGCTTGTTGCATGCATCGCTAACTAATGAGGTTATGCCAAGTCCAAATAAAAATCCTTTTCGATCCATTGATTATACAATTCTAGAAAAATGTATCAGGTCTGTGAATTTATACGATGAATGGTGCAAGGTATCATTTCGGAGCCCTAATAATCTATTAGCAATAAACCAAAACCAAGCCCTAAGGGAGAAGAAAGAGAGGCCATATTACAAGTTGTTTTGCTTTTATTTTCCTCAAATGCTGACGTCATATTTCCATCCACAAGAACCTTTCTTTATGAAAAGGATTTTTCTAATATCCGTCTCCCAGATATCAATATTTAGAAATAGCTTCTGTAGTTATTTGAAGGAAACTTACACAATCTCTGTGTAACGCATTCTCCATGCAGGAAATCCTAAATGGCATCTAGCAGGTCCATAAACAAGAAGTAGGTCAGGATCCGGTCCGTCAAAGCCTAAGATAAGGACATAAAGGAGAATAGAACCAATATCAATGACAAGAGAGAAAAATATGAGAGAAAAACATGTAAACCAATATCTAGTATATATCTTTCATATACAAGAATAATCACACACCGACTGACTTCAAAGCAGCAGACATGTCAGCTTCTGTAAATGTTGGCTCTGTCTTATTGCAGCCTTCTGCATCACCTTTCAAATAATTGGAAAGTAGGAAGTTAGCAGCTTTAGCAGCTCCTTGTTTACAATCAGAGGAAGAGAGCAACTCTATTGTTGTTTTTTCAAGACGAACACGTGTGATCACATTCTTCAAAGAAGTATCCTGTATCGCATATAAAAGCACTTTATACTGTTTGCTATGAAGTAAAATTCAAGAGATGGATCATAACTCACAGTGCATGGTTTAGCATTACAGCTGGAATTAGCCAAGCTTGAATTAGCCAAGCTAATCAGATAAGTCTCCAGAGATTGTTTCAGCACTCCTATATCATAAAAATAAAAAATTACAGAAGTAAACTTGAAGTGTTATTGATTTTATTCTTTGGTCAAATTTGTATAAAAGGGATGTGCAAGTTTGCTTACCTTCCAAGTCATACAACATTATATACTTTACACCGATATCTGATAACCAATGCAAAATCTGTTTAATTTGTGTAGCGTTTTTAGCTTCTGCACTATCTATCACAACTGCCAAGTACTGAAGTTTATGTAATGGGACCATTCGATACTTTTGCAGAAACCCTGTTGAAATTATATAGCATTTCATAAATTGGATCAGATGTGACCCAGTATGCATGATGCTGACCAATAGATGGAGTAGATACCAGCTTAATCCCAGAATATATATGAAGATCCCGGATATGTGGAGCCTCTGCACAATTTAAGTACCAAAAGAAAAAATCACCCATTATAAGTGGTTTGACAATGAACTCAACATGGTGAATTTAACTAGGGAAACAACCATGTAAATACGAAGAAAGGAGGGGGAAATAAGTTCATTTACAGTCCGTAAGACTAATCTCATCACCAACCTAGAGGCAAGGCTCTTTCAAACCACTTATAATCATGAATGGCCATGTACAACTTTGGAATATGATTGGAACTGAGGTTCAAGTGAGAATCTGATCTTGTGCATTTTTTTAAAAGCATATGAAATGCAGGTTTGACAACTTTCCACTGTTGTTAGAGAATAGAGTCAAATTGTGCTCAAGTGTCAAGCTAAGATATGGCTAGATACCCAATAGCACGATTTAAGCTTTTCATGTGAAAGGAAAACAACAGAATGTGATATAAAACAAACTAAAACCAAGTTGTGGTGCTTCTTTGAATTTTATAGATATTTGGCATCAACATTGTTTAAATTCTTGGGCTATCGAGTCCAGTGTCTCTGCTAGAAACAAGCAAAAACAAGGAAAGGAAAGAAATCCATTTGCTTCTCTTGTTCTCATCATTTACCATATCCAATGCATATTTCTTCTATTTGTAGTAAGATCATTGATGTTAGTGATCTCTGACTTCAATGTCGCTTCTAATTGAGGTAAGATCACTTTGTGTTGCTACATATTTGTTATTATTCTGTTGGGGTTTTAGATATTAGTCCCTTAAATCATATCTATTTTGATATCAGTCCCTCAAATCTTCATATTTTGATATTAGTCCCTCAAATTGCATAAATGTATTGATATTAGTCCTTATGGTTAGTTAGGGTTATAGATACAATAGAATATTCCGTTATCTTGGAATATTATGTTATCCTTAACCATTATATTTATTGGACAATTACGACCCTTACTAACCCAAAATCAACCCCTTAACATACCCCACAACCCATACCAATTTCCTCTTTCTTCTTCCCCAACCGTAAATTTTCAAGCTAACCAAAAGGCAATGGTTGTATCCAATTATAACATTTAAAGAAGACAATTATCATAACTAATCTCTTGAACTCACTATTTCTATGTGTTCCGCCTTTTTATCATTACTAGAATTATCCAATTTAGCTGATAATTCTTTGTTCTCACTCCGCCCTCTCCTCCTCTAGACACAAAATCATCCGTTCTCCTTACCACAACATGCAAAACAATCACCAAAATACCAAACGCAAGACTCACCAAAATATTCATGTCGCTTTCGTAAACAAGAGCACAAGCGTAAAAACACTTAATCCAATCAAAACTGCCCTATCCCCGATCACACACCCATCGATCACAAGCGGCTCATCTCAAATAAAGTATAGGAAGAGCCGACGATCATCGAGGCAACGAAGACAATGAAGGAGACTAGATGTCAGAGGAGAGAGAGGAAGGCAACTAGGATGACGATGATGGAGTAGTTCATGGCAAAGTAGGAAAGGTTGGTGCGGATCCGGAGGTAGGCGTCACTGAGGGAGGTCGATAGGGAGGAGCAGGCGCTAGTAAGCTCTCTACATGGCTGGCTGGCGGCGAGGGCGGAGCTGCTGCACTTTTTCATAGGGGAAATGAAGTCTAGGAGGGAGGTGGAGGAGGGGTTGAGGTTCGGATCGTGCAGCAGGTCGTCATGATCTTGGGGGCGAGATCTAAAACCTTCTTTTCTACAACTGAAAAAGATAGATCTAGAGGAAGAGAGGGGGAATGAATGTTAGTTGGGGTGGGGGTATTTAGGTAATTAGGTGTCATAGTTAGCCTTAACTAGTGTTCAAAAAAGCGGCCTAGGCGTCCGCCTAGGTCTAGGCGGGCACTTGCCCTAGTTTTGCCTCGAAGGCCCGCCTAGGCGGCCGCCTCACTAGGCGCTTAGGGCTAGACATTTACCAGGCGGGCCTGGCTTTTGAATTGTAAAAATCCACTTAAACTCAGACCAAACCCATACCCAAAACCCATACCCAAACCTCTAACCTAATTTATTCTACCAACTCCAATTCTCTCTCTCTCCCCTTCTCTATCTCCTCTCATAGCCGCCTCTCTCACCCTCTCTCTCACATCCTCACCTCTCCTTAACCGGAGTTCCCAGCTTCGCCGGACCTCCATCACTTTGCCGACTCGCTACTGGATCGCTTCCCACACCCTCGTGAGATTTTAAATTTTTATTTTAAACTGTTATTTAAGCTTATTTCTTGTTTTAGAAGTATATTTCACTTATATCTTGTTATAAACCTGCTTTTAAACTTAAGTAGTTGATTTTGTTCAATTTAGTTTAATTAATTAGTTTAATTAGTTGAATTCGCTTAGTTTTAGTTATTTTTGTTAATTTTAGTCTAATCTTGTTAAATTTTAGTTAATTTTAGTTGGACATGATGATGTTTCTTAGTATTTGGTTACTAATTTGGCTATTTAGTATTTATGCATGGTTAATTATGGATCTAAGATTGTTATTTATGTTTTTACAATATTATATGAACTTAATACATAATTTTATGAATTATTATAATTAAACAAATTAAAAAATAGGCAAATGCCTAGACTCCTCACTGCTGTTGCATTTAGGCTTAGCTAGGCCCCTACTAGTCCTTAACGTTCAGTAACATGGCCTTAACCTAACCAAAGTTGGGAGTTTTGAACGGAAAAGTTAACAGAAGGATTAGTATCAACACACTTATACAATTTGAGGGACTAAGATCAAAATATGAAGATTTGTGGGACTAATATCAAAATAGGTATGATTTAACGGACTAATATCTAAAAAATCCTTTTCTGTTATGATGTTTGACTACAAATAGTATTAGGCCAACTACCTAAAAGTAACTGCTGCTATGTCACTTGGAGTAAAGAGGATCCAAGTTAATGAAAAACCACTTATTTACCTTTGCTCGTGTGAGCAGGAGGTTAGCCGGCATGGCTTTTATTTTTTTTATTTTTTTATTTTTGGGAAAATAGTTTGGCTTTAATCTATTAGCTCACTACTTAGGGCTTGTTTGGATTGAGGGGAATAAGGAGAATGGAAGTTAGGGGAACCATTCACCTTGTTTGGGAACCATTAATTTACCAAAGATGATGATCCTTACAATACTTAGGGCTTGTTTGGATTGAGGGGAATAAGGAGAATGGAAGTTAGGGGAACCATTCACCTTGTTTGGGAACCATTAATTTACCAAAGATGATGATCCTTACAATACTTAGGGCTTGTTTGGATTGAGGGGAATAAGGAGAATGGAAGTTAGGGGAACCATTCACCTTGTTTGGGAACCATTAATTTACCAAAGATGATGATCCTTACAATACTTAGGGCTTGTTTGGATTGAGGGGAATAAGGAGAATGGAAGTTAGGGGAACCATTCACCTTGTTTGGGAACCATTAATTTACCAAAGATGATGATCCTTACAATACTTAGGGCTTGTTTGGATTGAGGGGAATAAGGAGAATGGAAGTTAGGGGAACCATTCACCTTGTTTGGGAACCATTAATTTACCAAAGATGATGATCCTTACAATACTTAGGGCTTGTTTGGATTGAGGGGAATAAGGAGAATGGAAGTTAGGGGAACCATTCACCTTGTTTGGGAACCATTAATTTACCAAATTTGTTACCCTCTAAATTGAGGTAATAAGGGGAAGGGAACTCCTTCCCTTCCCTTATCTTCTCTCTCTAGTTTCATTTAACTTCCTTAACCCTATTGAAATCCAAACACGCCTTAATATAGGTAAACCATTTGTGTAACCAAGTGTTTGAGACAATGGTTTTTTTTTAATTTCTAAATCAAATATTTATCTATTTCTTTAGTTGAAGTAGAACTCTAGAAACCAAACAACTTGGGGACAATTTCGTACACAACATCAGTTCAACACAATCACACCCAAATATGGGAACTCGATCAAATTCCCCATCTGGGTTTATATTCAATCAGCATAAAACCACCTAAAACCCAATTAATCACAAAAAGTTCAAAAATAACTTACTCTGAGATGGGTCATCATTCTCTCCATCTCCTTATTGAAAATCATATATCTGCAACCAAAAAAAAAAACTAGAATCAAAACAAGTAGACACAGTAGATTAATGGACACCGATTAGAAAAGGAAGGGGAAAAATCTAACGTTGATCGTAACAAAAGGCATCCATGGTAAGCGTAATGTGTGGAAATCAAATAAGAATAAAATGAAGGTCACTCGACTGGATAAATATTATCAAGAGCAACGAGAGCAACATGATGATAGTTGATGGAGCAAAAGGGATAAAGTATAGACATAGAGGACATGGATTGGAACTGTTATCAATAAATTAACTCTCTAATCGCTCTATTTCTCTGTTTTCAACAGGACCAACAAAAGAAAAAAAAAGCTATATGTTTGGATATCACGGTGTTTTTCTTGTTTTGTTTTTTTTTTAAAAACACCATGGTGTTGTGTTTTTCTCCAAAACCATTTTCAAAACACCGTTTTGAGTTTCTGATCAGAACTAGTTTGACCTCATGTACAACCTTTATACTACCAATTCACCACCATGCTTCCACCCCAAACCACCGCTGCCACAATCCATACCACCGGCCCGCTGCTGTTGCCGACATCATCGCCGTCACACACCGGCAATGGAAAAAAAGGAAAATGAAATAATGATGATAAAAAAAACTCAAAAAATTCTAATGCAAGAACTAATAAGATAAATGCATTCTACTTCACTGTAAAGAAATAAAAATTAATAGTATCTTTCAAAAGAAATGATGTATGTTCTTAAAAAAAATATGAACACTTTGCTTCATTCACCATTAGAGAAATCAGGAAAAATTAGGGAAAGGGGCGAAATGAATTAAACCTAACAAGGAAATCCAACAAAACGATTCGTCATATTTGGGACAAAATTAGGGGAAAATAAAAAGTTACGGCAAAATGAAATTCACTCAAATTGGGGGGGAATATCAAATCCTAATCTTTCACTCAATCCTCATATACTTTTTCTTCTCCTCACTTCTCCTTCATTTTACACGAGTTTATTATAAAATTTTGCCTAATTTTTACTTGTTTGAACAGAGAAAGATGTACCATTTGACAGAGATTTGAAGATGATAGCAGCCCTCGACAACTTCCGACGGTGGCAGCGACTTCCGATGTCGTGGAAATGGCGGCAAAGGGAGGAATCGCGGTAGAAGAGGTTTTTTTCTCTTAGGAGAAGACGCGTGGGTTTTGATTTCTGAAACATAAACGAAAGACTCAAAACACCATTTTGGTGTTTTGGGAAAATCGTTTTGTTTGGGCTGGGTCATGCTTTGGCCCCAAAAAAAATGCATTGGTACCCAAACAAAACTGTTTCGTTTTTAGCCCAAATATAATCGGAAACGGCCCAAACGCATCGATTACCAAACGCGCCTCTGAAATCTATTAATTTACCAAAGATGATGATCCTTACAATACTTAGGGCTTGTTTGGATTGAGGGGAATAAGGGAGAATGGAAGTTAGGGGAACCATTCACCTTGTTTGGGAACCATTAATTTACCAAATTTGTTACCCTCTAAATTGAGGTGTAACAAGGGGAAGGGAACTCCCTTCCCTTCCCTTATCTTCTCTCGCCTAGTTTCATTTAACTTCCCTTAACCCTATTGAAATCCAAACACGCCCTTAATATAGGTAAACCATTTGTGTAACCAAGTGTTTGAGACAATGGTTTTTTTTTTTTTTTAATTTCTAAATCAAATATTTATCTATTTCTTTAGTTGAAGTAGAACTCTAGAAACCAAACAACTTGGGGACAATTTCGTACACAACATCAGTTCAACACAATCACACCCAAATATGGGAACTCGATCAAATTCCCCATCTGGGTTTATATTCAATCAGCATAAAACCACCTAAAACCCAATTAATCACAAAAAGTTCAAAAATAACTTACTCTGAGATGGGTCATCATTCTCTCCATCTCCTTATTGAAAATCATATATCTGCAACCAAAAAAAAAAACTAGAATCAAAACAAGTAGACACAGTAGATTAATGGACACCGATTAGAAAAGGAAGGGGAAAAATCTAACGTTGATCGTAACAAAAAGGCATCCATGGTAAGCGTAATGTGTGGAAATCAAATAAGAGTATGAGGAAATAAAGAAAGGGTTATAAAGTTAGTAGAACTCACTTTTGAGAGAAAGTACAGGGATTTATAAAGGAGGAAGCACAATAAGCGTGAAGAGAAGAAGCATGCAATTCATCACTCTCCTCAAAATTCTCGAGTTCAGTTTAATAGATATTAGTCCCTTAAATCATACCTATTTTCGTATTAGCCCCTCAAATCTTCATATTTTGTATTAGTCCCTCAAAATGCATTAAGCTGTTGATATTAGTCCCTACCGTTAGTTGGTGTTAAAAATGCAAGGAATATTCTGTAAAATTTAACCCTAGCCATAAATTAACATTAATGCCCTCACCTAATAAACTCAAAACCATTAGTGAGCTTCTCCCAACCCAAACCCATTACCAGTCCCACCTAAACCCAAACCCGTTTCCCCTCTTCTTCTTCTCCCCAACGATAAAAAGCACACTAAATTCCAAATTCAACGGCTATTTCAATGGGAGAGATTATAAAATGCCATTGATACTCCTCCAGACTTAATATCTCCATTTTCAACAAAAATCCCAAACCCTTAAACTTAAACACACCATGAATACACATTTTGACAATGGCAGTGATTAAATAAGATAAAATTTCAGTAAATCATGGACAAATAAGACATGAAACTAGTTACAAACCTAATTGAACAATGAAATTTCAGTAACATAAAAATCTACTGGGTCAAAACTAAGGGGAAAACTGAACAGAACAACAATATTCACAATAAGCCAACAAAATTAGAGAATAAATTAGGGCAAAATGAAGAACTTTTAACCCTAAACACAACAAAAACCCCTAAAAAGAAGATGACTAGAAACCCTAGAGCGAAATCAGAGAACAAAATTTTACCTCCACAATTGCTTATAGTCTTCACATCGGCCAAGACTTGTGGGGATTCTTCCCCCCAGTTTGTAACAACCGATTTGAATTGATTTTGAGGCGATTGTTGGGCGTTTTTGGGCGTTTTTGTACAAGTTCACAAATTTGAGGAACTGGTATCAAAATATAAAGATTTGAGGGGCTACTACACAATAGGTCAGATTTAAGGGACTAATATTGAAAAACCCCTTAATGCTTATTTTGAGGATGGCTTTCTCGAGTTCAATCTTGAGGGAGACGCAACGGAGACTTGGGAGTTACAACTTACAAGGTTTACTTGTTTAACTTCAGAAAAACTCCTTTACTTTGGGTTTTGCCTATAACCCCTCCGAACTATTTTTAACTGGGGAAAATTGCTTCCACCCGCCTATAAATTTTCATCTATGTTCTGCACTCCAAGTTGACTGATCGAGGGTGGAAAACCCCCTACCATTTTAAAGATGGTAGGCCAAGCACGTAAGTTTCTTCAGTGGCGATCTCATCTGGAATCCCAATTTAAATCCCTAAAATGGTCTCCAAAAAAATCAAGAAAGAGAGGACTAGAGTGCGAATTTTTTATTTTTCCTCTACACTGGGAAATGGGATCAGTGTAAGAATGAGAAGGAAGGACAAGAATGATTGAAGGTATTTTTGTTTGATTTTGAATGATTGAAGACTTGCTACATTGCACTTATTGGTATTTCTAAAAGTAAATAAGAGCACTATTGGTATTATTGGTATTTCTAAAAGAGGAAGAAATAAAGGGCACTATTGGTATTTCTAAAAGAGGAAGAAATAAAGGGCACTATTGGTATTTCTAAAAGAGGAAGAAATAAAGGGCACTATTGGTATTTCTAAAAGTAAATAAGAGCACTATTGGTATTATTGGTATTTCTAAAAGTAAATAAGAGCACTATTGGTATTATTGGTATTTCTAAAAGAGGAAGAAATAAAGGGCACTATTGGTATTTCTAAAAGAGGAAGAAATAAAGGGCACTATTGGTATTTCTAAAAGAGGAAGAAATAAAGGGCACTATTGGTATTTCTAAAAGTAAATAAGAGCACTATTGGTATTATTGGTATTTCTAAAAGTAAATAAGAGCACTATTGGTATTATTGGTATTTCTAAAAGAGGAAGAAATAAAGGGCACTATTGGTATTTCTAAAAGTAAATAAGAGCACTATTGGTATTATTGGTATTTCTAAAAGTAAATAAGAGCACTATTGGTATTATTGGTATTTCTAAAAGTAAATAAGAGCACTATTGGTATTATTGGTATTTCTAAAAGTAAATAAGAGCACTATTGGTATTATTGGTATTTCTAAAAGAGGAAGAAATAAAGGGCACTATTGGTATTTCTAAAAGTAAATAAGAGCACTATTGGTATTATTGGTATTTCTAAAAGAGGAAGAAATAAAGGGCACTATTGGTATTTCTAAAAGTAAAACTAACAAAGGGGAAAAATAAGAGCTTTTAGAAAATTAGGGGTTTTCACCCTAGAGTGGTCAGCTTGGGGCCCAGGCATTGACCAAAATTTTCAAGGGGTGGAAGTAATTTATCCTTTTAATAACTATTAAAATTCCCTGAATTTTTGGGGTTTTGCATTTAACCCTTGAACTTCTTTCATTTCAGTAAACTTCTTTATATTTTTCAGTTGACCCCATCAAATCTACTGTCACATACCAAGCACGTGAAAAAAGAACGAAAATATCCCTGAGACATAAAAATATGGAAACAATAAAAAAGATAAAGAAGGTATTTTACGATGGTGGAAGATTTTTTATTTTATTTTTTTTTTTTGCATACTTCACTGTAAAGAAATAAAATTAATAGTATCTTTCAAAAGAAATGATGTATGTTCTTAAAAAATATGAACACTTTGCTTCATTCACCATTAGAGAAATCAGGAAAAATTAGGGGAAAATAAAAAGTTACGGCAAAATGAAATTCACTCAAATTGGGGAATATCAAATCCTAATCTTTCACTCAATCCTCATATACTTTTTCTTCTCCTCACTTCTCCTTCATTTTACACGAGTTTATTATAAAATTTTGCCTAATTTTTACTTGTTTGAACAGAGAAAGATGTACCATTTGACAGAGATTTGAAGATGATAGCAGCCCTCGACAACTTCCGACGGTGGCAGCGACTTCCGATGTCGTGGAAATGGCGGCAAAGGAGGAATCGCGTAGAAGAGGTTTTTCTCTTAGGAGAAGACGCTGGGTTTTGATTTCTGAAACATAACGAAAGACTCAAAACACCATTTTGGTGTTTTGGGAAAATCGCTTTGTTTGGGCTGGTCATGCTTTGGCCCCAAAAATGCATTGGTACCCAAACAAAACTGTTTCGCTTTTAGCCCAAATATAATCGGAAACGGCCCAAACGCATCGACTACCAAACGCGCCTCTGAAATCTATTAATTTACCAAAGATGATGATCCTTACAATACTTAGGGCTTGTTTGGATTGAGGGGAATAAGGAGAATGGAAGTTAGGGGAACCATTCACCTTGTTTGGGAACCATTAATTTACCAAAGATGATGATCCTTACAATACTTAGGGCTTGTTTGGATTGAGGGGAATAAGGAGAATGGAAGTTAGGGGAACCATTCACCTTGTTTGGGAACCATTAATTTACCAAAGATGATGATCCTTACAATACTTAGGGCTTGTTTGGATTGAGGGGAATAAGGGAGAATGGAAGTTAGGGGAACCATTCACCTTGTTTGGGAACCATTAATTTACCAAATTTGTTACCCTCTAAATTGAGGTGTAACAAGGGGAAGGGAACTCCCTTCCCTTCCCTTATCTTCTCTCGCCTAGTTTCATTTAACTTCCCTTAACCCTATTGAAATCCAAACACGCCCTTAATATAGGTAAACCATTTGTGTAACCAAGTGTTTGAGACAATGGTTTTTTTTTTTTTTTTAATTTCTAAATCAAATATTTATCTATTTCTTTAGTTGAAGTAGAACTCTAGAAACCAAACAACTTGGGGACAATTTCGTACACAACATCAGTTCAACACAATCACACCCAAATATGGGAACTCGATCAAATTCCCCATCTGGGTTTATATTCAATCAGCATAAAACCACCTAAAAACCCAATTAATCACAAAAAAGTTCAAAAAATAACTTACTCTGAGATGGGTCATCATTCTCTCCATCTCCTTATTGAAAATCATATATCTGCAACCAAAAAAAAAAAAAACTAGAATCAAAACAAGTAGACACAGTAGATTAATGGACACCGATTAGAAAAGGAAGGGGGAAAAAATCTAACGTTGATCGTAACAAAAAGGCATCCATGGTAAGCGTAATGTGTGGAAATCAAATAAGAGTATGAGGAAATAAAGAAAGGGTTATAAAGTTAGTAGAACTCACTTTTGAGAGAGAAAGTACAGGGATTTATAAAGGAGAAAGCACAATAAGCGTGAAGAGAAGAAGCATGCAATTCATCACTCTCCTCAAAATTCTCTCGAGTTCAGTTTAATACTTATTTTGGGGATGGCTTTCTCGAGTTCAATCTTGAGGGAGACGCAACGGAGACTTGAGTTACAAGGTTTACTTCTTTAATTTCAGAAAAACTCCTTAACGTTGGGGTTTTGCCTTCTAATAAAAAAACGATCTTGTAGTCCATACCATGAAAAACTTTGCAGAAAATTGTGAGAAGCAGCAGCAGTGAAGATCGCCAGCTGCTTTCAGCATCCGATCTCAACCCATCTCTCCCAAAGTGCAAAAACAATAGAAGGAGAATAATTTGGTAGGTTTGTGGAGATATTGTTTTCTAATTTTTAGGGGATTGGTTGATTTCATTAGATTTTGGATCTGAAAACAGAGAATAATTTTGTTTTATAGGGAAAATTGCTTCCACACCCCTATAAATTTTCATCTATGTTCTGCAGTCCAAGTTGACTGATCAAGGGTGGAAAACCCCCTACCATTTTCAAGATGGTAGGCCAAGCACCTAAGTTTCCTCAATGGCGATTTCATCTGGAATCCCAATTTAAATCCCCAAAATGGTCTCCATTGAAAAATCAAGAAAGAGAGGACTAGAGTGCGAAATTTTCATTTTTCTCTACACTGAGAAATGGGACCAGAGTAAGAATGAGAAGGAAGGAGAAGAATGATTGAAAGTATTTTTGTTTGATTTTGAATGATTGAAGACTTGCTAGATGACGGAAAAAAGAGGAAGAAATAAAGGGCACTATTGGTATTTCTAAAAGTAAAAACTAACAAAGGGGGAAAAATAAGAGCTTTTTAGAAAATTAGGGGGGTTTTCACCCTAGAGTGGTCAGCTTGGGGGCCCAGGCATTGACCAAAATTTTCAAGGGGGTGGAAGTAATTTATCCTTTTAATAACTATATAAAATTCCTTGAAATTTTGGGGGTTTTGCGTACAACCCTTAAACTTCTTTCATTTCAGTAAACTTCTTTATATTTTTCAGTTGACCCCATCAAATCTACTGTCACATACCAAGCACGTGAAAAAAAGAACGAAAATATCCCTGAGACATAAAAATATGGAAACAATAAAAAAGATAAAGAAGGTATTTTACGATGGTGGAAGATTTTTTTTATTTTATTTTATTTTTTTTTTTTGCATACTTGACATGTGACATGTTAAAATTGACATTACTTTGATGAAAATAAAATAGTTTAGGAGTTATACCAAAAACACCCCATTTCCCACCACAAAAGTTCAAGCTTTCTGAAATTAACCCTATTTAGAATAGGCTATAAATGGCACTTAAAATTTTATATGCATGACTTCACTCTTATATATCCTAAGTATTTTTATTTTTGTTTTGCATTTAAATACTCTATTGTTTTTAAAAGTAACATATTACTACCTTTTATTAGTTAAATGTTTGAATATTATAGTTAAACATTAGAATATACCCCTAAAAATTTCATATGACTACACATGCTGAAAACTGGTTAATTGCCATTTGACTTGCAATATTTAACTAATAGAAGACGGGACTATGTGCTGATTTTAGAAACAATAGATATTTAATGTCAAGATATACTTAGAACAAATAAGTGCAAAGGAAAATTTATAGGTATTTACGTGCAATTTTACATACCTGTGTTTGCATACATAGGTAATGTGTGACATGCACGCAAAAGCTTTACAAATGCCAAAAAAGTGATATTTACATAACTTTACTGTCGGTCATCTGAAAGAGATGGTATCTCGCAATTTAACCGTGGTAAAATATTTCTAGATATTATAATGCACTTGCGTTCACGTTAGGAAGCAGCAACCTCGCATTATTTGGAGTGAGATTCGATCTTTCAAGGTAATGAAATCTCTCTTGAGATTCAATCTGTGAAAGGTAATCAATTTTTTATCGGAGAAAATTTTTAAATCAATCCTTTTGAGAAAAAAATAGGCAAAAACGACCGTTAAAAAAATAGCAAAATCGACCGTTTCGATCGATTTTGCTGAGGGGGAGTTGGTTTTAATTGCACGGGAGGGCCTGCTAATCACCATTAGTCACTGCTAATGGTGGATTAGCATGGCTTAATTGCACGGGACTACTAGTCCCGTGCAATTAACACTATTCTTCAAAGAAAATCAATCGAAACGGTCGATTTTGCTGATATTTTTTTTAAACGGTCGTTTTTGCTGATAAACTTTGGAAAATGGTCGATTTAAAAAATTTCTCCTTTTTTATCCCTTTATCCAAATTAACATGCAGCCTTAGTTAGTTCACTTTTTTTTTATTGGATATAAG
This sequence comes from Asparagus setaceus, assembly GCA_012295165.1. Lineage (NCBI taxonomy): Eukaryota > Viridiplantae > Streptophyta > Magnoliopsida > Asparagales > Asparagaceae > Asparagus > Asparagus setaceus. The sequence continues at coordinate 56,680,760 of CM022704.1, read as the reverse complement.
AAAGTCGTTGGGGTTTTGTGTTAACGTTTATCATGTATCTTTATTAATTGTGTTAATTGATTAATTTAATTTTATAACAATATTATATATTGATTTGTAGTAATTTACCAGCAAGTGATTTTGAGATTTTAAGCAAAGGGTAACTCTATATACAAGAAAAAATATCCCGAAGCCCAATAAGCTGGATCGGTGTTTGAGCTTTCTTAAGGCCCAGTCCATTTCTATACCTCTATGAGAACTATATGCTTAAAATACTACTGAAATATTAAACAGCTTAATAAATGAGGAGAATATTTTCTCCCATTATCAAAGATCATTATAAGTTTTACCACCCATCAATATTGTTATTTCTGGAGTCTGGGATTTAAGCCTAACTTGGCTAAAAGGCTAATTTGATTTTTTTTACTACGGCCTCATACTCAAATTAGCTCCGCTACTATATTTTTTCTCAACTTAGAGCCTATTTGGTTTGATTTCCATAAATAAATAACTAATTAATTAAGGAAAGTGAGCAAAAAAAATAGTCTCTAAGTATTTCTATAGATTTTTATGGAAATTTTTTTGCTAGTGTCAAAAAGCGGGGGTTTCTATCTTTTGTATTTTTCCTGGTTTAGTTCAGAAGCACAAAATAAGGAAACCCAAAAAGAAGAAAATATTTCTTGCAATTTTTTGTTTAGTTCACTTGAGAAAGAAGAAAAAGCAGAAAATGTTTCTACCCGGTTTTAATGGGATAAAGTAGATTTTGTCAGATCTTGACCTGAATTCCTCTCTTAAATAGAGAGAAGTGGGTTTCTACAAAATATACCCCTTTTTTCTACTTTAAAGAGATCTATTTCTATAAAAATTTGGTGAACCAAACTGAGTTTTAGAAAACCTGTAGAAACTATTTAATTATGAAAATGCCACTATTAGATGGTTTCCATAAAATTTTCTATAAGATTGATGAACCAAACAGCCCCTTAGTTTTTGTACTACACCTCAATTACAAGCTAAGTCGTGTTTTATCCAAGTCTTCATTTATGGCCATATTGCCCTCATAGACATGGCAATAGAATTGAGTCCGTGTACTTTAATTAAACTTTAAATTAAAGATTGACCTCCCAAATAATATCATCTGTCTAAAGAATAAAAAAACAGAAAGAGACGGAGACTTGAAAACTGAGAGAAGTTAAAGAGACATGGCTTCATCCACCATCTCCGTGGAGATGCTAAGGATAAATGTCACTATGTTGGTTTCGGCTTCGAGGATGATGGTGGTGGACATGCGTCACTGCATTTGTATCATCATGGAAGCAATGTCAGCGAGTGTAGGCGCCGGGGATGTGGTGGAGTGCTCGTTGAGGCCGCAGAAGAAGGCAACCGCACATCACTTGAAATTGAAGGTGGAAATGCGCCTCCTTTTTTTTTGTTACTCGCTGAAGTAGGAGTATAGGTACGGATATAATCATTCCATGTTGTTAATCAAGTTCCAATATAAACTTAGAAATAGTAGAAGCCCTTTAGCTCTAACCAATTAGACTAGTCAATTTTAGAAGAAAGAAAAAATGTTAAGTAATTCCAATATAAACTAATAATAAGAATTAGTATCTCACTTTAAAAGCTAAAAGATGCTTGGAGTCTGAATATTAGCTAGCAAGCATAATCTTCAAGAGTTAATTAAGTAATTCTTTAAACCTCAAACCTTTTAAAACGTATCAATATATCATTAACTTAAAGATACACCGCATTAGTGTATGACAACACAAATTAGCCATCGTCGAGATGGGTTCACCGCAAATACCAAGGTCATAGACTTTTTGGCTGAAACTTAATAATGTAACGAAACTTAATAATGTTGATGGGTGTAAATAACTAAAAATACAGTTTGACCGGGACATTAAATTTGTTGTTCAATGTTATCTTGCTGGAAACAATCACAAATCATAATGTAGGACAACCCCGCAAATAGCTCTTGCATCCCCGATTGCTCTGAATTCATCAACACAAGACTCTCTATCATCCGTATTTGTTATGGTCCTGACCATTAATCCTTGATTAGAGCGGAAAAGTCCATACGTCAAGCAAATGAATATTTTAATTCCTTGATCAAAGGCGATAAGGACTCGCCAGCCGAGTCAAGCAGACGTCTCATTCCCTTTGTTCGAACCAACAAGTCACGCCGATCGACTGCCTTCACGAACGACTCGAAAGGCGGTACTAGTTGTCCCTTCACGAACGACTCGAAAGGTTTTTGCGGACGACGCGAATGGCAGTGTAAGCCGGTCCCTTGGACTCTCGACACCTCCCACTCGTCCAATTTGCTCCCTCAACCCAAACGACGGTTACATGAAGTTTGGTCCCGACAATACATCAACATCGCATTAAATACATTGTCAGCACCTTAATTCCTCCATCTCTCACAGTAATTAAGGCACCTCGAACCATTTCGGCTGCGGATGTCACCAATCCCATCTCATTAGTGATCCCATTAATGATGAGGGAACAGTGTTAACTCTTAGATCAACTTACAGCTTGACACCTGTAAAGGCAAGCCGACACAGCCGCCAACAAAAGATATTTGCCCAGTCGTTGATCAACACGTGGAGGGAAGGGCTAACTCATTTAACAGTTTTCTTATCAAGCAAAGAGACGAAAATACCCCCTACTCTTCATATTAATAAGGAACTGTTCAATAGAACAGGTAAGTGATCTAGCCCAGTAGATTTCCACTTCATCAATATTCTTTTTTTCCACATACTGACTTGACCGTCAGAGGGACCACCGGAGATCCCAACTCCGCCCTTCCGCAGGTCCTTCTTCTGGTGTAGGTAAACTTCCAGCTTGGCAACACCATCGGGCATTAGAAGAGAAAGCGAACTCCACATAATTATTAATTAATACAACATAAGTTAGTGACTGTGTGATTTCCGACATCAACAGTTTGGCGCCCACCGAGGGGCCTGCTTTTATCTTCTAACAAATATGTCTGGCGGAGATGATCTTATCAGATTGGGGAACCTACTAGTGGGGTACGTTACTCAAGCCCAACTCCAGGAATCCACTGAGAAGATCACACAAACTATGCAAGCCCAGCTCAAGGCTTTTGCCGACGAGCTCTTCAGCCGCATCCCTGCTCCTGCAGCGTAGCAAACCACTTCAGCTACGCCCCAGCCTTCCACCAGCCGTCATTCTACCGCTCATGGCGCTCGCCACCTTGTCATGCAGCAAGTGCCGCCGCCGGAGACTCCCCTCATCATCAAGCCGAGAAGGGACCATCAGGAGCATGTTTCTCAACCGCTGCAGACGCAGCCGACTCCTTACGCAATCCCAAGCCGTCCCCCTCAAATCCTTGATGTCACTGCTGAGATCCCTGGCCCCTGTCGTCGTACGAAGGATCCAGTAGTAGAAGCTTCAAGACCTCCTCGTACGGAACATGCAGTTCCAGCCCCCTCGGCCCATAAGCCCACAGGCGGTTATGATCAGGCATATCGACCCGTTGCCGATGCCATTGGGGGAAATACCCCCTTCACTGACTCCATTATGAAAGAGACTACCGAGAAGTTTAAGATGCCGCCGATGGAGAAGTACAATGGTGGGGGAGACCCAGCAGAGCATGTTCAGAATTATTTTGACACTATGACTATGTTACAAGTACCTGAGGTGACCATCTGTCGCTGCTTCCCAGTCACACTAACTGGGAGTGCCAAGCTTTGGTGGAATGCCTTGGAGAAGAAGTTCGTTGGGAGCTTTGAGGAGCTCAGCCGAAAGTTCATCCACCACTTCTTGGCTAACTCCAAGCCCAAACTACCTCCTCACGTGCTCATCCACACCAAGCAAGAGCCCGACGAGGATCTCAGAACATATTTTAATAGATTTCAGGTGAAGAGGCTAGAAGTTGAAGATCCAGGGAGTCGAGTTGCCATGACAGCTTTGGTAGCTGGATTACGGTCCGGTGACTTGTCTAAAGCTCTTGCCAGGAAACCAGTTAGGAGCTTTGAACACTTGATGGCCAAAGCTCACAGTCATATGAACATGGAAGATGCCGAAGCTTATAAAGTCGTGGCCGAAGATGCAGAATTCAACCAGGTGACTGTTTCCACTACAACAGCCGTCCCCTACACAACGCCAGCAGCTCCTTTGCCGACTCCCCCGGTTCCATCTGTAGCCCCAGCTACAACTCCAACCGCGCCTTCTCCGATCAAGTCGGCTCAAAATCCACCCAAGCAGGAAGAGCCAAGAAATATTTCAAGAAACCCCTTCCCCAGGAATAACAACTGCAATGGCCGGTTTGACAAGAGGGACGATAGGAGAGCAGCCGCTCCTCCCCCAGTCTTCACAGTCCTCAACACGTCTCTCTCTGGGGCCTTTGATAAAGCTCAGAAGGAAGGGCTCCTTACCACACCCCCACCGTAGATGAGGTCAGACCCCCGGAAGAGGGATGAACGGCAGTTTTGCCGATATCATAGGGACCATGGTCATAACACTAGCGACTGTCGTGTCCTCCAGAGAGACATCGAAGACCTCATCTAGAGAGGATTTTTGAAGAACCTAGTCGCACGGAAGGAACCACCTCCCAGGAGAGATGAGAGGAGGAGGTCCCGCTCCCGATCCCCTCGACCTCGACCAATACCCGACCACCGAGATGTCGGACAAAGTAGCCGAGGTGTCCTTCACACCATTAGTGGCGGTCCCACTTTAAGAGGAGAATCTAACAATGCTCGCAAGAGATATGCTAATCACTCTCTACGGGTGGATAGTTGCGACAAGAAACTTCGGCTGGACATGCCCATTTCATTTAGTGACGCCGACTTGGAAGGCATCGAAACACCTCATGGCGACCCCATTGTCATCTCGGTCGACATTGATGGTTTCGAGGTGAAGAGAATTATGGTGGATACTGGGAGCTCTGTTGACATCCTATTTCTAGATGCCTTCAACCGCATGGGCATTGGTAGGTCCAGGTTGCAACCCTCTATGGGTCCCCTCATTGGCTTCACGGGACACTCTCTCCTACCAGAAGGATTGATCACTCTTCCCTTGACGATCAGTCGTCCCCCCTGCCAGTCAACAGCTAATGTCCTGTTTGTAGTAATGAACGTCAAGTCGGCCCACAATGTTATATTAGGCCGGACTGCCCTTCATCTCCTGCGGGCTATCCCATCCACTTATCACCAGATGATCAAATTCCCAACTCCTGGTGGAGTTGGTGTGGTCAAGAGCAACCAACGAGAAGCCAGAGCCTGTTATATGCTCTCAACTAAGGGAAAGGGAGTAGCCGCAGCCATGCCCATTGAGAAGACAAGTCTTCAATTTAGAAAGAAGATGGAGCGAGAAAGGACGACTCCCGTTGAGGATTTGCATGAAATCCCGATCGACGGCGAAGGCAAGAAGACAATCAAAATTGGATCCAACTTTGCTGAACCATTGCAGGGAGCATTGATTTCTTTCCTCCTAGCAAACCTTGATGTGTTCGCTTGGGGACCGGAGGACATGCCAGGCATCTCCCCCGATGTCATCAGTCATGAACTCTCCATCGACCGACACAGCAGGCCGGTTCGATAGAAGAAAAGACATCTAGGTCCGGAGCGACAAAAAGCAGAGGCGAAAGAAGTCGACCGACTCTTGAAAGCCGGTTTTATTCAGAAAGTCCAATATCCGGAATGGCTAGCCAATGTAGTGTTGGTAAAGAAAGCCAATGGCAAATGGAGAATGTGTGTGGACTTCACCAACCTCAACAAAGCCTGTCCCAAAGACAACTACCCTCTCTCACACATAGACCAATTGGTGGACGAGAGTGCAGGACATGAATTATTAAGTTTCATGGATGCTTTTTCTGGTTATAATCAGATTCGCATGGTAGTACATGATCGAGAGAAGACGGCCTTTGTCACAGACCAAGGCACGTTCTGCTACAACGTGATGCCCTTCGGTCTCAAGAACGCCGGTGCAACTTATCAGAGATTGGTCAACAAGATTTTCAAATATCAAATTGGCCGCAATATGGAAGCTTATGTGGACGACATCCTGGTGAAGTCGAAGCTAGCTTCTGCACACATAGCTGATCTTGAGAAAACCTTCTCCGTCCTCTGGCATTACCGCATGAAGCTTAATCCAGCTAAATACGCTTTTGGAGTGCAGTCGGGATAGTTCTTGGGTTTCATGATCACCCAGAGAGGCATTGAAATCAACCCAGAAAAAATAGCCGCCATTGAGCGACTACCCGAGCCGCGCACCATGAAGGACATCCAGAAGCTCAATGGCAAGATAGCTGCTTTGGGGCATTTCCTCTCTAAGTCGGCCAAGAGAAGCCTCCCTTTCTTTAAGATACTCAGAGGAACAAAAGATCCCAAGAAGAAGATAGAGTGGACAGAGGAATGCTGCACTCCTTTCAGAGAACTGAAAGCGTACTTGAGCACCAAGCCGCTGTTGAGTCAACCAGTCGAAGGAGAGACCCTATATCTCTAATTAGCTGTCTCCCCCGAGGCGGTCAGCTCAGTCCTAGTTCGAGAGGAGGACCATATTCAAAAGCCGGTGTATTATGTTAGCCAGATACTTAGAGCAGGAGAGTTAAATTATCCTCTGATCGAGAAGGCGTCCTTTGCCCTTATCACAACTGCTCGTAGACTTCGTCCTTACTTTCAAGCACACTCCATCATTGTGCGGACAAGCTTGCCACTGAAGAAAGCTTTGGGGAGTCCTACCACCTCTAGAAGAATGGTTGCATGGTCAATTGAGCTCAGCGAATATGATGTGCAATTTGAGCCCCGGACCACAATCAAGGCTCAAGCCTTAGCCGACTTCCTCATAGAGTCAACCTCACCAGATGGTGAACCAGCAGAACCTTCTCCCTCAGATCAGCCGACACCCACAAAAAAGCAGGATAAAGAGACGGCAACTCTCCCTGCATGCTCCACTCTCGAATACGATGCTCCCAAATTCACTTCCTGGTGGTTGTTAAAGGTAGATGGGTCATCGTTTAAGCCGACCGTGGAGCGCGAGTCTTTCGTTCTCGACGGCACGCCATCGAAAGCAATCTATTGCCTTCAAATTCTTGGCTTCAAACAATGAAGCCGAGTACGAAGCACTCATCGGCGGTCTCAGAGCCGCCCTAGCAGTCAAGGCCGAGAACCTATACATATTAGCCGACTCCCAACTTGTAGTTCATCAAGTTAACGGCAACTATGCGGCCAAGGATAAGAGGATGATTCAGTACTTGAAGATAGCCAAAGAGCTGTTATCCCGATTGGCCAACTTCAAAGTTGCTCAAATCCCTCGTGCTCACAACGCTCGAGCAGACGCCCTGTCAAAGCTTGCGTCAACTAGCTCCATGAGCAACTCGGGACCTATCTACACTGACACACTTAGCAGTCCCAGCATAGCTGAGGCTTTCGCGGATGTCATGCAAACAGACGTAGTCCCAGAATCTTGTTGGATGGATCCTATCATCCAATTCTTGACCAGTGGAGTCCTACCTGCAGATGCTGCCGAAGCGAGGAGTGTACAAAGGAATGCTTGCCGCTATCTCATGATGGACAATCAACTGTATCGGTTTTCCTATCATGGCAGTGGTGTAGGACCTTACCTTCGGTTCCTACGACCCACTAAAGCTAATTATGTTTTAAGAGAAATTCATGAAGGCGTCTGTGGAAATCACCCAGGAGCGAGGACACTCGCACAAAAGATCATTCGGCAAGGATATTACTGGCTCACAGTAATAGTCGACTCCAAGAAGCTCGTTTCAACATGTAAGAAGTGCTAAATTTTTGCAAAAATCCCAAGAGCTACTGCTACAGAGCTGACCCCCATTTCAAGCCCCATTCCTTTTGCCCAGTGGGGCCTGGATATATTAGAACCTCTCCCTCTCGCTTCAGGACAGCGCAAATTCCTAATAGTCGCTATCGATTACTTCACCAAGTGGATTGAAGCTGAACCCCTGGCTAAGATCAGAGAGGGCAACATTACTAGCTTTGCATGGAAATCCATCGTCTGCCATTTTGGTGTCCCCCGCTCATTCATCATAGACAATGACACCCAATTCAGCAGCAAAGGATTCCAAGATTTTTGTGAAGAATGAGGGATTCAACTCAAGTTCACCTCAGTAGCTCACCCCAAATGCAATGGACTGGCAGCTGCTAACAAGTGCATCCTCCAAGCTCTGAAGAAAAAAGTAGACAATGCAGTCGAAAATTGGGTCGAAGAATTGCCAAGCATCTTATGGACCTACCGGACGACCCACAAAAATTCTACCAGTGAAACTCCCTTCAAGTTGACTTATGGGGCTGAAGCGGTGACCCCAGTAGAAGTGGGCATGCCTACCATTCGCATGCAACACTTCGACGAAGATGTGAATTCTTTAAGGCTTCGGGTGGAATTGGATCTCGTAGATGAAGTCCGGGCTAAAGCATTGCACAACCAAATTATCAACCAGCAACGAGTCGCCCGATACTACAACAGTAAAATCCGACCAGGAAGATTTCGAGTCGGCGATCTTGTCCTAAGGAAGGCAATGTTCGACAAGGAAACTAAACGTGACAAGTTGGCACCCAATTGGAAAGGACCTTACACTATCCTTGAAGAATTGCGACCCGGCACATACCGGCTAAGAAGCCCAGATGGAAGAATCTTACAGCATCCTTGAAACATCGAGCATCTTAGAAAGTCTTTTCAATAAACTTGTTGTAAATCTTGTTCAAGATCTTTCAGTATAAATAGAATTTTGCTCCAAGCAATTGTTATCAATTATGCTTCGAATGTCTTAACAATTTCTTCGCTATAAATGCAGCCCCCCTCTCACTGCAACAGATCTAAGCATCCTTCTCACCAAAACGAGTTGTGACGTCTAACTCCCTTGGTTGAGTGGAGGTAGCTTTCTTGTTGGGCCGAGTTCAGGAAACCTTCCCGTTGGGTCGAGTCAAGGAACCCTTCTCGTCATATCGAGTCAAGGAACCCTTCTCGCCCAGCCGTGATAGGTAACTCAACTCGCTCAGCCAAGAAAACACACCCAACTCACCAAGTCGAGTTAGCCTATCCAACTTTGTTAAGCCAAGTCGAGATGCTCATGTCTGCTTGCTAAGTTAAAACATCACCGATTCAACGAGCTTTCTTTCGGCAATACCGACTAAGACCTAGGTGTCACGTAAGTCCTAGGCACCCAACCTACGAGTTGTCATTTGCCGATTAAGACCTAGGCGTCACGTAAGTCCTAGGCACCCAACCTACGGGTTGTCATTTGCCGACTAAGATCTAGGCGTCACGTAAGTCTTAGGCACCCAACCTACAGGTTGTCATTTGCCGATTAAGACTTAGGTGTCACGTAAGTCCTAGGCACCCAACCTATGGGTTGTCATTTGCCGATTAAGATCTAGGCGTCACGTAAGTCCTAGGCACCCAACCTACGGGTTGTCATTTGCCGATTAAGACCTAGGCGTCACGTAAGTCCTAGGCACCCAACCTACGGATTTTCATTTTCCGACTAAGACCTAGGCGTCACGTAAGCCCTAGGCGCCCAACCTACGGGTTGTCATAACAATGTCCTCGGCATCCACAACGTTAAATCCAGGACACTCAACTGCAACTCATTCGTTTACAAATGATATCTACCTTGCCTTGTTGGCCGATTAAACCCACAGGGATTTTTGGCTGACATGGATCCAGATGCAGAAAAATAAACTGAATAAAGTTTGAAGTATCCAACACAAAGAAATGTGGAACAAATTTTCATTCATAATTTAAACATAGTCAACAAATTTACAATGGTCGAGAATACCAGATAAAAGCAGTTAAAAACAAGACGACTAAGAGTCGGCTAGGCGACTTCCTAATCGCAATTGCCGTCGTTACCATCGTCATCATCATCCTCGTCCTCGTCATCATCATCATCACCATCTTCCGCGCTCAATTCCACTCTTGCCCCCCTCACCTCAAGGCCCTGCAGGATAGTAAGGCAACTTTGCACTTGAGGGGGATAGGTGGGACCTGGAGGTGGAGGAACTGTTTGGGTCGAAAGTTGATTTCTTTGTCGTTTCCATTACAAAACTTAAGAAAATTACACTTTAATTTTCAGTTACAAAGAAATTTCAGTAACTCTCTCACAAACTCGAACAAAAGATACTACAAGTGTATATCTCCTGTTTTTGTGGGACTTTGCTGTCTTGGGGGCCAGCGTAATCCGTGGACCACCGGCGGCGATCGTCGAATCGATTGTGGTTTAGTTGATGCTTCGCAAAGGAAACAAGAACTTCAGCAAATATCTTAGCAAGGTAAGATATCTACTCTTCTCAAGAATAAGTCAAGGCTTAAACTCGAGGAATCTCCGCGTGGATAGTGTTCTTGAACTCCGGAAGCTTGGATCTCTGATTTCCCCTTTCTAATGGCCGACCCCCTGCCCAAGTGGACGTAGGAGGGTATTTATAGTCTTTGGGAAACGTGCCCTCTTCAGAAACATAAGTGTCATAAGTGCAGGAAATTTGCGGTTAAGCGGCGGCGGCTCGGTACCTCAGCTAAAACTGCCTCGGCTGGCGGCGGTGTAAAAGGCTACCAGCTAGGCGAGGCGGTATGAAACTGCCTGTTGACAAGCGAGGCAATGTCGCCGCTCACCGCCAGAACGGTTTCCGCTTTTAGGCACGATTAAATGCCCTAGAATCACGCCTAGTGGGCGATCTTCGCGGTAACCGCACATTAAAGTGTCGAGCGTCTCTGCATTGATAAAGTCAAGTGGGCCCCATCGGCATTGATTTAAACCCTTCAAGAGCTCGCTTCGTATTCTGGTGTCTCGCATTTGGCGAGACAGTAAGTGCTCGCCTATAGCGAGACACATCAAGGTGTCTCGCTCGTGCGAGGCACACACAAGTGTCTCGCTAACAGCGAGACACATCAAGGTGTCTCGCTCGTGCGAGGCACACACAAGTGTCTCGCACTGTAGCGAGACACAATATTCCTCTGTGTTGACTTCTTGAGATTTCGACGACGTTGTCCTTCGATCTTCTCATAATTTAGTCATGTTTGAGGTTCTTCAACAATTTTTGATGCCTACAGATACCCCCTCCAAAGTTTTCAGACTCCTCTGTATTTTGTCGAGGGGTCTGGAATACTTTGGATAAGATGCGCCTTGCTTCTGTTCATCGTTGAACTTTGTAGAAGAGGCCCGTGTTTTGCTTCAATTTCTCGAACCACGGCTCTGGCGTGGAATTAGCTGACCATATTTTGGGATCAATAATTGTTGCATTTGTATTTGAATGAATTGAAATGTCGAAGTCGATTTTGGACTAATCATCTTCATCTTGAAAGTCACCACTTGGGTTGCGATTGAATGCATTCAGAGAAAAAGCATCGTCTGGTTTTCTGAACATCAGATTTCCAGGAAAGCTTCTATATGGAATATGGAACCAATTTGCTTCAGATTACGTGCGGAGGGTAATCATCGAATTCCGGATTTGCCGAGACAGTTTGTGGTCTCCCTTTGCATGATAGATATAGGATTTTTGGCAAACCCTCAGCCATCAACGGATTTGATGAGCCTTTACCAACTACCGTTTGAGTTGGGCTAGCATGTAGATTATCTGAGTCCGTTCTACATGTTACGTTGTGCTAAAAGAATGAACTCTCTTAGACTTTGTGCTACGATATTGAATACGTAGACTCGATCAATTATCACGGGAATTAATTACCCGGCGGCGTGTGTTAGACGCTGACTTATCTCTAGTAAGGGACAGAGATAACATCCCTATGCATGAATGCATAGTTTAGGTGTCATTAAATAATGACATCTATGCTACGATATTGAATATGTAGGCTTGATCAATTATCACGGGAATTAATTACCCGGCAGCATGTGTTAGATGCAGACTTATCTCTGGTAAGGGACAGAGATAACATCCCTATGCATGAAGGCATAGTTTAGGTGTCATTAAATAATGACATCTATGCTACGATATTGAATACGTAGGCTTTTGGAATTGTGTCTTCTCTTGGGGCGAAAACAAACCCGTTGTGTCTTCTCTTGGGGCGAAAACGAACCCTGTTGTGTTTTCTCTTGGGGTTAAAAAACGAACCCTGTTGCCGGAGTAGATCTCTCATTCATAAAAGAATCGAGAGGGGATTTTGACCGTGGTCCTAACTGTAGGAAGGTTTGACCAAGTGGGAGTGAAAATTTGAAAAAATGATCCTAACTGTAGGAAGGTTTGACCAGGATAGAAATTTTGAGACAATCCTAACCGTAGGAAGGTTTGATCGCCAATCCTCGAAGTGGACCTCTCGCTCATGGAAGGAATCGAGAGGGATTTTAACCATGGTCCTAACTATAGGAAGGTTTGACCGGGATAGAAATTTTGAGACAATCCTAATCAGAGGAAGGTTTGATCGCCAATCCTCGAAGTGGACCTCTCGCTCATGGAAGGAATCGAGGGATTTTGACCGTGGTCCTAACTGTAGGAAGGTTTGACCAAGTGGGAGTGAAAATTTGAAAAAATGATCCTAACTGTAGGAAGGTTTGACCAGGATAGAAATTTTGAGACAATCCTAACTGTAGGAAGGTTTGATCGCTCAATCCTGAAAGTGGACCTCTCGTTCATGGAAGGAATCGAGAGGGGATTTTAACCATGGTCCTAACTATAGGAAGGTTTGACCGGGATAGAAATTTTGAGACAATCCTAATCGTAGGAAGGTTTGATCGCCAATCCTCGAAGTGGACCTCTCGCTCATGGAAGGAATCGAGAGGGATTTTAACCGTGGTCCTAATCAGAGGAAGGTTTGACCAGATAGAAATTTTGAGACAATCCTAATCAGAGGAAGGTTTGATCGCTCAACCTGAAAGTGGACCTCTCGTTCATGGATTATCCACCCCCAGCTTTCTTTGCAAAACTGAGCTGCATTTATTTAGAATAGTGAGAAGGAGGAGCAGTTTATACTCGTAGCAGTTTAACCTCTTGTACTCATTGGAGGAAGGGGAGCGCTTTATACTGTGATACCGCTCTGAGTGCGAGGGAGCAGCTTATACTGTGATACCGCTCTGAGTGCGAGGGAGCAGCTTATACTGTGATACCGTCGGAGTGCGAGGGAGCAGCTTATACTGTGATACCGTCGGAGTGCGAGGGAGCAGCTTATACTGTGATACCGCCGGAGTCCTATTTGATTCAATTTTATTTCGCTAAGACGCCGGCTTCAACTAAGGCTTGGATGATGGCCTTGAGAGCTAAGCAATCCTTTGTAGGATGGAGGATCCTCCCGCGGTACGCATGCGATTTAGGGTCCGAAGTTTTGTCGACCTCCTCTTGATTTGTAATCGGAGGCAACTTGATCTTATTGTTATCAAGGAGGTGTTTGAAGATGATCGAACTTCTTCGCCCTTGAAAGAGTATGTCTGTGGAATTCGATTTAGAAGCTTTTGGCTGGTCGTTGTTGCGACGTTTGACCAACAGCGATCCGAGATGCCTTTCCTCTATTACGAGAGGAAAAATTTACTTCGAGGGATCACCGCCATTTCGCCTCTTCGGCTTTCTTCCTTCCGAGGAAACGCTCGGCTTGTTCTCCTCAGATTTTCGATCTTTCCATGTAGTTGGCGGGGCGACCCCATGACTTCCAACGATCAATGGAAAGATTATTGTGGCACGTCCGCAATATGAATTCCTCGCTGATTGATCTTTGCGCTAATGGCCTTATTACGAAACGTTTAACGAAAGTGTCAATTGTCTCCCCATTCTTCTGCTTTTCGTCTAATAGAGTTCCAATGGAAACTTCTGTGTCATCATCAAAGAAGTTACTGAGAAAAGAACTTTCCATGTCCTCCCAGCAGTTAATACTCCCAAATTTTGAGTCTTCGATACCAATCGGCAGCCCACGAAGAGTACCGACGAATGACCGAACCATCAGAGGCTCGTTTCCCGAGATCACCCCCAAATGTGATTTGAAGTAGATCAGGTGTTGTGTAGGTGACCCTCTCCCGTCAAATGGTGTGAAGTTGATCAAATTGAATTTTGGCGGTGGCTAATTGAATCCCACTCTCTAGGATACTGACACGGATGCCGCCTTCTTGACTTCCTCGTATGACATCAAAGCATTGATTTTTCCTCAAGCTCTTTCATCTTTTGCCGCCATCCTCCCTTGTTTTGATTATTTCCAATAGGAGGAATTGGAACATTTCCACCTTGAGCACCAGGTGCATCTTTTGTCGTGGTTGATCGGCATAAATGTGTTCATCTACTCAATCACCGCTTCGACATTATGAGTATTATGGTGGGTAGCTCCACCTTGTTGATCGGATTCGTGGTGTTGATCGATCCGTGTTGTGCAATCAGATGGGTTTGCAACTCCTCATCCGTTGCATGGCTAGCTCCATCTCGTTCTCATTTCGCCTTAAGCTCTTCTCTTTGCTTGGCTAAGGCTTCTTGTAACATTTGAGCCGTGACATCGAGTAATGGTAAAAGCTTCTGGGATGGCTACCAACACTTGACATTGTGTCATCGGAAGCTATCGCCGAATTGATGTCGGAAGCTTCATCATCAGATGACTCTTCCTCATGCATCCTTCAGAAGTCGATGCGCTGGGTAGCTTGCATTGCAACCGGTGACATTCTCTCGAGAAATTTGAGACCCAACCTTTCCTCCGTGAGTGAAGTCAGATCCGTGATCCATCGCCGGTCCTTTCCCTTTGTTCACCATGTTGATAGTTACTTCGGAAACTCATCAATTGATGGATGATCTCTTTCTTCTCCGATGTCGCCTTGATCGCGGGCTTCGATTTTCCGTCGACAGGAAAGCCGCTCAATATCGAAGCTCTTTGTGGGTGAGCCGCTCGACTCGTAACGTGCACATCCCGATAACCACGCCTTAATCAATTTTGCACACGAGCAAGAACAATCTATTTCGCCGATCGCCCTCTTTCGCGGTGTTGCTACCCCACCGATGATATAGTTGGTGTGGGTTATTACAAATTGCACTTCCACCCCCAAGTGTAACGTTGTCCTTAATTGGAGGACACGTCTTCTTTTGGGGACGTCGACTCTTTGTCTTGAGAGACAACTTCCGTCGCTTGGCTTCGTCATCTGTAGTTGCTTCTGTATGAATCACGAGGGTCTGGTTATCTCTCGTGATTTTGCGAGTCACTTGCCTCAACTTCTTCTTCTCAGCAGACTCGTGGACCTCCTTAGGGATGCTCAAACGAGATGCAATTGGAATTCTAGAAGTTTGAGATGCGTCAGATGGCTCGGCACATGTCTGAACATCACTTGGACTTTGGATACAGCCCCCAACCTGTCGTTGTTTATGACCCAATCGTTCCATTACTGGTGTTTTGACTTTGGTTCTCGATTGTGGACCAAGGCGACTGAACACCGAAGTTGACGGGTTTCCAGACTTAACAGTTGATACCGCAGCCGGAGAAGTGGAAGAAAGGGGCGGAAAAGCCCATTTTTTGTCAAGGCATGGAGGACCGCCGCTTTGGCAGGTACTCAGACTGCTCGCCGGGCGCTGAGATTGCTTAATCGCCGTCGCCAGGCGTTTTTAGTCGCCCGGCTAAACAGCCGCCCTACCAAGAATGTTGCCGAGGCAAAGTCTTGAGCCGATTTTGATGTTGACTTCGGGATCCATGCTTGGCGATTTTGAGCCGTTTGCTGGGTTGCTTTTGACTCTTGCGCCTTGTGAACAACAGCACGTGCTCGAGCAAAGCGTGCACGGCGTTTTTGAGCGCGCTCCTTCTTTGTCAATCGGGTCCTTTTGACGAGAACCCATTCTTCCTTGGGAGGAGGCCGACGGATTGAGAGATTGCGCTTGTTGATGCCTTTGATCACGGAGTTCGATAATGAACTCCATCCGCCGACTCCGTGAGCCTTGGCGAATTGATCGCCATCTTTGACGCCGCTTTGGCGAAGCTCTTCGCCGATCGCTTGAGATCTTGTTGAGAGGGGAAATCGCTTCTATCTGAAGCTTAACAAGAACGAACTTCCTCTTAAGAGATGACATCCTCCGATGTTTATGGGTGAGGAGGACTTGATGTGGAAGAGGAGAGATACTCTTCAATTTGGCTTGATCGAAGAAGTAGTCTAGCCCATCAACCATGAGGTCGGTCGGCGCAAGGCTGCGACACAACGATCTCGGCTCGAGACCGCTGGCTCCCATCGTGGTCGCCATCGTGTTTGGGTCGAAAGTTGATTTCTTTGTCATTTCCATTACAAAACTTAAGAAAATTACACTTTAATTTTCGCTACAAAGAAATTTCAAGAACTCTCACAAACTCAACAAAAGATACTACAAGTGTATATCTCCTGTTTTTGTGGGACTTTGCCTGCGTCGGACGCCAGACCGTGGACCACCGAAAATGATCGCCGAATCGATTGTGGTTTAGTTGATGCTTCGCAAAGGAAACAAGAACTTCAAAGAAATATCTTAGCAAGGTAAGATATCTACTCTTCTCAAGAATAAGTCAAGGCTTAAACTTCGAGGAATCTCCGCGGATAGTGTTCTTGAACTCAGGAAGCTTGGATCTCGATTTCCCCTTTCTAATGGCCGACCGCCCAAGTGGACGTAGGAGGGTATTTATAGTCTTTGGGAAGCGTGCCCTCTTGAAACATAAGTGTCATAAGTGCGTGAAATTTGCAAGCATGGGTACCGAGCCGCCTCAGCTTAAGCCGCTTCGCCGACCGGCGAGGTAGAAGCCGCCTTACGGCGCAGGCAAGAGGGCCACGACAAGCGAGGCAATGTCGCCGCTTCACCGCCAGAACGGTTTTCCTCGCTTTTAGGCACGATTAAATGCCCTAGAATCACGCCTAGTGGGCGATCTTCAGCGGTAACCGCACATTAAAGTGTCGAGCGTCTCTGCATTGATAAAGTCAAGTGGGCCCCATCAGATTGATTTAAACCCTTCAAGAGCTCGTTTGGTATTACGGGTGTCTGCATTTGGCGAGACACAAGTAAGTGCCTCGCCTATAGCGAGACACATCAAGGTGTCTCGCTTCGTCGCGAGGCACACACAAGTGTCTTCGCTAATGAGACACATCAAGGTGTCTCGCTTCGTCGCGAGGCACACATAAGTGTCTCGCCTTGTGGCGAGACACAATATTCCTCTGTGTTGACTTCTTGAGATTTCGACGACGTTGTCCTTCGATCTTCTCATAATTTAGTCATGTTTGAGGTTCTTCAACAATTTTTGATGCCTACAGGAACGTTGGGTGGAAGCTGGGCCTTTAAGTAGTCGAAGCCGGCCTTGACGGCCAACGACAACTCAACCTTTCCTACTGGCCCATGCCGATAGGCCTCAATGACTTCCTTTTTCCCCTCCTCCGACGTCACATATTGGAGTCGGATTCAACGGACCGGACGTCAGTTAAGGCCGTCTGGTGAGCCACCCTCGACTCCTCCAACTCGACCTTCAAGTTCTGGAGAGCAAGTTGATCCGAGTGAGTCCTTTCTTGAGCTTGCAACTTCTCATGCTTCTCGGCCTCAACTTCCTTTTGCAGCTGCTCCACTTGTTTCTCTCGCTCAACAACCTCTCGTTGGGAGCCTTCGACTGTCTCCTTAAGGTTAACCGCCTCCTCCTTTAGCCTATCGATAGTGGCCAACTGCTTAGAGCGGTGAGTCTGGAGATTAACAATCGTAGATTGCTTCGCCTCCAGCTCACTATGCCACTTAGCATTGACCCCATCCCTCTCTGCCTCAAGAGCCACGACTCTCTTCTCAGCCTCTTCTCAAGTTTTCCTCTCATGGACGAGTTCCCTCGACAATTCTTTAGAAAACTGTATCAAGTGGTCGAGGCGGTCAAAGAGCTCCTCCCCAATCAGAGCCCCCCGGATCTGGTAGCTCTGAAGGGCCATCCGCAAGCCAGTCAATGGCACCTCCTTCAACAAATCCAAGTCTTTCGGGAGGGAAAACTGGTCGGCGACAATGAGTTGAGCTCTTCCCGATAGGAACACAGAGTCTTCTTTATGGAAGAAGTGGTTGGGGATGAACCTATCAGTTTCAGAAGGCTCCTCCTTAGCCGAATAGCCCTCTTGTAGGTTGCCAATAAGCTTGGCTTGGAGCTCCCTCCACCTCTTATTACCGATCTCACCAACCCGGTGACGGAAAGGTATTTGAGAATCTGGACCCTTAAATGAGCCCCCAGGAGTCGCCTCCACCGCAACTTCATCTGAAATGGCCGACTCTTTGCCCGGCCTATGGGTCGGCTTGGAAGGAGCAGTAGATGCAACCTGTCCGACATGGGCTCCCATGTCGGCAAGACGAGTTTCCAGCACCTGCTGGCCTGAAGTTTCCTCCACGCCGGGAGAAGACTCATCTATGGTGATTGCTTCCCCGACAGACGCGGAGGGGAAGCAGGCTTTGGAGCATGTCCTCGCCAATGGCCAGGACATCCCCTGCAGTCGTCCAAATTGACTCAAAGATGGCCCCCTCGGGTTTCTCCTTAGGAGCCGACTTCTTAGCCTTCTTTGCCTTCTTCTTCTCGGGCCTTTCGACTTGAGAAGCAAGAGTCGGCACTGTTAACATGGTGGCCATCTCATCAACATTCTTCCCCCAGTGTTCGGCCTCCTTAGCCGATAGCCCTTTCCTTGCTCTCTTTTGAGGCATTTGGGACTCGACGGCTTCGACCGAACTGGAAGCCATGACGGCTTTTGCCGTACTAGGAGCCCCACCTTTCTGGTCTTTAGGCTGCTTTGGGGCGACTTTGAGTAATTCCGCCTCCTCTTCTTTGTCGGTCTCTGTTGACCGAGTAAACGACAACCCCGCCATTCTAAGTGAGGCGTTGTCGAACAGGTTGCTGATCTCACGGGATCCAGCATACTGTCGGATCTTCTCGAGATCCTGGCGCTCCTTGGCTGAGAGAAGAAGAGGTTTCAGTGCATCCTTCTCGATCTCTGGCCATGAACGGCAAGTCAGAATTGGGTCGGCTCCGAAGACCCAGACGAACCTTTCCTTCCAATCTTTGTTGGATTCGGGAATATTCACAAGCTTGCCGCCCACGTTGGCGAAGAAGAAGTGAGCGTCCTTCTTAGTAGTCTTCACGCTGACCAAGTGGTTGAACAGCTGAAGACTCGGCTCGACGCCTACCCGGTGGCATATCACCAAGAACGCCATTATTGTTGCTATGGCGTTGGGGGCGAACTGCATTGGGGAAATCCCCAATCTCTCCCAAACCCTTCTCACAAACTGAGAAAGGGGAAGACGTAGACCGTACTCCATGTGGACTACGTATAACGGCGCCCTATCAGCACTGTGCTCATGTACGGCGCTGTCCTTTTCCGGCAAGGACAGCCTAAACTCCGGTGGAAGGTCATATTTTTCATGAAGACCCTCCAATTCTTCGTCCTTCATCTTTGTGTGCAAAGATGCGAGGATACTGATCCTATCAACGGGGGCAGATGAAGCAGCCATTGAAGAAAGCTCCAAAATTGGAAGAAAGATGGAGAAAGAGGAAATAAAATGTTTAGAGCGTGTGAAGAAAACCCCTGTGAACAAAGAAGGGATGATTATAAACTGTCGAAGAGCACGCGTGGCAACTTTTGGGCGGTCTATCTATTCTGAGATCAACGGTCCAGATTGATTTTATAATTCAAACCGCCTTACGAAATTCGAAGCGCCAACCGCTTTTAATACCCCACATCTCTTCACCTAGAAATCGAAGCGACATTGGCGGCTAAAGTACAGCTGACGTCACACCCCGTCTCCTACAGTGACTCCTTTCAACCACGCTTTGGAACTCAAACTCACCTGTTGTTTGGGCCCTTTAGCTAGTCGACCTAGCAAGCCGACAGCTATGAAAAAACACCATAAGTTGGAAAATCGACTCCAACTTAGTGGGGCGCTACTCCCATCCAATTACCTCCCATGAGTCTATTGACCACACCCTAAAAAGAAAAGCAAGAGAATCATCTAAACACAGACAACACGCTCTCGACTCATTGAGACGTTTGAGTTGTTAACATACCACAGAATATTGCAACAAAATTAAAGACAATCTAATTGATGAAAAATATTATTATTTATTCCCAAACACATATACAGGAAAAAATACAAAGCACATGTTATTGTCGAGTCCTAAAACCTAAGCTACGAGAGATCCATATCGGCTCCAGGGGCCAAAGCCTAGGAGACGTTCGTAGAAGGTACAGGAGTCGAAGGGAGGTCATGCATCACCTCGTCACTCCTCTTCCCATTTGAACTCTCACCTTTGTCAGCTTCGCCAGTGGAGCCGTCGGCCGACAAGTCAGCTTCTTCCTCTGTTTCCTCCTCGGCCTCGCCCCCATCTACGTTATAACCTCCTCCCGCTTTCTCTACTTTGGAGAGGAGGTCTATATAGTTGGCTATGCTTGGTGGATACTGGAGTCGGCCAGGGAACTCCTGATATTCAGCAGGTAGCTGCCTTACAATGTGGTCACTTCCAGCCTTACAGCCAACGCCACCTCGATCTTCCCCATCGAGCTCTGACGGAACTCCTCAATGATTATAGGTCGATTCTTTTCAATGACAGCCGACCGGTGGTCGTTGGATTCCAAGTATTTTACTGTACTCTCTGCCCTGTGTAAGGACTCTTTGAGTCGAGCACACTCATCGGAGAGCTGTTGCTTAGCCGCTAACTCTTCCTTTAGCTGAGCCTTGGCGTGCTGTGCAACTTTTTTCTCAAGAGCTACCTGCGTCACGGCCAGGTCTCGTTCCCTCAATATCTTGTTAATAGATCCAACACCCCCAGCATCACCCTGGGGCCTCTGTTTCAACTGTTGGATCTCGGGTAACATTTTAGCATTCGACGCCTTGAGTTCCGCGATAGTTTGCTCCTTCACCTCCATCTCTCGACGCCAGTCATCAAGCTCGGCTTGTTTAGCCAAAAGCTCTTTGACGACTTGGTCGAGTTTGTCGCTTTCGCCTACTCCTTGGGTCGCACGTGTCCTATGGAGCTTCTCATAGGCATGATGACCTTGGGCTAGCCGACTATATATTTCCTCCTCCACAAGGCACCCTCGAGTCAAATAGCTTCGAAGGATCACGTGAAGACCCACATCGAGAATCTTCTTTAATAATTCCTTATCTTCGTGAAGGCCGAATCGCTTACGTACTTTGGCTCAGATATATATCCGATTGGAGCACTGACGAGCGAACATCCAAATGTTTAGTAGGATTGTATCGATGCTCTACGTCCGGCACCTCCTCATAGCGCCCAGTAGGGGGGAGCGTCCCTATTAACGAGTCGCTCACCTTGGCCCAGGCCCCAACCTCGGACTCGGCCATATAATATGGAGAGGGCCATCCCGTTGAGACGAAACCCGTCTCTTTACCTCCGACTGGCTCTTTACCTTGTCGATGAGGCTGCTCTGGTTGAGAACTAGAGGCTCCCACCCCCGACCGAGCCTCAGCTCCACCAGAAATCACCTCCGCGACAGTTTTGGGCTCGGCTTCAGTTGGCTGGGGGCCGACCTCTTCTTCTGACTCGGACGACCCCATCTCCATAGGGTCCGCTGAGCTTTCATTAGTCGTCTCGCTCCTTGCGGACCACGACTGGTCTTCTTCTGCCATGACCTTCGATAGCCATAAGCGCCCCTTAGAGCAGCGCCCGTGGTCATTTCTTCACGACCCATGGCCGTCGTCTCATCTCGTCCCTGAGTAGGAACTACCCCCTCTGGGGCCGACTCTTGCCGCAGTCGTTTTGCTGGCCGAGTCATTACTCCCTCCAGAGGTTCCTCAGAGGGTTCTTCCTCTGAAGCCGACTCTGCAGCGGCCATTATCCCGGCCATGCCTCCAAAAGTTATGTTGTGAGCTCTTGTTTCATCTCGACTACCAGGAGGAACTGACGAGATCCCGTGAAATCGCAAGACCGACTTATTGAGTAGAACCCTCATTTGTCGCAGCCCCGTATACTTAAGAATTTGCCCTAATTCTCGCTACTCATCTGCCGATAGAAGCTTCGGCTCCAGGACCTCTCTCCTAATCTCGGGCCAATCCGAGCATTCTAAGTTGGAGTCGTCTCCCTCTATCCAGATGAACCTATCTTTCCACCATTTATTCGATGTGGGAGCATCAAGAATGATCTTGAACTCCCCCGTTGCCTGAAGGTGGTAGTGGAGCCGCCGAATCGCCACGCACTGATGACTCAAAGACGCTCACCGAGGGACGAATCCCTAGCCAATAACAGATGACGGTGAAGCCCACCAATGTAGCGATGGAGTTAGGCTTCATCTACATCGGAGACACTCCCAATGCCTCGAATACCTTGCGGAGGAATGGATGTAGTGGCAACCGTAAACCGCACTCCAAGTGTTTAATATAGAGGGGAGCTTTCTCCTCGCCATGACAATACACCGGCGCTGACATCGCCGGCGCCCTCAATTTGAATTCCTTGGGAATGTCAAACTTTGAATGAAGTGATCGCATCTGTACCTCGGTCACCTTCGAGCAAAACTCATCCAACTGCTTTCGACGATCGGAATCCATGGAAGACGTTGATGTAAATCGCTGAAGGATCACCGAAAATTCTTTCAGAGAGATGCGGAGAGTAGAACTTATCCTCTCTTCGTTCTCTAAATTTATAAAGGGGCCCCACAAACAAAGGACCAGCCCATGATCAACGGTCAGGATTAAAGCTCAGAGCCCGAAGCGTTGCCTCAAAAATCGAGAAACCGACCTCTTCGCTTTAATAAGGGCCAACCAAGGGACCCAGGAAATGAAACGTCAGCAGCTTATTCGCTGACGTTGGCCATATTCCATCACGAGAATCTTCGTGACTCTTCTGGAATACGCTTCTGTTCATCCAGAACCATGATATCTATTTCACTCGCGACTGCCCACCACTGTTTAAAGGCCAACTGTTATGGTCCTGACCATTAATCCTTGATTAGAGCGGAAAAGTCCATACGTCAAGCAAATGAACATTTTAATTCCTTGATCAGAGGTGATAAGGACTCGCCAGCCGAGTCAAGCAGACGTCTCATTCCCTTTGTTCGAACCAACAAGTCACGCGGATCGACTGCCTTCACGAATGACTCGAAAGGCGGTACTAGTCGTCCCTTCACGAACGACTCAAAAGGTTTTTGCGGACGACGCGAATGGCGGTGTAAGTCGGTCCCTTGGACTCTCGACACCTCCCACTCGTCCAATTTGCTCCCCCAAACCAAACGACGGTTACATGAAGTTTGGTCCCAACAATACATCAACATCGCATTAAATGTATTGTCAGCACCTTAATTCCTCCATCTCTCACAGTAATTAAGGTACCTCGAACCATTTCGGCTGCGGATGTCACCAATCCCATCTCATTAGTGATCCCATTAATGACGAGGGAACAGTGCTTACTCTTAGATCAACTTACAGCTTGACACCTGTAAAGGCAAGCCGACACAGCCGCCAACAAAAGACATTTGCCCAGTCGTTGATCAACACGTGGAGGTAAGGGCTAACTCATTTAACAGTTTTCTTATCAAGCAAAGAGACGAAAATACCCCCTACTCTTCATATTAATAAGGAACTGTTCAATAGAACAGGTAAGTGATCTAGCCCAGTAGATTTCCACTTCATCAATATTCCTTTTTTCCACATACTGACTTGACCGTCGGAGGGACCACCGGAGATCCCAACTCCGCCCTTCCGCAGGTCCTTCTTCTGGTGTAGGTGAACTTCCAGCTTGGCAACACCATCGGGCATTAGAAGAGAAAGCGGACTCCACATAATTATTAATTAATACAACATAAGTTAGTGACTGTGTGATTTCCGACATCAACAGTATTCTCAGGGGCTTTTGTTAGATCAGTTATTTTTGGGTATTTTATATAAATGGATTTAAAGAAATCATATATATATATATATATATATATATATATATATATATATATATATATATATATATATATATATATATATATATATATATATATATATATATATATATATATATATATATATATATATATATATATATATATAGAAATAATTGATAGATACCTAATTTTAGGGCTACAGTAATAGTGCTCTTTCAAGTTTTATTTAAATAGAATATTTAACGAAGAGTTAAAATAGGACTAACTTTTCTAACATTGTGTACGGTGACAAAGTTGGGAGGGAAAAAAGTGTCAGGACCAATTTAAGTATGTGGCCCTAGTACAGGGACAAATTAACCTTTTACCAGCCTAACTTGGACGTTAGATAATCAGCATCGAAGTTTCAACTCAATTTCAAAAGATCCGCTCAATATGAATTTCAGCTGCATTGCATAATTTACATTTCAAGTCCATGAAATAGTGTAAAAATAGGGTGTTAATTTGATATGAGTCTACGCTATTTTCACCCTTCTACTGGAATTCTTAACTAGGCAAAGCACTCAATTTTAAGACAACTGCCATTAGGGTTGTTAGCCAACAAGTTCCCTTATTATTTTCTAAAATGATCTTTGAGGCAATATTCAATCTTAAACTTCTAAATTCTCAGGAAATGATGGTAAATAAGATTGTTAACTAGAGCATGTTTGGCAAATGGTCAACATGTTTGGCAAATAGTTTATTTTAGCTTATAAGCCACCTGAAAATAAGCTTAGATATCCTAGCTTATTTCTGGTGGCTTATACACCACAAGTTTTGACCAAGTAAAAGTTCAGTATACCCCTCACATTTCACAAAATTCTAAGCTCTATTTATCTCTCTCCAACCTCATTAATGCTTTTGGTCATTTTGATAATAATGATGGCTTATAAGCCATCCATTTGCTAAATACTCTACTATTGAAAATTAATTACAACCCACTAAATTTACCAAACACTTTGGCTTATAATCCACTTGCTTATAATCTATTTATGGATTATAAGCCAAGTGAATTATAATCCAAAGTTACTGAAAATGCTCTAACAACTAACTTGATGATTTGACATTAATTTATTTGTACATCATTTTATTATAGGGATGAAGACACGTAAATGCCTAAGGGGCCTTGACCCCCATGGAAAGAATGTCTTTTGTATATATTATCTTTGACTTTATGTTTTAACGCAAGCATATGTTCAAAATGATCCCAAATATTTAATACTTGCAAAACTAATCAAAATTATCAACATTGTAAAAGAAACTAACCCCAAATTAACAAATAAACAAATTTGTTAGATATTATAACTAAGCATGACTATTTTATTAATATTTTTGCATTTCAATTACAAATTGACCTATCAAAGTTAATGACTTGTTGATTTGGGAATATTTTTTCCCAAAGTTGATGATTTAAGGTTATTACAAATATTGAGATCTGATGGATAGTTCTACAAATATTGAGATTTGAAAAGTAATTTTCCAAATATACTAAGGGTATATGACAAAACCCACAAAAAGAAAATCAATCAAGGATTAACTTGGTTAATAATAATTTTATATAATCCACAAGGGATAAAATGTATGATCCCTCAAAATTTCTCAAAATCTCTCAGTTTCTTCTCGCGAGTCACGAATGGATTACAAATAATTTTTTGAGGTTTTCACGAGTGTTCTTTTCACCTTCATCCTGAAAACCTACCTAGCTAGATCTTATCAATAGTATTCCCTCTGCCCCTTATCGACATGCGTTCTCTCAGCCTCCTACACTTATCTTTAACCACATCTCGTCCCAGTTCGTTGCCTACCTCTTTTCCTCTTTTGGTTTTGAATCCCCTTACCAAAAATCCTCGCTCCGCCACCCTTTTGTTGTATGGGCTCCATATCCTTAACTCATTTTTCTATTCGGATCATAAGTAAATTACCTACAACACTCTCATCTATCTTGAGTAAAATTTAGTATCCCTCAACTAATTTGCTAGCACTTACAAAAGGGTTTTCTGCAACTTATCTTGCTACTAAAGTGTTCTAAGGGTGATTGGTGCTAATAAATTAGTTGAGTAATAAGTAAATCCAGATATACGTCACGGTGTAGCTGCAGTTTGTCTTTGAAGGTAATATCACTTCACAACTAATCAAATAATTTTCGAATGCTAATGAGATCTACATCGGATTATGCTAAAACCCTTAAAATTTGAAATATATGAACTAACAGTAATTTTCAAAACATTTCAATATATAAATAGTAATTAGTGGTTAATAAAACAATCGAGAAAGATATAATAAACAAAGACCAACGAGGACACAACTCATAGCTTATATAAATATAAGTAACCGAATTTTTATAATTTCAACCAGATATATCCATTTTATTTTCAAATAGATATGGGCATCAGACAATAAGCGGAGATTTATAATCCACACGTAAATATAATTTCAGTGTGTAGGATAAGATTTAATTACGCATCATTTGCCCATAAAAACAATGTAAATTAAAAGAAATTAAAAGAAAATAATTTTGATCAGACCAATTAAGGGTTTAAAGCTGAGAAGAATAGAATCCAATCATAGACATAGATCTCAGATGTCAAGACATAAATAAATTCAATTTCTTCATCACTGCTAAATAATTTTCAAAAAAAAAGTACAAAAAAGAGAAATCTCTCGGTGGCTAACTTCAATTGAAGAAAGCTGAGAAATTTGCAGACAATCAACACGACATCAGATTCAGACCGCCCGTCTGCTAGAATTTCGTCATCGAGATCAAAATTTTAAGAAATAAGCACAAAAATATGGACATTTAATTTTTGGGAAAATTGTATCAAGGCCCCAAAAAAAAAAGATAGATGTGCCCAGCCCCCCCTTAATTTTTTTTGTGTTAGGAAGCCCCCAAAAACAAAAGTAGATGTGATTCGGCCCCTTTTTAGCTTTCCACATCATCAATGAGAGAATTTTTAAAAAAAAGCCTCATTATACCCTTCATCTCTTCCCCCAAAACTTGCCTGCTCTCTCTCTCTCTCTCCTCTCTTCTTCAACCCAAGCTCCTGTAAGCTCAAGAGAACCCAAAAAAATCTAGATTTGAACTCAACACTCCGCCGCTCCTCCTCCCCTCTCCTCTCCCTCGCCCGCTCTGATTCGTCCCTCCTCCTCTCCTCCCACTCCTCCACCGCCTCCCTGATCTCAAGTCCTATGATCCACTGCCGGCCCTTCCGGCCTCTTCCGATTGTCCGTTTCCATCCCTCCTTCCGGCCTCCTCCACCATCCTCCCTCCATCCATTCCATTCCATCCTCCTTCCTTCCTTCCATTCATCCTCCTCCTCTCCTTCCTCTCCTCCACCATTCCATTCCTCCCCTCCCTCCATTCCCTTTTCCTGACTCCTCCTCCTCTCCTCTCCTCCCTCCCTTCCTTCCATTCATCCTCCTCCTCTCCTTCCTCTCCTCCACCCTCCCTCACCGATCAAGTCTCCGTCGCCCATTTCGACCTCACCCAATCTCGAGTGCATCTCGACCTCTCTCGCATCGACACCACACTTCACTGTTCGCAGTCCCTCGACCCTGCTCGACGATCGCTCGACGTCGAAGACTATGACTCTATCACTGCATATGGGGGAGGATTGAACTGAGTTCATGATGTCGAAGATCAAGGGATTGGGGTTCGTTGATCTTGAATTTGGTTCAAAGACTGTGAAGAGATTAAGTACTGGGAGTTTTAATGTAGTGGTGCAGGAGCTAATTGGTTGATTGTAAAAACTTGTATGCATGTTTATATTGTGTTACTAAAAATTAAACAAGTTTGGATAAAAATTAACCTAAAGCAGTGAAAGTTAACATTCAATAAGAAAAGTTAACATACTAGAAGGAAAGTTAACACGTTTACTTAAAAGTTAACATAAAACCCTAAACGTTAACATAAAACCCTCAAAGTTAGCATATAGCTGCGATAGTTAACACAGGACATGAAGAGTTAACATGTAACCATTAAAGTTGATATTTACGATTCGTCGGTGTGATTTGTATGGGAAGTGCCACGAGTTGTGAAAGTTAACTTTCAGCCTAACATGTTAACTTGCATTTGAACAGGTTGACTAATGAATTTTCCTGTTATCTTTTAAATAATCATGTAAGAATTAAGGTGAAACTGGTAAATATATGTTGTAAGAAAAAATTATGGAATATATGACGTAAAAAATATAAGGAATGCAATAAGAACTATAAAAGTTAACATTGTTAACTTTCATCTTAACATGTTAACATTCAACGTAACATGTTAACTTTCAGCCGATCATGTTAACTTTCATTCGTATAGGTTAACTTTCATCCAAACATGTTAACTTTTATTCGTATAGGTTAACTTTCATTCAGATAGGTTAACTTTCACCAACATATTAACTTTCGGATGAAAATATTGACTAATAGGTTTTCTGTTATCTTCAAATAATCATGTAAGATTTCAAATTAATCGATAAATATATGTTGTAGAGGAAAATTTATGGAATATATGATGTAAAAATACAATGAATGTAATAAGAACTATAAAAGTTAACATTGTTAGCATTGTTAACTTATATCTTAACATGTTAACTTTCAACAGAACATGTTAACTTTCAGCCGAACATGTTAACTTTCATTCGTATAGGGTAGCTTTCATCCGAACATGTTAACTTTCATTCCTATAGGTTAACTTTCATCCGAACATGTTAACTTTTAGTGAAAGTTAACATATTCTAGTAAAAGTTAACATCAAATAGTGATAGTTAACGTCTTCCGCTAAAAGTTAACATGAAAATCCAAAAGTTAACATTTTTAGGTAAAAGTTAACAATAAACGGAGATAGTTAACATGAAAATGAATAGCCAATATACGATAAATATGTAAGGAATATCAGTTGTAAGAATGTAAGAAAGTTTTGTTATCTACGTTTAGGATTTTATGTTAACTTTTAGGGTTTTATGCTAACTTTTAGGGTTTTATGCTAACTTTTTTGGTTTGATTAGAAGAAGGGTGGGTTTAGTAATGAAGCGATCGACATAAAACCCTAAAAGTTAGCATAAAATCTAAAAGTTAACATGAAATCCTAAAGTTAACATAAAACCCTAAACGTTAATATAAAACCCTAAAAGTTAGCATAACTGCGGATATCACGCTTTATGTTAAATATCACGACTTTATGCTAATTTTTAGGGTTTCATGTTAACTTTTAGGGTTTCATGTTAACTTTTAAGGTGTTATGCTAACTTTTAGGATTTCATGTTAACTTTTAGGGTTTTATGCTAACTTTTAGAGTTTTATGTTAACTTTTAAGTGAACACGTTAACTTATACATGAAGCTGTTAATATAAAATATCAGAAGATAATATTATAGTTGACTTTGAAATCTGACTGGTTTATTAATTTGCGCAGTAGTGATATTAGTCATACGCCTTTAGGAAATACTTTTACTTCAGAGAGGATCCCAAATGATTGCCCGTCTAGTGAGAGTGTAATGAGATCAGATGATATTCTCAACAACACTCCCATCATTGAGATGAAATCGAGCTATTCATGTTTACTGTTAACTATTTAAGACTGTTTTTAACTTCTAGCTGACTCTACTTGATTCTTCCGTCCTCGTCTTTTTATTAGACGCTCAACTTTCAGCTGAACATGTCAACTTTTGATGTTACTCGTTAACTTTCTGTTGAACATGTTAACTTTTAACGCTTGATGTTAACTTTCTACTAAACGTGTTAACTTTTGGCCTTTCTTGTTAACTTTCAAATGAACATGTTAACTTTTAACGCTTGATGTTAACTTTCGCTAAACGTGTTAACTTTTAGTATTTCCTATTAACTTTTCATTGAACATGTTAACTTTCATGTTAACTTTCATTCCTATAGGTTAACTTTCATCCAACATGTTAACTTTTAGTGAAAGTTAACATATTCTAGTAAAAGTTAACATGAAAATCAAAAGTTAACATTGTTAGCATTGTTAACTTATATCTTAACATGTTAACTTTTAGGTTTTATGCTAACTTTTAGAGTTTTATGTTAACTTTTAGGGTTTCATGTTAACTTTCAAATGAACATGTTAACTTTTAGGGTTTCATGTTAACTTTTAAGGTGTTATGCTAACTTTTAGAGTTTTATGTTAACTTTTAGGGTTTCATGTTAACTTTTAAGGTGTTATGCTAACTTTTAGGATTTCATGTTAACTTTCATGTTAAGTATAGTTCATCATCCACATCTATTATTAATACAACTAAAATCAAGAACACAATATAAACATGCATATAAGTTTTACAATCGAGAGAGCGATGGTGGGCGATGCATTCGTGAAGGAGGGGTCATCGGCCGACGCCGGTGAGGGATTGGAGACTTGATCAGCTAGGGAGGCCGTGGAAGGAGAGGAAGGAGAGGAAGGAGAGGAAGGAGAGGAAGGAGAGGAGGAGGAGAGGAAGGAGAGGAAGGAGAGGAAGGAGAGGAAGGAGAGGAAGGAGAGGAAGGAGAGGAAGGAGAGGAGGAGGAGAGGAAGGAGAGGAAGGAGAGGAGGAGGAGAGGAAGGAGAGGAGGAGGAGAGGAAGGAGAGGAGGAGGAGAGGAAGGAGAGGAAGGAGAGGAAGGAGAGGAAGGAGAGGAGGAGGAGAGGAAGGAGAGGAGGAGGAGAGGAAGAAGAAGGCAAGGGTATTTCGAAAGTTCCAGGGTTATTTTATGATAAAGGTGAAAAGTTCGAACACATCGAATACATGACGACTTTAAATGGAATAAAGAAGGGAAATAATTGGGGGGGTTTGGGCACATCTCATCTTTTTTTTGGGGCCTTGACACAATTTTCCCTTAATTTTTTTATGATTAATGATTAAAAAGAGAAGCGAATGGGGTGGAATTTGTACCTGATGGCGGCGATGAGGTTTAAATCGGGTTTTCTGGTTAAAAAACCTAATGTGAATTGTGATCACGTGGGCAGCTCGTGCTTGATTAAGGGCTTTGGGCCAGTTGCAAAGGTTATGGGCCTTGGGTTTCAAGCAGTTTGGTTTTGTTGAGCCCATAAAAGAAACAACAATTGTAATTTCAATCCATTAATCGCAACCAGGACCATGACTCGTGTCGTTTTGTTCATATTTTTTTAGAGCAGTGGTAAGCGTACTACAACATTTCTACTATTTTGGTACTATCACAAATAAAAGAGCGGAGTCATGCTGAGTTATTACTTTTTACTTTTATTTATGGTAATGCCAAAGTAGTGGAAAAATTATAGTACACTTATTATTAACTCATTTCTTTACTAACAATGTATATGCCTCTCTTTAAATAAAATGATATTCAATTTAAACATGTTTACTGTGAAAAATCAATAAAACTTTCTCTTACAAGCTTAAAACCTTTCATATGATAGTTTCGTTTTCTTAATTATAATCAATTGACTTGTTCATCGGAGGAACATTAATTGAGACCAAGCTCCGACTCCTGACTTGTTTGCTCGTATTTGCAAGCGATTTAGTGATTAGATGACCAATATAGAAACGAGCCGGGCATGTTCCCCTTCACAACTCCTCTTGGTCTATGATTTAGTGACCTGCATAGCATCCTACTAATATTTTCTAGGGTTAATTGCTAACAGACCCCCTTTATTATCACCCAATTGCAAAGTGGCTTCTGTAGTTCTACTTGTTGCGAATAGACCCCCCGTTATTCTACTTGTAGAGAAAAGACCCCCCTGAGTGAATTTTTTGACTCTTAAAATTGTTAAAAATGTTTGAGGACACGGATAGACCTCTTATAGTTCTAATGGTGAGGATATACACACATTTGCTTTTTATTTTATTTTATTTACTTTTAAAAGAGTTGAAAAAAATTTACTAAGCGGGTGTATTCACACTTGGGCCAATACTATGGGAGTTCTATTCGCAATAAGTAGAATTACAAGGGGATCCATTTGAAACAAATATAACTACATAGGGTCTGTCCTCAACGAGTGCACTTCTTATCAGAACCCCGCACGGTGCGGGGTTCTGAGAGCCACAGAAGGGGGCAGTAAAAGACTTTACTGCCCCCCTACAAGCCACTGCGTGTGGCTCAGAACCTCCCGCACGGTGCGGGAGGTTCTGATAAGAAGTGCACTCGTCCTCAACGAAACCATATTTCTATGTAGGGTCCCATCCTATTATTCTAATCAAGTGACGGGGACATATTTGTTGTGGTGCTGGAATCAAGTTGCTTTGTCCGACTCATGCTCCATAAGTCAAGCGCATCTGGTCCAAGGGGGCGGCCCGGCATCGCGATCAAGGCAAGTGTCTGAAAACCACTTTTTGGTCCAAATCTTTTGTTATTTCCTATCAATTTGTTGTAGCTAACGAATTGCATCCAAGTTTTTCTCCACGAATTAATGGTCATAAATAGATCTATGGTTCAACATGGATAAGATTGTAATTAGTCAAAGCCATCCAATCTAACACTTCACTTCGCCCAACATTAATAGATTCGTTTAGTCTATCCAACATGGTTAAGATGTGATTATGAGTGTATTTGTGAGGTCTCTATTCCTCCTAAACTGCTTGTATGGCTTGCTATAGTAGATAAATTCAATTCTAAGAGTAAATAAGCTCTTGAAGAAAGGGGTGCATATTAATAATATTTGTGTACTCTGTGAAAAAGAGGAGGAAACTTGTACTCATATTTCTTTTGAAATGTGTTTTTATTTCTTCTCTATTAGTGTTTTAGCCCGTGCTAAGCACGGTCTTATCGTAATTCATCTATATTTCCTCGCGTTTCATCACTCTCATTCTAATATAATTTTAAATTTCTAACGATTCAACCCCCTTCGAAACACGTGAACCCCACTCTCACCCACCCCCGTTGAGGTTTGAAAATATATCATTGTCTGAAATTATAATAAAGTTAAAAATTAAAAGATAATAAATCATAATTAAAATCGTATTAATAAATATGGTAATTATGCTAGTTATATTTCTGCACTAATTAATTTTAATTGGTAGTTATTTTTATGAATTTTCTTATATCTAATGTAATTTTCATTGTATCTATTTATAGGTTATTTTAAATGGAAAAGGCAACTCAAAACAATTCTAAGAACACCAAAAATACATTTACTACAACAAACTGAATTTTTTCTTATTAGTTTTCTAGTTTTGTATGGTATTTACTTTATGTTTAATTATACTTGTCTTTTTCTATTTATTTTATGCAATAATATGAATGTATAGTCATGTATTTTACTAATTTTATTCTTGTATGCCTATTTCATTTGATTTCTTTGACCTATATTATATCCAAATAAACTTGATTGAATTTATAGTAATTTTTCAACTTAAAAAGGTTAATCTAGAAGTTTTCTTAGTTCAAATCCAAGTAGGTCAAATTT
This sequence comes from Asparagus setaceus, assembly GCA_012295165.1. Classification (NCBI taxonomy): domain Eukaryota; kingdom Viridiplantae; phylum Streptophyta; class Magnoliopsida; order Asparagales; family Asparagaceae; genus Asparagus; species Asparagus setaceus. The sequence goes on along the minus strand of CM022704.1, from coordinate 56,647,664 downwards.
ATGTTTAATACCGTATGATATTGATATTTGTTATATATCAAAAAGAATCCACTAATTTCTAACAATTGTTATGAGATATCCAGTTAGATTTTTGTTATGAAACATCAATTATAAAAAGTAAAAAATAATAATAATTGTAGCAAAGGGAAATATTTAAAGACTTTCATTAAGTGTAAATTCTAACCTAGAGTTTAATCAAGAAAAGAGGCTCAATTTATAATTCTAAAACACATTTTATTGAGTTCTAAAAATATAAATAAAATAATTAGAGAAAATTTGAATATTTAGAAACTTTCATTAAGCAGAGATTCATTAATAATTGAGAATAAAATTTAGAATAATAAAAATTTAATGAAACAAATCGAATTAATTGAAATCAAGGATAAAATTGGATATTAGTTAATTAAACTAAATAAATTTAGTAAAAAGTTAGATTTTTGAAATAAAATCAATCAACAAATCCTATCCAAATAGTTCTCAAATAATTTAAATCTCTAAAATTTCATCCTCTTTATTTTTTCCATTATTTTAAAACCGATACAATTACATTATATTAAAATGATATGATATAAAATAAAGAAAAGTAAGATAAATATCATGAGTGTTCAAAGTCAAGAGAAGAGCCCCAATTGCAAATATCTCTTGATCCTAAAACCCAAAATAAAATTAATAGTTTGAGAAAAGAGCGAAAACTATTAAGAATTCATGAAAAGAGCGAAAAATTATAGCTTATTGGTCTTATCTGAACTCATCAAAGGATTATCCTAAAAAATAATATTAAAATTATTAAAATTCATGAAAAGAACAAAAATTATTTTGTGAAATGTTTTTGGAAGAATAGCTGAGGACCCATCAGAAGTGTAGAGGTAAAGAAAAAGGAGGGTGGGAGGGGGATTTTGAATCTTTAGGATTATGTTAAATAATATTTATTTTATGAATATTTATAAAATAATTATCAAATTTCAAATAATTAACAATTTACAAAATATTTCAATTTCAATAAACATTTGGTTTTGAAATGAAAAAATATAACAAATTAGTTAACAAACTAAATTATTTTCTAAATTTAAAAAGAGAGGGAACAGTTTGTTTTATAAGTTAAAACAAATTTATTTTTAATAATTATGTTACCAATAAAAATTTCTAACTCCAAAACAATATTAACAAAAGATACCTAGAATATATGATATTTGTTAAAAACTTTGTTATATTTTATATAATTATATGTTATAAAATCTAAAAATAATAAGTAAATCAAATATTAAAAATTTCAGGAATATCCTATATTAATTATGCTTATGCTATATTTTATATAATTATATATATTTTGAATAAAATCCGAATATAATCTGATATTTAAGCATATGATCTATTGAAATTATTTATAATTTAATAGATTTAGTTACCAAAACAAATTTGACTAATAATTTAACATATAAGCGAGAATTTTATTTTTGTAAATATGAAAAAATTATGAAAGTTAGTATTTTATTAGATCTCAAGTCAACTATAATATCTTGATTAAGTTATCAAAAATAAATTTGCACATATAATATAGTTTCTATATCCATTTAAAATTTAAAAATAGAGGGAAATAAAAATATAAATGTATACAATATATCTTAAAGATAATAAAATATGGGTAAATCAAATTTTTAAATTTTACTTCTATCAAATAATGAAAATTTAGATATATGTGGGATCCGTCAATAAATTTTACATCTAAAAGATATTTTATTTATATCTTTTATATGATATAAAATCTAAAAATAACGGTAAATCAAAGCCTAAAAATGAAAAATATCCTATATTAATTTGTTATTGAAAAATTAAATAGACAATTTCATATTTCAGAAAAATCCAAAAATAATCAAAATTCAAAAATCATAATATTTAAATCAAATTAAAAATAAATGAAAATAGGAATAATTTTAGTATAAGCTGATATTTTGTTTAAAATTAAAAATTTTAAATTCCAAAACTATGTATATATATATATATATATATATATATATAAAGCAAATATAAAATTAAAATTAAAATTTATGAATATAATCCTATTCTCATAAAATATTAAGGAGGTATTTATTTGATTGAATCAATTATTGAAATATTTATTTTGATATTAATTATTAATGAATCAATTATTGACAATTATGCAGATAAACTCATATTTTAGGAAAATATTAAAAATAATCAAAATTCAAAAATCAGAATAACCAAATAAAAAATAATTTTAAGACATATCTAAAAGTAAAATCTGGATATTATATGATTTATGAAAATAGAAACAAATTTCATATAAACTAATATTTTGAATAAAATTTGGTTTTCATAAATTTAAAAATACATTTATTTTTGGAACTATAAAAATCACAATTTATGAAAAAAATCCTATTTTTAAAAAAATTAGATAATAAATCTGATCTACAAAAATAAATATTTAATAAAATTATGATTTTAACTAATTTCTTTTTTATGGCAACTAATTTCTTAATCATTATTATATTTAGTATACAAATATTATACAATCATAACTCATGATAAATATTTGTTGCAAAATCTATTCTAAAGATTATGATCCAAAATATTACATTCAGAAAATTTAATAAATAAAAATTAATATCATAAACTTCAAAACTAAAAATTCGTGAATAATATTTTTGAACTATTTAAAAATAAAAATTCAAATCAATTTACGTATTCATTAATCTCGTTATTACTATTTTTGAAAACGTTTGCAATTAATTTATTTCAAAATTGTTATAAATTTCAAAATAATTTGAAAAACAGGAACACGATCTAAATTGGGTAATTTTAAATTTCATTAATCTCATTATTTCTATTTTTAAAATTTTTAAATTAATATATTTCAAATTTCGTATTAAATTGAAAATAATTTGAAAAATATGTCGTGATCTAAATTGGGTAATTTAAGTAATGTAAGATTTTTTCTATTAGGTTACATAAAATATGAATCAATTATACATAAATTTAGTAATTTGAATTTGGTAACATAAATTTCGTAATTTGAAATTTAATGAAGTTTTAAAATTATTTAACCTCAATGTTAGTACTAAATTTGGTGTAAAAATAATTTTACAACTATCTTAAAAAATACAAAATCACCAGAGGTCAAAAACAAAAATATATTTTTAAGAAAATTTTTAAATATTTTTAATAAAATGAAATTAAAAATTTAAAAATTTTGAAAATATTAAACAATTTATTTTCTTTAAACTATCAAAAATTAACTTCCCAAAAGATATGCAAACCTAAAATCTTTAAATGATATATATCATGAATTTTGAATATAATTTCGGTTAATTAGTTATATATTTTTAACTAACTTACCAAAATTATTTAACTTGTTTTAAATAAACTGAATCACTATCTATTTCCTTTTTAAATTTTTGGTAATTTATAAAAGATATTATTCTGTAATTAAAGATTTTGTTTTTAAAATTTTTAAAAATCCGATATTTTTAAAAACATACCAAGATATTATTCTAAATAATCAAATCTGAAAATTATTTTGGTAATTTTAGAGATTTTTATTAACAACTTAACAAAATTATTTACCTAATTATAAATCAACCCAATCCATAATAATTTTAGTTTAACTAATTTGTGAAAGTTTTAAAAATCAAAATAGATACATTATCATTAGAAAAATATATTTAACGAAATATTTGGATAAAGTTTCAAAGATTTACACAAATTATTTTGATTTATGTATTTATGGTAATTTTATATAAAACCGAAATAGAATACATTTCTTTTAAAATTCTAATCAATTATTTAACTTTGTGTATGTTCGGTTAATTAGTTAGATATTTTTAAAATAAATTACCAATTTAACTAATTTAACTAATATAACCGAAATATCAAGATTTCTGATTATATTCGGTAAGTATATATACCCTAAATATCAATATTTATAATTATAACCGAAATATAATTACCGAAATTTTTACCAAAAATAATTAAAATATATTCGGTAAGTGTATATCAAGATTTCGTTTATTTAAGATATCTAAAATTAACCGAATACAATAATATCTTACCATCCTTATTTAACATAATCCCGAAATTATTTACCAAAATTAGTTAAACTATATTCGGTAATTATATATCATGATTAAGAAAAGTATATTCGGTTAATTAGTTAGATGTTTTTAATGAACTTACCAAAATTATTTAACTAATCATAAATAAACTTAATCACTATTTATTTTCTTTTAAAATTTTGGTAATTTATAAAAGATATTATTCGGTAATTATAGATTTTAGATATCATTCTAAATAATCAAATCTGGAAATTATTTTAGAAAATTTTTAAGAGATTTTTATTAGCAACTTACCAAAATTATTTACTAATTATAAATCAACCCAATCCATAATTATTTCCATTTATCTAATTTTGGTAAATATTTAAAAATCAAAATAAATACAGTGTCATTATAAAAACTTTTAACGAAATATTTGGTTAAAGTTTCAAAGATTAACAAAAATTATTTTGGTTTATGTATTTTTCATAATTTTGATAAGAATCGAAATAATTAGAATACATTTTAAAAAAATTCTATTCAATTATTTAACTTTGAGTATATTCAGTTAATTAGTTAGATATTTTTAAAATAACTTTACAAAACTATTTAACTAATTTTAAATAAATTGATTCACTAATTATTTCCGTTTATAAATTTTGGCAATTTATAAAAGGTATTTTTGTAGTTATAGATTTGGTTTTAAGTTTTTTAAAAATCCGATATTTTTAAAGATTTATCAAGATATTATTGTAAATAATCAAATCTAAAATTTATTTTAGCAATTTTTTAGAGATTCTTTTAACAAATTACCAAAAATATTTCATTGTAAAATTTTCAAAATATTTTAACAAATTTAACTATTTGAGTCAAAAATGAAAATATTACATTAAATGAAATATATTAATTTCAGAAATTTTCTTTTAAAATAATTAAGAATTGATTGAAATTATAAAACATTTAAATATTTATAAATCCGAAAATATATTAATTTAAAGTAAATATTAATATTTTTAAAATATAACATCAATTAATACACTAAATTGTAAATATTTACTAATCCAAAAATATAACAATTTAAAATAAATATTAATAAATCATAAAATATAACATCAATTAATACGCTAAATTGTAAATATTAAAAAATATAACAACAAGTAATATTAAAAATATTAATCTGCTAATATTTACAAATCAGAAATTATAACAGCCATTTATGTGATAACAATTAACTATTAGTACCAAAAGACCAAAAACTTAATTTAAATAAATATAGTTATTTTAAATAAATATTCAGTTAATTAAAAATTAATATTTTCTGTAATAAAAATACATAAATATTCAAAAATATAACAACCGAATAATATATATTAATTAAAAATGAATAACAGTTATATAGTAAATTTTAAAAATATAGCAACAATTAATATGTAAAAATATTAATCCAAAAATATTTAGGAATCAAAAATATAACAACAATTAATACAAAAATATGTAACAAAAATTAGTAATTTTCCGACTTTAAATGAAAAATGTGACAAAAATTAACAATTAACAAAAACTTAATTTAAATACATATAACAATTTTAAATAAATATTCGATTAATTAAAACATCCATATTTTTCAATAATAAAATATATAAATATTCAGAAAATATAAAAGCCAAATAATATAAATTGTCTAAAAATCAAAACATTTAAACTTTTAAACATTAATACATTAGAAATTTAAAAACTATTCAATTAAAAACATTAATACATTAGAAAATATAAAAACAATTAAAACACTTAATTGTAAATATTAAAAATATAACAACAGTTAATATAAACAAATATTAATCTGAAAATATTTACAAATCATAAAATATTACAACAATTAATACAAAAAATATATATAACAACAATTAGTAATTTTCTTAATTTAAATGAAAAATGTGATAACAATTAACAATTAATACAAAAATAACAAAAACTTAATTAAAATAAATATAACAATTTTAAATAAATATTGGCTTAATTAGAAAATCCATATTTTCAGTAACAAAAATATATAAATATTCAAAAATATAAAATCCGAATAATATAAATTAATTAAAAACTGAATAATATTTACACAATGTATTTTCTGAAAATTATAACAAAATCAAAATATTTAAACAATTTACAACAATATTTTTATTTCAAAAACCAAAATCATAATTGAATTGTTGTAAACATATTTTTGAAAATATATTCAAACAAACCGAAAATCATTATTTAAAATTAATATTTAAATATCCAAAAGAAATAGGAAAACCAAATATTTTGAACAAAACAAAATTTTTAAAAATTAAATATAAAAAGAATGATTTGATTGGATTTGATCATTGCATTTTGCACTCAACGAAAAAATAAATGAAATTTCTAGAAATATTCAAAAAAATTATAAATAACTAACTAAATAAATAAATAAATAAAGTAATATACAAATAACAACTAAAATTTATTCAAAAATATAAAAATTTGAAAGTAGTTCACTAAAAGTTAATTAATTACCTTGTTTGATCTATCTCTGCGTGATTTCTTCAAAACGTAGATCGCACCTATAACATCAAAACATTAATCAAAATCCAAAGTATAACAACAAATAATATAAAAACTTTTCAAAAACATAAAATATTACAAATAAAAATTCAGCGTTATATAATTCTAAATGCATATATTTTCGTTTTTTCAATTTAAAAACCGAGAATGGAGGTAATTTTGAAAAATCGGCAATTTTATGTACAAACTATATTCGGTAAGTATATATACCCAAAATCTTAATCAAATTAGGTTTTGTTAGTATGTAAAGATTTGGTTTAGATATGATTTATCCGAGATTTCTTAAAACATTAATTACGAGATTTCTTAAACAAACTCAGTTTTGTTTATTTAGTATGTAAATATTTGGTTTAGATATTTATCCGAGATTTCTTAAATTATTTCGGTTTTGGTTATGGTGTAAATATTTGGTTTAGATATGTTTTGATTTTCGAAAATTTGAATGGTTAAAATTGATTTTGGAATTTTATTTAAAATTGGACGGCTTATATTAACGTCCACGTGTCAAAAAAAATTGTGAAGGAGGAATCCTATGTGGCAAGCTCTAGTGAATTTTGAGGTCATTTGGTTTTGCTTTAGTGTATACCCTAGTAAAAGATGGGGAAACATTATATTCATATTTCAGACTTCTGTTGTTATGGAAAACTTAGGGATTTATGGTCTTGGTGTAGATTATCTAGACTTTCTATAAATAAAAGATTATGTTGGGATATATACGTTGGATTTCTGATTAGAGCTATATGGCATGAATGTAATAATATGAGAATTTTTCATAATAAGAAGTTACGTGCTCTAGAGACTAGAGCTTTGGAGGGAAATTTAATTACTTTGCTTCATTTTGGAAAGTTGATGTTTTCAAGCATGTTATGTGATTCTCTACGTTACAGGAGACGCAAGTGCCAACGTTTTCAGAAAGCGTTTGGAACAGCCAACTACATATGCACACGCAACGTTCCAATCAAACGTTGAGGGTCCTTATGTTAAAGTGCTGTTTATAGCAATAGAGACTGAAGGAAGAAGTATGAAGAAGTTAATGCTTGGGGGTTTAAATTTGTTAAGAAGTGTTTTGTCGGGTTGTATATGTTTTACTGTGATACTTTTATTTTTGTTTTGCTGTTTAGTTTGATGTTATAACTCTGAACATCAACATCTTTTGGTTGGAGATGTTGATGCCATTGTATCCAATTAGTTTGGACAGTAGGGATCTTATTAGAATCATCTTCATAAAAGTGGAGTGATTTATATCATTGATTGAATAATTATAATTACCAATCTAACAATTCTATAGAAGTATTCCGATAGAATCCTTAGCGGCTGGGGACTCTTGTTGGGTCCCCATCTATATTATTAAAAGAAAACATTGATAGATTCATTACACTTAAGTTCAAATTTACAGTAAGTCATAAGATATACCAACTCTAACTTGGTTCATGTTCGGACATACTTGGTTCAGATTTATCAAATATACATTGAATATGTCTTTCGATAATGATAAATTTTAATTGGGCCGTCTTAGAAGAAGAGCTAACAAGCCTCTAGTAGGAGATGGATTCGACAATTTAGAGAGGAAGTGTACTTTTAGTTTAACCGAAGGATACCTCATTTGGTTGCCATGTTTTCCAAAAAGCATCTTCATCAAAATTTAAGCATTTATGTAGATACATGGATAACATCTCTTAAGATATTTGGATACTACTCACAATCTAAGGAACCATGCTTTAGATTCTGTGAGTATAAATAGATCAGTTGCCATATATTTGGAACTACTAGATTTAACCCTTTAGGCCCTGTTTGGCAAAGGGTTAAGTGAGGGTTAAGAAGAGTTAACCCCTCATTAACCTACAAACACAAAAGTTTACACTGTGGTGTAAACCGAGTTAACCCTCATAATTTGCCAAACGCAAAAAATAGTAGAAGGGTTTACAAATCCCTTTAGAGGGGTTGAAATGAGTTAACCCCTCAAAATGAAGGGTTTACAAATCCACCTATTTAGAAGGATTAAGAGATAACCCCTCTGTTTATAAAGAAAATGGTCATAATCCTTTTATTCCCAAACACAAAAATTACAAAAGAATTAAAATAAACTAATCTAACGGATTAAAATTTTTAAACCTTTGATTAATAAATGGATTAACTATGTTAACCCTTCTCCTTAACCTCCCTTCTTAACCCTTTGCCAAACAGGCCTTATGGTCTAAAGATGAATTCTAATTTCTACTCCAATTAAGTAGTTGGTTTATTAATATGAGTTGAGCATGCTACTATTAATTGTAGATATGTATATATGGATACTATCAACCCAAATTTAAAATTTAGACTTTGAAAATGAAAACCTAAATCGTTGGATGTAATCTATTACATGTGAGAGTATCTAGAAATAAAATTTCAAAGAATTTTCATGTGTTTTGCCCATGCATCATAGTTGTCAAAATAAATATTTTAGAATTTTTCATACTAATATTATATTATCACGACCTATAAACCAAATCCCTCCTTTATATATAATGAGAAATTGATGAACTATTCTTAAAGGCACAAAATATGCCATGCATAAGATATACCAACTCTAACTTGGTTCATGTTCGGACATACTTGGTTCAGATTTATCAAATATACATTGAATATGTCTTTCGATAATGATAAATTTTAATTGGGCCGTCTTAGAAGAAGAGCTAACAAGCCTCTAGTAGGAGATGGATTCGACAATTTAGAGAGGAAGTGTACTTTTAGTTTAACCGAAGGATACCTCATTTGGTTGCCATGTTTTCCAAAAAGCATCTTCATCAAAATTTAAGCATTTATGTAGATACATGGATAACATCTCTTAAGATATTTGGATACTACTCACAATCTAAGGAACCATGCTTTAGATTCTGTGAGTATAAATAGATCAGTTGCCATATATTTGGAACTACTAGATTTAACCCTTTAGGCCCTGTTTGGCAAAGGGTTAAGTGAGGGGTTAAGAAGAGTTAACCCCTCATTAACCTACCAAACACAAAAAGTTTACACAGGGTGTAAACTGAGTTAACCCCTCATAATTTGCCAAACGCAAAAAATAGTAGAAGGGTTTACAAATCCCTTTAGAGGGGTTGAAATGAGTTAACCCCTCAAAATGAAGGGTTTACAAATCCACCTATTTAGAAGGATTAAGAGATAACCCCTCTGTTTATAAAGAAAATGGTCATAATCCTTTTTATTCCCAAACACAAAAAATTACAAAAAGAATTAAAATAAACTAATCTAACGGATTAAAATTTTTAAACCTTTGGATTAATAAATGGATTAACTATGTTAACCCTTCTCCTTAACCTCCCTTCTTAACCCTTTGCCAAACAGGGCCTTATGGTCTAAAGATGAATTCTAATTTCTACTCCAATTAAGTAGTTGGTTTATTAATATGAGTTGAGCATGCTACTATTAATTGTAGATATGTATATATGGATACTATCAACCCAAATTTAAAATTTAGACTTTGAAAATGAAAACCTAAATCGTTGGATGTAATCTATTACATGTGAGAGTATCTAGAAATAAAATTTCAAAGAATTTTCATGTGTTTTGCCCATGCATCATAGTTGTCAAAATAAATATTTTAGAATTTTCATACTAATATTATATTATCACGACCTATAAACCAAATCCCTCCTTTATATATAATGAGAAATTGATGAACTATTCTTAAAGGCACAAAATATGCCATGCATAAAAAAATAGCCATGTGTCCATCAATTCTATTAGACACTGACGTGTGGTCACTTAATACTATTTTCACCTAAGAATCCTCATCAAATTAAAACTATCCATAATTAAAAATTTCTAATAATTAAAGCTCTGAAATATTATACTATCTTCACCTAAGAATCCTCATCAAATTAAAACTAGTCATAATTAGAAAATTCTAATAATCAAATCCCTGATCATTTATACATGAAAAGTTTTTTAGAGTAGAAAATTATCAGCGGTCCATTTCAAAATCCAAAAATTACAAACAACCCCTCGAAGAGCCAAAAATTATAGATGACCCTTTGAGATCCAAAAATTACAAACAACCTCCTGAAAAATTTGAAATTCCAAATAAGCCTGTGAAAAATCAAAGAATGGCAAACAACCTGTTAAGACTCAAAACATAAGTAAGCCCCTGAAAAATTTAAAAATTACAAATATCACCATAAAATCGAAAAGTTATAAACTACCCTTTTTAAAATTCAAAATTATAAACAATCCCTAGAAAATACAAAAATACAAAAATTCTCTGAAAAGTTCAAAAGTACAAGTAGCTCCCTAAAATTTACAAATAACTACTTGAAAATTTTAAAACCAACCCTAAAAATTTTGAAAATTACAAATATCTCCTTAAAAATTTTACAAGCAGCCCTTTGAAAATTGACAACTAGCATCATGAAAGTTACAGAAATAACAAACACCCTGCTGAAAATTTTGAAATATTACAAACAACTTAAATTTTTTTTATAAACTACCTCTTGAAAGACTTAAGCAAAGGCCATGCGAGCCGGAAGTATAGTTATAAAAAGAACATTAAAAGCTCTAATCATTCTCTCATTTTATATAAAAGCTTAATCACAATCATTAATCCCTCTTTTCCCCTAGACATCAAACATAAGCCATTCATAAAATCATCAAGAAGGGAAATTAACGAAAACCCCCCTGGCTCAAACACTTTGAGCTTTCTCATCTTTCTCCCTTACATCCTTCAACTCTCCCTCCAAAACCTCCACTCTCTTACCAAACAACTCACCCATCTCCTCCAACCTCCTCCCCCTCGTCTCCGGCAAATACACATAAAAGAAAACCCATCCCGCCGTCGCAATCCCCGCGTACAGAAAAAAGCTCCCGGAGATCGTAATCGCCTTATACAGCGATAGAAACGTCATAGTAATAACCCCACTCATCACTCTGTTCGTCGCAGTCCCCAGACTGCATCCTTGGGCTCTAAGCCTTATCGGAAATATCTCCGAGCTGTAAACCCAAGCAATGGGCCCAAGCCCAATCGAAAAAGACCCAACAAATGTTAACACCGTTGTGATACAAACCACAACGGCCCATTTTATGTTATGCTCGATCATCAGTAATCCTGAGGCTAGTACTAGTAGAGAGACGATCATGCCGCCGGCACTGGATAGGAGCAGAGGTCGTCGACCGACTCGGTCGAGCAAGAAAGTTGCGACTAGAATTGATGCGGTTTTGGTGAATCCGACCGCGACTGTAGCTCCTAGAAGTTCATTCTTTGTTTTCAGTCCGACTTTTTCGAAAATGCGAGGACTGTACAAGACAACTGAGTCGATGCCGGACGCCTGCTGGAAGAACTGCAGGCCGATGGCGGCGACCAGCACGCGCCGTACGTGCGGGGTCGGATGGATAAGTAGCTCTTTCCATACTCCCTGCCCTCGGTTTTTCTCTGTGGTATCACCTGCTGCTTCTTTGATCTCTGTGAGCCTCAGCTCAGCCTCTTCAGCGGAATCGGACGTTTTTTCAAGGACAGTTCTTGCCTCATCGAGTCTGCCCTGCATGACTAGCCATCTCGGTGACTCCGGCATGGCCATCACGCCGACGGCGAGGAACACCGGCGGGACCGCTCCAGCCAGAAACATCATCCGCCAGCTTAGATGTTCCGGAAGCTTCGCGAAGGCGAAGTTCGAAACATATCCGAGCAGCACCCCAGCATTGATGAAGACCTCCGGGAATGAGGTTAGGAAACCTCGGGAGGAGGCGGGGGCCACCTCGGCGGTGTAGACGGGGGCGATCATGAGGGCGTAGCCGACGCCGATGCCGGCGACGAAGCGGCCGACCATGAGGATGGCGTAGTTGGGGGCGAGGCCCATGGAAAGAGCGCCTGCGAAGAAGATGGCGGCGGCGAGGACGATGGTGTAGCGACGGCCGATCCAGTCGGAGGTGCGGCCAGCGGCGACAGAGCCGATGAGGGAGTAGAGGTTGATGATACCGGCGAGGATTTCGATCTGGGTGTCGGAGATGTGGAGGTCGTCTTTGATGAAGAGGGAGGCTCCGCTCATCACTGCAACGTCTGAGGAGGAGAAGAAAGAGGGTGTTTAGGTTAATTAGTGATTAGTTATTGATTAGTGAGATGATAATTAGATACAGTGATGATAGTTAATTACCATAGCCTAAGAGGATTGAGGTCATGGAAGCAAGCATAGCACAAGCGAAGGCGTACTTGTTTCTTTTCTTTAGGGGTTTTTCCTCGCCCATTTTTGCTTTCTTTTGTTGAAGAGTTAACCGAAAGGATAGGAGAGTAGTAGAGTTGAGTGAGAAGCAGAACAGACTTTGAAGCGGTGAGGGAGGGGAGCTTAGGAGCTTAAATAAATGAAGGGGAGACCGTATGATTGGAGAAATTCTTAGGTGCTCCATAAGCACCATGTGGCATACACCACACCAGTAGAAATAGATTTTGTAGCCAAAAAAAAAATGTTTAATTTCATCACCTTCACATTTGCATGTGATTTGTGCCACAAAGCGTACTTCTATCGGTGTGGTGTATGCCACCTTGGTACTCAATGAGCATCTAAGAATTTTTCGTATGGTTGGCGAGAAAATATTGAAGAGTGTTTTTTTTTTACCTCTCATTTTTTATTTTATTTTTTGGGTATTAGTGATCCTTTAATCTTTAATATGTTGTGCATAAATGTTTAATATTTAGAATATAGTTTCTCAAATCATTGATGTTGTACCTTGAGAATTATCGAGTTGAATGAACTCCTGAGAGCTGGCCACGATTAATAATTAATTGGCCGAGTCCTGTAATCTGAAAGCTCTAGCCGGGTGAGAGCACCACCAATTTCTCTAGCAGTCCGAGTCCGAGATGAAGGGCGTCCTCAAACCGTGACCTGCTAAAGGGATCCAAGTCCGAGAGGAAAGAGGTCTTCTACCAAGACTTCTCGAACAACAACAATCTATCGGCTTCACCACCTAGCCGCCATCGCATTTAATGCATGACTCTGGTCATTATGACTCTTCGGGCCAAAGTCATAATGACTCCTTGGACGATGCCAACACTTTAGCCATTCTATCACTATCGCATTAAATGCAAATGTGACTCATTCAACCGACGGCCGACACGTGTAAAGTGCAGTAGGATCGACTGATTGCACCGACCTGGTCAAATTACCACTATGCTCCCCACAAGTTCTCTATAAATAGGGCACAACCCCACTGTACCAAGGTACGTTGGATAACGCCCTAAAACTAGATTCTGCATTCTACAAACTTGCTTAATCTACCACTGACTTGAACGTTGGAGGGCACGCCTGAGAGATCATCTCTGGCCCTCTAACTAGTGTTACCTGTGTAGGAATCAATTTCCTCTTGATTAATCAATCATTAGGGAAGATCAAGGAACCTAAACTCCTCTAAATATCCACTCACCTATATAATCAACTTCCTGACATAAACAATTGAGATTGCAATTAGGTCCCTCAATTTATATCTTTTTCTATGCTACTTTGAATTGAATTATTAATTTGAAATGATTTATGATAACTCAGGGATCTAATAATAGTCCCATAATTTTAGGGACTAATTTTTAGAGAACTTACAAACTGTGGGACTTAATAGAAATTTTAATGAATTGATTGATTAATTAAAATATTTAGGGACTAATATCTGAAAAACTTTTTTTTTAATGTGAATGTCAATAAGAGTGAAGTGTATACCTTGCCTACCAAGATCATGGATGGATGGGGCTAAAATGAGGAAAGATCAACCATGACTTTTAAGATTCTATGTTGACGTTGCAATTTCGGAGGTATGTGGAGACTGATGTTGATTGCTACTTGTCACCAAATAGAAGATGTACAACATTATTTTCAAGATTACAGCAATTCCAATAACGATCTTCAGGACAGCAGGTCACATGATAAAACAGTGTTGTGTATTTTTCCTAGAAAAATATTGATCTTTAGGAGGGGCAACAGGTCACATGACAAAACTGTGTTATGTATTTTTTCTAAACAAAATATTGACCTTCAGGAGGAAGAGAAAAGAAGCAAAAGTATTCTTGATGTGAAAAAATTGGTCTCTCTAAGAAATCACATTTGACTGTATAAAAGTCTTCTTTTGTTTTTGTCAATGTTTTACAATATACTCGTGTAATACACGTAACTAGTCAGGGTTTAGATCGTGGATGAAAGTTTTAACAAGCATATATGGATTTTTATAGTATAGTCTACATTTTTATTTTGCTACAAGAGTTGAGATATTACATAATCTTCAGCTTTTTGAAAAGAGATGTTATAGACATGCAAGAGACTAAAGCAATACTTAAAAAAGTAGTAGGAAAAAAGGGTGTACAAAAGTGAACTACATGAGGCTCCTTATGCATGGATCTAACAGTGTGATTACTAAACTCTCGATTTACTGTAAGGTTAGATTGGCAACCACACTAACTAGATTTACTGAGATTAGTTTCAATCCTAGTTCATAATCATAGTTTGACAGCATCACTAGTTGAACCTAATCCAATTTTAACCTCACCTTATTTTGGCCAATTATCAGTCAAGACAAATCCAAAAAGCTGTTGATATGAAATTAATCAAATAATGTGTGGTCCGAAAAAATTTGATAGAAAAGGGGGGGAAAAGAAAGGAAGCCAAATTATATTTAACTCAAACCTGAATCAAATGATCACAAGAAATAGCCAGCTATTAGTCATAAACCAGTTTTTATTGAAAGATCAGACTAAGTTTAAGTTAAAACTAGTTCTATGAAAATCGATTTATACGTATCGATCTAGACCAAGTATAACGAGACTCACTACTCTGCTTTAATTTAAAAATTGCCAAACTTCTCTCACAAACCATTCTCTGCCCTCTGCACATTCACTCCAAATTTACTTGTGATTCTCTTGTTCGTTTTAGTGGCTGGACGCCTATTGAAGCCACCAGTTGAATATGTGATTCACAGTCTTCAAGCTAGTACCCTGACATGAAATGTACACAAAAGCAAAGTTGGTGTTCATCTGAACCATAAGATTCATTCAATCAACCAATTATCACTTCCCTTTCAATTTATGCATTAGAGATCAAGACAAGAGCTAGCTCGTTGGAATTCAGAATCTTTCCTTCGGTTGGTAAGTGAACAAGAAACTACCAGAGCAAAAGTGCTCTTGCTCGTGCTCTTCCTATAGTTTTCACTTGGAAATTAAGAGGGCCACTTGTCCTCAAATTGTCACCATATACACCCTCACTCTGTCAAAAAGCATAGTGACTAATTTGAGTGTAGTCGACTAATCGTATTGTAGTCGACTAATCTGAAGTAGTAGTCGACTAATCGTATTGTAGTCGACTAATCTGAAGTAGTAGTCGACTAATCTATAGTGTATTAGTCGACTAATCTGAAGTAGTAGTCGACTAATCGTATTGTAGTCGACTAATCTGAAGTAGTAGTCGACTAATCGTATTGTAGTCGACTAATCTATAGTGTATTAGTCGACTAATCTGAAGTAGTAGTCGACTAATCTGAAGTAGTAGTCGACTAATCTATAGTGTATTAGTCGACTAATCTGAAGTAGTAGTCGACTAATCTGAAGTAGTAGTCGACTAATCTGAAGTAGTAGTCGACTAATCTGAAGTAGTAGTCGACTAATCTATAGTGTATTAGTCGACTAATCTGAAGTAGTAGTCGACTAATCTATAGTGTATTAGTCGACTAATCTGAAGTAGTAGTCGACTAATCGTATTGTAGTCGACTAATCTGAAGTAGTAGTCGACTAATCGTATTGTAGTCGACTAATCTGAAGTAGTAGTCGACTAATCGTATTGTAGTCGACTAATCTATAGTGTATTAGTCGACTAATCTGAAGTAGTAGTCGACTAATCGTATTGTAGTCGACTAATCTATAGTGTATTAGTCGACTAATCTGAAGTAGTAGTCGACTAATCTGAAGTAGTAGTCGACTAATCTATAGTGTATTAGTCGACTAATCTGAAGTAGTAGTCGACTAATCTGAAGTAGTAGTCGACTAATCGTATTGTAGTCGACTAATCTATAGTGTATTAGTCGACTAATCTGAAGTAGTAGTCGACTAATCTGAAGTAGTAGTCGACTAATCTATAGTGTATTAGTCGACTAATCTGAAGTAGTAGTCGACTAATCTATAGTGTATTAGTCGACTAATCTGAAGTAGTAGTCGACTAATCGTATTGTAGTCGACTAATCTGAAGTAGTAGTCGACTAATCTATAGTGTATTAGTCGACTAATCTGAAGTAGTAGTCGACTAATCGTATTGTAGTCGACTAATCTGAAGTAGTAGTCGACTAATCGTATTGTAGTCGACTAATCTATAGTGTATTAGTCGACTAATCTGAAGTAGTAGTCGACTAATCTGAAGTAGTAGTCGACTAATCTGAAGTAGTAGTCGACTAATCTGTATTGTAGTCGACTAATCTACAGTGTATTAGTCGACTAATCTGAAGTAGTAGTCGACTAATCTGAAGTAGTAGTCGACTAATCTGAAGTAGTAGTCGACTAATCTGAAGTAGTAGTCGACTAATCTATAGTGTATTAGTCGACTAATCTGAAGTAGTAGTCGACTAATCTGAAGTAGTAGTCGACTAATCTGAAGTAGTAGTCGACTAATCTGAAGTAGTAGTCGACTAATCTGTATTGTAGTCGACTAATCTACAGTGTATTAGTCGACTAATCTGAAGTAGTAGTCGACTAATCGTATTGTAGTCGACTAATCTGAAGTAGTAGTCGACTAATCTGTATTGTAGTCGACTAATCTACAGTGTATTAGTCGACTAATCTGAAGTAGTAGTCGACTAATCTGGGCAGATTCCGAAAACGGGTTTGGTTTTAAACCCGGTTCGTTTAGAGTTTATATATAACCCTAAACCTGATTATTAGGGAAGCTTGAAGCACGTTTTGGAGCAGCCTTTGAGAGGGTTTTGTGCATCTTTGGAGAGGAGATCTTTTGAGAGATTGAGAGGTTTGTTTTTAGGGTTTCTTTGTGAGAACTTGTAATCCTAATTTGTATTCTCTCTTTCTATTAGTGAAAATCCCCCCTCCTTACCCCGTGGACGTAGGCAACTTGCCGAACCACGTAAATCTCGTGTCTTTACTCTTTTATTGTGTTTTGGCTTACTGTTTGTGGTGGTTTCTCTCGACGGTTCCGCGGTCCGCGCGCCCAACAATTGGTATCAGAGCTATTGTTCAGATTGGAAGTGGTGTAATTTCTAATTTGAGGGGGTGTTCGGTGATTCCTGAGAGAAGCGGATTCACGAAGACAAACAGAGGATGGCCAACCAAGAATCACCAAAGTGGGAAAATTCGAGATTGAAAAGTTCAATGGGAATAACGACTTTTCCTATTGGAGGATGCAGATGAAAAACTTTCTAATTTCGCAAAAATTGCACAAGGCTTTGGATGGAAAGGAGAAGAAGAACAAGGATATGTCGGTGAGGATTGGGAGGAGTTGGATCACGGAAACAGGCGTCGATTATCCTATGCCTTGAGAGGGATGTTGCTTTCTTGGTAGATGGAGAGGAAACGGCTGGCGTGTGGAAGAAGTTAGAGGGTACCTTCATGACGAAGAGTCTAACTAACCGGATCTACTTAAAATCCAAATTGTATACTTGCAAGATGGAGGAGGGCTCATCAATCAGGGAACACATCAACAAGTTTGATAGGATCATATCGATTTGAAAGACATAGATGTTAAAGTAGGAGGCGAGGGATGGTACTTCTCTGCCAGAAGTCTTATGAGAACCGGTGCAAACACCGATGCTTGTGGGAGAAAATTTGAAGATGGATGAGACTAGAACGGCACTTCTAGCGGACGATCTTCGAAGATTGCAACTAGTGACATGGCCACCGGTGGTAACAAGGAACAAGCGAGGATTGTTTGCAAGAGGAAGGAGCAATGAGCGAGGAAAAGGCAAGGGAGGAAAGTCTAGATCTAAATCAAGACCTCTTGGGAAAAGGATGTTTCAAGCTGAAGCTGGGCATTTCAAAGTCGACCGTCCAAATAAGAGAGTAGGTGGAAAGAAGAACAATAACAAGACCGAGAGGAGAGAGGGCAAGGAAGAAGCGAGCTAAGTTTCAGAGGAAGGAGCGATAAGGAGTGCTATGTCGCCACGTGGCGAGGATATCTCCGGAAGTGGATACTTGATTCGGTTGCTCTTACCATATGTGTCCAAATAGGAAGTGGTTTACTACCTACAGAGGCATTGATGGTGGAAGCTGTATTGATGGGGAATAACCATGCTTGTAAAACAGTGGGGCTAGGTAATATCAAAATCAAGATGCATGATGGAGTGGTTCGAACCTTGCGGATGTGAGGCATGTTCCGACTTGCGGAAGAATCTTATCTCGGTTGGTGCTTTGGACTCGGTGGTTGCGGGATTGTGGCGGAAACGGAGTGAAGAAGGTTGTTCGTGGTTCCTTAGTAGTGATGAAGGGTGTTCGCCACGGTAATCTATATACTCTCGAATGCGGCGGTGGCGAAGATCACGGCGGTTAGGCGAAGGAAGTGGTGGAGACCCATGTGAGCACACACGGTTATGGCATAGGCGGCTTGGGCATATGTCGAGAAGGGTCTAGTTACGCTTGGTAAAGAGGGTCTCAATGGGAATAACGACTTTTCCTATTGGAGGATGCGATGAAAAACTTTCTAATTTCGCAAAATTGCACAAGGCTTTGGATGGAAAGGAGAAGAAGAACAAGGATATGTCGGTGAGGATTGGGAGGAGTTGGATTCGAAGCACGCGCCGATTATCCTATGCCTTGAGAGGGATGTTGCTTTCTTGGTAGATGGAGAGGAAACGGCTGGGCGTGGAAGAAGTTAGAGGGTACCTTCATGACGAAGAGTCTAACTAACCGGATCTACTTAAAATCCAAATTGTATACTTGCAAGATGGAGGAGGGCTCATCAATCCGGGAACACATCAACAAGTTTGATAGGATCATATCAGATTTGAAAGACATAGATGTTAAAGTAGGAGACGAGGATCAGACGCTTCTACTACTTCTGTCTCTGCCGAAGTCTTATGAGAACCTGGTGCAAACACTGATGCTTGTGGGAGAAAATTTGAAGATGGATGAGACTAGAACGGCACTTCTAGCGGACGATCTTCGGAAGATTGCAACTAGTGACATGGCCACTGGTGGTAACAAGGAACAAGCGCAGGGATTGTTTGCAAGAGGAAGGAGCAATGAGCGAGGAAAAGGCAAGGGAGGAAAGTCTAGATCTAAATCAAGACCTCTTGCGGGAAAAGGATGTTTCAAGTGCGGTGAAGCTGGGCATTTCAAAGTCGACTGTCCAAATAAGAGAGTAGGTGGAAAGAAGAACAATAACAAGACTGAGAGGAGAGAGGGCAAGGAAGAAGCGAGCTAAGTTTCAGAGGAAGGGAGCGATAAGGAGTGCTATGTCGTCACGGGTGGCGAGGATATCTCCGGGAAGTGGATACTTGATTCTGGTTGCTCTTACCATATGTGTCCAAATAGGAAGTGGTTTACTACCTACAGAGGCATTGATGGTGGAACTGTATTGATGGGGAATAACCATGCTTGTAAAACAGTGGGGCTAGGTAATATCAAAATCAAGATGCATGATGGAGTGGTTCGAACCTTGACAGATGTGAGGCATGTTCCCGACTTGCGGAAGAATCTTATCTCAGTTGGTGCTTTGGACTCCGGTGGTTGCAGGATTGTGACGGAAAACGGAGTGAAGAAGGTTGTTCGTGGTTCCTTAGTAGTGATGAAGGGTGTTCGTCACGGTAATCTATATACTCTCGTGCACGACGGTGCGAGGAGATGCAATGTTGAACTGAAGGAAGTGGTGGAGACCCATGTGAGCACACACGGTTATGGCATAGGCGCTTGGGCATATGTCGAGAAGGGTCTAGTTCGCTTGGTAAAGAGGGTCTCAATAAGAATCAAGGAACCTAGCATGGATTTTGCGAGGATTGTGTGTATGGAAAGTCACACAGGTCAAGTTTCGAACAAAGAAGTCTAAGAGCGAGGGATACTAGATTATGTGCACACGGATGTTTGGGTCCCACTGCACAACTTCCAAGGGTGGTTCCGTGTATTATGTCTCGCTTATAGATGATTATTCTAGGTATGCTTGGATTTACTTTCTCAAGCACAAGAATGAGGTGTTCGAGACATTCAAGAAGTGGAGAACAATGGTTGAGAACGTGACAGAAAGAAATTGAAGACGCCGAGATCGATAACCGCATGCAGTATACGATGGTGCTTTCAAGGAGTTCTCGTGATCGAGGAATTGTTCGACACCGATGTCGTGTCTACACCACGCCAGAATGGGGTCGCGGAGAGATCGAACCAAACACCGCGGAGAAAGCAGTGAGTATGCGATCTTATGCGTGATTGGGCAACGAATGGTGGGCGGCGGTGGCTACTGACTTGTTACATTGTGAACCGCTCACCACATTCGACATTGATGGTGATACACCCTATAGGTGTGGTCAGGAGCATGCGATTATGATAGGCTCGAATTTTCGGATGTACCGCCTACTATCACGCCAACGAGGGAAAGCTTGACGCGAGGGCCAAGAAGGCAATATTCTTGGATATGCAAGGGCGTAAAGGCTATCGCCTTTGGTGTACGGAAGATTCAAAGTTCGTGGTCACAGGATGTTACCTTTGATGAGAAATCCATGATTGCTAGGGCCCAAGGATGATGGTGTTATGACCGGGAGACTTCTAAGTCTCGGGTTATTGAAATAGAACCTAAAGACCAACTAGGTTCTAATCGTGCTCAAGTGGGAAGTCGTAGATGATGAGCTTGAGCAGGAGGAGGTTCAGCAGAAAATACACGTGCACTACAACAACAGCTCGAGGAAAATTTGGCTTCCACTAGGCCAAAGCGAGCATACAAGGTGTTCTCAAGTCGGGCTGATCAACCCCTGAAGCACTATGGGCGTGCTAATATGGTTGAATACGACTCTCGGTGGAGGAGGACGAGCGGTCTCCTTCAAGGAAGCTATTCGGGACAATGATAGTGAGAGTTGGTTGGCTGCGATGGAGGAAGAGATGGAATCTCTTCGGAAGAACCAAACATGGGAGGTGGTCCCATTGCCCGTAGGAAGAAAAGCTATTGGTTGTAAGTGGGTGTATAAAAGAAAAGAAGATCTTTCAGAGCTCGGTGGTACAAGGTACAAGGCAAGGCTAGTGGCTAAGGGGTTTGTACAAAGAGAGGGTGTGGATTACAATGAGATATTTTCTCCGGTGGTGAAACACACTTCTATTCGGGTGCTATTGAGTATTGTTGCTCATGGTGATCTTGAGCTGGGACAACTCGATGTTAAAACGGCCTTCTTGCACGGAGACTTGGATGAAGAGATCTACATGCATCAACCTGAGGGCTACAAGGTTGAGGACAAGGAGCATCATGTGTGTCGTTTGAAGAAGTCACTGTATGGATTGAAACAATCTCCCCGGCAGTGGTACAAGCGATTTGACTCCTTCATGCTGAAGCATGGGTTTTTCCGAAGCGATCATGATTGTTGTGTTTACATTCAGAAGCTTCATGAGGTAATTTTATCTATCTTCTTTGTATGTGGATGACATGCTTATTGCTTCTAAGAGCGTGGTGGAGATAGATAGGTTGAAATCTCAACTTGGTGAAGAGTTCGAGATGAAGGACATGGGTGCTGCTAGGAAAATACCGGGTATGGAGATTAGAAGAGAGCGGCTAATCGACGATTGTTCTTGAGTCGAAGGGCTACATAGAGCGGGTGATCGCGAGGTTCGGGATGCAAAGTGCTAAGTCGGTGGTGACTCCATGGCTCCACACTTTAGGCTTTCGGTAATCAATCTCCCACTACATGGAAGAGAAGGCGACATGGAGCGTGTTCCTATGCTAGTGCAGTTGGCGCTTTAATGTATGCAATGGTGTACACGCCTTGATATTTGCTGTGCGGTTGTGGATGTAGATTCATGGCGAATCCGAAAGGCGACCGGGAAGCGTGAAGTGGGTCCTCGTACTTAAAGGGTACCGCTGATACCGGTCTGTTTTGGTGGAGAAACATGTCGATTGATCGGGTTTGTGGACTCGATTATGCGGGCGATCTAGATAGACGGCGATCTACTACTGGTTATGTATTTAAGATACATGGAGCTCCGGTTAGTTGGCGATCGATGTTGCAGGCTACAGTGACACTTTCTACTACAGAGGCCGAGTACATGGCCATGACAGAGAGAGTGAAGGAAGCATTGTGGTTGTGGGGTCTTCTAGACGATTTGGGGATTGAGCAGGAAAACGTGAACTTGTGGTGTGACAGTCAGAGTGCAATTCACTTGGCGAAGAATCAGGTTCATCATGCTCGTACCAAGCATATCGATGTCAGGTATCATTTTATGCGGGATGTCATAGAGGAAGGTGATATTTCTCTCATGAAGGTGCACACGAATGAGAATCCCGCGACATGTTAACCAAGGTGGTCACGGTAGTAAGTTTAAGCATTGCTTAGACTTGCTTCATATCAACCGTGTTGATTTGCCCAAGAGGGCATGGCCCTTCTGGGGTAATGGGTAAGGTGGAGATGATTTGAGGTGAACTACGATGAGCTTGATCCCTGGGGAGGGTATCGAGGCACCGGTGTAGTGGCTAAATTGATTCACCGAGTGGTGATGGAGATCTCTAGATGTTCTTGGTGTTCTTCGGTGTTCGTCCAAAATTTGAGGTAAATCAAATGATGTACGAGGTGGAGAATTGTAGAACATGCACAAAACATGCACAAGACATTTAGGTTCAAGAGTGACTACTAGGCATTGTAGTCGACTAATCTGAAGTAGTAGTCGACTAATCTATAGTGTATTAGTCGACTAATCTGAAGTAGTAGTCGACTAATCTATAGTGTATTAGTCGACTAATCTACAGTGTATTAGTCGACTAATCTGAAGTAGTAGTCGACTAATCTGGGCAGATTCCGAAAACGGGTTTGGTTTTAAACCCGGTTCGTTTAGAGTTTATATATAACCCTAAACCTGATTATTAGGGAAGATTGAAGCACGTTTTGGAGCAGCCTTTGAGAGGGTTTTGTGCATCTTTTGGAGAGGAGATCTTTTGAGAGATTGAGAGGTTTGTTTTTAGGGTTTCTTTGTGAGAACTTGTAATCCTAATTTGTATTCTCTCTTTCTATTAGTGAAAATCCCCCCTTCTTACCCCGTGGACGTAGGCAACTTGCCGAACCACGTAAATCTCGTGTCTTTACTCTTTTATTGTGTTTTGGCTTACTGTTTGTGGTGGTTTCTCTCGACGGTTCCGCGGTCCGCGCGCCCAACACTAAAAAATACACTTTGAGGGAGTTATGTGGGAAATTAAGTTAATTTAATTTTTACTTGTGGGTGGAGGGTAAATTACTTTGGAGTTTTGGGGGTTCTAGTGGGAAAGTTTTGACGGTCTAGTGGGAAAAGCAGAGTTCAGATCAATTTTGTGGAAACACCTTGAAGTTTTAGGGGTTTTCTGAAGATGTTTAACCCGACATTTAATAACTCTAAATGGATGAGCATAAGAATACATTTTCTATAAAAATATTTTGATAAAAATATTTTGATAAAATTGATGTCCTCCGCATCATACGATGACCATACTATTAGTGGGAGATGTTGAGGAAATTATTAATGGCATATTCCCTTCATTACCGAAAATAGAAGTCTATATACTTTTTAGGGTTTTGCTATAAACCCAAATTTTACTCTCAATTAATTTTAACACCCATGTACTTCTATATATTCTCTCATACACCCAAAATAGCAAGTTTATTTATGCAAGACCCGAATTGTTTGATTAAATTATATATTTAATTGAGAGGATTTAGCAAAATATGTAATTACTTCTACTCAATATGACAAAATTTCCTAAAATTTAACTTTACTAGAATGACATTTATAAATTAATCATGAATTAGACTTAACAAGAAGGAGGGATTTCCATATAAAACCTTGAGGGTTAGAAAAGTGAAAGAAATAATATTTGCAAATAGGTCCAATGCTTATAAATACCCATATCTTTAGGGGTTTTCTTTCTTTTCTGAAATGTAATCTCTAGAGTAGGAATTCTACAGCAAAGGACGGCTAGAGACAGGAGATTCGGCAGGAGAAAACGATTTGACTCAGGCGAGGGTTTCTCCACTTTGTTCTAAATCTTTATATGGGGTTTTCTTGATCTATCCTTTCTTTAATTTTATTTGAACCTGATTTTAATCCCTAGAAATTCATGCAATTTATATTAGGATTCATAGTTGATGTTTTTCAGATGATCTATTAGGTTTCAATCCCTACACGATCGATATAATCAGAAAACATGCACATAACCTACATGAAACCCTAGTTATTCATATTTTATGTTTTTTTCTTAGAAAACATGTAAAAATATATTAAATTAGTCCCCATAACACTTCCAACCATTTACGAAGAGACTGGAGGCAAAACATCAAATAAACGGCGTCGTAGTAGATCAATCGTGCAGGAGTGGATACGAATCAGCTGTCTGGTTGAGCGACATCAAATGTCTGGATGAAATTTAGTCGTCTGGTCATGCAGTATCAGACGTCTAGTTAAGCGGCATTCGTCTGGTCAAGGGAAGTAGTCGTCTGATCGGGGTTTGGCAGAAAGCCAACTTTCAGTTTTGTTGTCAGAGACGTCTGAACTTTTTAGGAGACGTCTGGGTTATTATCAGCCATCTGATTTATTTCTTCTTCATATTATCTCTCTTTTGATGCATAGTTTAATCTATTTAGACTATTTACCTGATTTGAAATAATGTATAAGAGAGTATGAGACTAATTGATGATGTAGGAGTAGTCCTATGAGATACTTACACTAAATATGGACTGTTTTAATCACTCGAATAACTTAGCATATAAATATATGAATATGAAGTCGGTAAAAGTGAACGAATGGTAAAAAATATCATTATGAAATAAATGGTGCTAGAGTTGACATGCTAGGACTTACACCGTAACCTTTGTACATGTAGACGAAAGTGTATAGACATGTATCCGAGACTATGGAGTGTACCCCAATTTACTTAGTCCTAATACATGAGTCGACTAGGCGGTGATCCCCGACTGACCATTTTAGTTAGTACTAACTAGATTGTATTAGGTTTCAATCCCTACACGATCGATATAATCAGAAAACATGCACATAACCTACATGAAACCCTAGTTATTCGTATTTTATGTTTTTTTTTCTTAGAAAACATGTAAAAATATAGTAAATTAGTCCCCATAACACTTCCAACCATTTACGAAGAGACTGGAGGCAAAACATCAAATAAACGGCATCGTAGTAGATCAATCGTGCAGGAGTGGATACGAATCATTTATGCGGTTGGCGACATCAAATGTCTGGATAAAATTCAGTCGTCTGGTCATGCAGTATCAGACATCTATTTAAGCGGCATTCGTCTGGTCAAGGGAAGTAGTCGTCTGATCGGGGTTTGGCAGAAAGCCAACTCTCAGTTTTGTTGTCAGAGACGTCTGAACTTTTTAGGAGACGTCTGGGTTATTATCAGCCATCTGATTTATTTCTTCTTCATATTATCTCTCTTTTGATGCATAGTTTAATCTATTTAGACTATTTACCTGATTTGAAATAATGTATAAGAGAGTATGAGACTAATTGATGATGTAGGAGTAGTCCTATGAGATACTTGCACTAAATATGGACTGTTTTAATCACTCGAATAACTTAGCATATAAATATATGAATATGAAGTCGGTAAAAGTGAACGAATGGTAAAAAAATATCATTATGAAATAAATGGTGCTAGAGTTGACATGCTAGGACTTACACCGTAACCTTTGTACATGTAGACGAGTGTATAGACATGTATCCGAGACTATGGAGTGTACCCCAATTTACTTAGTCCTAATACATGAGTCGACTAGGCAGCTGATCCCTGACCTGGACCATTTTAGTTAGTACTAACTAGATTGTATGAGGTTGCCATTATTTTTAGTCAAAAAAATTCACAAAAGATTTAAGACAATAAAACAATCATTCTCTTTTATTGATCTCTCGGAAAACAACAAATAAAGAATGTTACAGTGTATTTAGTTACACTAGAGATTCTGGAAAGCTGTGCTGATAGAGACTAGACGTCGGCTCTGTGAACCATACGGGTGAGATAACACCTTTCTTTTGAATGATTCTTTGAGATCGGAGTGAGCCGCTTCAGAGATTCTTGAAGATGAAGAATGAACTTGTAGTTGAGGGTATGCCTCGGAGAGTAGGTAGAAGGAGGGCTGACAGTGATCACATACCGATCACTGGGTGGCCGAATATGAACAAAGCTCATGAGGTGAACTTCCACCCTGTGTGATTCAAGCTTTAGGTGGTTGAGGAGCAGGTGGAGGAGAGTAATGGCACCACTGATTCTCTATCACTCTTTTGGATTGTTAATCTTCTAATTGGTCTCCTTTGCATTAAATGAAGGGAAGTATTTACAATGTTTATGTTGAACTGCACGTGCAGTTCATCCGCATGTAGTTGGATCCACGCCCGTGTGTCAACCTTGCTTCCATTCTGTCACATCCATCACTTCGCTAGATTTTTATTAAATGCATTACGTGCAAGATCCCAGAGATCCTATTTGCCTAATGATCACCCCCTCTTTAGTCATCTCACATTAAATGTGACGTGGCTCTCCCTTCTCGCGCAGTTGATGAGAAGTCATCGTCATCATTGTCTCTATCCAATCAATGTACTGTATTGCGACCACCCAACCCAGTGTGAGTGATTTGAGTGACGCACTAAGTTCAACAGTGTGTGCCTCGGGACCGTGCGTCTTGGTTTACATGCGTTGCCAGTTTGTCGAAGTCAATGCAAGGGATGAGCATTGGTTGAGGTTAGACAATTGATGGAGAGGTCAAATCGTGTCAGCGATATCTTGTCTTCTGTATGGTTTGTAGAGTCTAGGTCTTGCGAGTCAGCGATAAGTCGATTGGATAGGTAAGGTCATGTAGTTAAAAGTCCCGACCCCAATAAGGCCTGGCTAATCTAGTCGGTCTTGCTAATAGTTTTTGTTTGAGTTGAAAGGTGTGTTCAAGTCGAATTTCAAGGAAAGCCCATCCGAGTCGAAAGGCGTCGTTAGGTTAGTTTTCAATCTTTGGTTTCATTGTTCCTTCAGCCCATTTGCCTTTTGTGTTATGGTATGCTGTCTCTAGTGGTTCATCTTTAGGTATGACTTATCTGGTCGACCAGTCTGTACTTTGTGACCACCTACAGTCATAGGATTTGAATTTTAGTGCATAATGTTATATGTAAATTAAATAATAGTAGGTTTGAGGGATAAGTAATGAGATGAAAAACGACTTAAGGTGGGTTGATTGACCAGAGGACTTCGAGATGAGTGCCTATTTGATTATTATGAGTTGCGTATGTGTAACCACCTTAAATGAGCAGACTCAATCATTTCATATCCAAATAAGAATGTAAATAATTTCTTTGCTATGTTGTTTATATTTTGATATATGTTGGGTGCACAACACTACCTGCTATGTCCATCTGAGGCTTATGATATTTTCAGTTGATTCTTATTTTATTCTTGTATGGCTGATAAGGATATTATCATTATATTTGAGCAACTAACCCTTGATTCTTACAGTTCCCCATATTTTTCTCACTTACACCTTACATCTAACCCTTTTGTGGACCCCCTTCTCCGGTAATGAAGTGTGTCTCTGTAGTGGACGAAGCATATCTGAATAAGCAGGTTATGGGAAGTAGTCGTGCTATGCAGTAGATCCCATCAATAATTAGATTATTTGTTTAATTTTAATAGATATTTCATGATATCATTTTAGACATTTTATCTATTATTTGATGGCTGTGTTTGAGCCAAGACTTGTATTTATTTTTGGATATTGAAGTTCATATATCTAGTAGATTTGGAGCTTTGGACAATTGATATATCTCTTTCTTATTTCTACTTTGATTATTGTTGTGATGTTGATGCTGTTGTGATGAGACTTGTACTTTCATGTATATTTGTATTATGAGTGATTGTGGATGTATAACAAAACAGGTTATAGGGTGTTTGTAGAATACTTTATATTTTTGATTCTATGAATATTCTGCCTACTAGGTCATTACCCATGAGTGGGGTGTGACAATTTACTTTAAACTCAAAGTATAAAATACAAAGTTAGCTATACATACAATAGGGTACAATAGGGTATGTAGCTATACACCCTAAGTATGTAGCTATACATCCTATAGTATGTAATACATTCTATAATTTGTAGGTATATGTGCTATATAATATGTAGTTATGGCCTTATTCTATGCAGTTATATACTTTGTATTATGTATTTTGGGTTTAAACGAAATCAAACATTACATATATTGGGTTTATTGAAACACATAAACACTATAACAAAAGTTATAACTTGTGATTTTTTTTGTCAACTCACTTCACATTCTTGTGTTGCATAAATAGAGTGTGACACAAGTTGAAAGGGTGGATAGAGCATGTATGGTAAGAGTCTTTCTACACATGTGGAAATGTGTTGTAAAACTAGCGACACACGCATGTCTCGAGGGTTAAAAGACATATTTGTGTCATGTTCTAATTTTCTTATTTTGCTCGTCAATTCATGTCTTTTATATGAATCAACTTCTTACTATTTTTCTTTAACCAAACACTACTTAACTGAATCCCCACCAATATCCTGTCAGCTTTAAATTAAGGCACATATATCTCTTTATATTCCTAGATATGCGACAATGTAAATTCAACAAAAGTATTTAAACTTTGTTCAATTCTTCTCAACTAAGGAAGGTGGGGTTAAAGAACAAGTTCATCTCGTTAAAGTGCTCCAATGAAAGATGAAACATCTTTTTCACTTTTATTTTTGTTAGTATCTAATGAAACAAATATGTGTCACACCTTGTGAAATTTTATTTGTTTGTGTCGCTATTATTTAATCCTTTACAATTAACACGCCACTTTTACATATTTCGTAAAATAAGTGTGAGCATATGAAACTTTTGCTGTAGTGAGAGCTAGTTGGATATTTTGATGAATGGGGGTAAATTTTTTAGTTTATAAGCAAAAACCTACTTTTTAACACTCTAAACACTATAGCACATGAGTGCCTTGTTCACTTAAGAAAAGGGTCATTTTATATTCTAATGCGTCCTTGTATGTTGACGACCCTTTCTATGGGGCCTGAGACCTGGACTCACCTATGAGTAAAGGTTCTATCCGAACACCCTATAGAAAGGGGTGATTTATACCATTCATGGGTGGTTAGAGAGTTAGTTTGATAATTATGACTATCTTATTAATGGTGTAAATCATGCCACTACTATAGGCTAAAGGGATGATTCTAATAGGATCCTTACTGCTCATCTACAACTGTAAAAATTGAGAAATTCGCCCATAAATATACATTGTGTTGAAAATAGTCATTTTGCTCTTGCCTACTATACAATCTCTTTTCATATTTTGAGGTAAAAATAGGGCAATGTGCCTAATCAAAGTACATCAAGACCAAACAATATAAAGGCTACTCGTAGGAGAACTCTTAGTTCTGAGCCTTCAAATACCTCATGGCAAGAAGAGTTTTATGGTGAGGAGAGGAATTGTAGGATTTGAGATGTAAGCTAAGAAGGGGAGTGAACATGGTTGCTATTATTTTTCGCTAAAAATATAGAATATGCAGTGAAAAAGATAAAATAAAAGCGATCAATGATAATTAACTATAAATAACAACCAACTAGGAACACACAAGATTATATAGTGGTTAGGATAACAATCCTACATCCATTCTTCCTTCTCGCAAAGGGGCTTCCTCACTATGCAAAGAGTTCTCTTGAATCACAAACCCAATTCAGTAGGCTTATAAGACCGCACCCTAAAATTTACCCGAAACTAGTTGTCTAACCTAACTCTCCACAATTACTAAATACCTAGCCCTAGCTAATCCTAACCCTCAATTCCAACTGGCTTGAGTACACTATCAAAATAAGTTTAAAATAAAACCAAACAATCACAATTAAAGTTTAGAAAATATGAAAGATCTTACAACTATTTTGTTAAACAAACCGTCCTTCCATGAATCTAAGCATAGCACAATGAAGAACAGTGTAGATGATGACTCCAAGTGCAACTCTCCTCGCTGAAATGATCCGGAGATGTTGTGCACGACAAGTGAGAGTTTGTCGAGGCTCTGGAGATCAAAACCTTTAATGAAATCTCTTCACAATTCAAAACCCTAGAACTCTGTATGATATAAAGTCCTCAATAGGTCAGTAAAGAGATATCCCAAATGTGGTAGAGATTGAAAATAAAAGAAATGATGAATAACTGCGATTAAATATGAAAATTTGTAATTAGCCGACTATACCATTGATGGCAGCTCTTGACCATCGATGGTGTTGAGGCCCCATCAATGATACAAAAATCTCTGGAGTAAAAATCATCGATGATACACATTTACCATCAATAAGCTCAACCTACCATTGATGAGTTACTGTAGACCATCAATGGTAAGGAAGCTGAAATCATCATTTGAGCTGATTATCGTATCATTAATCTCGTACACTTTTTATACATGCATTTACCTGTACTATATCATCTCAAATAAATATTAGTACCAAATAAAAGTTTGTTATTACTCAAATAAGAGCTATTGTACAGACTTCATCCTAACAATCCCCCCCCCCGCCCCTTTTTGATAATAACAAACTTAAAATTTGAAATACCAAAACATGTGCCTATTTGAGATATATAAACAGCAATAATAAGTACAAATACACTCTCATGAGAAAGTAAAAGATATACAATGCTCCCCCTACATCCATGCATTCATGAAAAGTATAATCAAGCACATGTATTATAAACTTCCCCCTAAAACAATGCATCGAGTGTTTCAAAAATTTTCAAAAAGAATCAAAACATGAAACCCACTTAGTCAAAAGCACCACTCATGCAAAGATCATCAAAATTTTAAATTTCCACACCAAATTCTCTCCCTTTTGTTATGAGGAAAAACAAAATCCACACCAATCGATATGCTGCAAATAAGAGAAATTTAGATAAAAATCATCCAAAAGGTGTACAGGAGAGAAAAGTACTCTGGTTCACACAATAATTTATAGAAAAGTAACACAATAGATTAAAATTTAATGACGGAACATATGAATACAAGAGCAAACACTTTGAAAATCACATACAAAAGATTAAATATCAGTATAAAGTGTGTGAAATAAATACTAGAAAGACTAATACTAGTTTATTGGACAAAATCAGGTATATCAAAGTGAATATTGAGCACTAATAAGACTTGCACTATCGCAACGTTAGAAACTAAGGACCAAAGTGTCACCCTATCACCTCAACCATATAGGATTTAGGAGGAAGAACGATATTATTTGTCGGACGATTCACACCATCTCTAAATATGAAACATATTCAGTACAGGATGGCTACCCTTTGAGATATGCACAAATTTAAATCCATGAGTGTGGGTCTTTGACCATCTTTTAACGAATACACACAATTTTCATGGATTTCATAAGAGTGTGGATCTTTGATCATCCTCTAACGAATACACTCTTATTATTTGATTGATATTTTGAACAAATGCACTTTTGTACATATAAATATAAAAAATTATGCATTAGCCAAGTCAAAAAATAAGCTCAAAAACACTTGATATATCCAAAAATATCTATAAACCAAATATGAGACTTCTACCACTATATCACATGTGAACAACATGTCATGTAATCATCGTTTGATTATTGTGTGCAAAAATGCATATATATAGATTGAAAACTACATGTGAATCAGATGACACAATCAAGCCTATATACCAACAAGATAATATCATTTGAATGAATCTTGTAAAAGCATATAAATAGGCAAGTCCAAAGATTTTTTTGTTTTTCAAAGAAAATAAAAAGAAAGAAAGAGAAATTTTGTTTGTTCTTTATTAAAAATTGGAAAAGAAAAAAATCTAAAACAACCCTAAAAAGAAAAAAAGAGAAAGAAATAAAAAAAATCCAGAAATATGTACATACAACATGAAAGTGAGCATGCAAATAAATGGAACTAACTATCATTAGACAGAATAGAGATAATAAGTTAGTACAGACCAAGTACCTCAAGCATCACAAAAGAGTATTCATGTCCAAAAAAAATCTAAAAAAGAAAGAAAAAAAGAAATACGACCTCCAACTCCTAAAAGCAACAAATCTCTCAATCATCTACTCATCCTATTCATCATCTCCCTGCATCTCCTTATCCTAATCGTCTCCTCTATCAGCGCCATGTGAAGTGGATGGATGAGGAACTCCGGTAGGCTATGCTGCTCCTATAAAGAAGTCACCATATACAAGTTGTATGCTAAGAGATAGATCTATCCGATGAAGAGCTCCCATAATATACTGCAAAGATGCATCATAATAGGTGTTCTGCAACATCATGTCCCTCCTTATCGTCTCCATGCTCTCTCTAAGATTCTGCAGAGTCCAGTGAGTGGAACTGGAGGAACCCGAGGCTTGTGAAGTTGAAGGTTGGGATCTAGATGATTGTCTAGCAGTGGTCTCGCCCTTCCCCCTTGCAGCTAAGATCTTCATCCAGTCTCAACCGAAAGTAAAGCTCTCCCCTTCTCATATCGATCAAAAGTGTGAAAGGGGATCTTCTGGTCTTGACAGATTCGAGTGATAAGGAATTGATATACCAGCTGAGTCTTCGGTGAGTCTTCTTCTCAACAACCTCCCTGGTAGTAAAAGCAACCATACACACACACATCTTGCTAAAGATTAGCTTTGTAGGATTAAAAGACTTACCCCTCGCAAGCCAATACATCAAGACAACATCCTGGATGCTAAGAGTGGTGTAAGCTGCACTGGGATATAGATCGAACTTGAGGAAGAAGTTGAGGAGAATAAACTCAGGCTTGAGATGTCCTGAGTTGAAGATACCATGATATACCCTCCCACAAAGAAACTCCATCATCTTGTTGTAGCTCTCAGTACCCGCTATAATGCCTGAAGAATAGTTAAAAATATCTCGCTTTCCTTAGGAGCTTTAGGAAGGTTAAGGACCTTTTGGATATAAGTTGCGGTAATCTTGAAACAATTATTTCTTTTTGTCGAGACTAAGAAACAATTCTTTCTTACCTGTCATGTGTTGAGAATACCCTGAATCTAAATACCATGTACTTTGTTGCTCCTTAACTCTCCATTGAACTTTCTTGTCTAAATTTTCATCCTCTGAATCTTTGAGATATAGACATTAGCCATAAGACAATGACTTCTATCATTCGTGCTCAAATCATTTTCTGTTTCTTCCTCTTCACTTGAGAAATCCCACAATGTCACCTTAAAACTATTACTCTTCCCTTAGTAATCGCTTTTGTTTAGAGGGAATTCATTTCTAAAGTGTCTGGGTTTCCTGTAACAATGACAAATAGGTTCAGAGTCTGAATTAACATATTTAATTTTTCTTACCTTAGTGAAGTTTTGATTCTATTTATTGTGCAAAAACTTTTACCCATCTCTTGTCTTTCGGAAAGATTTGAAACCTTTGACTACCAGTGTCATCTCACTCTCGCCATCATCATCAGAGTCTGAGCTTGATTC
This sequence comes from Asparagus setaceus, assembly GCA_012295165.1. Classification (NCBI taxonomy): domain Eukaryota; kingdom Viridiplantae; phylum Streptophyta; class Magnoliopsida; order Asparagales; family Asparagaceae; genus Asparagus; species Asparagus setaceus. The sequence goes on along the minus strand of CM022704.1, from coordinate 56,613,428 downwards.
TTTCTTCTTATTGGATCGAGATTTTTTTTTGGGCATTTGGGGCAAATGACTTCTTCTTTGGATTATTTTCTAAGTCATCTACTCTCTCTCTCTTTTAATCGCACTTCATAGGTGAGAATATTTCCTACAAGATTCTCAAAAGTTAATTTAGAAAAAATTTATAATTTTTTAATTGTCGTTACCTTTGGTTCCTAATCCCGGGAAAGAGAACGAAGAATTGTTCTCACAAGCTCCTTGTTGTCATACTTCTTTTCCAAGGATTTTGATTTATTCACAATGTCCGTGAATTGGGTAAACATATCCTGAATACTCTCCGAGGCCTTCATCTTGAAATTCTCATACTTACTCAAAAGCATTGTAAGTTTTACCTCTTTCACTTATGAAGTTCGCTCAAGTGTAACTTCCAAAGTTTTCTAAATTTTCTACGCAGTAGAATAATTTGACATATGATTAAATCCTTCAACAGTTAAAGAACAATAAAGAGCATTTATAGCTTTTATATTTGAAGAGTATAGCTTTTTGTCGGGAGGGGTTTACTTGTCTCTAGAAGTGACAATGGTGATCTCATCTACAACTATAGTGGGTTCACTATAGCCATTCTCTACACTATTTCAAATATCATAATCGGTGGACAACTAAAAGACTTTCATGCGAGCTTTTTAACAGGTGTAATTCATCCCATCGAAAAGTGGTGGTCTGTTAACTGTGTGTCTCTCAGGAAATATCATTGCGGCCGTCAAACTAGACATCTCTACCATAGGTTGTGAATCTTAGAGATGGATAATGAGGCTCTGATACCACTTGTTGGATCTAAGATGCAAATCTAGGGGGGTGAATAGGGTTGCTAATGTTTTCACTAAAGACACAGAATATGCAAAAAAAGATAACTAAAAGCGATCAATGATAATTAACCACAAATAATAACCAACCAAGAACACACAAGATTTTATAGTAGTTTGGATAACAATCCTACGTCCACTCTTCCTTCTGGTGAAGGGGCTTCCTAACTATTCAAAGAGTTCTTGTGAATCACAAACCCGATTCAGTAGGCTTACAAAACCATACCCTAAAATCTACCCGAAATCCGTCGTCTAACCTAATTTTTCATAATGAATAACATCTACCCCTATCTAGTCCCAACTCTCAATTCCAATCGGCTTGAGTATGCCGTAAAAATAAGTTCAAATCAAAACCAAAAAACGATAATTAAAGCTCAGAAAATATGAAAGATCTTACAACTGTTTTGTTAAACAAATCATCCTTCGATGAATCTAAGCATAGCACGATGAAGAACGGGTATATAATAAATCCAAGGGCGTCTCTCCTCACAGAAACAATCAGGAGATGTTGTGAGCAATGAGTGAGAGTTTGTCGAGGCTCCGGGAGTCAAATCTTCAATGAAATATCTTCACAATTTAAAACCCTAGAACTCTCTCTCTCTCTCTCAATGATATAAACTCTTCAATAGGTCAGGAAAGAGACGTCCTAAACGTGATAGAGATTGGAGATAAAAGAAATGACGGACGGCTACGATTAAATCTAAAAATTTATAAACAGCTGACTTTACCATCGATGGTGGCTCTCGACCATCGATGGTGTCAAGGCTCCATCGATGGTTGAGAGGCCCGTCAATGATACAAAAGTCTCTAGAGTAAAGATCATCGATGATGCACATTTACCATCGATGAGTCACTGTAGACCATCGATGGTAAGGAGGCTGAAATCAGCATTTGAGCTGATTTCCGCGTTTGTTACACCTCATACACTTCTTATACCTATATTTACTTGTATTATATCATCTCAAATATATATTAGTACGAAATAAGAGTTTGTCATTACTCAAACAAAAGTTATTGTACAAACTTAGTCCTAACATGTCATTACTCACCACAAGCACAGAACATGCAAAGATAGTAATAATAAATAAAATACAGATATCTACGATAAACAAGCCACTTTAAACAAGCAAAAAATGGCAGTCCACTTTAAACAAATTAACGAAAAAATATAGAACTTTGAGTTCTCTTACAGCCCTTAAGCAACTAAGATAGTAATTACAAACAAAACAAAGAGATCAAGCTAAACAACCACCTTGAAAAACTCGAGATCACTTGAAAAGCTGTCAATTCTTAATTATGTTATGTTGACTAGGAGTTAGGAGATCTTAATTACTCTATAGCTCAACTCTCATTTAACACGCACAGTTAATATAGGTAGGCCAAAACTTTAAGTTGATGCCCAAACCAAATTAACAAACTAGAATTACTCAAAACCAGCTCACAAACTCGTGCAAATTAAAACCATCTAATAAATAAATAAATAAACTTCAACTAGAGACGAAACGACACTCAGCCGGAGAGACAACAAGAAATACAGTGTTTATTTGGATTTTGCAAGCAAACTATATAATATTCTTGAAATAAAGCTAAATGTGATAATATTATTTCACATTGTTTATTATCATAAAATACTAAGTGGTTTTAGTTGTTAGTAATTTAAAATGAATTAAAATTAAGATATAAATACCACAATATTACTTGTTTATTTGATTAAGGAGAATAACTTGTAGGAAAATATCCTTATGTTTTAGAAAATCCTAGTTGGACTTGGATTAGAGATGGAAGTTGATTGGAAAAAACCAATTACAATTAGAATTAAATTCTAATTGGAAGAGAATTAGAATTGATAATCCAAGTCAAAGAAGGAGTCCTACATGAATTCAAGAGAGAGGAAAGCTCTTTAAATACCCCTTGAGAGGTTCATTGTAAATTAAGCCGTAGAAAAGCTAAGGAGAGTTGCATATTGTAAAAGAGAGGTAGAGAGAACTAATGAGAGAAATATGGGGTTTTGAGATATCTTTTGGTGAGACTGAAGAGAGGGTTTCTCATGGAATCTTTAGAAATCAAAAGAAAGATTGTATCTTTGTAATCTCTAAAATAAAAGAAGATTCTAATCTCGCCCCATGGACATAAATGATTTCCCAACCATGTAAATCCATTTTCTTTGTGTTTCTTTTTTGTGGGTTTATTGCTTTCTCTTTGTATGAACAAGTTTTCTTAGGGTTTCCTACATCGCTTTGTGATTGATTGGTATACAAAGAAGGAGGAGATCTAGTTGAGGGTTTCGGTAACGCTTCCGTAATAAACCCTAGTTAGTGGGCACGATCGATGTCGGGTTGTCGGTGGCGTGCACCAATAATTGGTATCAAAGCGTTAGGTGATACCAAACAATTAGTATTAGAGCAGAATTCAATTTGGTCAATATTTCTTCAAAGGAAAGGTTCAATCTTTGACGCATGGAGTCAGAAAGGTTTTTAACAATGAAGACCGAGATTGAGAAGTTTGATAGTAAGAGGGATTTCGGGCTTTGGTAGAAAATGATGGAAGCGGTCTTGATTCAACACGACCTAGATCAAGCATTGCTAGAAGTGGACAAGAAGCCGGAGAAGATGACAAGTGACAAGTGATTAAAGTTGGATCGAAAGGTGTGGAGTACGATTCTACTCTCTCTATGAAGTGGGGTATCACGTAATCGAGAAACTACTGCAATCAGCATGTAGAAGAAACTCAAGGAATTGTACATGACCAAGAATGCATCCACCAACTTGTACTGGAAGTAGCAGTTGTATGGACTGCGGATGAAGAAAGATACGACATGTTGGAGTTTCTAAGCAACTTCAACAGGATAGTGACCCAGTTAGCAGCGACAGGTCAAAGATTGAAGATGATGACAAAATGGTAATTTTTCTTAGTTCCCTTCCAACGAGTAACCAATATCTAAAGACATCGCTAATCATAGGCAAGGTGACAATCACCATGGATGAGATCAAATTGGCACTCCTCATGGACAACTTTCAGCGGCAATAGGGTGTTGGTGATGATCGGTTTCTAGTGCTGGGTTGGTAGCAGATGTGCAAGGGGATAGATCTTCAAATGGGATAAGTCCGCAGTCTAAGTGGTGCTTCTTTTGCCAAGAGAAGGGCCATGTGAAGAAATATTGTTTCAAATGGTAAGAGTGGTTGAAGGGGCAAAAGATGGGGGATCGGGTGACCTAAACTTCATATGCAGTGAGTATTACGGGAAATCAACTAGATGGTGCATTTGCGGCTTCGGAGAAAGAAATTTAGCTGGTTGAGGTGTTGATGGTTTTGGGAACAACACTTTTTGTGGTGGTTGGATATTGCATTCTAAAATATCAAGTCATATATGTTCCCAAACAAGCACGTTTGACTCCCTAGTGTAAGGAGTCAATGAGAATGTCTACATAGTAGATGGCACGAGGTGCGACATCGTGGGTGTAGTAACAGTTAGGGTGGCAGGAAGAAAGAGGAGCATGGTTGTCTTGGAGAATGTTAGGTTAATCACAAAGATAAGGAAGAATCTAATATCTATTAGGGTGCTTGACTCTATAGGCTACCGAACCAAAGTGTAAGGAGGATTCATCATAGTATATTGCAGTAGAAATCTCATCCTAGTTGGAAAGAAGTATGGAGATGGCATGTATCGTGTATTTTGAAGGAACTCGTGTTCAAGGTGGAGCTTCATCTACAAGAGGTTGTATGAGCACGAGGAAGAGAAGATGACGAAGAACTTGGGTTCCGAGGGAGAGCCAAAATTGGAGTTTGACTCCAAGTGGAGGCGTCAAGAAGAAGTCTGTAACAAGTCGACAGCCATACTTGGAGAGTTGAGCAAAGGAGGTTGGTGTCAAGTTATTAGAAGGCTTGACATCAATGTGCGAGTGATGATCGCTCTGGTGCCCTTTGGGAGAGGGGGCTTAAGGTGATTTCTCAAAGGTGTTCGTTCTTTAGAGTTTTACAAGTTTGCAGTAAAATATTACAAGGAATAATCGACGTTTCTAAAGGTGGCTCAAACAAACCAAGGTGGAGATTGTTGGAAAATAGACTTATATATATTTCAGGAAATCCTAATTGAACTTGGATTAAAGATTAAATTTGATTGGAGAGAATTAATTACAACTGAAATTAAATTTTAATTGGAGGAAAATTAAAAATGATAATCCAAGTCAAAGAAGGAATAGTACATGAATTCAAGAGAGGGAAAACTCTTTAAATACCCTTTGAGAAGCTTATTGTAAATTAAGTCATAGTAAAGCCAATGGGAGTTGCAAATTATAAAAGAGAGACAGAGAGAACTAAGGAGATAAATTTAGGATTTTGATAGATCTTTTGGTGAGATTGAAGAGAGGGTTTCTTGTGGAATCTTTAGAGGTCACAAGAAAGATTGTATCTTTGTAATCTCTAAAATAAAATAAAAAAGACTTAAAGCTCTTCTCATGGACGTAGGCAATGCCAAACCATGTAAATCTCTTGTCTTTATGATCTTGTTCGTTTTTTCTGCAATTTTATTACTTTCTCTTTGTTCGAACAAGTTTTCTCGGGGTCCCCTATATCGCTCTGTGATTGATTAGTCTACAAAGAAGGAGGATATCTAGTTGAGAGCTTCAATAACACGTCCGCAAGCAACACTTCCACATTAAACCACGGTTGGTGGCCACGGTCGGTGTCGGGTTGTGAGTGGCGTGCGCCAACATAACTATTCTGAAACCTTTGATATTCTTATAATCAAATATTCATGTAATTATTGTAAACTAAATGTGTTATATGATACATTTAATTTCATAATACGATAAGTATATGATTTTATGATAACACGTACGTATATATGTATATATTCATTTGTAAAATTATTAAATCTTCTCTTAGACAAGGTGAAGAGAAAAGAAGAGGAGAACAAAATTTTTAGCTTTTCATTAACATTGGTCTCCACTTTTTAACTTCAGTGGGACTAAAAACCTTATCGTGTTCTTATGATTAATTAGAGTTTTTCTCAAAAAATAATATAAAATGGTTGATTAGAGAGTTAGTCATAGTTATCTAGGGTTAGCTATCTTAACACCAAATATGAGCATGCACACACTAAACTTACATAGGTAGGCCTAGGAATTTGCAAGTTGATACCCAAGCCAAGAATCTATATTAATCAAAACCAGCTCACAACTTAATATCACAACCCAAACCAAACACGTGCAAAATAACTGCATCCTACCAAACAAAGCACAACTTGAGCCTAAACGACACTCAGACCAATGAAATGTTAACATCAAGAGTTACTCAACTAGAGTGACTCCTAACTCTAAGCTATCACCAAAGCCTTGTAATTCTTAAAATATAATATAATTATACAACTGGCCCAAACTGTTTTTCCAGAGTAAAAACAATACAAAGTTCAAGCCTCTGTAACAACCGCCAAATCCAGCTAATAAACTACTCTGGCGGGCGCGAAACTCTTCATTCCCATTGGCCGCTACCAATTTTACAATAGGCGTCTATAGCATTTCAATTTTACAAATTAGCCCTCGCTGCTCCAACTGTTGCATTGGATAATTCAACTTTACCCCCTGGCTTCTCATCACTATTCTTTTTAGACCTGACCCCGAAAAACTCCTCCATCTCCTCCAACGTCTTCCCCCTCGTCTCCGGCAAGTAACTGAAGAAGAAAATCCAAGCGACCGCCGCTATCCCGCCGTACAAAAAGAAACTCCCGCCGATCGTTATAGCCTTGTACAGCGAAATAAACGTCATCGTCAGAACCCCGCTCGTCACTCTGTTCACCGCGACGCCAATGCTGCACCCCTGAGCTCTCAGCTTCAACGGAAAGATCTCCGAGGTGTAGACCCAAGTGATCGGCCCAAGCCCAATAGAAAAGAAGGCAACATAAGCTAGAATTGACGCAATACAAAGCCCAATAGCCCATGTAAGCTTCTCGTCAGGATGGTGATCGACCATGGTCAGCCCAAACCCTAACGCGGCAAGCGATACTATCATTCCCCCGGTGCTGCTGAGAAGCAGCGGCCGGCGGCCAATCCGATCGAGGAGAAAAGTCGCAACAAGAATAAACACAGTCTTGGTAAATCCGACGGCGACGGTGGTTCCGAGAAGCGCGTTCTTATCGGTGATTCCCGCCTTTCCGAACACACGCGGGCTGTAAAGCACGACAGAATCGATGCCGGATGCTTGCTGGAAGAAGTGAATTCCGACGGCCGATATGACGATACGTCGAACGGCGGGAGTCGGACGGAGCAGCAGCTCCTTCCAGACGCCTTCGCCTTTGCTGCGCTTAGGGACGGAGACCACGTCTTGGTCACATTCTTCTGGAATGCCCGCGGCCGACTTAATCTCAGCGAGTCTAACCGCCGCCTCCTCAGGCGAGTCGGAGGTCTTGTCGAGGACCTTCCTGGCCTCGCCGAGCCGACCCTGGAGGACCAACCAGCGAGGGGATTCGGGCATGGCGAGCACGCCGACCGAGAGGAAAACGGAAGGAATGGCGCCCACGCCGAGCATTAACCGCCAGCCGAGATGAAGGGGGAGCTTGGAGAAGGCGAAGTTGGAAACATAACCGAGTAGGATTCCGGTGTTGATGAAGACTTCGGGGAAGGAAGTTAGGAAGCCGCGGGAGGAGGCCGGGGAGACCTCGGCGGTGTAGACGGGGGCGATCATGAGGGCGTAGCCGACGCCGATGCCGGCGACGAACCGGCCGACCATGAGGAAGGCGTAGTTGGGGGCGAGGCCCATCATCAGGGCGCCGACGAAGAAGATGGCTCCGGCGAGGACGATGGTCAGGCGGCGGCCGATCCAGTCGGAGGTGCGGCCGGCCGCGAAGGAGCCGATGAGGGAGTAGAGGTTGAGGATGCCTATGAGGACTTCGATTTGGGAGTCGCTGACTTTTAGGTCGTCTTTTATGAACAATGAGGCTCCGCTCATCACTCCGATATCTGTAACAACCGTAAATTACATTGAAATCAGATAAATATTTGCTAGAGAAAAATTGTCCTAAAAGGGGCTAAAATGCAAATAGTTTTGCGGGATTTCATCATAATTTTGTGAAATAAAAAGTGCAAAAACAGTTGCCTTGAGACATATCCTTTCCCCATGTAGGAAGATCCACTATCCTAAAAGTTTGGAAGCTAGGTACTTGAGTTAAGCATGTCATCTCACAAAAAGTTTCTACCTCAAAATAGAGGCTCTCGAGGGGTCAAAAGAAAATCACGAAATATAAGAGGTCCCTTATCTAATTTTCCTTAGATTTGTAGGGTTAGAGAGCTAGGCCATAGCCAAACATAATCAAAATGGTGAAACCAAAGTAGATATGTAATCATTTCCCCAGTAGGAAGATCCACTATCCCAAAAGTTAGGAACCCATGCTACTCAAGCCTGAACATGTCACCAAACACAAGAGTTCCTTACCTAGAAGAGAAACTTTTGAGGGGATAAAAACAAAATACACAACAAATAAGAGGACCCTCTATGAATTTCCCACATCTTCGTAAACAAAAGGAGATAGAGGAGCTTGTCCATACCATATCCTAACAAAATGGAAGTCATGGAAGCAAGCATAGCACAAGCAAAAGCAAACTTTGTATTCCCGCGTTTCGGAGTCGCTATCGCCATCTCGCTCGGGACATCGGAAACCAACTTCCCTTCAGATTTCTGTTCAAGACCCATCTCAGCTCTCAGATGAGTACTAAGAGAGGAGGAAAAGAGAGGTTCCAAGCTTTAAAGAGCCAAATTCGTTAAGATGAGGGTACAAGACTCTTAGCTGTGTTTTGAGTGAGCTTGGGCTGTGGAGAAAACTTTGGCTAAATGAGGGGATATATAGAAGAAAGAAGCTGGATCTGATCACCGCCCAGCGACCACTGTTGAGTAGGCTGCTTGCATGAGTCAAAGAAGACCACATCACACCGTCCAGGATAAAGAAATGGGGGAGTTTAATGCTTACCTTGCGGTGATGGTATCTTTATTCTATATTTGATACTTAAGCTGTATCATCGCCTGTTCGGTATTTTTTGCGCTATCTTGTTAGCTGGCAAGTAATAAATGAAGAGTGTTATATTGAGTATAATAAATAGAAAGGTTCTAAAATCCACCAAAATAATTTCTGTTAATTTTCTAAAGAAGAATCTTTAGCAGTTCTTGTCTATTAGTTGTGTCATTAATTTTAGTGAACCATTGGTTGATAAACGAAGGAGAAGATATGATTTGATCGGGGACTAATCGCAAAATAGTAAAGATTTAATGGACTAATATGGTAAAGACCATTTCTTAAATTGAAAAACAAAATAAGGGCCAAGTGACTAAACAGTAATTTGAATGAACCAAGGACTAATCTCAAAATACTAACGGATTAATAGGCTAAATTATTAAATATTTTTCAGTCACGTGACTGACTTGTTGGCGCCCAAAATTTTGCAGGGATTGAACTTTTATTGGTTTATACCTTATTGACCAGAAGTTAAAAAATTAATACTTAAAGTATTGCCGGAGTTATAAAAACATCAAGTAAAAGGCCTCAATAAATATACTAATTTGTTAATTTAATCCAACATAAGATCAAAGTAATTATCTTTTTCAATGAAAAATAAAGATTATGATTCATAAAATAATTTATTATATGAAGAAAAGAAATGAAAGGTAACCTAATATCCTTTCATTGGGAATCTTGGGGGTCCCTGTCATTTCCTTTTAAGAGTAAGTTGTTTAAAGAGGATCACAGGTGAAGATTTGCGCATGATTTGGGGCCGTAAAGGTATCCGACTTGTTTAGCCACACACGTCAATATTAGTACAATTAGTACAACATGATCCCCTGTGATCTGATTTTACAAATACTCCTTATTATTTAACAATATTTATCTATTGTCACTTTTATCATTAATATATATATATAATAGTAAGTAAAGCTTCTATAAATTTAAGTGGGTAATCTTGTCTATCAAATTTTTATTTGTTAGATTTGATTTGAGATTTGTCTTTAGCGTGTGATGCAAACAATACACACATCTTAAAGATACCATTTATATCTTGCATAAATCTCAAAATATATTTAATTGATAAAAAATTGATGGACAAATATTTCTATCCACTTAAATTTATATATATATATATATATATATATATATATATATATATATATATATATATATATATATATATATATATATATATATATATATATATATATATATAGAGTAAGGCTCACATGAACTTAAGTTCATGTGAATAATAATTAAGCATCCATTTCATCTTGCTTTGAGATTTGTGCTAGATGTGATGCAAACAATACACACATCTTAAAGATACCATTTATATCTTGCATAAATCTCAAAATATATTTAATTGATAAAAAATTGATGGACAAATATTTCTATCCACTTAAATTTATATATATATATATATATATATATATATATATATATATATATATATATATATATATATATATATATATATATATATATATAGGAAAATGCTAAAAATGAGATGGTAAGCTCAAATTCTTATGTGAGCTAGCCAATCGACTACTGAAATGATGATGGACCACCTTAGGTGATTTACTCATCATGATCTATATGTAGAAAAATTATATTGTTTTGGCATTTTAACCATTGATTTAGCTATTATAAAGCGGACGGTACATTAAGCTGTCAGAAAAATTAACATATCAAAGTAGTTTGATTCATACTCTAAAAGGCTCCAAATTATGTGAAAATTTTATCACATATACTTAATGGCGTGTTGAACAAGATGTCTGATGCGATCATGAATTTGATGAACCGATTAGTCTAGCTCACGATAACATTTGAGCTCACCATCTCACAATAGCATTACTCTATATATATATATATATATAATAGTAAGTAAAGCTTCTATAAATTTAAGTGGGCGAAATCTTGTCATCAAATTTTTATTTGTTAGATTTGATTTGAGATTTGTCTTTAGCGTGTGATGCAAACAATACACACATCTTAAAGATACCATTTATATCTTGCATAAATCTCAAAATATATTTAATTGATAAAAAATTGATGGACAAATATTTCTATCCACTTAAATTTATATATATATATATATATATATATATATATATATATATATATATATATATATATATATATATATATATATATAATAGTAAGTAAAGCTTCTATAAATTTAAGTGGGTAATCTTGTCTATCAAATTTTTATTTGTTAGATTTGATTTGAGATTTGTCTTTAGCGTGTGATGCAAACAATACACACATCTTAAAGATACCATTTATATCTTGCATAAATCTCAAAATATATTTAATTGATAAAAAATTGATGGACAAATATTTCTATCCACTTAAATTTATATATATATATATATATATATATATATATATATATATATATATATATATATATATATATATATATATATATATATATATATATATATAGGAAAATGCTAAAATGAGATGGTAAGCTCAAATTTTATCGTGAGCTAGCCCAATCGACTACTCGAATGATGATCGACAATCAAGGATTTGCACTCATCATGATCTATATGTAGAAAAATTATATTGTTTTGGCATTTTAACCATTGATTTAGCTATTATAAAACGGTCGGTTGTTAAACCGTTCGAAAAATTAACATATCAAAGTAGTTTGATTCATACTCTAAAAGGCTCCAAATTATGTGAAAATTTTATCACATATACTTAATGGCGTGTTGAACAAGATGTACGGTGATCATGAATTTGATGAACCGATTAGTCAGCTCACGATAACATTTGAGCTCACCATCTCACAATAGCATTACTCTATATATATATATATATATAATAGTAAGTAAAGCTTCTATAAATTTAAGTGAAATAAGCATTTGTCTATCAAATTTTTATTTGTTAGATTTGATTTGAGATTTGTCTTTAGCGTGTGATGCAAACAATACACACATCTTAAAGATACCATTTATATCTTGCATAAATCTCAAAATATATTTAATTGATAAAAAAATTGATGGACAAATATTTCTATCCACTTAAATTTATATATATATTACATAAATATCACATAAATAAAGGTTGCGTGTTTGATCCAAGGGGGTCCTTTCACGTGCAGATACAGTCAAGCGTAGAACTTTACGTAGACTTTTTTTGGGGACTCTTTTACATACAACTAAATATTTCAAATGGCACCATATTGGGTGAAAACCCATAACATACAAAAGCATTACGATCTCTTGAAGCGAGTATGAGAGCGGAGGCTGGAGGGTCACATTTTGGGGGCCACTATGCCGGTCACTGTTGATAGCAGAGTGATTAGGAGCTCTTAATCACTCAATTAATTAGAGCCACCCATGGATTATTGGTTTGACTTTGGTTGTCATAAGTTGCCATAACTAGTGAAGGTTTTACTTGGTTTGCTTGGTTTTACGGGAACAGGATAATGAAACGATTGTTGTTAATCCATTTTGTCTAACATGTATCATCTGTTCCAATATAACCCATGAAGTTCTAATTATAATAATTAGCACATTTTAGGATGAACGATGACCATACATGTTCACATGTTCACAAATTATGGATAAATTATGAATAAAGAATGAATTTTCTATTGTCTAGCTAGCTATTAAGAAAGGTGATTTTGTTATCAAAAAAAAGAAAGAAAGGTGATTTCAATCCTCTATTGAACAATGATAACCAATGATGGAGTTTGCAAATGACAAATGTTGCAAGAGGTAAAGAACACTCCTAAATTTGCAATCAGATTAATTAGCACTAATCATAAAAAATGAAATAAAAGAAAAATGGGGAAAAGTGAACCTCATTCCATTAAACAGGATATTTCTTTTATTGACGCATTTTTATTCGTAAATTATGGACTAAACTAGTGTTATACCCCCAAATTAAGGGTTATGGTCATTATGGTCTTGTAGAAATTATGGACTAAACTAGTGTTATACCCCCAAATTAAGGGTTATGGTCATTATGGTCTTGTAGAAATTATGGACTAAACTAGTGTTATACCCCCAAATTAAGGGTTATGGTCATTATGGTCTTGTAGAAATTATGGACTAAACTAGTGTTATACCCCCAAATTAAGGGTTATGGTCATTATGGTCTTGTAGAAATTATGGACTAAACTAGTGTTATACCCCCAAATTAAGGGTTATGGTCATTATGGTCTTGTAGAAATTATGGACTAAACTAGTGTTATACCCCCAAATTAAGGGTTATGGTCATTATGGTCTTGTAGAAATTATGGACTAAACTAGTGTTATACCCCCAAATTAAGGGTTATGGTCATTATGGTCTTGTAGAAATTATGGACTAAACTAGTGTTATACCCCCAAATTAAGGGTTATGGTCATTATGGTCTTGTAGAAATTATGGACTAAACTAGTGTTATACCCCCAAATTAAGGGTTATGGTCATTATGGTCTTGTAGAAATTATGGACTAAACTAGTGTTATACCCCCAAATTAAGGGTTATGGTCATTATGGTCTTGTAGAAATTATGGACTAAACTAGTGTTATACCCCCAAATTAAGGGTTATGGTCATTATGGTCTTGTAGAAATTATGGACTAAACTAGTGTTATACCCCCAAATTAAGGGTTATGGTCATTATGGTCTTGTAGAAATTATGGACTAAACTAGTGTTATACCCCCAAATTAAGGGTTATGGTCATTATGGTCTTGTAGAAATTATGGACTAAACTAGTGTTATACCCCCAAATTAAGGGTTATGGTCATTATGGTCTTGTAGAAATTATGGACTAAACTAGTGTTATACCCCCAAATTAAGGGTTATGGTCATTATGGTCTTGTAGAAATTATGGACTAAACTAGTGTTATACCCCCAAATTAAGGGTTATGGTCATTATGGTCTTGTAGAAATTATGGACTAAACTAGTGTTATACCCCCAAATTAAGGGTTATGGTCATTATGGTCTTGTAGAAATTATGGACTAAACTAGTGTTATACCCCCAAATTAAGGGTTATGGTCATTATGGTCTTGTAGAAATTATGGACTAAACTAGTGTTATACCCCCAAATTAAGGGTTATGGTCATTATGGTCTTGTAGAAATTATGGACTAAACTAGTGTTATACCCCCAAATTAAGGGTTATGGTCATTATGGTCTTGTAGAAATTATGGACTAAACTAGTGTTATACCCCCAAATTAAGGGTTATGGTCATTATGGTCTTGTAGAAATTATGGACTAAACTAGTGTTATACCCCCAAATTAAGGGTTATGGTCATTATGGTCTTGTAGAAATTATGGACTAAACTAGTGTTATACTCAAGAAATTAAGGGGAGATATCCCGTAGAAGTTATGAAAACTTATGGAGAGATGTCGAAAAGAGTGATGAGTTTAAAATAGGAGTTGAGACCGAACTATACTCGAAATTAAGGGGAGACCTTTTACTCACAAATTAAGGGGGAGATGTCCCGCATTGGATAGGATTGCTACAAGTTTTTCAACTAACTCAGAATAAGCACTGGAAATAAAACATACACGAGATTTTTATAGTGGTTTGATTGCTACAATTTTTTCGACTAACTCAGAATAAGCACTGGAAATAAAACATGCAGAATAAGCACTGGAAATAAAACATACACGAGATTTTTATAGTGGTTCGGATTAAAATCTTACGTTCACTCTTCCTTCGCTGAAGGGCCTTCTTCACTATGACTAGACTTCACCCAAATCACAACTCGATTTGGTAGGCTTCAAAGACAACACCACGAAATCTACAGAAACCAGGTCATCTAACCTAACTCTTCATAATGACCGAAGAAACCTAGCCCTACATAGCCAAACTCTCAATTAACTCGACTTGAGTACTCCAACCCTCAATTACCGCTTGAGTACTGGTCAAACTCACAAGTTTGAAATACAACCAACTAAAGTAATTAAAGCACAAAAGAACAATCTTACAAAGATTTTATCAAACCGTTTTCAAATCGATGAAGATGAAGATCCGTGAAAGGCGATGTAGCGTTGTAAGCGTGGGGCACTCCTGTTGAATCAAACTTTGATGAAAAGCGCACCGAGAAGAAGTTGAACGAGGCTCAGGGGATTTGATCAACTCTCTCTCTCTCTCTCAAGCCCTAGAAAAAGATCTCTACTTTTTATGCAATTGCCTTTTTCTCTTCTTGTTATATTTCCTATTCTCTCCCCTCAAATATGATCTCCAACTCCTCTTATATAGGCCTTGATAGAATAGGAAAGAGATACTCTAATCAGAGTTCTAATAGGAGATCACGTCAATCAACGAACGGCTGAGATTAAATTTGAAAATCTGCCAAAATGTATCATAACCATTGATGGTCCGTTGATGATCATCGATGGTTGACTGTAATCTATCGATTGTGCAAATTTTGATTTCTAGATTTCTCCGATTGTTGACTGTAATCCATCGATGGTCTTTGCGATCATCGATGGTTGACTGTAGACTATTGATGGTCCGATTTCTAGTTTCTGTTTTTTGATTCTTTCCTGTAGTCCATCGATGACTTGACTTGACCATTGATGGGGTCTCTTGACCATCGATGGTTCAAATGCTAAAATCAACGTTTGTGTTGATTTTTGCATCGTTTTGAACCGCAACTTGTTCATACTTGTTTATACCTGAAATTTATCATCTCACAAATATATCAATAGCAAATAAAAGTTTGTTATTAATCAAATAAGAGATATTGCACGAACAACATTCTAACAATATCCTCTTATAATTTCATATTTGATCATCTTCTTATAGTCTTATTTCCTAGTCCAGAAACCAGACAAGACAATCTGCTTATAATTTGCTTAATGAGATTTTTCCCCCTCGGGAGGGACAATCAACACACTTGTTATCGGACCTCGGTAAACTAGCTTAAGAGAGAGAACAAGATAAACATAGGAGGCAGATTCCTACTGCAAAATTATATACATATTTGTTCCCTGACTTTGATAGAACATTTGTTACAAGGAACACCATTTGTTTAATATTCTCCATATACCAATAATTGGACAAGAAACTATATGAGCAATATATTTACTACACGCAGGTTATCAATCAATTGCCGATTACTATTTTTATTTTCCTATCAAATCACATGTCTGTTAGAATTAGGGCTGAATAATTTGTCACATGATATCAATTAGGAAGAGTTTGTGCAATGTTCAAACATTAATCTAGACTATTTTAAATTAGTGAATATGTATCACGTGTGAAAATAAACATTAAACTGTAATAAAGTAGTCTCCGGAGAACACAATCCAAGGATCTCAAGTGTTACAGTACCCCTAGTTCGAGGTTAAAAACAACCTTGAAAAAAAATGTTGCCCTAGCATCAAACACAATTCAAATTTTAAACTCCCTCAATCATAAGAAAGAAACATAACGTTTTCAGTTTTAATGTGAAAATTTATGAAATAGAAATAATTTGTAATTAGCTAGAGCTATTCCGTTCTTGAAGTCATAAATTGTACCATAATATGGCATAGTCCCGTTAAATTATATAGTTATTTAAGAGCTTTAAATAATCAACCATCCTGCTCATAATTGTGATTCTCCTTTCCTATATTTTCTTTTTCCTCCAATAAGGGTGCGAAACGAATTCTTTGTGAATATTAGCTAGTTTTCTTTATTATCAATAAATCATGGGCCAAGGTCTTTCCCCAAAAAAGGGTGCAAAACTACATTCTTCTATATTTTAAGAGGATTTTTTTTTTTTTGAAAGAATATCATAAGAGGTTTTTTGCCCGCTTCTTTCTTGAAACTCTAATATGTAACAATTCAACTTCCTTATTTTATATTTTAAAGGACTAATGACTAAGAAATAACTAATAAACAATTTAACAAGTGTGATATGTCATTTTGAAGAAATTAATTGCTATATAATTTTTCGACTTTTCGGTGAGTCTGTATCTGCAATTGATTTCTCATCCTCCATATAGAAAGTACTTTAACCATACAGTGACGTCAATGACCCTACATTATAATTTAAGGATCAAGGGGACATTTTGGGAAAATGTCAGAGAGTTGCAGGGTCATCATCCACTGAAAACAAGGTCTAGGGTCTATGAATCTTGAGCCAATGTCAAGTCTGCCTTAGCTTTGGGGATTTGTAGGACCATCATGATTCATGAACTTAATTCTAAGCCTACTTCTCATGCATCTAGCAATGCAAAGTTTATTTCCTTAGATTTGTAGGGTTAGAGAGCTAGGCCATAGCCAAACATAATCAAAATGGTGAAACCAAAGTAGATATGTAATCATTTCCCCAGTAGGAAGATCCACTATCCTAAAAGTTTGGAAGCTAGGTACTTGAGTTAAGCATGTCATCTCACAAAAGTTTCTACCTCAAAATAGAGGCTCTCGAGGGGTCAAAAGAAAATCACGAAATATAAGAGGTCCCTTATCTAATTTTCCTTAGATTTGTAGGGTTAGAGAGCTAGGCCATAGCCAAACATAATCAAAATGGTGAAACCAAAGTAGATATGTAATCATTTCCCCAGTAGGAAGATCCACTATCCTAAAAGTTTGGAAGCTAGGTACTTGAGTTAAGCATGTCATCTCACAAAAGTTTCTACCTCAAAATAGAGGCTCTCGAGGGGTCAAAAGAAAATCACGAAATATAAGAGGTCCCTTATCTAATTTTCCTTAGATTTGTAGGGTTAGAGAGCTAGGCCATAGCCAAACATAATCAAAATGGTGAAACCAAAGTAGATATGTAATCATTTCCCCAGTAGGAAGATCCACTATCCTAAAAGTTTGGAAGCTAGGTACTTGAGTTAAGCATGTCATCTCACAAAAGTTTCTACCTCAAAATAGAGGCTCTCGAGGGGTCAAAAGAAAATCACGAAATATAAGAGGTCCCTTATCTAATTTTCCTTAGATTTGTAGGGTTAGAGAGCTAGGCCATAGCCAAACATAATCAAAATGGTGAAACCAAAGTAGATATGTAATCATTTCCCCAGTAGGAAGATCCACTATCCTAAAAGTTTGGAAGCTAGGTACTTGAGTTAAGCATGTCATCTCACAAAAGTTTCTACCTCAAAATAGAGGCTCTCGAGGGGTCAAAAGAAAATCACGAAATATAAGAGGTCCCTTATCTAATTTTCCTTAGATTTGTAGGGTTAGAGAGCTAGGCCATAGCCAAACATAATCAAAATGGTGAAACCAAAGTAGATATGTAATCATTTCCCCAGTAGGAAGATCCACTATCCTAAAAGTTTGGAAGCTAGGTACTTGAGTTAAGCATGTCATCTCACAAAAGTTTCTACCTCAAAATAGAGGCTCTCGAGGGGTCAAAAGAAAATCACGAAATATAAGAGGTCCCTTATCTAATTTTCCTTAGATTTGTAGGGTTAGAGAGCTAGGCCATAGCCAAACATAATCAAAATGGTGAAACCAAAGTAGATATGTAATCATTTCCCCAGTAGGAAGATCCACTATCCCAAAAGTTAGGAACCCATGCTACTCAAGCCTGAACATGTCACCAAACACAAGAGTTCCTTACCTAGAAGAGAAACTTTTGAGGGGATAAAAACAAAATACACAACAAATAAGAGGACCCTCTATGAATTTCCCACATCTTCGTAAACAAAAGGAGATAGAGGAGCTTGTCCATACCATATCCTAACAAAATGGAAGTCATGGAAGCAAGCATAGCACAAGCAAAAGCAAACTTTGTATTCCCGCGTTTCGGAGTCGCTATCGCCATCTCGCTCGGGACATCGGAAACCAACTTCCTTCAGATTTCTGTTCAAGACCCATCTCAGCTCTCAGATGAGTACTAAGAGAGGAGGAAAAGAGAGGTTCCAAGCTTTAAAGAGCCAAATTCGTTAAGATGAGGGTACAAGACTCTTAGCTGTGTTTTGAGTGAGCTTGGGCTGTGGAGAAAACTTTGGCTAAATGAGGGGATATATAGAAGAAAGAAGCTGGATCTGATCACCGCCCAGCGACCACTGTTGAGTAGGCTGCTTGCATGAGTCAAAGAAGACCACATCACACCGTCCAGGATAAAGAAATGGGGGAGTTTAATGCTTACCTTGCGGTGATGGTATCTTTATTCTATATTTGATACTTAAGCTGTATCATCGCCTGTTCGGTATTTTTTGCGCTATCTTGTTAGCTGGCAAGTAATAAATGAAGAGTGTTATATTGAGTATAATAAATAGAAAGATTCTAAAATCCACCAAAATAATTTCTGTTAATTTTCTAAAGAAGAATCTTTAGCAGTTCTTGTCTATTAGTTGTGTCATTAATTTTAATGAACCATTGGTTGATAAACGAAGGAGAAGATATGATTTGATCGGGGACTAATCGCAAAATAGTAAAGATTTAATGGACTAATATGGTAAAGACCATTTCTTAAATTGAAAAACAAAATAAGGGCCAAGTGACTAAACAGTAATTTGAATGAACCAAGGACTAATCTCAAAATACTAACGGATTAATAGGCTAAATTATTAAATATTTTTCAGTCACGTGACTGACTTGTTGGCGCCCAAAATTTTGCAGGGATTGAACTTTTATTGGTTTATACCTTATTGACCAGAAGTTAAAAATTAATACTTAAAGTATTGCCGGAGTTATAAAACATCAAGTAAAAGGCCTCAATAAATATACTAATTTGTTAATTTAATCCAACATAAGATCAAAGTAATTATCTTTTTTCAATGAAAAATAAAGATTATGATTCATAAAATAATTTATTATATGAAGAAAAGAAATGAAAGGTAACCTAATATCCTTTCATTGGGAATCTTAGTGGTCCCTGTCATTTCCTTTTAAGAGTAAGTTGTTTAAAGAGGATCACAGGTGAAGATTTGCGCATGATTTGGGGCCGTAAAGGTATCGGACTTGTTTAGCCACACACGTCAATATTAGTACAATTAGTACAACATGATCCCCTGTGATCTGATTTTACAAATACTCCCCTTATTATTTAACAATATTTATCTATTGTCACTTTTATCATTAATATATATATATATATATATATAATAGTAAGTAAAGCTTCTATAAATTTAAGTGAGAAGATTTGTCTATCAAATTTTTATTTGTTAGATTTGATTTGAGATTTGTGCTAGCATGTGATGTAAACAATACATACATCTTAAAGATACCATTTATATCTTGCATAAATCTCAAAATATATTTAATTGATAAAAAATTGATGGACAAATATTTTATCCACTTAAATTTATATATATATTACATAAATATCACATAAATAAAGGTTGCGTGTTTGATCCAAGGGGTCCTTTCACGTGCAGATACAGTCAAGCGTAGAACTTTACGTAGACTTTTTGGGGACTCTTTACATACAACTAAATATTTCAAATGGCACCATATTGGGTGAAAACCCATAACATACAAAAGCATTACGATCTCTTGAAGCGAGTATGAGAGCGGAGGCTGGAGGGTCACATTTTGGGGCCACTATGCCGGTCACTGTTGATAGCAGAGTGATTAGGAGCTCTTAATCACTCAATTAATTAGAGCCACCCATGGATTATTGGTTTGACTTTGGTTGTCATAAGTTGCCATAACTAGTGAAGGTTTTACTTGGTTTGCTTGGTTTTACGGGAACAGGATAATGAAACGATTGTTGTTAATCCATTTTGTCTAACATGTATCATCTGTTCCAATATAACCCATGAAGTTCTAATTATAATAATTAGCACATTTTAGGATGAACGATGACCATACATGTTCACATGTTCACAAATTATGGATAAATTATGAATAAAGAATGAATTTTCTATTGTCTAGCTAGCTATTAAGAAAGGTGATTTCAATCCTCTATTGAACAATGATAACCAATGATGGAGTTTGCAAATGACAAATGTTGCAAGAGGTAAAGAACACTCCTAAATTTGCAATCAGATTAATTAGCACTAATCATAAAAATGAAATAAAAGAAAAATGGGGAAAAGTG
The DNA here is from genome assembly GCA_012295165.1 of Asparagus setaceus. Taxonomy (NCBI): domain Eukaryota; kingdom Viridiplantae; phylum Streptophyta; class Magnoliopsida; order Asparagales; family Asparagaceae; genus Asparagus; species Asparagus setaceus. The sequence goes on along the minus strand of CM022704.1, from coordinate 56,592,661 downwards.
AACCTCATTCCATTAAACAGGATATTTCTTTTATTGACGCATTTTTATTCGTAATTTATGAACAAAGCGCACCATGTTAAAGAGTCAATAGGACATTGTCAATTGTTGCGTGATGCACAAAGCAAATTATAAATAAGAAAAGCTGTACTTTTGAAGAATTAACAGGGAGGAAATATTATGTTGCACGTCAAATCTAGATTCGAAATTTTTACATCATCTTTCTTTAGCTTTTCGTAATGGTCTCAATTTGATTAATTTAATTAGTGTATATATTTTAGAGTGGTACAAAATCTCCTAGCAATTCCATCTAAATCAGAACATAAGCAAATGTCTTCATCAAATTTTTATTTGTTAGATTTGATTTGAGATTTGTGCTAGCATGTGATGCAAACAATACATACATCTTAAAGATACCATTTATATCTTGCATAAATCTCAAAATATATTTAATTGATAAAAAATTGATGGACAAATATTTTATCCACTTAAATTTATATATATATTACATAAATATCACATAAATAAAGGTTGCGTGTTTGATCCAAGGGGTCCTTTCACGTGCAGATACAGTCAAGCGTAGAACTTTACGTAGACTTTTTGGGGACTCTTTACATACAACTAAATATTTCAAATGGCACCATATTGGGTGAAAACCCATAACATACAAAAGCATTACGATCTCTTGAAGCGAGTATGAGAGCGGAGGCTGGAGGGTCACATTTTGGGGCCACTATGCCGGTCACTGTTGATAGCAGAGTGATTAGGAGCTCTTAATCACTCAATTAATTAGAGCCACCCATGGATTATTGGTTTGACTTTGGTTGTCATAAGTTGCCATAACTAGTGAAGGTTTTACTTGGTTTGCTTGGTTTTACGGGAACAGGATAATGAAACGATTGTTGTTAATCCATTTTGTCTAACATGTATCATCTGTTCCAATATAACCCATGAAGTTCTAATTATAATAATTAGCACATTTTAGGATGAACGATGACCATACATGTTCACATGTTCACAAATTATGGATAAATTATGAATAAAGAATGAATTTTCTATTGTCTAGCTAGCTATTAAGAAAGGTGATTTTGTTATAAAAAAAAAAGAAAGAAAGGTGATTTCAATCCTCTATTGAACAATGATAACCAATGATGGAGTTTGCAAATGACAAATGTTGCAAGAGGTAAAGAACACTCCTAAATTTGCAATCAGATTAATTAGCACTAATCATAAAAATGAAATAAAAGAAAAATGGGGAAAAGTGAACCTCATTCCATTAAACAGGATATTTCTTTTATTGACGCATTTTTATTCGTAATTTATGAACAAAGCGCACCATGTTAAAGAGTCAATAGGACATTGTCAATTGTTGCGTGATGCACAAAGCAAATTATAAATAAGAAAAGCTGTACTTTTGAAGAATTAACAGGGAGGAAATATTATGTTGCACGTCAAATCTAGATTCGAAATTTTTACATCATCTTTCTTTAGCTTTTCGTAATGGTCTCAATTTGATTAATTTAATTAGTGTATATATTTTAGAGTGGTACAAAATCTCCTAGCAATTCCATCTAAATCAGAACATAAGCAAATGTCTTCATCAAATTTTTATTTGTTAGATTTGATTTGAGATTTGTGCTAGCATGTGATGCAAACAATACACACATCTTAAAGATACCATTTATATCTTGCATAAATCTCAAAATATATTTAATTGATAAAAAAATTGATGGACAAATATTTCTATCCACTTAAATTTATATATATATTACATAAATATCACATAAATAAAGGTTGCGTGTTTGATCCAAGGGGTCCTTTCACGTGCAGATACAGTCAAGCGTAGAACTTTACGTAGACTTTTTGGGGACTCTTTACATACAACTAAATATTTCAAATGGCACCATATTGGGTGAAAACCCATAACATACAAAAGCATTACGATCTCTTGAAGCGAGTATGAGAGCGGAGGCTGGAGGGTCACATTTTGGGGCCACTATGCCGGTCACTGTTGATAGCAGAGTGATTAGGAGCTCTTAATCACTCAATTAATTAGAGCCACCCATGGATTATTGGTTTGACTTTGGTTGTCATAAGTTGCCATAACTAGTGAAGGTTTTACTTGGTTTGCTTGGTTTTACGGGAACAGGATAATGAAACGATTGTTGTTAATCCATTTTGTCTAACATGTATCATCTGTTCCAATATAACCCATGAAGTTCTAATTATAATAATTAGCACATTTTAGGATGAACGATGACCATACATGTTCACATGTTCACAAATTATGGATAAATTATGAATAAAGAATGAATTTTCTATTGTCTAGCTAGCTATTAAGAAAGGTGATTTTGTTATAAAAAAAAAAGAAAGAAAGGTGATTTCAATCCTCTATTGAACAATGATAACCAATGATGGAGTTTGCAAATGACAAATGTTGCAAGAGGTAAAGAACACTCCTAAATTTGCAATCAGATTAATTAGCACTAATCATAAAAATGAAATAAAAGAAAAATGGGGAAAAGTGAACCTCATTCCATTAAACAGGATATTTCTTTTATTGACGCATTTTTATTCGTAATTTATGAACAAAGCGCACCATGTTAAAGAGTCAATAGGACATTGTCAATTGTTGCGTGATGCACAAAGCAAATTATAAATAAGAAAAGCTGTACTTTTGAAGAATTAACAGGGAGGAAATATTATGTTGCACGTCAAATCTAGATTCGAAATTTTTACATCATCTTTCTTTAGCTTTTCGTAATGGTCTCAATTTGATTAATTTAATTAGTGTATATATTTTAGAGTGGTACAAAATCTCCTAGCAATTCCATCTAAATCAGAACATAAGCAAATGTCTTCATCAAATTTTAAAAAGATCCATGAAAGAGTCATATGTGTTGAGGTTATTAGTATGTAAGTATAGTCCCACATTAGATATGATAAGAAAGAATGATGAGTTTAAGATAGGAATTGAGACCAATAGCTAGTAAGTATCTCCCCCAACAAATAGTATCAAAGCTAAGATTATGATCATTATGGTCTCCTAGAAATTATGGCGTAAACTAGTGTTATACCCCCAAATTAAGGGTTATGGTCATTATGGTCTTGTAGAAATTATGGACTAAACTAGTGTTATACTCAGCAAATTAAGGGGGAGATATCCCGTAGAAGTTATGAAAACTATGGCAGAGATGTCCCGAAAAGAGTGATGAGTTTAAAATAGGAGTTGAGACCGAACTATACTCAGAAATTAAGGGGAGACCTTTTACTCACAAATTAAGGGGGAGATGTCCCGCATTGGATAGGATTGCTACAAGTTTTTCAACTAACTCAGAATAAGCACTGGAAATAAAACATACACGAGATTTTTATAGTGGTTTGATTGCTACAATTTTTTCGACTAACTCAGAATAAGCACTAGAAATAAAACATGCAGAATAAGCACTGGAAATAAAACATACACGAGATTTTTATAGTGGTTCGGATTAAAATCTTACGTTCACTCTTCCTTCTCGCGAAGGGCCTTCTTCACTATGACTAGACTTCACCCAAATCACAACTCGATTTGGTAGGCTTCAAAGACAACACCCTGAAATCTACCCGAAACCAGTCATCTAACCTAACTCTTCATAATGACCAGAAGAAACCTAGCCCTACATAGCCAAACTCTCAAATAACCTGGACTTGAGTACTCCAACCCTCAATTACCCCGGCTTGAGTACGCCGTCAAACTCACAAGTTTGAAATACAACCAACTAAAGTAATTAAAGCACAAAAAGAACAATCTTACAGCATTTTATCAAACCGTTTTTCAAATCGATGAAGATGAAGATCCGTGAAGAGGCGGTGTAGCGTTGTAGGCGTAGGGCACTCCTCGCTGAATCAAACTTTGATGAAAAGCGCACCGAGAAGAAGTTGAACGAGGCTCAGGGGATTTGATCAACTCTCTCTCTCTCTCTCAAGCCCTAGAAAAAGATCTCTACTTTTTATGCAATTGCCTTTTTCTCTTCTTGTTATATTTCCTATTCTCTCCCCTCAAATATGATCTCCAACTCCTCTTATATAGGCCTTGATAGAATAGGAAAGAGATACTCTAATCAGAGTTCTAATAGGAGATCACGTCAATCAACGAACGGCTGAGATTAAATTTGAAAATCTGCCAAAATGTATCATAACCATTGATGGTCCGTTGATGATCATCGATGGTTGATCAGAATCTATCGACAGTAAATTTTGATTTCTAGATTTCTCCGATTGTTGATTGTAATCCATCGATGGTCTTTGCGATCATCGATGGTTGACTGTAGACCATTGATGGTCCGATTTCTAGTTTCTGTTTTTTGATTCTTTCCTGTAGTCCATCGATGACTTGACTTGACCATTGATGGGGTCTCTTGACCATCGATGGTTCAAATGCTAAAATCAACGTTTGTGTTGATTTTTGCATCGTTTTGAACCGCAACTTGTTCATACTTGTTTATACCTGAAATATATCATCTCACAAATATATCAATAGCAAATAAAAGTTTGTTATTAATCAAATAAGAGATATTGCACGAACAACATTCTAACAATATCCTCTTATAATTTCATATTTGATCATCTTCTTATAGTCTTATTTCCTAGTCCAGAAACCAGACAAGACAATCTGCTTATAATTTGCTTAATGAGATTTTTTCCCCCCTCGAGGAGGGGGGACAATCGGCACACTTGTTATCGGACCTCGGTAAACTAGCTTAAGAGAGAGAACAAGATAAACATAGGAGGCAGATTCCTACTGCAAAATTATATACATATTTGTTCCCTGACTTTGATAGAACATTTGTTACAAGGAACACCATTTGTTTAATATTCTCCATATACCAATAATTGGACAAGAAACTATATGAGCAATATATTTACTACACGCAGGTTATCAATCAATTGCCGATTACTATTTTTATTTTCCTATCAAATCACATGTCTGTTAGAATTAGGGCTGAATAATTTGTCACATGATATCAAGTAGGAAGAGTTTGTCGCAATGTTCAAACATTAATCTAGACTATTTTAAATTAGTCCGAATATGTAATACGTGTGAAAATAAACATTAAACTGTAATAAAGTAGTCTCCGGAGAACACAATCCAAGGATCTCAAGTGTTACAGTACCCCCTAGTTCGAGGTTAAAAAACAAAATTGAAAAAAAAATGTTGCCCTAGCATCAAACACAATTCAAATTTTAAACTCCCTCAATCATAAGAAAGAAACATAACGTTTTCAGTTTTAATGTGAAAATTTATGAAATAGAAATAATTTGTAATTAGCTAGAGCTATTCCGTTCTTGAAGTCATAAATTGTACCATAATATGGCATAGTCCCGTTAAATTATATAGTTATTTAAGAGCTTTAAATAATCAACCATCCTGCTCATAATTGTGATTCTCCTTTCCTATATTTTCTTTTTCCTCCAATAAGGGTGCGAAACGAATTCTTTGTGAATATTAGCTAGTTTTCTTTATTATCAATAAATCATGGGCCAAGGTCTTTCCCCAAAAAGGGTGCAAAACTACATTCTTCTATATTTTAAGAGGATTTTTTTTTTGAAAGAATATCATAAGAGGTTTTTGCCCGCTTCTTTCTTGAAACTCTAATATGTAACAATTCAACTTCCTTATTTTATATTTTAAAGGACTAATGACTAAGAAATAACTAATAAACAATTTAACAAGTGTGATATGTCATTTTGAAGAAATTAATTGCTATATAATTTTTCGACTTTTCGGTGAGTCTGTATCTGCAATTGATTTCTCATCCTCCATATAGAAAGTACTTTAACCATACAGTGACGTCAATGACCCTACATTATAATTTAAGGATCAAGGGGACATTTTGGGAAAATGTCAGAGAGTTGCAGGGTCATCATCCACTGAAAACAAGGTCTAGGGTCTATGAATCTTGAGCCAATGTCAAGTCTGCCTTAGCTTTGGGGATTTGTAGGACCATCATGATTCATGAACTTAATTCTAAGCCTACTTCTCATGCATCTAGCAATGCAAAGTTTATTTACTTAAATATTTTACGGGTAAAATGCACATAATTAACCACCCTCATTTATACATTTGATTGCATTTAACATCCCCTCAACTCACTTACAAGTATTTAACACCTCTGAATTGTCAGATTAATTGCAAGCGACATCCTTCTTCCTCATGAACTGAGAGGCGCTAAGTGGATTAAATGAGTGAGAGGCATTAATTGCAACTGAAGCATAGATGGGGATTTACATGCAATTTACCCACGTTTAAAGAAAAAGAAACATGAGAAATGGGCATATGTTATGCACATGGCTTTTTGTTTCTTGACAAGTAAATGTAATACCAAGACAGAGATCAAACTAAAGTATGATAAATTGCATAAGAAAATAAAAGAAAAAAAATCATGTGCTATCAAATTAAGCTTGATGGCAAAGTTTAGTGTACCGTGGAAATTAGTAGAATTTATGAGTATTTATTGGATTATAAAAATTGCATTCATGTATCACATTAGTAGTGAGAATCTTGTGTAGAATCCAAATAAATATAAGAATTTGGTTTTGGTGAATAAATAGTAGTATTCTTCATACCATTAGAATAGATATTGCTTTGTTTTGATTTATAAAAAAAAAAAAAGAATTGATGCTTGGTTGTCAAACTTCATGCTATACTAGAAGGGTTTGTTACGAAACTAAATATCACACGGGATGCTTTCTGTCAAACTTTAGTGATATTTAATAATTTTTACAATCTTGCTCTGTTTCTAACCTCTATAGTATCTTATGCACATGGATTCGTGAAAGTGGTCTAAAATTAAATACCAAGAAAAAAGATCAAATAATGAATTTGTCCCTATCTACGCTTTTGGAGCTATTTTATTGTAGGGGCCCTACAAAGAGCGTGAGGAAAAGATGGATACTGTGAGCCTCTAAATACTTGTGGAAGTCCAAGTCAATGAAAGCTTTGGGAGCTATCTCGAGGGTTTTTTTTCCACAAGAGAGAATTCTATGGCCCAAAAGAATGCGGCCGTCGCTCTACAAGTCCAAACTCTAGTTGTCAAACTCTGGGGCCCACCATACTGTTAGTTGGGCCTACAAGGACCCTTTAGGCCATGGACAATCCGAATTAGTCCGCATCCAACCCGTAAACCCGTGAAAATTTGATCTTACACAGAAACTTCCAGGATACGGCGAATACTATAGTTTCACATTTCAACATGATCTAGCAAATGGAGCAAACTTGTATGTTCGAAACCTGTCAGATGAAGTTTAAGACTTGATTACTATTACTATCTCAAAATCTTCTTCTACCTGTCAGATGAAGTTTAAGACTTGATTACTATGACTATCTCAAAATCTTCTTCTATTACACCGAAAAGTCCGAGCTATGTTTTTGTTTAGGGACGAATCTAGAAATTTTGATAAGTAGAGGCCGACCTAAGTATAAGTATATTTTTACCTAAATATTAAGGTTATTAAATATGCATGTGTGTGTACAATCAATGTGCAGGGGGCAAAACAAATTTTAGCTTACTATAAATTTTTTTAATTGTTGCAAAACCGCGACAATAACTGTCTAACATAAATAACCTCATGCGCATTCACATCTAGCGCCCTATGTAAAATTTCAATGCGAGGTTGGAACACAACAAAATTCTTCTGCTCTCCTCGGCCTTCATTCACAACTATATCTGCTGAGCATTACCTTCTCTTTCAATGTGAGATGTCTTAACCGAAGTGAATCCCTCGCACATCTTCAAGACGTCATGAATGGAGTACATGTCCATGATCATTAGAAGATTTGATGAACTGAATGACAGACATCACATCCCCTTCAATCCATAGGCTGCCAACAAAACTCGCCTATGAATGACTTTGAGCGCGTCTCAAACTTCTCTAAATCTATACAAGCAAAATATTATCTTCCATTAAAAACACTCCACCCGCAGCGAGAAGTATATATGTTGTTGCAATCGTGGATCACATAGGATACACCAGCACCACCATCCTCTCCCAAAGAGACATCAAAGTTCATGAATTGTATCATCCCAGATGTAGGCATCCCCGCCTAACAGTCAAACTATCTGTTGCACTTAATTGTATCTTGACGTGAATGCCCTCATCTCCTTGAGACTTCTTCTGTCCCTCTCCTAATTGGTATACATTTATTCATTCCATGTACCTCCTTAACTTGTTCAGCTATGTTGGTTAATACAATAGTTGAAGAAATCACTTTCCAAGGGTTTGGGGTTTGGGGTTGGGGCATTAGCTCAAAAAGTCAAGGATAAATTCATGTCTATGGCATGACTACTCCAAATTTCTAATTATTAGGCGTAACAACATTTATGCTAGCTATTCACCTGGATCTGGATTGTAAAAAAGGATCCCTAGGTATCGGGGTTTAATTGGTACAAAGTCAAGATTCCGTGCAACCAAAAATTAGAAGTCAATAAGTACTGCATAATTTGTTTTTTTTTTGTACAACACTTGAGATTCTCCTTCTATTATAAATTTTCTTCATACTTGTTTATTCCTCAAAAGATTACTAATAATTCCATCGATATCTTTCCATTCCATCATCTTTCTCCGCTTAAAATATTAATTAGAAGCAATTCTAGTTAGGTGCGGTTTAATTTATTGGCTTGACTTGTCGCGTATACGTATGGTTAGCTTAGTATGATTCTTATACTAATTCCTCGTAAATTAACATCAAATGGATTTCGCTCCAACAATATACTTTAAATCCGAACTTACAAAAAATTCTACCAGTGATGATGGTTAATTAACGAAATAAATTGTAGTGCTTTCTATAGAAAAAAATACTTTATGATAAATATTTTCAAAATTTATTAAGTATTTGGTTGAAAGAGTCACATCGTCATTTGTACTAGACATGCAAATTCCTCTTACTAACATGCGTTAAACTTACAGTCAAAAAAAGAAAAGAAAAGAAAAGAAGAAAAAAAACACTTGTGACCAGAAGCATGCCCATCTTTTAAAAGCTCATAATTGCTTTTCTGAAAATGATCTTCCCAAATAATTATAATTAATCTATTTTTAGCTCCTTTTTAGGATAAGCTTTCATTTCTTACCTAGAATTTTCTTTGATGTAAAGATTATAGCTATGCTAAACATGTCATAACCGAGTGTAGTTCTACATTAGAATAGTCAAAAAAGAATAATTAACTTAAATAGAAAGTAGAGCTTTTGGGTGGTTCTCAACCTCTATTTCAAGTCCATTAACTCTTAAACTACGCGCAATTTATTCTTAATACAGTTAAATTTCAACTTAATAGAGTTGAAAGTTATTAAGTACATAACATTTGAAACAATCAATAAGTTAGTTTGTATGTCGCTAACTCATAATATCACTAATTTTAGAGACTAGAATACTCTTTTATACAAAGATGATTCCTCCGTTGAAGTTGTATATGTACATTTACTTGTAGTGTCATAATCATACATAATTAGAAATTCCATAACAACAGTCGGGTTGTATTTGACACTTGATGTTGATCCTTGTCATTGAAAGTTGAAACTGCTGAAATCATTTGAAGTTATATTGTATCCCATCCAAATCCATTAATTCAGCACCTTGTGCCAAATTGCTAGAAGACATAGACTTTTCTATGAGTACTCTGTATGTACTCACAAATACTAGTCCAAGCTTCAAATTTAGTAACTCAGTTGCTTGTAAGGGCAAGTATTATAAGCTTGGTCTGTGCAAAAATTCCAAAGGACAAGTAGGAAATTTGGAGAATATGTGACACCCAATCATGGTCACATCGATTGTTTTTGGTTGCAAGAAGACTTTGTTCAGTCTAAAATGATAGTGGACAGTGAGAACTCAGCTTTTTATTCTCAATTTGGTAGGGTTTACTGTCTGGTGCATGAATCTGGTCCATGATGGACACTGTTTAACATTTGTAAAATGCATGCTCATGAATGTATGGATGATCACTATTAGAGTTTAGTTTAAGCTTCATGAGATGCAAGTTTAAGAAACCAGTTGGAACGTTCAATATTAAGCTAATTGGTTATGATCTCTTTTAATGAAACATTATGAATATTTTGAACTTTTTTACTCTAAAAGGAGAAAGAAAAAAGAACAAAAATGATGGATGATGATGTACTAGTTGGAAATTCATGTATGTGTATATAGTTCCACATTGGATAGATTAAAAAGAACGGTGGACTTAAATATAGACTAGGAACCAATTTAACTGAAACTCCTGAGCGTCAAACTCCTCTTTAAGTTGGCTAATTGGGTCTATCTTTGTCAAAGACTTTAGGAGTGACATTTTGAGTAATACTTAAGCCTACTACATAAATACATTGAATTTCACATTAACTGTGATCTCAACTTTTACATTTTAACTTTCTATATTAAAACAATTTAAATACAAACAATAAGAAATTACTTCCTCAACATAAGAAGAAAGAAAGAAAGGCTAATTAAGATCAAACAAATAAAGAGTGTGACGCATATATCCTCACACACACACACACATACACATATGACATATGTGTGTGTAGTTTGTCGAAATGGTAAATGATAGTTGTATACTCAGCCTTTTATCGTCACATGACATCGAAGTTGCCTAACACCAAGAAGACTCCCCAAAATAACAATGTAGTAAATTTGAAGAGGAATATCAAAATAATAAAATATTTTATATGAGGAAATGATTCAATAAAATACATAAGCTGAAGATTTTTGGCATATTCGGAAGAAATCAAGTAATCTTTGTTGGCATTGTTCAACCACTGACCCTATAATACTAATCTTCAATGATTTGTTACCATCACACTACATAAATTACTAGCAAAAGAGAACATGTTATACTCGAACACTTGCAAAGTAATTAGTAGACTCTTTTTAAGTATCCAAAGCTATAAGATCCAAGCTTTTTCTCTTAAAACAAGTGTCAACAGTGATTCACGTGGCATCTTGATCTGCATCTCTCTGGGATTAGATATATTTGTTAGAACTATGTCCATACAATTGACTTAGTTTGATGAATAACAAATATTTATATTGGTCTAACATGTGTTTGAGATGATTTGTACAGGTTTATATAAGATAGAATCGAGGTCGATGTCGAAAGAATTGGATTTCAGCTTAACATAGTGCACTAGCAATAATACTCATCAATGACTATCATCGCTCATCGATGAGCTACACTCATCGATGAGTATAATGACTCATCAATGAGACTGCTGCTGGACTCATCAATTAAATTTGCTCTATCAATAAGAAAAATATCCAGAGAGCAATTGGCTGCTTATGAGCAGGGCGACTCAGTGATGAGGCTATGCTCACGGATGAGGCTGGAGAGAAATTTAGGTTTCCAATATTAAATCGTAGCTATTCGTTGGAGGTGATACAAAGCCTCTTTTCTCTCATTTTTGGTAGAACTCTCTGACCCAATTGAGAGATAAAAAGATAGAGAAAGAGAGAGAAAGCTAGGGGTTCAAGTTTGGAAGAAGGATTCTCATTGTCATCTTTCAGGAGCTTCTCATCGTTATACTCAAACACTTGCAAGTAATTAGTAGAGTCTTAAATATCCAAACCTATATAAGATTCAACTTTTTTCTCTCAAAAGCAATTCTCAATGGTGATTCACGTGGCATCTTGATCTGCATCCCTCTGGGATTGGATATCTTTTTAGAAGATAGAATGTTCATTCTCATTTCTCTTTCATTCTCATTTTATGTTGGGAATAATCATTCCCAATGAGATGGTATGGAATAGCATTTTCACTTAAGCGGGAATCAAAATTTTAAAATAATACATTGATTCCTTATTCATTACATTACTCATATCAAAAATAAAAAAGATTATCATTCTGACTTTGCTCTCTAATCGTACCCAAATGGAGAATGAGCATTTCATTCTCACACTTATTCCATTCCTTATTTTATTCAATTCTCACTTGCTTCAATTCCCGTGCACCAAACGAGCCGTAAAAGATTAGTAGAGAAACAGTTGCTTCTCTTCGTATATAACTATTAGTTATCTACTTGGCAGTTGTGATTCGTCTCAAATGAAAAGACTATGAGTTCAATCACAAAGATAAAATGACTGCTAAATTTGAAATGAATCACAATTATTGACTAAACAATAAGCTATTGTGATTGAAAGTGACAAACTCTCCACTGCTTTTTTACAGTGAAGGTCATGAAGATCAAAGTTAGACAAAGTCAAGTTAACCAACGAATTTCCGTAAGAGTGATATGGTCTGGTTATCCCACAATTGGTGGAAGATCCTACGAATGTTTGATAGCCTTGTGATGAATGCATGGTTGCTGGTTTAGGCCAAGTTAATGAATCTCATGAAAAATTAAACTATACTCACAAATAAAAAGGAGATTGTTGGATATTCATATGTGAGTATATTCCCACATTGAAAAAGATGAGAAAGAGTGATGAGTTTAAATAAGAGTTGGGGCCAATACCTAATAGCATAAGCTTTTGGGTTAAAAACGGTTCCTATCCTCTATTTAAATCACATTAACTCTAGGTTGGGTCTGATTATTTCCTAACAGAGAGGATCCAAATCCATCTCTTTTGAATCAATTTCGACATTGTTAGCATACTTCTGTTTAAGTCTCTAACCATTATACCAAAGCACTGAAATTATGGTGATGATTGAGGGTTAATATTTTTATATTCTATCATCCCACTGACCTCCCCAAAAAAACCTTGGCTGAGTGTCCTTTCTCAAGGCTCAAAATCCTGACTCATGTAGCAGAATTAATTTTTTAGAAAATCTAATTTAAATTCGTGGCTAGTAAAATTTGAATCTGAGTTACTCTAATATCATGTCAAAGTCTTTAACTATTACTCCAAAACTCTAAAATTATGATAAAAGTTAGAGTTATATTTTTATACTCTACCAGCTTTTATCCTTCTCTTGAGTTTATGAACAATTTTAATTCAAAGCATGAACATCAAACGACAAATTCTATCAGAACCCCGCACAGAACCCCGCACGGTGCGGGGTTCTGATAGGCCACAGATGGAGGGGGGCAGTTTACTAAACTGCCCCCTATTCTCCAAGTGAGCGGATCAGAACCTCGCGCACGGTGCGGGAGGTTCTGATAGGACCTGGACTCTGAACATCAATATCAAATCAATGGGAAACTTTGTGTAAAGACTGGCCAGACAGTGAAACAATAAAATTTCCCCCCGTCTTGATCAAGGGATTTCTTTAATATGTCCTGTTTATGTTTTTGGTGGTCAAAGAAGTTGTGCTTGTCCTTTTTATATCTAATAGTTGTGACATAAGGGTGTTGTATGCTTCAATTATGCGCTTCTTTCCTTTTCTCGTCCCGTAAACTTGACTAGTTGTTACTTTCAATAGAAGGAGCTATATCATATTTAAGCCAATCATTCAAAAGGGGAGAATAAAATAGGTCACATATATGTACTGGTTGTTGAGGCTATAGTTTACTATTGAAGGGATAGTGTGGTGTTGGATCATTGACTTAAACAGCTAAGAGAGAGACATGCACATAATCCTGTTGAAGTAATAGATCTATATATGATTCACAGTACTTATAATAACTACGAGTTTTGGTCTATTGAAATAAGTTTTTAGATGATATCAAAATAATTCAAGTTCAAATACTATCAAATATGCATTTAAAGTGGACTAAATAAACATCATTGATTGCTTAAACAGCCCAGATTTCAATCCGCGAAAAAAATGTTAGAGTATAAAATAATAAAACTTAAACACATGTCATAACTCTGAAGTTTTAATGTGATACATGAAAATTAATCACATGAAAATTAAGTGTTTTTCATAGAAGCTGTGCCAACAAGAAGTAGAATACAATGGCAAAGAAAAAGTTGACCCATTTACTTACACATGTAACACATCAATAATTTACTGCCCGTTACTATATTTAAATGTTGCCCATTAACTAAGTGCTTTAATCCACAGTCCAACAAATATGAGAAAGTCTTTGATTAATATGCTACGATATTTGTTTAACTCACTGGATTTTTTTAAAATGAAAACTCACTGGACATAATTTACTTTTTGACGTAACGGGGTTTTGCTTTTCAGCAGCAAGTTTTTTTTTTTTTTTTTATATAGCAAGTACTTTTTGAACATCTAAATTTGTATCACTATAATTAGTTATTAAAAAAACTACGTTTAGATTTTTACTTCATAAGATTCTTGTTCTTAACACAGTTCAGCAGAGTTTTTGGGATCCTAGGAGCAAGTTCAGGTAAAGAAAGATTCAGATATTGTAATATTGTTTTCTGACAATAGAGGATTATCTTTATGAATCAAAAAAAATATTCATTAAATTTATGTGGTTAAACACCCCACACACACACACACACACACAAAAGTAGAAGAAAAAACCACCACCGAGAAATAAAGATGGGTTAAAGGCCAATTTGATCCCTGTACTAGGGCCTCATATTCAAATTGGTCCCTGCACTTTTTTTTCTCTCAACTTAGTCCTTGTACCACACCTCAGTTACAAATTAAGTCCTTTTTTAACTTCCGTTAAAATTTGGTTGTTAATTTTTCGCTTATGTCTACGTTACCCTCAACCCAAGAGACCCGTAGACTTCACATGCAAATATTTTGTATAGCATGTGCACGCAAATATTTAGAATTATTGATTCTGGATAATTCTAAACAATCAATTATCTTTCCATATTTTATAGGCAAACTGGAGTTCATGTAACTTGTCCGAAAGGCATAGCACTTTACATTAATAAGCTAATTAGTAGTTACAAAATATATAAATGACAATATGAAATCCAATTTGCATAAAAGCATAATATTAGTCGATGCTAGATAGCTATTGACATGAGTCACAAATTAGATGAGTGTACTGCCTCCTTTACCCTCAAGCTTTTATTAATTTTCATAACTTTGAATTTCATATAACTTCTGAAAGTGGTACGATGATCAATTTGAGAAAAGATAAGTATGGGGACCAACTTGAATATGAAGGTTGAGGGTAAGGTGGTCATAAGCGAAAAATTAACACCCAAATTATAACAAAAGTTAAAAAAAGACTCAATTTGTAATTGAGGTGTGGTACAAGGACTATGTTGAGAGAAAAAAAAAAGTGCAGGGACCAATTTGAGTATGAGGCCCCTGTACAGGGACCAAATTGGCCTTTAATCCAATAAAGATCCATCTTCAAGTCGGTCTGCTACTGCCAAAACTGAAGCTTACTAAACAAATTTTCATCTGGCCCCTACTACAACGGAAAGCTACGTCAAAATGCCTTGGGCCAAAGCCCAACTCAAATTCAGCTCTATATTAATTAATTAATTTTAAATTACATACCCAAGTAGACCAAAATTTAGCCCAAAAGACTTGGAGAAGCATCCTAGATCATCATTAACATAATTAGTTTCAAGTGTTAACAAGCATAGATAATCCCACCTACAGAATTGATGTGTTCAACTTGGGCTCAAAGTCAGTAAAAAAACAGTCAAAATGAAATTTGTTGCTACTTCTAAAAAACTATATAACGTTTAGTAGTGAAGCAAAATTATTGGGCTTAAAGGCCTTACCGACTCAGTTTCACAAAAGGTAATAATGGGCTTTGTGCACTATCAACTTAGCTAATAATAAATAGGCTTCCGCCCTTATTTGTCCACCTAACTGTTCAATTTGTCTCTTCGAAACATTTTAGATACATATATCATACCATATCATATCATATCATACTTAGAAATAAAAAAATTTAAAAAAATCTTTAAATTTTCAAAAATTGCAAGCAACTACCTATGTAGCTAGAAATTACAAATCACTATTTAAAAATTCTAAAATTACAAACCTTAAGACCCTCTAAAAAAGCCCACAAGTTACAAAAAGCACCCCAAAAGATCTAAAAGTTATTAAAAAAACACTGAAAATCTGAAACTTTTGAACAATTGAACAATATGAAATTATAAACAGAACCTTTAAATTTAAAATTACTAACAACCTCCTCACGAAAATTCTAAAATTACAAAAACCCTAAAAATATGAAAATTTTGGATAGTCCCTAAACAACTTGAAATATAGATAGTATCTTGAAAATTAAAATTACAAATAACCCCTTTAAAAGCTAAAAATTATAAAACGGCCTATGAAAAAATCCAAAATTACAAAAAAAACTTGAAAAACAAATTTTTGAGTAGTTCTATGAACAATCTGCAATTACATACAACATCATATACTCCCATTAAAAGTGGGAGTTTGCTAAAAACTTTCCTTATACAATATTACCCTTGTTCTTTTTAATGATCGATTATGATCCTATCCTAATTAATAAAACCCTTTAAATATATCTATAGTACATTACTTTTGATCTTATCCTAAATAACGAAAATATCCTTAATAAATTCTTCAAAACCCAAAATTTATAAACAACATTCTTAAAAATCTAAAAACTATACAAAGCACCCTTATCTCGGAAATTACAAACAACCACTTAGAAATAAAAAATTTAAAAAATCTTTAAATTTTCAAAATTGCAAGCAACTACCTATGTAGCTAGAAATTACAAATCACTATTTAAAAATTCTAAAATTACAAACCTTAAGACCCTCTAAAAAAGCCCACAAGTTACAAAAAGCACCCCAAAAGATCTAAAAGTTATTAAAAAAACACTGAAAATCTGAAACTTTTGAACAATTGAACAATATGAAATTATAAACAGAACCTTTAAATTTAAAATTACTAACAACCTCCTCACGAAAATTCTAAAATTACAAAAACCCTAAAAATATGAAAATTTTGGATAGTCCCTAAACAACTTGAAATATAGATAGTATCTTGAAAATTAAAATTACAAATAACCCCTTTAAAAGCTAAAAATTATAAAACGGCCTATGAAAAAATCCAAAATTACAAAAAAAACTTGAAAAACAAATTTTTTGAGTAGTTCTATGAACAATCTGCAATTACATACAACATCATATACTCCCATTAAAAGTGGGAGTTTGAAAAACTTTCCTTATACAATATTACCCTTGTTCTTTTAATGATCGATTATGATCCTATCCTAATTAATAAAACCCTTTAAATATATCTATAGTACATTACTTTTGATCTTATCCTAAATAACGAAAATATCCTTAATAAATTCTTCAAAACCCAAAATTTATAAACAACATTCTTAAAAATCTAAAAACTATACAAAGCACCCTTATCTCAGGAAATTACAAACAACCACTTAGAAATAATTTTTTAAAAGTCCTTAAAATTTTAAAATTGCAAGCAACCCCTATACAGCCACAAATTACAAATCACCATTTGAAAATTTTAAATTACTAACTTTAAGACTACCTGAAAAACCCACAAGTTACAAAAGCACCCCAAAAGATCTAAAAGTTACAAAAACACTAAAAGCCTGAAACTTTTGAACAACCTCTTGAACAATATGAAATTATATATTGAACCCTCAAATTTTAAATTACTAACAACATCCTCACGAAAATTCTAAAAATTATAAAAACACCCTAAAATATTAAAATTTTGAATAGTCCCTAAACAACTTCACTAGTAGAATAATAACCTAACTAGACGGATCAAACTAGACGGAAATTTTCCGTCTAGTTTGATCAAAAAATAATAAAACCCTTTAAATATATCTATAGTACATTACTTTTGATCTTATCCTAAATAACGAAAATATCCTTAATAAATTCTTCAAAACCCAAAATTTATAAACAACATTCTTAAAAATCTAAAAACTATACAAAGCACCCTTATCTCAGGAAATTACAAACAACCACTTAGAAATAATTTTTTAAAAGTCCTTAAAATTTTAAAATTGCAAGCAACCCCTATACAGCCACAAATTACAAATCACCATTTGAAAATTTTAAATTACTAACAACCTCCTCACGAAAATTCTAAAAATTATAAAAACACCCTAAAATATTAAAATTTTGAATAGTCCCTAAACAACTTCACTAGTAGAATAATAACCTAACTAGACGGATCAAACTAGACGGAAATTTTCCGCCTAGTTTGATCAAAAAATAATTTTTAATTATTAAATGATGTATGTATGAGAGGTAGGATGTGAGTTGTGCGTATATTATTACGACGATTCATAAATTTACATGAAAGTAGTGAGATTAATTGAAGTTAATAATTGTATAAAATTTACAAGAAATGAAAACATACAAAGTATGGGTTGGATGTAGGCACTACTATATTCTTAATGGGATAGAAGCCTTCCTATGACACGGTAGATTGTGGTAATTATTTCCTATATACATTTTAAATTTAATTTAAGAGAAATTTTTAATTATTAAATGATGTATGTATGAGAGGTAGGATGTGAGTTGTGCGTATATTATTACGACGATTCATAAATTTACATGAAAGTAGTGAGATTAATTGAAGTTAATAATTGTATAAAATTTACAAGAAATGAAAACATACAAAGTATGGGTTGGATGTAGGCACTACTATATTCTTAATGGGATAGAAGCCTTCCTATGACACGGTAGATTGTGGTAATTATTTCCTATATACATTTTAAATTTAATTTAAGAGAAATTTTTAATTATTAAATGATGTATGTATGAGAGGTAGGATGTGAGTTGTGCGTATATTATTACGACGATTCATAAATTTACATGAAAGTAGTGAGATTAATTGAAGTTAATAATTGTATAAAATTTACAAGAAATGAAAACATACAAAGTATGGGTTGGATGTAGGCACTACTATATTCTTAATGGGATAGAAGCCTTCCTATGACACGGTAGATTGTGGTAATTATTTCCTATATACATTTTAAATTTAATTTAAGAGAAATTTTTAATTATTAAATGATGTATGTATGAGAGGTAGGATGTGAGTTGTGCGTATATTATTACGACGATTCATAAATTTACATGAAAGTAGTGAGATTAATTGAAGTTAATAATTGTATAAAATTTACAAGAAATGAAAACATACAAAGTATGGGTTGGATGTAGGCACTACTATATTTTAATGGGATAGAAGCCTTCCTATGACACGGTAGATTGTGGTAATTATTTCCTATATACATTTTAAATTTAATTTAAGAGAAATTTTTAATTATTAAATGATGTATGTATGAGAGGTAGGATGTGAGTTGTGCGTATATTATTACGACGATTCATAAATTTACATGAAAGTAGTGAGATTAATTGAAGTTAATAATTGTATAAAATTTACAGATGAGGGTAATTCCTGACAAATCGTGGATAGATATCCCTCGACTTGAAAGATTTCGTGACACGCGATATAAGGAGGGATGTGACTCATTCATGCGGTATGCCGAAATGAATCCGAGAAATCTAAGTAGCGGTGCTATGTATTGTCCTGTTGTAGGTGTAGGAATATGAAGCTACTGAATAGAAATGATATACGGCTCCATCTAATTAAATCAGGCTTTGATGAGAACTATAAATATTGGTCATATCACGGAGAAGATTGCATTGAAGATGAGGAGCCAAATGTGCATGTTGGTACGTCCGGTGGCTTACGGTTAGACGACACAGAGAGAATGTTCAATGATATGGTTTCACGTCCGATCGAAAATAATATCGATGACAATGGGGAAGATGATACCGGAGATGACATTGAAGATGATATCGAAATGATCTTTGAAAAGGTCGTAGATGTCGAAGGTGAGGAAAATCTTGAAGATATGCCGCCTTCCGCAGATGTAGAGGAGATAATGAAGCTAGTAGAAGATCATGAAAAGGAGCTATATGAGGGTTGTACCGATTACTCCAGATTTTCTTTTATGCTGAAACTCCTGCATATTAAGACACTGAGTGGAATGGCTGATAATTATTTTGAAATGCTTCTAGATTTGCTTCGGACGGTTATTCCTGGAGGAGAGGCTAGCATACCCCGAACAACTTATCAGGCTGAAAAGATTGTTTCCGCTCTGGGTCTTGATTATAATAAAATCGATGCATGTCCGAACGATTGTATGCTATACTATAAAGCCAATAAAGACCTTCGTGAGTGTCCGACGGTGGAGTTTCTGTGGAAACAACGCAAAAACTCTTCAACAGGAGGACACCGAAGTAGAGGGATGCGTAAGAAGATTCCAAAGAAAGGTGCTTCGTCATTTTCCATTGGTCCCTAGATTGCAACGATTGTATATGAACAAAGAGACCGCAAAGAACATGAGGTGGCATAAAGATGATCGAATAGATGATGGTAAATTGAGACATCCTGCTGATGCTTTAGCTTGGAAGCATATTGATAAAATCTATCCCCGTTTTGCTGATGATTGTAGAAATATTAGGTTGGGCTTATCTAGCGACGGATTCAATCCGTTTGGGGTAATGAGTTCTGGCTGGTCTACTTGGCCAGTAGTATTAATGCCATATAATTTACCTCCATTGCTTTGTATGAAATGTACCGTATATGATACTCTCGTTGCTGATACCTGGCAAGCACGCATCGGGGAATGATATTGACGTTTATTTGGAGCCGCTAATTGATGAGCTGAAACAGTTGTGGCATGAGGGTGTAATGACGTATGATGTTCATCTTAAAGAGTCGTTTAGATTACGTGCTATTTTAATGTGGACGATTAATGATTTTCCTGCTTATGCTAATCTGTCCGGTTGGTCTACGAAGGGCAAGTATGCTTGTCCGGTATGTGGTCCGGAATTTGAAGCTGTTCAATTAGCACATAGCCGAAAGAGCTGCTATTGGTTTAATAGAAGGTGGTTACCCTTGAGTCATAAGTTTCGAAAAATGTCTGCTATGTTTGATGGCACAGTTGAGAAGAGGATGAAGCCGCGTCAGATGACTGGAGATGAGATTGTACAGTTGCTTGAGGGGTATCCGAAAGTAAGGTTTGGAAAAAACCGTTATTCTAAGTACGCCAAGCTCGGAGTAAGAGACTCCTTAAAGAGAAAAAAATCAATGAAGCGTAAGAGAACTGTCCGGAGATTGCAAGATGAGGATGAAGCCAAAAAATTGCCTAGAGGATGGACTAAATTTAGTATCTTCTTTCAGCTACCTTACTGGCAAAAGCTTAAAATCCGGCACAACTTAGATGTAATGCATATTGAGAAAAATGTTTGCGATAATATAGTGTCAACTCTCTTACAGGATGCCAATAAGTCGAAGGATGGCCTACGGGCTCGCCAAGATTTGACGGCGTTGAATATTCGGAATGATTTGCATGCACAAGACGTTGGTCAAAAAAGAATGAAGTTGCCTCCGTCTCGTATTACAATGTCGACTGAGCAGATGCAGAGATTTTGTGAAATTATCAAATCGGTAAAGTCGCCGGATGGTTACTCTTCTAACATATCAAATAATGTCCAGGTGCAAGAGAGGAAACTCTTAGGTTTGAAGACCCATGATTACCACGTCCTTCTTCATCAATTGCTCCCGGTTGCACTCCGTAACAATATGGATAAAGAAGCTTCGAAGATTATTATTGAGTATTGTGGATTCTTCAGAAAATTGTGCTCTAAAGTTATAGATGTGGGTGAATTTAATAAACTTGAAGCAGATATCCGAGTTACTTTATGTAATATGGAAGTGATATTTCCGCCTTCTTTTTTTACGATCATGGTCCATCTTACCCAACATCTTGCAAGAGAGGCTATGATTGCAGGTCCTGTTACTTATCGTTGGATGTATCCGATTAAAAGGTTAGGCATTTCATGACCTTTCTTTACTTATGTATGCATTTCTTATATTGACTCCATATAATAATTGCTTATTTTCAAATTATCGTAGATATTTGGGTTGCATGAAACACTATGTTCGTAATCGAGCTCATCCAGAGGGTTCGATAGCTGAAGGATATGTGGCCAACGAATACTTTGTGTTTGCATCACGTTACATGCGTAAGAAGAAAACCGCATATCAGAATCCACCTAAGGATAAGAAGCGTGAAAAGTATTCAAGTTCTGACTTAGATCAAATTCATGCATATGTATTAGAAAATCTTGATATTTTCAGAGACTATCGAAGGTAACAAATAAAAAAAGTAATATGGATGTTATATAATAAAAAAAGTAATATAATCTTATATATTGTATTAATAGGCGACACCTAGAGAAGCTTAGGAATGAAATAACCGGAAGGAATGCAGCGCATACTATTCAGAAAAAACATAAGAACGAATTTGCAGATTGGTTCAGAATTGATGTAAGTGTTGTATGATTTTTGCAACGAACTTTAAGTTAATATTGTCTTTATAATTCACTGATATTGTTTTGCTTAGGTTGAAACATCACTTTTTGAGGGCACTACATTATCTGAAGAAATTATTATTCATGCACAACGTCCTTACTACGAAGTAAGACGTTATAATGAACATATTGTCAATGGGTATAAATTCCGAACGCTAAAGACCGATGATAGGAGGGTAACCCAAAACAGTGGAGTCATGGGTTGTTTTGCTCAAGAATGTTTTTCAAGTACAAGAGATCAGAACCCAGTTCTAGCTGACATCATATATTATGGCCAATTAGAAGATATTGTGGAGGTAATCTATGGTTTTGGTAAACCCGAACAATATAGTTACATGATGTTCAAGGTTCGATGGTGTCCTGCAAAAATGCAAAAGGATCATTACGGGTTTACACTTGTCAATCTTAACCGAGAAATATATCAAGATGAGAAATTTATTTTCGCAGAACAAGCGGATCAGTGCTTCTATGTGAAAGATCCAAATGTTTTTGCTGAATGGGTGGTTTTGTACAATGAGCCAAGATCCATTGTTCTTCCTAATAACAATGAAATAAATGATGAGGAAAGTGAAGATAATTGTAATGAACCAATTGAGTCATCTGATGATGTTTGGCAAGACTTTTCATACACGCAAAATGTGGCGCTTGATATGATCGATCATGGTAATCAAACCGACATTCAGAATCTTATTGCAAATTAATGATGATAGGTATGAGCTACGTTCCAGTGCATTATTGTTTTAAAAATTTGCTTAATAAAATTATTTAATGGGGGTATGATAATAGACTGCCAAAATTTTCAATGCATTTATGATATTAATTGTTGAGTTTCTTGATAATTTATTTTGCAGATGAGGAATATGAGGCTTTTTGGTAAGAATCGTGATAAGACGAGGAGTACCACCCCCGGCTCAGGTCACAATGAGGAGACACCTGGACCCTCTAGTGCCCCACCACCACCACCTCCTCATGAGGGTATAAATTATTTAACATATTAACTAATTTTTATTCTCAAATTAGTCATCTAACTTATATCGTTTTTGGTTGCAGACTGGGGTTTTTCAACACCAGACCAACCTGGTGCACCACCACCACCACCACATCCTCATACTGGTATAAAATATTTAATATATCAATAAATTTTTAAATAAAAATTAGTCATCTAACTTATATCATTTTTTGGTTGCAGATTGGGAATTTTCAACACCAGACCAACCTGGTGCACCACCAGTATCGCCTTATGCGGGTACAATTGGTTTAATAGTTGCATAAATTTTTTTAAAAATATTAGTAATGTAGCTCATATTATTTCTTGAATGCAGACTTGGGTTTTTCGACACCCGGGCCATCCGGTGCACCACCGAACAATCACATGAGATGTATTAATACTCGTTAATATTTATCGGTGTGATTTATTAATTTTTATATTAATTATCCTCTTTGTTAATTGATTGCACTCATGGACACCCTCCTTCTCTTCTCCAACATTTCATGCCGATTTGCGGTCCAAGATAGATGAGTATCGCCGTCTACCCCTACCTCAGGACGCGATTACCTCCAGAAAAGTAGCAATGAAGCACCACCCATTAGCGGATAAAAGGTATAATGAGATCATGCCTATAATGGAGGTTAGAATGACCGTTGCGCTCAAAGCTAAAAAAGGGAGGAAGATAAAGGTAAATTTTATAGGTGTCCTATAGTAAGCACTTTTAATTTTATTGTAATGTGGCTACGTGTTCTTTAGTTACATGATATATTATCATATTGTTATTATTATAGGTGCTATGCCAGATCGGATAGCGGGACGACGTCGGGGGGGCAAGCCCGAGTCCAAACAACCACCAAGGGGCATGAGAGCCATTATTCGCTGGAATAATGAAGCATTGCCTATTGGTGTTTGGGCGCCGAGATTTAATAGTTACATCGGGGTTCTCGTACGTAGAGCAAGCATTGTCAATCCGTATTTCAATTTTAAGGAACTACCGTGGACAGCATATGAGCAGATATGGAAGGACCTTATGGTAATTATTCATGTTATTCATTTATTATTGAATAGCAATAGATATTGTATTATCGTAATTAAAATATGCATGCATATTTTACAGGAATATTTTTGTCTTGAGGACTTTCCAGGGGCTTGGAACTATGTTTTTAATGTTAAGGTTGAAACCATCCTCAAACAGTGGAGACATCAAATTAAGACAGAAACATATGACAAGTATACGGAGGACTGGCAGCGATTTTTGAACATTGATGAAAGGGTTGACAAGCTTCATTTCACAGCTCTCCTCATGTATTGGGACACTGAGGCCGCACAGGTTAGTTTTATGATATACTATATACATGTCATGATATTTTCATTCATTGTAACTTTACTGATATTTAATTTTTTAAAGAACAAATTAACGAAGGGGTCAGTAAATAGAGGAAAAAAGTTACATGACCACCACTTGGGTTCACACTCCTATGCTATCCTGGAGGATGATTATTGTCGAGAGCGGGTATATATTATTTAAAATTTTTAAAGATCTTCGTGCTTAATATGACGACAAAGTCTCATAAATTTATAAAATTACAGGGAAAATCAATAATGCCGATGAACATAAAGGCAAAGTTGGCATATGCTAACTTCAGTGATCGGTATAAAGCTGATGAGAAAAATAAGGATAAGATGAAGGCAAACCTCGAGTTGGTGGTAAGACTTAATTATAACTTATTTAGAATTGTTAATCGGACTTATTCTGAATTTTCTTTAAATTTTCTTAGATCTTTTCTCAATGTTGCAATTGACGTTTAATCTTGATAATTTATGTAGGAGGGGTTTGAACTTGCAACAAAGGAGGCGGCAGCAATGCATATGTCTCAAGAGGGAGCAGAAGGAGAGCCTGATCCTCACATGCTATCAGTAGAGGATAACATCAATCTTACTCAGAACGTGTTGGGATATAATAGGTAAACAATCAAAACGAATACTAAATGTTGATATAACCTTGCTATTTGATAAAAATTCATGAGTACTTAGTGAATATTAACGTATTTTGAATAATATATATAATAAGATTATTTAATTTATTAAATTCAGAACATAAAACTTATGTGGTTCCTTTTCACCCATAATAATAGGAGAGGAAGATATCCATTGCACGGTGTTGGAGCTACACCGGGCATTAGATCATTCACTGCATCCTCCATGTCATCTACAGCAGCGTCAACAGCACCATCCAGTATTTCTGCTATGCCACTTGTTCTACGAGTCTCCGGCTTTCTACGTGGAAGGGTGGACCCTGAATTGCTCGTTCAGGTGACTAAGGAGATGAGTACTGTTGTGTTGAGGGCCCGCACGATGGACGAGGTCATGTCTTACATTATAGGTTGCTTGGCCGGTGTGATACCTGCTGATCTGTTCGGTGATGTTATAGGACTTATAACATCAAAAGGGTAGTACCGGTTCGAAGAAGCAAATACAGTATCTTATTTCCGTGTTAATCCAATTTCAAAATGAGTTCATAAATTCTATTATAATTACATATGACTCCTTTAAATGCAGAAAATGTCCATATAATTATATATTGGTCTCCATAATATTTAATAGTTACATACTATGTAGGAAATATTTCTATTGCATATCAGTCCCACGAAAAATTCAATAATTGCTTATTATTTTCTTTAAAGTGAACACATAATGAACTAATGCTAAATTCAATATTTAGGGACTAATACATAAAGAAAACATTTAGATTTGATATAATGTCAAATTCACATGATTCTATAACAAAATCAATTTGACTTTCAGGCTGGAGATGACGATAATTGACCCGTTGCCAGTGACAAGATGTGAGGTTTGGGTTTTTTTTAGAATTTTATACACTAAACAGTATTTATTTGCAAGAATACTTTATGTTATTTGTACTCAGGATTCTTTGTATATTTGTTGTAAATAAATGATTCCTGAATGTGTGCATTGGATTGTTGGTTGTGGTTGTGGTTGTGGTAGTGGATTGGGTTGTTGAAACAGTTTATTGGATTGTTGGATGCATATTATTGGATTGGATTGGATTGTTGGATGCGATTATTGGATTGGATTGGAATATAGTTGGATGTGTATTACATTTTGTTTATTTGTAAATATATATTGATTTGTATATCGTAAATGTAAAATGCGAATAAACCACATTTCAAAGATGTTTTTTCTCGAATAATAGCAACCTAGACGGAAAAATAAACCGTCTAGGTTGCTATTATATCAACCTAGACGGAAAATCCGTCTAGGTTGCTATTATATCAACCTAGACGGAAAAATAAACCGTCTAGGTTGCAACCTAGACGGAAAAATAAACCGTCTAGGTTGCAACCTAGACGGTTTATTTTTCCGTCTAGGTTGCAACCTAGACGAAAAATAAACCGTTTAGGTTGCAACCTAGACGGATTTTCCGTCTAGGTTGCAACCTAGACGGATTTTCCGTCTAGGTTGCAACCTAGACGGAAAAATAAACCGTCTAGGTTGGTTTCCGTCTCGTTTGATCAATTTAGACGGATTTTCCGTCTAATTTGAATCAATCTAGACGGAAATATTCTAAACGAAATTTTCTAGACGGAATTCCGTCTAGTTTGGTCAAACTAGACGGAAAAATAAACCGCCTAGGTTGGTTTCCGCCTCGCTTGATCAATTTAGACGGATTTTCCGTCTAATTTGAATCAATCTAGACGGAAATATTCTAAACGAAATTTTCTAGACGGAATTCCGTCTAGTTTGGTCAAACTAGACGGAAATTTGGACAAACTAGACGGTTTTTTCCGTCTAGATCGCTCATTTTTCTACTAGTGCTTGAAATATAGATAATACCTTGAAAATTGAAAACTACAAATAACCCGACTTTAAAAAGCTAAAAATCATAAAACTATACCACGAAAAAATTTTAAAATTACAAATAAAACCTTGAAAAATTAATTTTTTTTGAATAGTTCTATGAACAATTTGCAATTACATGCACAAAGTCACTTGCAACAAGATTCCCATCCATCTATTGAATGCTTATTTTATATAAAAAATTAATAGAAACCTAAAAATATATTATACTTATCTTATAGGTCTAATGGAAGAACTTTTCTGCTCAATAGATGAACTTCTTTAGTTTTATTTTTTTAATAAAATGAAGAGAAATCTGAGCTTTGTTCTAAATTATTTTCTAGAGGGAAATATAAATTGGAGGGAAGTAAAAAGAGAAAATAGAAGTTTTTCTTTACAAATTTAATTTATTTGTCCAGATTATGTTGATTCTTAATAGACACATGATATTGATAAATTGACAAGAAGCACTAATCCTAGGGAGCTTTAATTGGTAATAAGCACTCATAGTTGTCCATGAATATATGGTATACTATATCCATATAAGCGGTGCCCTAGGGCACCAGTTAGAAAAACCCTTTTATTTTTATATTTTGTAATGTAGATTTATTGCTTTGTAGAATAGATTTTTTTATGCTCTGTAGTGTAGATTTATTTTCTTACTTTTTATTTCATGCTTTGTGGTGTAGATTTTTGTAGTGTAGATTTTTATTTCTTTCTTTTCTTGTTTTGTACTTTAGATTTATTTCCTTCCATGCTTTGCAGTGTGGATTTTAATTTCTTATTTTTAATTTACAATATGAGTAGCTAATTCTTGTAGAAATTCTTGGATTAGATGAAATTACTTTAATTTCCTTTTTAGTTTTTAATTGCTCTCTTCATGTTTAAAATGATCAGGCTTAGGATTATCAACTAGAGAACTAATTGATGGAAAAAATTGATAGGCTATACTTAGCTTAAATGCTTTGATAGTTTATGTTTTTCAATTCTAGGATTACTATCTAGTTGTTTATTTCTTTTCATGAGTAATAATATTGTTTGACTATGTTTTGATAGGTTATTCTTGTTTTTAGTAACTTGATAGTCTATGCTTAATAATTCTAAGTAGTATGAGAATAAAAGGAGAGTAATTTTTAAATTTAAATTAAAATTGACTAATAGATTCAATTCTAGATTTCTAGACTTCTTCCTTGATTTTCTCTATCTTTTTATTTGCTTCTTCTTTTGGTTTTGTTCTCTTTTTTACTTCTCTCTTCTCTTCCTTTCATTTTCTCTTCCTATTTTAGCCATTTTATTTGCAACAACCCTCACCCAAAATCACACTCTATTCACTCTCTTTTATTTACACATTTCAAGAACCTCTTTAGGATCTCTCTAATACATTCCTTCCTCGTGGGTTCAATATCTTTCTATGCTATAACTTGGTTGTGCACTTGTAACGCTTCATTTTTATTCACATCACCTACGAATGTTTGGTCTTTTATATTTAATTTACAGAAAAAGATCTCAATTAGCTACCAAAATTTTAATTTTTATTTTATTTTTAATTTTTCATAATCTTAAATTTACATTATGTTTTTAAATCCATATTAACATAGGTAATAAACCAATTAGCAATATATCGTTTTAATATTAATTAAATATAAAGGAGAGCTAAGGCATCTACATCAGATGTATGTTTTTTATTAAATTTTTTAAAAGTTTAAAACTATTGAATATAAATGACTAGTTCTTAATTTTATTGTAAGTAACATTACTCATAAAAACAAAATCAACGAACAAGGGGTATGCAATGTGACTAAAAATTAACACTAAAAGGCATACCTTAGATGTGTTAAGAATTAACACTAAGGAGAGAAATAATGAATCAAGGCGGTATGATCGTGCCTCTCAAGTGCTAAAACAATATATCTTTTATATAATATATCTTATAGTAATATTTTTATAAAGCATCTAAAAGAATAATTATAGTAAAAATATTGGTCTTATAAATTTTTAAAAGTAATAAAGATTATATTACAATTTTAATTCTTATTCAAATATTTTTTATAGCCTTTTAATGTATTTTGATAAAATCAAAATTTTCAAATAAATATTATTTTTGAATAATAGTGTATATATATAAATAACTATATAAAAGAGTGCATGTGTTACCATAATATTTACTATAAGTAGTAGTTTAATAAAACAAAAAGACAGTTATTGAGCTATTTATATGTGTCTTTGAATTTTTAAGCACGGTAAAGATACTGAATATTGAAAACATAATAATAATGTAAATAATGTTTGTATATGTAACCAATGTTTGAAATTATATTTATCAAAAATACAATTGTTATTAATTTTAGTAGTAATTTTGACATAAATGGTATAACATTAATATATACCCTAAGTGTATTTTTGATATAAAGAAATCTCAAAAATATATATCAATAACTTAAAGGAACTTTTTTTATTTGAAATTCTTTTAAAATCATGAATTTCAAATGTATGAAGTTTGGTAATAATATTAGCTAACGAAATTTATCGAAAGTTTCCGCTTTGTCTATACAATGCTATCAACATATCAGAATGACATTCATATAAGATAGGTGTTGGAAGACAAATATATTGTTATGGTGTTTTTATTACCAGACCTTAATCCCCAATCAGTAGCAGACAAGTATCCCGCATTAAGCATTTGATCAAGCCAACATTTCGGAAGGGCTGACATCCCTCAGTAAAGCCGACTCGATTGGTCGACAGCTCACGAAGTCGACACGAAAGACGGTACATGTCGACCCTCTTAATAGGCCGACTCGACGAACGGACCTCTCGGACAATTCCTTGGACGACATCTCACGAAGCCGACTCGAAAGGCGGTACTTCTACACACTCGGCCAGGCGAGTAACAAGACGACGATATACCTCTAGTCCCCCACTAACGGCTCGTCACCATCACATTAAATGCATGGTCAGAGATATTATTTCTCCTTCTCCGAAGATCTTTATGGCACATCGAACCACGTCAGTAACCCATGCCTCCAGTCACTTCACATTAAATGCCGAAGTGACTCTCTCCATATAGCAGCCGACACCTGTAAAGCAAGTGCTGACATGGCCGCCAGCCCGTACTCGACCGAAGTTACCAAATTACCCTTCTATTTGTCTCTATAAATAGGGGGACTACTCCTAACATCAGGGTGAGCAATTTCTAAGCCTTTACACATATTTTTCTTAGTTTTACTACACCATAGGACTTGAACAGTTCTATTTTACTTCTCCACTCAGGCACCTTGCTAACTTGATCGTCGGAGGAACAATCTGGGACATCAACCCCGCCCTCTTACGAGCTTTTACCTGTGCAGGGAGGAACAGTTTATCTCAAAACCGGATATTCGGGGAAGTGAGCGGCCCCTGATCATTCTTAACTCCGAAACAATTGACTTTGTGATTTAAACCATCAACAAATATATTTCTGAGATTATTTTTAAAATTGAGGTATCAAAATATGGAGGTATGACTGTGCCTCGAACAGGATAATATAGTATAAAATAGGTATTGAAAGAGATAACTGCATTTTCGGTGTGTTTTTTTAGCGAATTTCATCTTAACAAGGTGGTATGACCATGCTTAGCACGGGTTAAAATACTAGTTTTCACTTAAAGACCCTACTATTTTATTCAATTTTAAATTTAGTACTTTATATATATATATATATATATATATATATATATATATATATATATATATATATATATATATATATATATATATATATATATATATATATATATATATATATATATATATATATATATATATATATATATATATATATATATGTTATGTTAAATAGCACTCCTCAAAGTATCACTTACTTTGCATGTATATACCCTCACTTGTTTTTCTTACAATTTATATACAGAAGTTGTTTAAATTTGACATGTTAGTACCCTCTAATGTACAAAAATGTGAAAATTTTCACTCATGTTCCTCGGTGTTACTCACATGCTAATTATAGAACTTTTAACCACTAATATTTGTTAAATTTATTATTAAACCTATTAAAATTCTATTTTAATTTATCTTAATTCTATTTTAAAATATAAATTGGGATAGGGTTAACGATATGATTAACATTAACGATTGGAAAGTTGTAAAATTAGCATGTAAATGTTGTATGGAACATTTTGGTGAAATTTTTCACGTTTGTATGATATAGGATATTAAAGTACCAATTTTAAACAACTTAGGATATATAAATGTCAGAAAAACAAGTGTGAATATATAAGTGCAAAGTAAATGAAACTGTGCGGTATTTAAGTGCTATTTAGCCTTATACATACTATGGTATTTTCTGATACATAACCATTGGAGTTTCAGTTTGGATTAATCTGCTTATGTGGCTATCATTAGATTGTTTTTGAATATTTTACCATTACTTAAAAATCCATTCCTCTATTTAAAAGTAATAATTTCATATCTTCTTCTCCACTGATTTCATCCTCCGATACAAATATACAGAAAATCAAAATCTATTAGGAAAAACTTCAGTTGGCAGTCAAAGTGAACATAACTTTTGACCAATTCAAATCTCAGTATTCTAAAGCCAAAACCGGTGGAAAACTAATACATAAAAATAAGGGTTTTTATATATTAGTTTCTTAAATCATCATTATTTTGATATTACTCCTCCAAATCATTATATATTGATATTAGTGTCCCACAACTCGCATAAATATGTTGATATTAGTTCCTCTATTACTATTTCTGTTCAAAAGACTCAACCATTTTTAGGTTAAGACTAATCATAAATGAGAAATTACCAAAATACACCCTCTTCATCTGGTACTCCAACTTAACGTTAATTTCCCTCTGTCTATTTCAATTCCCATTCTCAATTGCAGAAAACGGGGTTTCCTACCCTAATTGTGATCTCACCCCATAAATAATCTCCTCAAATTCAACCCAAAATCCGCTCTCAAACACAATGGCTCTCGATCTTTTCACTATCTTAGCTCCTACGAATGAGTGTCGTTAGCAGCATCAGCACTCGGTGTTGGCAACATCGCATCACTACCGCCTCTCCTCCCGTAAAATTTTCCCTCGGATCTCGATTGTCGCCTCAAGATCGATTCATACTTGATGATCTTTCTTTGCTGTCGATTCATGGAGATGTAAAAAGAGACAGAAGAAGATATCATAGCTAAGCAAACATGGAATTAGTTTTTGGCTGATAACTTACTTGGAAAGCTCTCTTTTTTATCATTAACTAAATAATCTTAACTGAGTTTTTAATTGACAGGTATTTTGTCACGGGGTATAGCTGTCCTTACAAATAAAAAGTTAACTTCACGTATTATTCCCCTTTATTTATAATCCCACCCAACTACAAGGACTAATATCAGCATACTTATGCAGTTTCGAAAACTAATATCAAAATACGAAGACTTGAGCGACTAATATCAAAATAGTGATACTTAGGGACTAACATTGAAAAACCACTAAAATTGAAAACAACCCAATAAAATAAATTTAGCGTGTTAATTTTCTAGATATAAAATGATTAAAACAATCCTTCCAAATGGATTTAAAAATTCCTTAGAAAAAGAATAAAAAAATTAATAAATCTTTATTGTGACATTGATAATTTGACTGGGAGAAAGAATCATCTTATTTCATGGCATGACACATCTAAAGTTTTTTTAGTAGAGATAGACATTGATTTATATGACAGCCTTTAGTTCTTCCGTGTATTAATCCAAAGTTGCTGATGATCTTTCTGGCATCAGAGCAGCAAAATCTAAAGAAAGATTACGCGAAAAAAGAAGAGACATGGACTTTGTCCAAAAAAGAGAAACAAGGCCGCAGCAGTGAACAGCAAAAACCTAGCTATGTATAGCCAGGAACCCTGCAGGCTCTAAGTCAGACCCCGTCAGAGCTCAGTCACACCAATCTCCATCCCATGTCACTCTTAATAAACAGATAGTTTCTCTGGGTCCCGCTCCTTAATTCCAGAAATAAATACGTCCAATCAAAAGTGGGTCCCACCTATCACGAGACAAAAGCCAATCTCAATGGAGAAGAACAAAAGTAAATGAGTGGAATTATAATGTATGATATGTCAAGATTGAAAAAAAAAAGGCTATTGTCATTAAATGTGATCTAGAATTTTGTAAAATCATGGGGGTTACGAGTCTTATAGATTATAATCCACCAAAAAGTAAACTAAGAGTGTGTTTAACAATCTATCAAAAATTGAGCTAGGATTAACAATCTATCAAAAACTGAGCCAGGATCAATCCTGGCCCAATTTTATTTTACACTGGTTTTAGTTTGGATCATAGGGGGTGGTCCAAACTAAAACCAGCTTAAAGATTTTTTTAGCCAAAAATCGCCAATTTTAGCCAGCTTTTACCAAACAAAAGTATCCATAACTGGGCCAGGTCCAGTCCTGACCCAGTTTTAGAGATTTGCCAAACACATCCTAAAGTACCCCAATTTTGATGGATTATGATAAAAAGGATTTTGCTAACCATTGTCTTAACGCTAATGGATAAAGAGTAGAGAGATAGAGAGAAAAAGATGAGTGGGGCTTTATATTTCCCAATTGTTCTCTCTCTCTCTCTCTCTCTCTCTCTCTCTCTCTCTTCACTCACACCCTCCCTATCTAGGGGTGCATTCGGTCCGTATACGACTCAGATATTATACTTACTATATTCATCTCCGCTTATCCATCACGGATACAGATACGATTACGGATATACCTCGGTAAGAAAAATTCATATTCATATCCGCTAAAATTGGATACGGATACGGATATGCATACGATATATAAGCAAATATGCATGCGGATAAAAAACGGATATGAGAAAACTAGATAATATTTAAAAAAAATATAGTTCATTAGTATGTTTGTTATATCTGAAAAGCTAAGATTAGATATCTTGATCATCAAAATTAACCTCAAATACATAATCTAAGAATTAAAACTATTATAACAGTATGACCAATATGCATTCGGATATTACATATACAGATTCGGATATTTTACTACAAAACCATATACGTAACCATATTCTATCGGTTATAGATTTGAGTAACAATATTCATATCCTAACGGATATGGTTACAGCTATTTTCTCAGATATGGATACAGTTTAGCACCTATATGTCTATCTCTTTGCTCTTTATCCGTGGCCCTTGGGCAAATGGTTAACAAAACCTTAGTAAAAAATAATCCACATGACAAACATCTTGTGAATTATAATCCACTTTGACCACTTGACAAACATACTCCTAGTGCCATGGAAATTATATGAATAAGATATATATTAGATACGTTTTATTGTTAAATGTTAAATCAATCTTTTAAAATATAATATCAGTATACTAAATAGTAAAATATCAGTACAAATTAGGATGTTGTCATGACAATAATATATAAATCAGAATGATGATAACATTTAAAAATAACGATGGAACAGTTATAACATAGATTTTCTATAAAGAGCTATATATTATGAATAATACTAGGAAAAAATGTGTCAAGGCCCCAAAAAAATAAAGTGGATGTGGCCAGCCCCCCTGTATTATTTTTCGTGTGAGAAACCCCCAATACATGGAAATTTTGTGTTTCAGCCCCTAATTACCTTTCCAAGTCAGCACAGAGAGAAACATATTCTGAAAACCCTAAACTACCCCTTAACCCATTCCCCCCAAAACCGCTCTGTCCTCTCTCTCTCTCTTCTCTCTTCCCTCGCTCAAACCTCGGTGATCTTGAGTACCCAAATTCAAAACCCTAGTTTTCACTCAAACTTCCATTAAATCCGTCAAAATTTTCTGAAAAAATTTAAGAAAGAAAAATGGCTGAGAACCCTAATGTGGAGAAGGGTGAAGGAGACAACACCCAAATGGAAGGGGTTCGTCACCGGCATCGCTCGGCTCGGTTGGCGAAGGAGGATGCGCCAGAATCATCTGCCCCCGCCTCCGCCTCTACCTCCGTATCCCCCACCGGCGGTTCTTCTGCGACGTCCTCTGAGGATGAGGACAGTAATGAGGCGACGGAGGCCCTGTTGCACATGAAAAAGGGACCGAATTTCAAGACCACAAGAGGAGAAGATCGACGGAGGCTGTGCTCATCTCTAAGAAGAAGTAAGTTCCTAGTCAATTGAGAAAATTTTGGTTTTGAATTTAGTTAATTTTAGTTTTAAGTATTTTGTAAAATTATGTTGTTAGATCTTAGTTGAAAATATGAGCGGGAAAAAAAGGAGGAAAATTAACAGTTTATTTGTTTGAAATGTGATTGAAATATTTGTTTGGAAAAATATTGGTGAAAAACTGGTTATTGTAGTGTAGAACCAGTTTCTGAAATTGGGAGTATGATGTTAACAATATCAAGTATAATCATTATGAAGTAATGCATGTAAAAAATACTCATTTGTTGTTAGCTATCAGAATACATGTCAATAATTCTCACTTGTTGTTAACTTTTAGCCTTACGTGTTAATTATTAGATAATGCATGTTAATAAATCTTAACTTTTACTAAGTTAATGCCTTAACTGCTAACTATTTCCAATTCATGTTAATAATATAATTTGTTGCTAGGCTAAGGCCATAACTAATGAAGTTTGATATTCAATTTATTGGTAATAAAAGTGGATATAACTGGGACCTCATTCGTAGAATTTTTGTCTTTATCTAAGTGAAATTATTATGTATGAAGTGCACCTATTGTATGACATATAGACTCATTGTTTACCGTTTAGTTCATTGTGTTATATTATCATGTAATATATATTGAGAAGTATAATCATAGCCTATGAATTTTTGTTTAAGCGATAGCATTACATGAAAAAAATAAATAATTGATGTTGAGTTTTACACATACATGTTTCATCATTAGATATTAAAGTTCATAAACGAATGTTCACTTTTATGAACAGATGATAATTCTTGTTGATTTGTGTTAACTTTCATCCGCATGTTAACTTTTATGAACATATGTTTATTTTTTTTGGATTGTGTTAACTGTTATCCGTACATGTTAACCTTTACTAAAGGTTATTAAGTTTTAACCTTTAATGTTAATATTTACCATTGATGTTAATTAGTGTAATGGATATTAATAATTTGAATGATTTGATAAGAGTAAATATTTATTTATGCAGGAAAATTGATGTTGTTGTAGGTGATATCAGGCCTACAGCATGTTTTGGATCATACTGCGCATTCATGAAAAATCTTGAACCAAGAATGAGGAAGTGGCACTGGGATCCCTATAAGGGCAATAACTTTGAGCACTACGTCTTATTTGGACCTCCAGCCCGTGATCGACCAGCACTAGAGCATGTCCTGAGTTATTAGGTTGGCAAAAAGGATGAATTCTCTTTTCCGGATTCCAAAACCAGGTCGATGATGTCAATAAAATTTGATTGAGTGAACTAAAACTTGTGTGCATGTTTATATTGTGTATGTTAATTTATTTTTGTAAACAGTACATGTGGATGACAAGCAATGTAGCAAGCTAGAATTTTATTGTTCTTATTGTATTTCTGGTATTTTTGCCTTCATATATTTACGTTTTTTAATCCAAAATATATTTAACTGGTTCATCTGAAACGTTAACATGTTCAGCTGAATGTTAACATGTAAAGCCAATACTTAACATATTCATATGAAAGTTAACATGTTAAGAGGAAAGTTGACATGTTCAATTGAAAGTTAACATGTTATTGTGAAAGTTAACATGTTATGCTTAAAGTTAACATTATCAGCTGAAAGATAACATGTTATAGTGAAAGTTAACATATTCGGCTGAAAGTTAACATTATCAGGTGAAAGATAACATGATCAGATGAAAGTTGTCATGTAAAGCTAAAAGTTAACATAGTACAGATATAAGTAATAGGAAACACAAACAGAATATTTCAGCTTAACAAGTACATTACACAAAATTTCTTACATTCTTATAGCTGATATGGCTTGAATACCCAATATGATTTGTCTTACAACTTCACAGATTACAAAAGTCTTCATGACAACCTACATTGCTCTAACAAAGGTATTGTTGTAAGAAGTAGTCCACACTAATCACCAATTGGCTCGTTGCAAGTTGCTCGATTGTGACCCTCAGCTTTGCATCGAGAACATTTCACCGGACGTTTGTAAATGGTTCTGTTGTTTATACGCCTAGTTCTATTTCTTCCTTTCCTTTTAGTAGTTATTGGTGGCAATATCTCGATTTCATCTCTTGGCACACTCCGCTTCTCATAATCTGAATGGGATAAAGGACTTCGTCATAGCTCTTCTTAAACGCTTCTACAGACATAAACCAATCACAATATTGATATACATCTCTTTTCATATAAATAATGACTGCACAAGCATGCTTACAAGGAATACGTGTTACGTCCCAAGCTCAGCAAGTGCATGTCCTCTTATACAAATCAATGTGTGTAGTTCTATGTGATTGCACTTCGAATATTTCATCTCTAGATTATTTAACGTCTAAAGTACGTCCCTTATCCATATTTTCTTTAAGGACCTGCTCAGGTTTAGGAAAAAGATAACCATTTCACTTTGTAGGCAATAAAAATTGCCTTAATCCCTGCACAGCAACTCGGGACAAGCAAAAGAACCTAAGGGTTCATCTGAGTGAAGTCAGGCCCACCTGAGGGTTAAGTTCACCTGAATGCTTGACTTTACAAAATAGACAAAAGTGTCGATATCTCCCAAACCGGAAGGAATTTGGCAAAATGACCGGAGCAAACCGAACCCTTCAGGTCGGTTTGGTTGGCTCCGTCTCGTCGAGATGGTCGATTTCCATATATAATTCGGCCCACCCGACGTGACGGTTTGAAAGTTACGACTGCTCTTCTCAGAAGCACGAGGCTCGCCAGCGCCGAGGCTCGACATTCAGCGAGGCTCGCCAAGCGCCGAGGCTCGACATTCAGCGAGGCTCGCCAAGCAGCGAGGCTCAACATTCGACGAGGCTCGCCAAGCAGCGAGGCTCGACATTCGACGAGGCTCGCCAAGCAACAGGCTCGACATTCGACGCAGGCTCGCCAAGCAGCGAGGCTCAACATTCGACGAGGCTCGCCAGCGCCGAGGCTCGACATTCGACGCAGGCTCGCCAAGCAGCGAGGCTCAACATTCGCACGAGGCTCGCCAAGCAGCGAGGCTCAACATTCGCACGCAGGCTCGCCAAGCGCCGAGGCTCGACATTCGACGAGGCTCGCCAGCGCCGAGGCTCGACATTCGCACGGAGGCTCGCCAAGCGCCGAGGCTCGACATTCGCACGCAGGCTCGCCAAGCGCCGAGGCTCGACATTCGCACGAGGCTCGCCAAGCAGCGAGGCTCGACATTCGCACGAGGCTCGCCAAGCAACAGGCTCGACATTCGACGCAGGCTCGCCAAGCAGCGAGGCTCAACATTCGCACGGAGGCTCGCCAAGCAAATGAGGCTCGACATTCGACGAGGCTCGCCAAGCGCCGAGGCTCGACATTCAGACGAGGCTCGCCAAGCAGCGAGGCTCGACATTCAACCGCGGTTCGCCTACAGCAGTGAACCTTGGCACTCAACCGGCTAGACCAAAGGCAAGCCGCTAAACAAGACTTGCTCGAGAGGCGCAGGCTCGACATTCAGCGAGGCTCGCCAAGCGCCGAGGCTCGACATTCAGACGAGGCTCGCCAAGCAACAGGCTCGACATTCAGACGAGGCTCGCCAGCGGCATCATTGGTCCGACGAGGCTCGCCGTCACGCTACCGCAATGGGCCACGCTACCGTGAAAGTACCGACATTACGCAGCAATGGGCCGCCATCAGAAGCAAACACGGGCCATTGTCGTAACACGCACTGGGCGCTGGACCGCTCGCACGATGGGAAGGGTCATTAACCCTCATATGAGAGTGACAAGAGGGTCGCTACACCCTCAAGCCCATATAAATAGTTGAAAGCCCAACAAAGAAAGGGTCGGCAAGCCGAGGAAAGAAAGTTTGAAAACTTTTGAGATCAACACTTGTGTGCCCAAGAGAGATTAAGAACCTCTCCAACAACCTCTAGATCATCCGCAGCCTTTGATCTCGATCACAACGGAAGCAACCTCGACTCGAGCATCGAGTGAAGCACCCTCTCGCCACCAAGAACCCATACAAAGAGGAGTCAAATCAACCTCCTCTTCCTCTCAGAATCGAGAATTTGATTGTAAACCCATTCGCTCAATCAATAAACATTTTTTCGACCCTACGAAGATGGCGACCACAAGGGGAGCAACCATTCATTCCGATGAACTGGTATGGCGAATCGACAAAGTTGCAGCTGGAACCGAGGTTCAAACCTTGGTCATTGAATTTGATCGAGTAAGTACGAGGAGTTCCTCTCCTCCGGGTCATCTAGCCCAAGAAAGGCACGCCAGTTGTCGCCGAAGTCTCGACGAGACTTCAGCCCCGTGGCTTTTGTTGAATCCTCTCGAGTGAACTCGACGAGCAGCCTCTGCCTCTCAAGGACGAGGCTCCAAAAGCTAGCCGCCAGGTTAAGAAGTGGGTTGTTAAGCAACCCAAGTCAACTTCGATGTTGTTAGCCAAGTTTTGGCTTCTGGCGAGCCTCGCTCTGCCTATGGGGAGACCGATCCTACTAACGGTTCCCTATCTAGACGCGCCAGACAACGTCAGCGGCAGAACCAAGCTCGCCGATGTGCTCGAAGCTTTGGTCTCGCTGGACGGATTCCACTATCGTCCGAAGAAAGCCAACCTCGCCATCATCAAGAGGTTCATTCAAACAAGACGAAGGCCGCCTACCGCTAACCTCGCCCACAAGACGAAGGCCGCCTACCGCTAACCTCGCCCACAAGACTAACGCCGCTTCATGCCGCGAGCCTCGCCCAAGTGGCGAACCTCGCCACAACGCGGTCCTCAAGAAGTGACGAGCTCGCCAGTGGCGAACCTCGCCACAACGCGAGGTCCCTTGAAAAGAGACGAGCCTCGCTCGCTTAGCGAATCTCGCCAGCAACGTGATGAACGTCGCTCTGTTGACGAACCTCGTCATGGCAAGCGTCAGAATGACGAACCTCGTCAACATGAGGTCCATGCTGAGCCAGATGAACTTCGCTCGGATGGCGAACCTCTCCATAAGCTTCGCCGCCAGAGCCAAGGGAAGTGGCAACCTCGCCAGGTTCGCCAAACTCGACTCGGGAAGCCCCTCTCACGCGAGGCTCATTTTTCGGAATCAACTGGGGGTACACCCACTTCCGATCTCCGTGATTATCTCACACGCAAGCGCGATGCCAATCAAATGCAGTCTCATTGCTGCTGTGAGAAGCTCATCTCTGCGATGCGCGCCCAATGTTCATCAACGACGCCTTCGGTTTTGAGCTGCTATCCAATCCGGCCAACTAGACGGCGGTTCCACCGTAAAAGGCAAGCGGCCCGCGAGGGTCATGGAGTGACCATTAACATGGTTGGGAGGAGCGGGAGCAAGACCCCGATAAGCCCTGAATCGTCTGACCCCGAGTACTCCCCAGGTTTACGAGGCGCATTAATCAATAGCCAAGGCGCCATCGGCACCCGCCTTCGCACTGTATGCAATCCCGCTTGATTATAGCCAGTCGGGGTCCTTCAAGAATTGAGAACTCGCCATCGCTACTTCTCAACCTTCAATATCGATTTCAGTGGATCGTCCTCATGGTCAACGAGAAGAAGAGATGACATGAAGAATCGAAGAGCAACAAGCTACTATTCTTGCTCAACAAGAATCTATCAGGCGTTTAGAAATGATGATGAAAAAACTCGTAGGCAAGAACAAGATAGACGAGGGAGGGTCCAAATCGAAGCGAGAAGGTCATGAGGGGATCATGATGCCCAATCGGTGTCATCTGAAGCGGAGTCAAATCCACACACGAAAGAACAAGATCAAATATTGCGGGATTTCCAAAGGCAGCTGGATGCTCTCAAACTCCAAGGGCAATCCAAGGAGCTGGGGGTGGCGAGGCCATACCCTATAGAATGGGACGATGTCCCATATCCTCCGAAATTCAAGCCACTTAATTTAGTGCAGTTCGACGGAAAAAGCTCTCCGTCGCAACACATCTATTACTTCCAAGCGCAAACCGGGCATATAACGGGTAATGATCCTATCATGACCCGGTTATTCATTAGTACTCTTAAGGGAGTCGCCTTCGAATGGTTTCGAAGGTTAGAGCCTGGTTCTATCAGCTCTTGGAAAGATGTGCAGAGGCTTTTTATGGCCCGATTCTTCGATGATGACACTGAGGTGTCTATGGCCACTTTGTCGGGTCGAAAAGCAAAAGAAGACGAGTCTCACAAGACTTTCGCGTTTATCTCGACTGCCTTTGCACTCCCGACCAGCTCGAAGCTTACATTCATCGGATGTGCGAGCCAACCTCTCGATCAACATACTTTCAAAGATGGGTGCGGTTGAAGCACACTCTTGGAGAGAATTGGTGAGGCAGGCTAACAAGTTGAGAACATGCTTATGAGGATCGGGCCGAGGAACCCTGTGATTCTCGCCATAAAAAGGGGGTAATCGTAACAATTTTATTCCCCAAAAGCGTCGAAGGGAAGGAGACTTTGGCCGTGGAGACCCAACCTACTTCGAGACCCTTCAAGCGTAAATCGAATGTTTTTGATACCGCCCTCGAGGAAGTATGACTTTAAGGATGACCGTGTCATACCAATCCTTAAAACTTTACTCAAAATGAACAAGATCACGCTCCTAAATGAGGAAGCCTGAGGAAGCTTCAAGGACGGATGATCCAAAATATCGCATGTACCATCGAATGGTACACCACTGACTGTCATGCTACGCTTTGAAGGACAAGATCCAAGTCTTGTTAGAGGCGTGTTATGACTCTGCGAGAGGATCGAAGAAGGTGTCTCGCGAACATGGTCGCCTCCAATTTGGTGATTTTTCGAATTCCAAGTGCAAGATGGAGTAAAGCCGATCCCTCAGCGGAGGCCGAGTTGTGAACTTTGACCTCCAAAGAACGGGAGGAACAAGGTATGGTCCTTACATCACCGAAGGCTTAAATTATGGGTTCACCCCGACTTGCTATCGATGAGCAATGGACTTCTTCAAAGTCTAAAGGGAAGACTTGTAACGCTACCTCTGCTGCGCCGGCAAATACGCCGGAAAAGGAGCAAATCAATGATTCCACCGGGCAACGAATCACCCCCATTGCACAATTTGTACCAGCGTTGGCTACCCGAGGTGGGAAAGAGTTCTCTAGGGAGTATCCCGAGGCGCTACCCGATGTACCATCAAAGGCGCCAGTCATTGAGCCCAAAACAAGGGAAATCCGCTACAACAGAGCTCTTAGGAAGGACACACCTGAGACTTCGAAGGCCCCTTTCCAGTTTGATGTTTTAGCTCAACTCTCCAACATCCCTACGAGGATCACTTTATTCGAGCTCTTGCGCTCTCTCAATCTACCGTAGAAGCTTTATGAGAAGGCCATGATAACGGCCGCTCGCCATTTCCCGTAAAGCTCAACAAGTTTGCTTCAATGTCACCGTGTCTTCATAGCCAATACCTTGCATTACCTTCTCCTCGGAGGACATGC
Organism: Asparagus setaceus; assembly: GCA_012295165.1. NCBI lineage: Eukaryota > Viridiplantae > Streptophyta > Magnoliopsida > Asparagales > Asparagaceae > Asparagus > Asparagus setaceus. Next base: position 56,550,047 of record CM022704.1, on the reverse strand, counting down.
AAGTGAAGAACCCGGCATGATAGGCCATTATACTTTACCGTTACATTGGCTCGTCCGATCAACCGAGCTCAAGTTGACCTGTGATCTCGCATTGAGTATCATCCCATTGAGAATTATACAACATCTCGATACCCCAGATCGCCTAGCGACAACCGACTACCATCTACGGTTTCAATGCCACCAATTTCGCCCCTTGGGCAAAATCAAACTCGATGTCGATAGGAGACTTGAAGACGACGCCACCGCTACGCCATTGATGCCGATACATCCTATAATTTGCTATTGGGTCGACTCGATCCATGAAAACTTGATCGCCCCATCTACATTGCATCAATGCATGAAGTATGTAGATGAAGAGGGATGGTTAAAACATTGGTCGAAAGGCAACCATTCAAAGGTGTGGAGAATTATTTTACCGATTCTCGCCCACTACCTTGAGGAGGGCCAAACCGATGAACCACGATCGAGGACTATGACAAATGAAATGAGGCCGACATAGAGTCCGAACAAGGAGTTGTGTTCAATGATGTAAAACCCTTTGTAATCGACCAATGATCCCGATAACGATATCGCCGCTTTCAATGAAGATTACGATTTAGCTTACGACCGGTGTTAAAAGTCATATCGACTTAATGTCGAAATTCGCCACCGGTTGTATGTCAACCTACATCGCACATGCCAACTCGGCCGCCGCTCATGATGACCCAAAGGCATAATGACTCTTCATGAAGCGGTTTTGTGATACCACCGAACAATGACCGAAAGACATTATCTTTGGGCAGTCAACAAACCATTGCAAGCCGAGGTGGAACAACCCCAAGCAAAGGGAAAAGAACCCCAATTTTCATATTTCGCCAAAGGCAACATTTGATGAAGAAAATGGGGTATGACTTTCTTCACAAAGAAGGCTTAAACTATGGAAAGGCATCGTGACACCGATCCGACCGCTTATGTCCCTAAGGCCACCGATGATTACTATCATAAAACTCGTAAAGGGTTGGGATATGAGTCACCGCATTCGCGGCACGCTACGATCGAGGGTGAGTCGATCACTCATCTTCCGGGCAGCTCGATTCCGACGCCAAGATAGGACAGAAATTAGGTCCCCGATGGCCAATATGACCTCGCTAATCCAATAGAGATTCAAGAAGATGATCTCTACCGCTATTCGAGGATCCACCGAGTCAACAACTTGGAATGCAATGGGAACATCGCTTCAACAACGAACCGCCCACCGATGACAAAATAGTCCGAAGTTGATATGGGGATGAAGCTAATCCAAGCCCATATTCATAAGCTTATAGTTTGACAAATGAAGAAAAGGAAAGCCTTATCGCTTTGGTAATGGGAATATATCGATGTCTTCGCTGGAGTTATGAAGATATGCCCGCTTAGACCCTCGAAAGTGGCTATGCATTGCCTTAATATCGAACCAGCGCTAAGCCCGTTAAACAACAAAGAACGACGATTTGCCCCTCAGTCATGAAGGCCATTGAGAAAGAAATCGAGAAGCCGATCAAAGCGTGTTTCATTCGAGGTTCAACACCGATTGGGTAGCCAATATAGTACCGCTTTTGAAGAAAAGCGACGATCCGCCGCGGCGCTGACTATCGAGACTTAAATTCAAAGATGTCCGAAAGATGATTTTCCTTTACCAATCACGGATATTATCGCCGATAACACGGTGGGTTTGAAAGGATGTCTTTATGGATGGCTTTTCGTGGTACAATCAGATCAAAATGCACCCCGATGATGAAAAGCACATCGCTTCCAACACCGCCGTGAATATATCGTTATACGCTTATGCCTTCGGCTTGAAAACGCAGGGCTACATACCGCTGCCATGACCACTATCTTCCAAAACATTTACTAAGACAAGAGAATGCTACGTAGATGATTTGGTGGTCAAGAGTCGCCACAAAAGTGATCATTTACACGACTTGAGGACGACATTTGAGATAATGCGGCTCATCACCAAGATGAACCCAACTAAGTCTTTTTTGGGGATGTCTAGTGGCAAATTTCTAGGGTTCGTGGTCACAGCAGATGGTATACCGATCCGGATAAAGTCAAAGCTATCCAAGAACTTCCACCTCCTAGAAGCCTCGAGAGCTTCGTGGTCTCCAAGGGCGCTTGGCTTACATTCGCAGATTCATTTCCAATTTATCGGGAAATATCAACCATTCTCAAGCTCATGAAGAAAGGTGTATCGCTCATTTGGGACGAAGATTGCCTAAGGCATTCGAGGAGATCAAAACATATCTTTCTAATCCTCAGATAGTTGCACCTAAATCGAAAGCCCTTCGATTTACATCCGCTACGAGTATGCTAGCGTGTCTCTTAGCACAGACGATGACAATGGCCACCAACAGCAATCTATTACCTCAAGAGGACACCGTCGGGCCGAGTATCGATACCCTCCCGTTCAGAAGGAATGTTTGGCTTTGGTCTTCGCCATCCAAAAGATGCGGCACTATCTAGTGGGACGCACCATACACGCCATCTCCAAAATTGACCCTATCCCGTATTCATGACCCACCGCACGCTGAATGGTCGAATGGCTAGATGGGCATTGTTGTTATCTCAGTACGACATTCACTTCAAACCTCAGAAGGCGATGAAGGGTCAAGCTGTGTGTGATCTTATGGCTAACCATCCATTGAAAGGGAAAGTCGAATTGTATCAAGGCATGCCTGATGAACCTTATGAAGCTAATCTGGTCTCCAAGGAACGTGTATGGCAGCTTGTTCTTTGACGAGCTCGAGAGCGACCCCGACGGCCCCGCTGTAGCCGGAGTGGGGGTAGTATTGATATCTCCGCGAAAACCACGCGGTACCACGAAATGCGGTCGTTATCGAACCATGCACCAATAACGTAGCGAGTATAATGCGCTATTGATTGGTCTCGACATAGCCAAACATTTAGGCGGAAGCACCTTGAAGCATTTGGGGATTCACAGCCTAGTCGTGAAACAACTAAGAGGGGAATACGGTCGCACGAGGACCTTATCCTCATCATGCGCCAGCCCATAACTTTAGTGACTCCTTTGAAAGCTTTTACATTGATCATGTGCCCCGCTTATGAACACTTATGCATGCGCTGGCGCTCTTGCAGCCTACGCTAGCCCTGCCTGAGAATGCTACTCAGCAAGTTAGTGTGACTAGTCGGCAATTATTTCGGCCAAAATATGCATTACAGATTCGTGCAGTTGAAGACGAGCCTAAGTCACTTGAAGCACGAGACTGGCGGTTCCCGATCATCGACTATGTCTTGCATGGGATATTGCCCGAAGACATAAAAGAAAGGGAGTCGATTCGTCGACGAGCATCAAGATTTTACTATGATTCCCAGTTACAGACCTTATATAGAAGGTCATATGATGGGTTACTGCTTCGATGTCTGTCAACTAAGGAAGCAGAGCAAGTCTTGAAAGAAGCTCATGACGGTGTTTGTGGAGCACACCAACCTGGGCCCAAGTTATGGGACCGGCTGCGTAGACTCGGTTATTATTGGCCGACAATGGTGAGGGATGCCGTGGCTTACGCTAAACGATGCCATGCGTGCCAAATACATGCTAATTACCTTCACCAACCTCCGGAACACTTGCATCCTACCGCCACGCCCCGCCATTTGAAACGGGGAATGGACATCGTCGGTCCAATTTCTCCACCTTCTTCAAAAGGACATCGCTTCATATTGGCGATAATCGAGTATTTCTCAAAGTGGGTGAAGCCGTTCGTTGAGATTGGTCAAGACAAGCGATGTGATCAAATTTGTTAAACATCATGTCATATACCGGTATGGTGTGCCGAGGCATCGCCCACGATAATGGTCCGCAATTTGTCACCATGCCTTCACGCCGATTCTCGCGATAAATTTCGAACCGAACCTAGCGCCAACAGCCTTACTACCCCGCCATAATGGACAAGCTGAAGCTTTTAACAAGACGATCATCAAGATCCTTACTAAAATGGTCTCTTCAAACAAGAAGGATTGAACGACAAGTCGGGCAAAGCTCGTGGGCTTACCGCACAACGGTTCGCGACACCGACAGTACCACCCCATATTCTCTCGGTTTATGGTTGTGAAGCCATTTTACCGATAGAGATTCAAATCCCATCGCTCAATGGCGCTATCCACCGAATGACAACCGAGGAAAATCATCGCCGACGCTTTGAGGAACTTGAAATGCCGGATGAAAACGACATGTGCTCAACAAAGATATCGAGCTTTACCGCACCGGATTTCTAAAGCATTTGACAAGAAAGTCCGATGTCGCATTTTCAAGGAAGGCGACCTGCGTTCTCATTGTCCGGCCGATGATTTTGAACTCCAAAAGAAGGGGAAGTTCGAACCAAAATGGGAAGGACCATTCATGGTGGAGTCTGCTTACTCAATGGAGCATACCGCCTAACCAATCAAGAAGGCTACGTAATCATGATGCCTATTAATGGTAAGTTTCAAAAGTACTACCCGTAGTCTTCTTTCAAACTCCCCAAAACTATCATGTTAACAATCACCTCGATAGTTCCCCAGTTTCCTTCGTCAATCCTCTCAAGTAGGATAACGGACCACTCCCACCGCCATGTTAATATTGCACCTCGACAAATCAACTTACCAATCCTCTTCAATGGGATGGTAAGTCCTCAAAGTCGCTCGTCGCGACAATCTTGTCATGTTAACATTTTACCTCCGCAAATTAACTTACTAATCCTCTTCAATGGGATGGTGAGTCCTCAAAGTTGCCCCAATCACAACAAATTCTTGTCGGTTAACAATCACCTTTGACAAACTCCCTTCCAATCCTCGCCAATAGGTTGGTGGGTCCACATAACTGTCATGTTAACAATCACCTCTGATAGTCCGCACCGTCATTCCCGCAAATGACGTTATCCAATCAAGTCGTCGTACCCCTATTCCCATCATAGTTGTTATACTTCGAGTCGAACAACTAGATTCTTCTTGGTCATATATCGTCATACCCCTGTGTCACTGAACGATCTGATCATTTCCATATCGTCACTTGTCCGAGTGACTTTGGTTTAGATAGTGGTTAACCAAGCAATATACCCCTATCAACTCCCTCATCGAATAGCGGCCTACCATGCGATGTGCCTCTATTTCAACCATAGTCATTATACTCCCATGTCCTTTGAGCGACTCGGCTACCCCGAGTCATTTTCTAAATGACTTTGTTCGTAATCACCGTTGTTATACTCTCACGCCATCAACAACTTGATTGCTTTTGATCACGATCGTTATACTTTTATGTCATCAACGATTCGATCATTTCCTAATAGTGGCCTACCATGCGATGTGCCACTATTCGGGTTTGTCTTTGCCCCAAGAGAAGACACAACGGGTTCGCTTCCAAGAGAAGACACAACGGGTTCGCTTCCAAGAGAAGACACAAAGGGTTCGCTTCCAAGAGAAGACAAAGTCTATACGCCATTCCATCGTAGCCGCTTGTTGTTAAACAACAATCAATCTATGCCTCTCGGCATAGGGGACTTTATCTCGATCCCTTATTAGAGATAAGTCTACGCCTAACACACGAGCCGGTAGTCTATTCCCGTAAGAAAGACAAAGTCTACGTATTCAATATCGTAGCGCTAAGAGAGTTAACTCTTTAGCATAACGTTACATGTAGAACGGACTTAGATAATCTACATGCTAGCCCGACTCAAACGGTAGTCGGTAAAGGCTCACCAAATCCGTTGATAGCTGAGGGTTTGCTAAAAATCCTATGTGGCAATCATTAGATGTGAGTGAAGAGTTCATGTTTGCCGAGCTCGTTGGAAGGTTCCTCGCACCGTTTGAATGGTGATCATGTTGCAAGTCTTCATATCCAAAGTGTTCCAGACTCCATTCAACCACATTCAGGTCTGAAAACTTTAGAGGGGGTTTTGTAGGCAATAAAATTGCCTTAATCCTACCGACAACTCGGGACAAGCAAAAGAACCTAAGGGTTCATCTGAGTGAAGTCAGGCCCACCGAGGGTTAAGTTCACCAATGCTTGACTTTACAAAATAGACAAAAGTGTCGATATCTCCCAAACCGGAAGGAATTTGGTAAAATGATCGAGCAAACCGAACCCTTCAGGTCGGTTTGGTTGGTTCGCCTCGCCGAGATGGTCGATTTCCATATATAATTCGTCCAATTCACGCACGGTTTGAAAGTTACGACATGTTCTTCAGAAAGGCACGAGGCTCGCCAAGCCGAGGCTCGACATTCAGCGAGGCTCGCCAAGCGCCGAGGCTCGACATTCAGCGAGGCTCGCCAAGCGCCGAGGCTCAACATTCGTGACGAGGCTCGCCAGCGCCGAGGCTCGACATTCGACGAGGCTCGCCAGCGCCGAGGCTCGACATTCGACGAGGCTCGCCAAGCGCCGAGGCTCAACATTCGACGAGGCTCGCCAAGCAACAGGCTCGACATTCGACGAGGCTCGCCAAGCGCGAGGCTCGACATTCGATGAGGCTCGCCAAGCAGCCAGGCTCGACATTCGATGAGGCTCGCCAAGCCGAGGCTCGACATTCGCACGAGGCTCGCCAGCGCCGAGGCTCGACATTCGCACGAGGCTCGCCAAGCAGCGAGGCTCGACATTCGACGAGGCTCGCCAAGCGCCGAGGCTCAACATTCGTGACGAGGCTCGCCAAGCGCCGAGGCTCAACATTCGACGAGGCTCGCCAAGCGCCGAGGCTCGACATTCGACGAGGCTCGCCAGCGCCGAGGCTCGACAATCAGCGAGGCTCGCCAAGCAACAGGCTCGACATTCAGCGAGGCTCGCCAAGCAGCGAGGCTCGACATTCAGCGAGGCTCGACATTCGCACGAGGCTCGCCAGCGCCGAGGCTCGACATTCGCACGAGGCTCGCCAAGCAACAGGCTCGACATTCAGCGAGGCTCGCCAAGCAACAGGCTCGACATTCGATGAGGCTCGCCAAGCAGCGAGGCTCGACATTCGCACGAGGCTCGCCAAGCGCCGAGGCTCGACATTCAGCGAGGCTTCGCCGCATCATTGGTCCGACGAGGCTCGCCGCTCGCCGCTATCGCACGGCGCCACGCTATCAGAAAGCGTACCGACAATTACCGCATGGCGCCGCCATCGTAGCAAACACGCAGGCCATTGTCGTAACACGCACTGGGCGTTGGACCGCTCGCACGATGGGAAGGGTCATTAACCCTCATATGAGAGTGATAAGAGGGTCGATTACACCCCTCAAGCCCATATAAATAGTTGAAAGCCCAACAAAGAAAGGGCTGGCAAGCTGAGGAAAGAAAGTTTGAGAACTTTTGAGATCAACACTTGTGTGCCCAAGAGAGATTAAGAACCTCTCCAACAACCTCTAGATCATCCGCAGCTTTGATCTGATCATCAACGGGAAGCAACCTCGACTCGAGCATCGAGTGAAGCATCCTCTCGCCACCAAGAACCCATACAAAAGAGGAGTCAAATCAACCTCCTCTTCCTCTGTAATCGAGAGAATTTGATTGTAAACCCATTCGTTCAATCAATAAACATTTTTTTTCGACCCTACACACTTATCAGCCATTAAGCATCTATTGTTCATGCGAACCATAATTTATTTTCGGATATGCTCCACCCTTTGTAGTACACGTAACAATCGAGCTTCACGTATCCAGTTATTAAAAGACTCTGCGATATTAGAGGTTACATGACCTTATCTGTAAACATTAAAATAATCATTTGTATAAGTATAATGCATACACTATATAATAAAATTAACACGTAACAATAAACCTTAACCGTTAAGCATGAAAGTTAACATATAAATCTGAAACTTCACATATTATCATGAAAGTTAACATCTATCGCCTATAGTTAACATATAACAGGAAAAGCAACATATATGAGTTAGAGTTAACATCTACTACAAAACTTCATGATGATTGAATAAAGTACCTAATGCCAGGGAAGAATGCATTTGCCCACTGATCTGGCGAGTAATTAATTACAATATTATATGCAACTGGAGACATCTCATAAATTTTCTTCATGTAGTCGTTCCATATGTCTCCCTATATTGACAATAAACTCGGATACGTTTGGGTTCATTTTTTGCAAATTCATAATCTAACCTTTTCGCCATAGAATAGTATTGCAAAGCTAGTCTCAATTCATTTACACTTTCAAATTGTTGCCCCCTTTCAGTTAATGTTGTATGCCACCATTGAGGAATGTTGGAAGTGTTATTGAGAATATCATCAGCTCTCATTACATTCTCACCAGACGGCCAATCATTTTGGATCCTCTCTGAATTAGAAGCATTTCCTGGAGGAGGATGAATATATTATGCATTCAAAGAGGTATCACTGTTGCACAAATTAATGAACCAGTGAGATATCATATTCAACTATAATATAATATTATCTTCTGATATTTTAAATTAACAGCTTCTTGTGTAAGTTAACAGGTAACTATGAGCGTTAACCGACACCGAGTAAAATTAACATGTTTCGGTAAAACATAACATAAAGCAGTGGAAGTTAACATAACATTGTAAATGTTAACACGATAGCTAGAAAGTTAACAACTTCCTCTAAAAGTTAACATGTTACGGTGATAGTTAACATGAAACAGTAAAAATTAACATGGTCGTGTGAAAGTTAACATATATCGTTATAACTTAACATCTTACATGAAAAGTTAACATGTAACAATTAAAGATAACAACTCTGTTTAGATGCATTGCATTGAAACCTGAAATCACAAAGCTTACATCACACAAAGCCCAGTTTTAAAAAGAGTTCATTGATTACTTACATGTCAGTTAGAACTTTCTAATTTTTTCCAGAAGTTGAACCCTCTATATTAACAACAGCTTGCATGTGAATCTCCGTACAACCAATATTTCGATTGTGCTCCAACATGCACTTCAAATCATCTTCATCATCAACTGAAAAACTCAGGTTCAGGTGCCTCTCCGATTTATATATCAATGATAAAGCATCTTGAGGTACTTTCAGTCTTTCAGACACATCAAATTTCAGTTCAAACAAGCTTGTTGTAGAACTTAGCATCGAGAATATAGCCTTCTCGCCTAACAACACCTTGCAAATCAAGTCTTTGGCGGCCATTGGGGGTTGTTGAAAGTTATGAGGACAATTATGAGGAGTAATTGAGGGAATTTTTAGTACATAAGGGATTGTTAAAAGTTGAAGAACAAAACCCTAATACCATAAATGAGAGAGTGAGAGATAAAATAATAAACTACATAACCCATGATGACTTAGAGCAGTAATGGAGGGAAGCTGCTCTTTTTTCCCTCTATTTTCACAGTTGAATCGCATTAATTGCGATGGCAGCGATTACCGGCTCCATGGGTTAACGAGTCGGTTTCCTGGGTGAGAGAAGAGGGTATTTTCGAAATATTGGTACAAATACAATGAATACATGTATAAAAATGAGCTTTTGGGGCTGAGCCACACTTTTTGGATTTTTTTGGGGCTAAAGATCAAGGGAAAAAGTTGCTAGGGCTGGGCCACATCCACTTTATTTTTTTGGGGCCTTGACACATTTTTTCCATAATACTAACTATATATATATATATATATATATATATATATATATATATATATATATATATATATATATATATATATATATATATATATATATATATATATATATATATATATATATATATATAACAAGCTCTATAAGCTTAAGTTCATAATGAATAGTGGTGCCCAACTTTTCTAACCACTCATCTTGCTTTGGGATCCGTGAAAGATATAAAGGCCACTTTGAGATTTGTGCATCATAAATCTCAAGGCAAGATGAGTGGATAAAAAGTTGGTGCACCATTATTCATTATGAACTTAAGTTCATAGAGCCTTACTCTATATATATATATATATATATATATATATATATATATATATATATATATATATATATATATATATATATATATATATATATATATATATATATATATATATATATATATATCAACTACTTTTCATATAAAAGCAAAACCTCAAAAATATTTGTATGACTCTGTAACATAAAACTGATAAAATCTCGGGCACACTCCCACAATTAATTTAAAAAATGTTCTTGTAGCGCTCTGATAAATTCATATTCAAATTTTCGTGCTTTGCAGTTGAATACTAGTATATATATATACCGATACTATGAAAGTAATATGAGATTTGTAGTTTAGTAAACATTAGAAGCGTCAGGACAAGGTGGGAGAATTATTGATGCATTTCAATTTGTCATCTAGCTAACGGTTCGATTCGCGGTGGCGGTCATTACGCCGTTTGGAAAAGTTTGGCGAGATCACGAGTTTACATGGTACATTGATCTTCGTACATCGGTGGTGCATGGCGCCATGTGTCATATTTAATAGATTAAGGAGAGTTTAATTGGTAGAACAGGTGTGTGTGCTTTCGAATGCGTTATGGATTTCTTAATTTAATGTGTAGAGAGCTGGATTCGGATCATCTCCAATTATGTGGTAAGTGAAGAGGTGTAATTTTCTCCATCCTTAGGCTTGATTTGGTAGGATGTATAAGGAGGGAAGGTAATGTGAGGTAATGTTCAATGAGCTATAAGGAGGTGGTGGGGGAGAAATCGGGCCCAATCTAGAGTTGATGGGTCTTAAACAGAAGTTAGGAATCAATTTAAACACAAAAGCTATAGCTATTAGGTATTGACCTTAGGTATTGACCCAAACTCCTATTTAAAATCATCACTCTTTCTTATCTTATCTGATGTGGAACTATTCTCACATATTAATCACCTCAACCACTCCCCCTTAATTTGTGAGTATAGTTCAATTCAACTATAATTCAATCTTCCACGGGATTTACTAATTTTTGCACCACTTTATTTTGTGGGCCAACCAATTCACTAACTCTTGCACCACTTCACTCGTGGGCTAACCAGACCAAACATTCAGCACATGGCTATCAAACATCCGTAGGAACTTCCACCACTTCACTCATGGTGGCTAACTAGACTCTATCACTCCTACGGGCATCCGGAATTTTAGTACATAAGGGGTTGTTGAAAGTTATGAGGACAATTATGAGGAGTAATTGAGGGAATTTTAGTACATAAGGGGTTGTTGAAAGTTATGAGGACAATTATGAGGAGTAATTGAGGGAATTTTAGTACATAAGGGGTTGTTGAAAGTTATGAGGACAATTATGAGGAGTAATTGAGGGAATTTTAGTACATAAGGGGTTGTTGAAAGTTATGAGGACAATTATGAGGAGTAATTGAGGGAATTTTAGTACATAAGGGGTTGTTGAAAGTTATGAGGACAATTATGAGGAGTAATTGAGGGAATTTTAGTACATAAGGGGTTGTTGAAAGTTATGAGGACAATTATGAGGAGTAATTGAGGGAATTTTAGTACATAAGGGGTTGTTGAAAGTTATGAGGACAATTATGAGGAGTAATTGAGGGAATTTTAGTACATAAGGGGTTGTTGAAAGTTATGAGGACAATTATGAGGAGTAATTGAGGGAATTTTAGTACATAAGGGGTTGTTGAAAGTTATGAGGACAATTATGAGGAGTAATTGAGGGAATTTTAGTACATAAGGGGTTGTTGAAAGTTATGAGGACAATTATGAGGAGTAATTGAGGGAATTTTAGTACATAAGGGGTTGTTGAAAGTTATGAGGACAATTATGAGGAGTAATTGAGGGAATTTTAGTACATAAGGGGTTGTTGAAAGTTATGAGGACAATTATGAGGAGTAATTGAGGGAATTTTAGTACATAAGGGGTTGTTGAAAGTTATGAGGACAATTATGAGGAGTAATTGAGGGAATTTTAGTACATAAGGGGTTGTTGAAAGTTATGAGGACAATTATGAGGAGTAATTGAGGGAATTTTAGTACATAAGGGGTTGTTGAAAGTTATGAGGACAATTATGAGGAGTAATTGAGGGAATTTTAGTACATAAGGGGTTGTTGAAAGTTATGAGGACAATTATGAGGAGTAATTGAGGGAATTTTAGTACATAAGGGGTTGTTGAAAGTTATGAGGACAATTATGAGGAGTAATTGAGGGAATTTTAGTACATAAGGGGTTGTTGAAAGTTATGAGGACAATTATGAGGAGTAATTGAGGGAATTTTAGTACATAAGGGGTTGTTGAAAGTTATGAGGACAATTATGAGGAGTAATTGAGGGAATTTTAGTACATAAGGGGTTGTTGAAAGTTATGAGGACAATTATGAGGAGTAATTGAGGGAATTTTAGTACATAAGGGGTTGTTGAAAGTTATGAGGACAATTATGAGGAGTAATTGAGGGAATTTTAGTACATAAGGGGTTGTTGAAAGTTATGAGGACAATTATGAGGAGTAATTGAGGGAATTTTAGTACATAAGGGGTTGTTGAAAGTTATGAGGACAATTATGAGGAGTAATTGAGGGAATTTTAGTACATAAGGGGTTGTTGAAAGTTGAAGAACAAAATCCTAATACCATAAATGAGAGAGTGAGAGATAAAATAATAAACTACATAACCCATGATGATTTAGAGCAGTAATGGAGGGAAGCCTTTTTCCCTCTATTTTCACGCTTGAATCGCATTAATTGGCGACATACCGACACTCCATGGGTTAACGAGTCGGTTTCCGGTGAGAGAAGAGGGTATTTTCGAAATATTGGTACAAATACAATGAATACATGTATCAAAGTGGGCTTTTGGGGCTGAGCCACACTTTTTGGATTTTTTTGGGGCTAAAGATTAAGGGAAAAAGTTGCTAGGGCTGGGCCACATCCACTTTATTTTTGGGGCCTTGACACATTTTTCCATAATACTAACTACAATATATATATATATATATATATATATATATATATATATATATATATATATATATATATATATATATATATATATATATATATATATATATATATATATATATATATATATATATATATATATATATATATATATATATATATATATATATATATATATATATATATATATATATATATATATATATATATATATATATATATATATATATATATATATATATATATATATATATATATATATATATATATATATATATATATATATATATATATATATATATATATATATATATATATATATATATATATATATATATATATATATATATATATATATATATATATATATATATATATATATATATATATATATATATATATATATATATATATATATATATATATATATATCAACTACTTTTCATATAAAAGCAAAACTCAAAAATATCAGAGTAAAATGCTTAAGAATATAAAACAAGAATCTCTCAGCACACTCCCACAATTAATTTAAAATGTTATCAGAGTATATACAAGAATTCATATTCAAATTTTCCCGTGCTTTGCACGGGTTGAATACTAGTATATATATATACTGATACTATGAAAGTAATATGAGATTTGTAGTTTAGTAAACATTAACCGAGCGTCCGGACAAGGTGGGAGAATTTAGCGGTCTGTTTCAATTTGTCATCTAGCTAACGGTTCGATTCGCGCGTGACGGTCATTCTGCCTTCGTTTGGAAAAGTTTGGCAGAGATCCTGAGTTTTACATGGTACATTGATCTTCGGTACATCGGTGGTCGCATGACGCCATGTGTCATATTTAATAGATTAAGGAGAGTTTAATTAGTAGAACAGGTGTGTGTGCTTTCGAATGCGTTATGGATTTCTTAATTTAATGTGTAGAGAGCTGGATTCGGATCATCTCCAATTATGTGGTAAGTGAAGAGGTGTAATTTTCTCCATCCTTAGGCTTGATTTGGTAGGATGTATAAGGAGGGAAGGTAATGTGAGGTAATGTTCAATGAGCTATAAGGAGGTGGTGGGGGAGAAATCGGGCCTAATCTAGAGTTGATGGGTCTTAAACAGAAGTTAGGAATCAATTTAAACACAAAAGCTATAGCTATTAGGTATTGACCCAAACTCCTATTTAAAATCATCACTCTTTCTTATCTTATCCGATGTGGAACTATTCTCACATATTAAACACCTCAACCACTCCCCCTTAATTTGTGAGTATAGTTCAATTCAACTATAATTCAATCTTTCACGGGATTTACTAATTTTTGCACCACTTTATTTTGTGGGCCAACCAATTCACTAACTCTTGCACCACTTCACTCGTGGGCTAACCAAACCAAACATTCAGCACATGGCTATCAAACATCCGTAGGAACTTCCACCACTTCACTCATGGTGGCTAACTAGACTCTATCACTCCTATGGGCATCCGTGGGTTCTCTCGGCACCTTCGGGCTTCACATTGGACTTTTAACTTTTTCTCTCTTTTTAATTACTTAGACCATGACCTTAGCTCTAATACCATTTGGTAGGGGAGAAATCGGGCCCAATCTAGAGTTGATGGATCTTAAACATAAGTTAGAAATCAATTTTAACCAAAAGCTATAGCTATTAGGTATTGACCCAAACTCCTATTTAAAATCATTGCTCTTTCTTATCTTATCCGATGTGGGACTATACTCACATATTAATCATCTCAACAGGAGAAATATACATTTTGTAGTTCTTATTTGGTTGGAGAGGGATTAAAGGGAGGTATATGGATTTTTAGTTAATTTCACGTATTCTCTCTCGTTACACTTGTGTCCCTCCAAATTGGAGGGATTTTCTCTCTTTATTTTCTAGTTCATTTTGCATCTTTTCTCTCCTTACATTACTTTACTCTGCTTCACTTTACTCTCTAAAAACTCCATACCAAAATTTTTTTTATTTTTATTTTTATCTCTTTTCTTACTCTACCTCCCCTTCTACCAAACCAAGCCTTAGTGTCTATCTCAATTTCAATGAACAAGATCACACCACGAAAGGTTTTCACTTTCATAAATAATAGTTTTGACTATAGTAATTTTTAAGTGTATTAGTGGTTTCTCGATTAAAGTAGTCTTCAAGATAATAATGGAAACTTTACGTGATGTGATCTTATCCACTGAAAGTGATATAGACAATAAGAATTGAGAAAGTTGGACCATTTTCAATTACTACCTACTTAAAAGGAATCTGGATCCTTGAAGAGCTATATCATTTGAGTCATGATAACTACACTACACTCATACACTACATTTTACACTACACTCACACAAGAATGGGGTCATAATGACTCATCACTACAACTTTCAAGGTGGTGAGTCATCATGACCCCACTTTATGAGTGTAGTGAAAGTCGTGCATGTAGTGATAGTAATCCATATCATTTTGTGCCCAATTGAAATTTTGTGGGATTACACATCTGAAGAGGGCAGAGAAACCGAATAGCGAAACCAAAAACTTTTTCAAAAGGCTGTCTCTCAGTTTTATTTATTTTAATCACAGCACAGCAGAGTTTATCTGTTTATAATTGTAGGGTGTTTTTGGATTTAGTCCCTTAAGTATTTCATACTTTGAAGTTAGCCTCTCAAATTATTCAAATTGCTATCAAGGCCCCTAGTTCTTAAGCTATTTTGAAGTAAGTTCTTCAAATCATTGAAGCTGCTGTCACATCCCCAATTCTTAAGGCTTTTTGAAACTAATTCCTCCAATTAATAATAGAAATAACAATTAGAGGAAGATTAATCCATCAAATCATCGCGTTGCCTTTCCCCTTTGTCAACCTCTCTTTGGCCGCATTTTAGTCATGAACCACAATTTCAAGTCTTTTCCCCCAATTTTGCAGTGTCAACAAGCCCTTGCCACATTGATTATGAAATAAAACAAAAATTACATCTTGTGAAAGCACGTGAGGGGTTCACGTTCTGGTTCTCGGTACTAACGAGAGAAAAAAAAGACTATTATCGATAAATGAGGTCGAAATAAAATGCCTTAATATAACGAGAGCGAATTAGAATGTCACATTTGTAAAATGAGTGTAAATAAAATATCAACTTAGTAGTTTAGCTCTTTGATTTCAGAAAGAAAATAATTTAAAAGCTACTTGAGTTCAGATTTCTCATCCCCCATAGGATGATCAAGTGAGTGGCCCATAAGATAACGCGCTGCAATATAAAGAAAAACATAAAATAAACAATCACCTTCAATCCTGGCAAAGTGCAATTATGAGTTTCAACCCTTTTTTTAATTATTAGCACCAAACTCTTAACCAACTTTGCAACATGTTAAAATTGATATTCTCAAGTTTAAACAACAAATTGGCTATGTAGGCCAGGTTTCAATCCAAAACCTCCAAAAAAAAAACATTTGAACATTTCAATCCCCATCCTCACATTCTACTCCCCCTTCATACACAAACATACAAAAACCAATAGAAATGAAATGAAAGAACAGACCTTTTCCTTCCCCCTGCTGTATTTGTAGCTTCTCCAGCCCACCCCCTGCCGGCCTTTTTCATTCCCCCTCTCTCTATATAAACAAACTGAACCAACTATAAGAAAAAGAAAAAAATAAAAAAAAAATCCTTTAACTCCAATAATTATGCAGAAAAAGCTCAGACTTCGACTCTCTAGAGTGATCTCCTCCTTCAAATCCTGCCGCCAAAAATCCTCAGCCTCGGCATTGCGTCCGGCGTTCTTCCTCTCCCCATCGAACCGCAAGAAGTTCGACATCGAGTTCCCGACCCCGCCGCCTCCTCCTCGCCCCTCGCCGTCCCGGAGGATCGCCGCCGTGGTGGTCTCCACCGCCGGGTGCCGGTCGTGTGCTCCGGCGATGGGGAGCCCGGCGAGGCCGCAGGTGTCGCCGGCGGTGGACTGGGGGGAGGATGACTTGTCGAGGGCGAGGGAGACGCCGGCGTATTTGTGGAGGAAGGAGGACAAGTGGCACGTCGTTAGTAGGGAAGAGGAGGAGGAGGTCGAGAGGAGGAGGAAGATCGATTTTGAGGAGGATGGGGATGAGGAGGGTGCAGATGGTGATGCTTTGTTTCCTCCGAGTTTTAGAAGAATTTCCGCTAGGAGGTAATGATCCCAGTTTCATCCTTTGTTCGGGTTGATTACGGGTATAAATTTTCTTAGGTTTAAATTAGTTTTTTACTTTCAATTTGGAAGGAATTTTAGTTTTTCATAGGTTTTTTTTATGTTACTACATTCTGGCATGCAAGAGTGTGAGAATGTAGAATTAGTTATCTCACCGCGGGTAATCCGGATGGTTAAACGATTTTAATATGGCTCTCATGTTCTTGTATTCGATTCTGGGCTGGGTTATTTTAAAAAAAAAGTAATGTAAAATTCATTAAGAAAATGGAGTGAATCGCAAACTTGCCTTTGATCCTTGTTAGATTATAATTTTTTAACCAAAGAATTAGAGTATAAAATTATAACTTTCAAATTTCACTATATCTTCCGAGTTTGGATGTAATGAAAGAGACTCTTGACATGATAACAGAGTAATCATCTAGATCCTGGCTATCACGAATTTAAAAAGACTTACCCTCCACGATCTCATTAAAATTTAGGAATTTGGTGCAGTACTGAAAGGGACCTTGAACTATCTTTATGGGTTTCTTTAGCATTTGAGAAGAAAAAAAAAATTATAATTAGTTTCTTTATAAATAAATAATTTATTTCTTAACATGATGAAGCGTCTTGCTCTTTACGAGTCAGCAATTTTTAGTTATTTCTCAAGAAAATAATTTCTAACCATGTAACTATTATTATTTGGTGATGAATTAAAATAGACCATTTCAATTTATTCACTACCCATATCTTTTGAGCTAGAGAGATGATGAAGGAACCAAACTCTCCACAATCCCTCACTCAAACTTTGACAAATAAGCATCTAAATGGCCTTTTGTTTTATGTTAGTTTCATAATCCTTTCTCCAAACGATCAGGAAACGAGAAATTGAATCCCGCCGCAGCAAACGCCGCGACCGAAAACCGAGACCGTCGAAAAGCCGAAACAGCACCTCCTCGGTGGCCAGCGGCAGCTGGTTCTCCAGCGACGACGAAGAGCGCGAGAACAACGACAACGACAACGACTACGACGACGACGACGGGGACGACACGGACACCCTCCTCTCCTCCCGCAGCTTCTCCACGGACTCCCACTCCCGCCGCCGCTGCACGTCGCCGGAGCCTCGCCCTTCGGGGGCAGCGGCGATGCTGAGCAGGCTGATGGCGTGCGGGGCGGAGCAGGGGAGGGTGAAGGAGAGCTTCGCGGTGGTGAAGAAGTCGGAGGACCCGAGGGGGGATTTCCGGCGGTCGATGGCGGAGATGGTGGCCGAGAAGGGGATCTACGACGCGGCGGAGCTGGAGCACCTGCTGCACTGCTTTCTGTCGCTGAATTCGAGGCAGCATCACCGGGCGATCGTGTCGGCGTTTGCGGATATTTGGGAGGATCTGTTTCCCGAGACCTCGCCTCGTGTTTTTTAGCTGAGCTGGAGTGTGAATTTTTAATGTGTGTGTTTTTCTTCTTCTTCTTTTTTTTTTTTTAAGTTTTGTTTTTGATAATAAAAGCTTATTATCGAAATGGCTTGTAAATAAAATTGTTCAAAGGCTACTTAGCTTTCTAAACTATTATTAAATTTTCTCTCTGTTTGTTTGCTTGCTACACAATTTTCAGTCAGAGAAAAAATAATGGGGGAGTCGGATCTGCTCGATAATTACGATTCTATGTGACAAGCCCATACCATTTTATTTGGATGTGGACACCTTGTTAAGTTAGATTCAAACATGGCTTTTCAGATTTAATTCTTAGATCAATTACGAGGGTTTTGAAAAGAAGAGCTGCGATTTGATCAATTATTAAACAAAAAATTATTTATTGTGACCTGACACGTTAAGTCGTTTATGTTCAATTGTTTCAATTTTTTTTTTTTTTGGGGAATGTATATGTTACAATTTTTCATAGTTTATACTAGGGTAAATTACACTAACCCCAACAACTTTCAGCGTTTTACCCTCATTCTATTAGAATTATAGAAAACCTACAATAAGTTTTTGTATTTTGTAGATAACCCCCATATGATGGCATAAGTCTGCTTTGTCGACACGTGTAGATTCTAAAATATAGATGGATGCCACCATGTGATTTTTGCAAAATGCGGAAAATTATTGGGGTTACGCAATTTCAATAGTTATGGGGGGTTTAGTGGCGATTTGAGAAGTTAGTTTGGTGATTTTTTGTTTATTTGAAGGGGTGTCAGTTGACTAAACTATACACTATTTGGTTATTTAGGTGGAAAACAGCGAATCTCGGCTGTGTTTGGTTTGAGGTAAAGTGAAAGGAAAGAAAATGAAATGGAAAAGGAAAAGAAAGGAAAAGAAAAATAAAAAGAAATAAGAGTTTTTTTAAATGTTTGGTTAGGAAGAAACTTGTAGAAAGAAATTTGAAGGAAAATAAATAAAAATAAGATAGAAAAAACCATTAACTTACCCTTATGCATAAAAATTATACTAAACCCCTATGACCTTTCAAAATCGCACCAAACTCCCATGAACTTTTTGGAATTGCAGAAAACTCCATAAACTTTTTGAGTTTTGTAGATAACCCCCATACATTAGAACCAAAAAACAGCATAAAGAGGCATTTTGAAAGTCCATGGGGTTTAGTGTAATTTACCTAAAAGATCATGGGGGGTTTCTACAAAAGTTAATGGGCATTTAGTGTTGTTATGGTCATAACCTCCAATTAGCGATTAAAAAGAAAAAACAAGTGTTAACACGGATAAACATTTTCGCTCGTCAATTTGGAGCGACATGAACCTCCACGCCCGACCCACGGGGCCGCCTACGCTCACTCCCTCGCCACGGTCCGTTAAACGACTATCTCCATAGCCGACGCGAAAGGCGGTGTGAGTCGGCCCATCAACAACTCTCCCCAGCGGACGACGCGAAAGGCGGTACCAGTCATCCGCCCAACCAATTGACTGCCTCGGAGCTATCCTTCCAAGGCACTGTCCCCGAGCGGCGAGTCGGCGACCGACCACCGCCTTCTAACCGCTAGTCCCCCCGGACGACGCGAAAAGCGGTGCTAGTCGTCCTCCCAATTTGTTATCTACCATAACCCCTTCCAACCAGTCGTCTACCCCTCCAGACAATACGAAGCAAACCTAGCCCACCTTATTCTTAGCCATCCTTCCTCTGGGACGACGCGAAGGGCGGTACTAGTCGTCCCCTTCAACTAATTACTCCAATGGACGCCTCAAGAGGTCGTGCGAGTCGACCACCTGGCCTCAGCTCCCCCCTCTCTGATCCTATGTGGTTCCCTCCACTCGAACGATGGTTATACAGTACTCGAGCCCATCAACATCGCATTAAATGCACTGACAACCCTTAACTCCCCCATCTCTCACGGTATTTAAGGCACCTCGGACCTATGCAGCTACAGGCGCCGTCAATCTCATCCCATTAATAGCGAATAGGCCACACTAACCCTCAAATTACTCACAACTTGACACCTGTAAAGGCCAACCACCGTAGCAGACAAAGAGGTGCTCAGCCAATCACTGGCTCACACGTGGAGGAGAGGGCTGACTCATCAGTGGTTTCTCAGCCAATGGAGAGACGAAAATACCCCCACAACCCTAGCTATAAGTAGCAATGTGAACAACAAACCAAGTAAGTGATTTTTTCTGAGTGAATTCCTGCTCCATTAAATTTTCTCTCCCCATTACTAACTTGACCGTCGGAGGAACCACCGGAGATCCCAACTCCGCCTCTTCCACAGGTGTTCTCTTGCTGTAGGTGAACCCCCGACCGAGCAAATACACGGACATTAAGAGAGAAGGCGGACTCCGCTCTCTTAAAAGCTAAGCTCGCAACGAGATTAGTGACTGTGATTATATACATCAACAAGTGTGATTATGAAAATTCATGGGGGTTTACTATAAAGCACTGAAAGTTTATGGACGTTTAGTGTAATGTACCATAATATATCCTATAAAGAGAGTTCTGTACATGATTTTTTCATGTGTATAGTGTACTTAAACCTACATAAATGCCCTAGTTGGGCCCATGAAACTGAATATAATGGCCTTAGCTCTGGTGGGCCCCACACTCAATCAATGGAGGATTTTTATTCTCAGCACAGTGAGTAGTGGCATCGAGATAGCGGGAGTTGTGGTCGACCGGCCCCGACAAAATTTTCCCCAACTTTCACCAACTTCAGGGGAAGAAACTGTGAACGAAAATTCAGAGCCTTATTTTCTTCTTTGATTCTTATTTTCATTTTCTTCTTATATTTCCATCAAACCAAACAATACAAATCTATTTTCTTTTTCTTTTTCTTTCTCTTTTCTTTTCCATCATTTTCAGTCAAATCAAACAGGGCCTAAGAATCATCTTTGCTGGAATTATGTAAACAGAAATGCTCAGATTGGACGGCTGACTAGAGCATGCATGCTCCTCCTAATCTTTCCTAATTAGCTGACGTATGCAGAATTCTATTGCAAAATTAGTCTACCCTCTTGATTGTATGTTACCTTTCATTGTTTGAATTGGAGCCTTGGATGGTAATTTTATATAAGAACTATTTACCAACAGAAAGTCGTTATGGATAAATAATATTAATCTAATTAGTTTGTCATTGGAACAGCTAATATGAATTTAGAAAGCATAAGGCTAGGCGAACACGATATATTTCATAGAAGAAGAAGAAGTCATTAATAGTATTTAATTAGCGACGATCTTCCTGCAATTAATGCAACTAATTATTTGGAAATAACTTTTATTTTATTTTTTTTGAAATGAGGACAAACTAGAGGAACACATAACTAGCTAGACACATCATCAGAAACAAGAGGCATAAGCTCCGAAGGAACTTCTTCTAACTAAAATTTGGCAATCTCAAATAATGGACCATATATCCAAATGGCAAGCGACCTTAATCGAGTCTTGATGCACAAACTTCATAGATGGTAAACCACAAGCATGTAGAACAGTAGAAGGTCTTCGGTCTCTCCAAAAACCCTCTCTCAGCCAACGAGACGTGTCTTGTAACGGCTTTTCCTTGAGCATACCTGCTAGCATCTTTTGGGTTCTCATGGGCACTTTTGTCATTTTGCCTTTATTTAGTTCTCCTATGTATATTATGTTAATTAGATGATTTCTATAGTCGACTTTCTTTAGTTTTTCAGCAATATAAATAAACTCTATGCATAGTTTCACTCTCAACATGTAGCGAGCAAACAGAGACAGTAATCCTCAAGCTATGCAATACATTGGTAAATTTTATTGAACTATGTATATACTTAAACATAACAACCCGACAAGATGTAAGGATTGTAATTATTGTATAGCTTGACGGAAATCATCTAATTAACCATCCAATTAAACAAAAAAAAAAAACAGACAAGATATAAGGATTGTAATTATTGTTTCTACCTTAACTTTTATCTAACTTTGACTTCTCGCAGAGTAAAATGTAACTTATTACAATTCCAATTATAATAATTAAAAAAACTTTTTGCAGATTTAAAAGGCAAAATGATATGCAATTCCACTTACAAAATAAACTGCAGTTGTATTTTAAAAAAAACACTACGACTACAATTCTGTAAATTTCATATGCAAGTATAGTCTCACATTAGAAATTTAAGAAAAAGCGATGAACTTCTTTTGGAATGATACTGTTATCTTCGGTGTAGTCTAAATAGAGTGTAGATTTGACACTGCTAAAAACTCCAACTTGGCCTTTGATTTTGGTTGTCCACACAAAAGAAGCCTATCATACTCCAGAGGTGTGCTAACCAAAGTCGAGTGTGACTAACACTCGGGCTATGACTAAGACATGTGGCTAGGACTACACCGACTGTGGCTAGAGGTTCTCCATACCCACAACCCGAGTGCTAGCCACACTCGACTATAGCTAGAGGTTCTCCATACTCCCTCTTGAATGAATTTGATCCCAAGCAAAGCTGGATATGGATTGTCCGTGATTCACGCAATCTCCCATCTGTTGGGATTTTTGTTACTTTGTTGCTGGTGATACTAATAAATAAAGAGAAAGAAGATGGAAATTGATGAGGGATGTGATGAATCATAAGCTTTTTTGGAGTTGAATTCCGACAAGAAAGGATTTGACGCGTGCACGCTACCCGACACCATTCTTCCTCTCTTTCCTCTTTGAGGATGTGACTACTGTGGGCCAATGTGAGAAATTAGTTTTTGACCCAAAAATTGGAGGGAAAAATTCATATAGCGAGGACCTCTTTAAAAATGTAATGGCTAGGTAGTAGCATTATTAGCACATAAAAGATTTCTTTCTTTAAAAAAAAAAGAATATAGAAGATTTCTCGTGTGTTTGGCAATTATTTGAAATTGAATCAGGTTTGATTCTGATCTAGATTTTGATTGTTTTGTGATTAGTTAAAACTGTGCCAAAATTGATCTAGTTTTTTAAAGCTAAATTTTGACCCAAAAACTATTTCTTTTCCAAACCACCCTTATATGGATCACTTCTAAACCAGTTTTGTGAACGTGGGTTCCCACGTGGGGTGGGGGCCACCCACGTAACCGCGCGACACAACCCCCCTCCGGCATCTGTTCCTGCGCGACACAAAATAAATAAATAAATAAGGAAAGAATGTATTTATTTCCCTATAAGTAGGAAATTAAACCTAGGGTTTTTCAGAGAGTTTTGTGGGAGAAAAAGCTAGGATTTTTGGCGGCGGCTAGAGAGAGAAAAAGAGAGAGCTTGGAGAGATTCTACAAGAGAGAGGTCAATTTCTTTTGGGTAAAAATCAAAGCTTTATCTTTGGGACGAGCTTGTGGATTGTACAAGTCGTCGGTGTTCTTCTTCATAGTCGAATCTCCCCTCACCCCTACTGTGGACGTAGGCAATTTTGCCGAACCACGTAAATCTCGTGTCTTTACTATTTTGCTATGTATTGGCTATTGTTTGTAGGTTTTCTTAATTCAGTCCTAGTACTGTTGAGAGGAGGAGTAGATATCTCACATTGTTGGGATATTTTACTTTCTATTCTTGTTTCCTTCGTGAGACGAGAATATAAATCAGGGCCTTCTCTCAGGTGATATCGCTTCAGCGGCGTTCGGGCGTGACCCCGCATCCCAACAATTGGTATCAGAGCTGTTATTCAGATTGAAAGTGGTGTAACTTCTGGTTTGAGGTGGTGCTCGATAATTTCTGAGAGAAGCGGATTTATTAATACAAACGGAGAATGGCGTCTACCAGTAAATCGGTCAAAGTAGGAAAATTCGAGATTGAAAAGTTTAATGGGAAGAATGATTTTCCTATTGGAGGATGTAGATGAAAAACTCACTGATTTCGTAAAAATTGCACAAGGCTTTGGCTGGAAAAGAGAAGAAGCACAAGGATATGTCTGATGAGGATTGGGAGGAGATGGATCTGGAAGCACGGGCTTCGATTATCCTATACCTTCAAAGGGATGTAGCTTTCTTGATAGATGGACAGGAAACGGCTGCGGGCGTGTGGTCGAAGTTAGAAAGTACCTTCATGACGAAGAGTCTAACGAACCGGATCTATTTAAAATCTAAATTGTATACTTGCAAGATAGAGGAGGGCTCATCAATCCGGGAATACATCAACAAGTTTGATAGGATCATATCAGACTTAAAAGACATAGATGTGAAAGTTATAGATGAGGATCAGGCGTTTCTACTACTTCTGTCTCTGTCGAAGTCTTATGAGAACCTGGTGCAAACACTGATGCTTGTAGGAGACAATTTGAAGATGGATGGGACTAGAACGGCGCTTCTAGCGGATGATCTTTGAAAGATTGCAACCAGTGACATGACTACTTGTGGTAACAAAGAACAAGCGCAGGGATTGTTTGCTAGAGGAAGGAACAATGAGCGAGGAAAAGACAAGGGAGGAAAGTCTAGATCTAAATCGAGACCTCTTGTGGGAAAATCGTGTTTCAAATACGGTGAAGTTGGGCATTTCAAGGTCGACTGTCCAAATAAGAGAGTAGGTGGAAAGAAAAATAATAAGACTGAGAGAAGAGAGGGCAAGGAAGAGGCGAGCAACGTTTCAGAGAAAGGGAGCGATAAGGAGTGCTATGTCGTCACGGGTGGCGATGATATCTCAGAGAAGTGGATACTTGATTCTGGTTGCTCTTACCATATGTGTCCAAATAGAAAGTGGTTTACTACCTACAAAGGCATTGATGGTGGAACCGTATTGATGGGGAATAACCATGCTTGTAAAACGGTGGGGCTAGGTAATATCAAAATCAAGATGCATGATGGAGTGGTTCGAACCTTGACGGATGTGAGGCATGTTCCCGACTTACGGAAGAATCTTATCTCAGTTGGTGCATTAGACTCCGGCGGTTGCAAAATTGTTACGGAGAAGGGAGTAAAGAAGGTTGTTCAGGGTTCCATTGTAGTGATGAAGGGTGTTCGTCACGGTAATTTATATACTCTCTCGAATACGGCGGTGGCGGGAGATCGGCGGTTAGGCGAAGGAAGTGGTGAAGACCCATGTGAGCACACGGTTATGACATAGGCGCTTGGGCATATGTCGAGAAGGGTCTAGTTCGCTTGGTAAAGAGGGTCTCACGAAGAATCAAGGAACCTAGCATGGATTTTTGCGAGGATTGTGTGTATGGAAAGTCACACAGGGTTCAGTTTCTGAGAAGCAAGTCTAAGAGCAGAGAAATACTAGATTATGTGCACACGGATGTTTGGGTACGGCTCAGACCACTTCTAAGGGTGGTTCTAGATATTATGTCTCGTTCATAAATGACTATTCGAGGTATGCTTGGATTTACTTTCTGAAGTATAAGAATGAGGTGTTCGAGACATTCAAGAAGTGGAAAGCAATGGTTGAGAACAGGACGGGAAAGAAATTGAAGACACTGATATCTGATAACGGTACAGAGTATACAGATGGTGCTTTCAAGGAGTTCTGTGATCAGGAGAAAATTGTTCGACACTGGACAGTCAGGTCAACACCACAGCAGAATGGGGTCGCAGAGAGACTGAACCGAACATTGCGGGAGAAAGCAATGAGTATGCGATCATACGCTGGATTGGGCAACGAATGGTGGGCAGAAGCGGTGGCTACAGCTTGTTACATTGTGAACCGTTCACCATATTTGATATTGGATGGTGATACACCCTATAGGGTGTGGTCAGGGGAGTATGCAGATTATGATAGGCTCAGAATTTTCGAATGTACCGCCTACTATCACGTCAACGAGGGAAAGCTTGACGCGGGGGCCAAGAAGGCAATATTCTTGGAATATGCGAAGGGCGTAAAAGGCTATCGCCTTTGGTGTACGGAAGATTCGAAGTTCGTGATCAGCAGGGATGTTACCTTTGATGAGAAATCCATGATTGCTAGGGCGCCCAAGGATGATGGTGTTAAGACTGATGAGACTTTTAAGTCTCAGGTTATTGAAATAGAATCTAAAGACCAATCAGGTTCTAGTCGTGTTCAAGTGGAAAGTCAGGTAGATGATGAGCTTGAGCAAGAGGAGGTTCAGCAGGAGAATACACAGGCACTATAATAACAGCAGCTCGAGAATAGTTTGGCTTCCACTAGGCCAAGGCGAGCATACAAGCAGGTACAAAAGCTGGGGGCTGATCAACCCCTGAAGCACTACGGACAGGTTAATTTGGTTAAATACGCACTCCCGGTGGAGGAGGACGAACCGGTCTCCTTCAAGGAAGCTATTCGGGATAAGGATAGTAAGAGTTGGTTGGCTGCGATGGAGGAAGAGATGGAATCTCTTCGGAAGAACCAAACATGGGAGGTGATCCCATTGCCCGTAGGAAGAAAAACTATTGGTTATAAGTGGGTGTATAAAAGAAAGGAAGATCTTTCAGAGCTCGGTGGTATAAGGTACAAGGCGAGGCTAGTGGCTAAGGGTTTTACACAGAAAGAGGGTGTGGATTACAATGAGATCTTTTCTCCGGTGGTGAAACACACTTCTATTCGGGTGCTGTTGAGTATTGTTGCTCATGATGATCTTGAGCTAGGACAACTCGATGTTAAAACGGCCTTCTTGCACGGAGACTTGGATGAAGAGATCTACATGCATCAACCTGAGGGCTACAAGGTTGAGGACAAGGAGGATCATGTGTGTCGTTTGAAGAAGTCACTATATGGATTGAAGCAATCTCCCCGACAGTGGTACAAGCGATTTGACTCCTTCATGTTGAAGCATAGGTTTTCCCGAAGCGACTATGATTGTTGCGTTTACATTCGGAAGCTTCGTGGAGGTAATTATATATATCTCTTTTTGTATGTGGATGACATGCTTATTGCTTCTAAGAACAGGGTGGAGATAGATAGGCTGAAATCTCAACTTAGTGAAGAGTTCGAGATGAAGAATATGGACGCTGCTAGAAAAATACTGGGTATGGAGATTAGAAGAGAGCGGGCGAACCGGCGATTATTCTTGAGTCAGAATGGCTACATAGAGCGGGTGATCGCGAGGTTCGGGATACAAAGTGCTAAGTCGGTGGTGACTCCATTGGCTCCACACTTTATGCTTTCTGGTAAATAATCTCCCACTACATCGAAAGAGAAGACGCACATGGAGCGTGTTATCTATGCTAGTGTAGTTGGCAGCTTATTGTACGCAATGGTGTGTACACGCCCAGATATTTCACAGGCGATCGGTGTGGTCAGTAGATTCATGGCGAATCCGGAAAAGGTGCACTGGGAAGCAGTGAAGTGGGTCCTGATGTACTTAAAGAGTACCGTTGATACGGGTCTGTATTTTGGTGGAGAAACGTGTCAGATTGATGGGTTTGTGAACTCTGATTATGTGGGCGATCGACTACTGGTTATGTATTCAAGATACATGGGGCTCCGGTTAGTTGGCGATCAATGTTACAGGTTACAGTGACACTTTCTACTACAGATGCTGAGTACATGGCCATGACAGAGGGAGTGAAGGAAGTATTGTGGTTGTGGGGTCTTCTAGATGATTTGGGGATTGAGCAGGAGAACGTGAACTTGTGGTGCGACAGTCAGAGTGCAATTTACTTGGCGAAGAATCGAGTTTATTATGCTCGTACCAAGCATATCGATGTCAGGTTTCATTTCGGGCAAGATGTCATGGAGGAAGGCGATGTTTCTCTCATGAAGGTGCACACGAATGAGAATCCCGCAGACATGTTAACCAAGGTGGTCACATGTAGCAAGTTTAAGCATTGCTTGGGCTTGCTCCATATCAACCCGTGTTGATCTGCCCAAGTGGGCATGGCCCTTCGGGGCGGTGATGGGGTGAGGTGGAGATTATATGGAGAATTGCAGAACTACGCTTAGCTTGATCACGGTTAGAGGGTACGAAGGCAACCATGGTATAATGGTACAGCTGGATTGGCCTGGTTTGGCTGATGGAGATCTCTCTAGTAATGTTCGCGTTGTTCTTCTGGTGTTCGTCCAAAATTTGAGGTTTATCAAATGATGTACGATGTGGAGAATTGTGAACGTGGGTTCCCGCGTGGGGTGGGGGCCACCCACGTAACCGCGCGACACAACCCCCCCCCCCGCGGCTTCGGTTCTTGCGCGACACAAAATAAATAAATAAAAAAGGAAAGAAGGTATTTATTTCCCTATAAATAGGGAATTAAACCTAGGATTTTTCAGAGAGTTTTGTGGGAGAAAAAGCTAGGATTTTTGGCGGCGGCTAGAGAGAGAAAAAGAGAGAGCTTGGAGAGATTCTACAAGAGAGAGGTCAATTTTTTTCAGTAAAAATCAAAGCTTTATCTTTGGGACGAGCTTGTGGATTGTACAAGTCGTCGGTGTTCTTTTTCATAGTCGAATCTCCCCTCACCCCTCCCGTGGACGTAGGCAATTTTGCCGAACCACGTAAATCTCGTGTCTTTACTGTTTTGCTGTGTATTGGCTATTGTTTGTAGGTTCCCTTGATTCAATCCTAGTACTGTTGAGAGGAAGAATAGATATCTCACCTTGTTGGGATATTTTACTTTCTATTCTTGTTTCCTTCGTGAGACGGGAATATAAATCAGGACCTTCTCTCAGGTGATATCGCTTCCGCGACGTGCGGACGTGACCCCGCATCCCAGCAAGTTTAGTATAAACCTGGTCAGGATCAATTTTGGTCCAGTTTTCCATGATTTGCCGAAGTGATCCTTTGGATCATCTCCACAACTAGAACTAGCTTAAACTAGTTAAATTTTGAGTCTGGAGAGGTAGAACGATCCTGATTTGGTTTTAGTAGCTTAGAGACTTTGAATTGTTTTTTAAAAGTTGAGGCTAAGAGAAGGAATTCAATTGCAAATCTTCCCAAATTAATTACATTGTAATTATACTGTTAATGAAGATCAGCTTAATTAATCAAAGTCATAGTCTTCAATGAAAATTGCGAATCCAAATCTTTCTACTTGCGTGGCGGTAAAAGTTCCAATTTTTTGAGAATATGCAAACATCCTGATTAAAGTTGCTCACGTAATCATTTGAACTTATGAAGAGTATACATATATTTGTCATCCTTTAGTACATTCTTTTTGAACGATTATAAATTTATCATCCATGTCTGTGACAAAACAACAACAGCAATAAAGAAGTTTATGAGACATTTACTCAGGTAGAAGAAACAGAACTCGAAGTCTATTCTTTTACATCAAACTACAATTTTATAGCCAAATCAAACATCAAACATGAGCAGAATTTTTTTCGAATGACTTGTGATGCTGGATAAAAAACAAAGAAAACAAGTCAATTTCAGCAACTTAACCTAGGGCGAAAAGTTGAGAATTGATCGCAGGGATAGGGAGCTTCATGCAAATGGCAAAAGTTTAAACTAAAAGAATTATTAGATGCATATTAGATACTAAATACATATAAAAAATCCCCATTGATTGATCCTTGGTCATGCATATGGCAGCAAGAGAATGAAGGAGAAAATTGAGACTAAGGACATCTATAACCTCCCAGTGCATTTATAAAAAAAAACTTTATGAGACAATTTCTGGTACAAAGAAAGAATGTTAATTGTTGTAGGCAATTGATTCAGTCCCTCTCAAGTCTCCTGCGGTCAGCACTTTGGAATTGGATGATAGCTAGTTTCCATTGACAACAACATTGTTTGACTTGTCATTTGTTCTTTCTTTACAAAATCGTGTATGAGATAGTGTTTGATAACCCTTTTTTAGATGAGTTAATAAATCTTATGTTTGATAAGAGGAGCATGGAACCAGTTAAAAAAAATAGTACAACACGCGCAAATTTAAGAAAAGTAGTCATGACAATTGATTAGTTTAGTTAAATTAAATGAGCGGGAGGACTGCTCGTGATCACGTCATTAAGATGAGAGAAAATTATGTAGCACATATATTTCTGCATTGTTATTTTATTCTTTTCTAGTCATATTTGTGTTCATGTGTCTCGCATCCGCACTCACAGCGAAAAAATGGGCCTCGTATAATGGGCCAAGGCCCAACAGGGTGGAGCCCAAAATACATTTTTCTTCACCTGATTTTGTTAAAAAAAAGAGCTTCAAATTTCCCCTCGAAGTGGTCTAGTGATTGGAGCCTTAACTCAAAAGATCAAGAATCGGCTTGTGTGACTGTGTCTATAGTAGAACTATCCCCAATTGATTCGTGTCTATAGCGTAACTATCCCTAATTTCTAATTATATCCCCAATTTCTAATTATTAGGCATTGGACTGTGAGAGAGGGCCACAAACCCTGTGGTTCTGAAAAAAAAAGAGCTTCAAATTGTTGGACCTTTTTCCATCAAGGATACCAAAAAAGAAAATGGAACTCAAAGATACTATCACTATTGGCACTTAGAGAGATCAGAGGATCAAAATACACAGAATGAAAGAAGATACAATTGCAGAAAATGTCTCCATATACAATGTTCCAGCTTCACTCATTACACCAAATTACAGAATGGTTATCCCACAAATAATTGATACAACAAGAATCTCTACTTCAGGTAATTTAAATTCCTCAAAACACCTGAAGGCCCAAAAACCGTTACATTAATTCTGCACTCCTTTCAGGCACAAAACTTCATTAGTGTCTACACGCACTGAAGATTGATGAGTATACAGGTGGTGCTTTCAAGGAGTTCTGCGGATCGAGAAAATTGTTCGACACCGACAGTCAACACCACGCCAGAATGGGGTCGCAGAGAGATCGAACCAACATTGCGGAGAAAGCAATGAGTATGCGATCATACCGGATTGGGCAACTAATGGGCGTGTGGCTACAAACTTGTTACATTGTGAACCGCTCACCATATTTGATATTGATGGTGATACACCCTATAGGGTGTGGTCGGGAGTATGCGATTATGATAGGCTCGAATTTTCGAATGTACCGCCTACTATCACGCCAACGAGGGAAAGCTTGACGCGGGGCCAAGAAGGCAATATTCTTGGAATATGAGTATGAAAGGCTATCGCCTTTGGTGTACGGAAGATTCAAGTTCGTGATCGCCAGGATGTTACCTTTGATGAGAAATCCATGATTGCTAGGGCTTCAAGGATGATGGTGTTAAGACCGATGAGACTTTTAAGTCTCGTGTTATTGAAATAGAATCTAAAGACCAATCGTGTTCTAGTCGTGTTCAAGTGGAAAGTCGTAGATGATGAGCTTGAGCAAGAGGAGGTTCAGCAGAGAATACACAGCACTATAATAACAAAGCACCGAGAATAGTTTGGCTTCCACTAGGCCAAGGCGAGCATACAAGCAGTACAAAAGTCGGGGCTGATCAACCCCAAGCACTACCGACAAGTTAATTTGGTTAAATACGACTCCGGTGGAGGAGGACGAACCGTCTCCTTCAAGGAAGCTATTCGATAAGGATAGTAAGAGTTGGTTGGTCGCGATGGAGGAAGAGATGGAATCTCTTCGAAGAACCAAACATGGGAGGTGATCCCATTGCCCGTAGGAAGAAAAACTATTGGTTATAAGTGGGTGTATAAAAGAAAGGAAGATCTTCGAGCTCGGTGGTATAAGGTACAAGGCGAGGCTAGTGGCTAAGGGTTTTACACGTAAAGAGGGTGTGGATTACAATGAGATCTTTTCTCCTGGTGAAACACACTTCTATTCGGTGTCGTTGAGTATTGTTGCTCATGATGATCTTGAGCTAGGACAACTCGATGTTAAAACGGCCTTCTTGCACGGAGACTTGGATGAAGAGATCTACATGCATCAACCCGAGGGCTACAAGGTTGAGGACAAGGAGGATCATGTGTGTCGCTTGAAGAAGTCACTATATGGATTGAAGCAATCTCCGACGCTGGTACAAGCGATTTGACTCCTTCATGTTGAAGCATAGGTTTTCCGGCGACTATGATTGTTGCGCTTACATCCGAAGCTTCGTGGAGGTAATTATATATATCTCTTTTGTATGTGGATGACATGCTTATTGCTTCTAAGAACAGGTGGAGATAGATAGGTCAAATCTCAACTTAGTGAAGAGTTCGAGATGAAGAATATGGACGCTAGAAAAATACCGGTATGGAGATTAGAAGAGAGCCGCTTAACCGGCGATTATTCTTGAGTCGAATGGCTACATAGAGCGGGTGATCGCGAGGTTCGGATACAAAGTGCTAAGTCGGTGGTGACTCCATTGGCTCCACACTTTATGCTTTCTGGTAAATAATCTCCCACTACATCGAAAGAGAAGACGCACATGGAGCGTGTTATCTATGCTAGTGTAGTTGGCAGCTTATTGTACGCAATGGTGTGTACACGCCCAGATATTTCACAGGCGATCGGTGTGGTCAGTAGATTCATGGCGAATCCGGAAAAGGTGCACTGGGAAGCAGTGAAGTGGGTCCTGATGTACTTAAAGAGTACCGCTGATACGGTCTCAGATTTTGTGGAGAAACGTGTCGATTGATGGGTTTGTGAACTCGATTATGTGGGCGATCGACTACTGGTTATGTATTCAAGATACATGGGGCTCCGGTTAGTTGGCGATCAATGTTACAGGTTACAGTGACACTTTCTACTACAGATGCTGAGTACATGGCCATGACAGAGGGAGTGAAGGAAGTATTGTGGTTGTGGGTCTTCTAGATGATTTGGGGATTGAGCAGAGAACGTGAACTTGTGGTGCATACCGAGTGCAATTTACTTGGCGAAGAATCGAGTTTATTATGCTCGCATCAAGCATATCGATGTCGTTTCATTTCGGCAAGATGTCATGGAGGAAGGCGATGTTTCTCTCATGAAGGTGCACACGAATGAGAATCCCGCATATGTTAACCAAGGTGGTCACATGTAGCAAGTTTAAGCATTGCTTGGCTTGCTCCATATCAACCCGTGTTGATCCGCCTGGGCATGGCCCTTCAGGCGGTGATGGGGTGAGGTGGAGATTATATGGAGAATTGCGTAACTACGCTTAGCTTGATCACTGCTAGAGGGCACGAAGGCAACCATGGTATAATGGTACGTACCGGATTGGCCCGGTTTGGTGATGGAGATCTCTAGTAATGTTCGCGTTGTTCTCGGTGTTCGGCCCAAAATTTGAGGTTTATCAAATGATGTACGATGTGGAGAATTGTGAACGTTCCTCGCAGCCACCCACGTGAACTGCCAATACACACACAAGGCTTCGTTCTTGCGCCGACACAAAATAAATAAATAAAAAGGAAAGAAGGTATTTATTTCCCTATAAATAGGGAATTAAACCTAGGATTTTTCAGAGAGTTTTGTGGGAGAAAAAGCTAGGATTTTTGGCGGCGGCTAGAGAGAGAAAAAGAGAGAGCTTGGAGAGATTCTACAAGAGAGAGGTCAATTTTTTCAAGAAAATCAAAGCTTTATCTTTGGGACGAGCTTGTGGATTGTACAAGTCGCCGGTGTTCTTTTCATAGTCGAATCTCCCTCACCCTCCCCGTGGACGAGGCAATTTTGCCGAACCACGAAATCTCGTGTCTTTACCGCTTTGTCGTGGTATTGGCTATTGTTTGTAGGTTCCCTTGATTCAATCCTAGTAATCGTTGAGAGGAAGAATAGATATCTCACCTTGTTGGGATATTTTACTTTCTATTCTTGTTTCTTCGTGAGACGGAATATAAATCGTGACCTTCTCTCGTGATATCGTCACGACGCGCGGACGGACCCGCATCCCAAAGAAGTTTAGTATAAACCCGTCGATCAATTTTGGTCCAGTTTTCCATGATTTGCCGAAGTGATCCTTTGGATCATCTCCACAACTAGAACTAGCTTAAACTAGTTAAATTTTGAGTCTGGAGAGGTAGAACGATCCTGATTTGGTTTTAGTAGCTTAGAGACTTTGAATTGTTTTTAAAAGTTGAGGCTAAGAGAAGGAATTCAATTGCAAATCTTCCCAAATTAATTACATTGTAATTATACTGTTAATGAAGATCAGCTTAATTAATCAAAGTCATAGTCTTCAATGAAAATTGCGAATCCAAATCTTTCTACTTGCGTGGCGGTAAAAGTTCCAATTTTTGAGAATATGCAAACATCCTGATTAAAGTTGCTCACGTAAT
Organism: Asparagus setaceus; assembly: GCA_012295165.1. NCBI lineage: Eukaryota > Viridiplantae > Streptophyta > Magnoliopsida > Asparagales > Asparagaceae > Asparagus > Asparagus setaceus. Next base: position 56,515,688 of record CM022704.1, on the reverse strand, counting down.
CATTTGAACTTATGAAGAGTATACATATATTTGTCATCCTTTAGTACATTCTTTTGAACGATTATAAATTTATCATCCATGTCTGTGACAAAACAACAACAGCAATAAAGAAGTTTATGAGACATTTACTCAGGTAGAAGAAACAGAACTCGAAGTCTATTCTTTTACATCAAACTACAATTTTATAGCCAAATCAAACATCAAACATGAGCAGAATTTTTTTCGAATGACTTGTGATGCTGGATAAAAAACAAAGAAAACAAGTCAATTTCAGCAACTTAACCTAGGGCGAAAAGTTGAGAATTGATCGCAGGGATAGGGAGCTTCATGCAAATGGCAAAAGTTTAAACTAAAAGAATTATTAGATGCATATTAGATACTAAATACATATAAAAAATCCCCATTGATTGATCCTTGGTCATGCATATGGCAGCAAGAGAATGAAGGAGAAAATTGAGACTAAGGACATCTATAACCTCCCAGTGCATTTATAAAAAAAAACTTTATGAGACAATTTCTGGTACAAAGAAAGAATGTTAATTGTTGTAGGCAATTGATTCAGTCCCTCTCAAGTCTCCTGCGGTCAGCACTTTGGAGTTGGATGATAGCTAGTTTCCATTGACAACAACATTGTTTGACTTGTCATTTGTTCTTTCTTTACAAAATCGTGTATGAGATAGTGTTTGATAACCCTTTTTTAGATGAGTTAATAAATCTTATGTTTGATAAGAGGAGCATGGAACCAGTTAAAAAAAATAGTACAACACGCGCAAATTTAAGAAAAGTAGTCATGACAATTGATTAGTTTAGTTAAATTAAATGAGCGGGAGGACTGTTCATGATCACGTCACTAAGATGAGAGAAAATTATGTAGCACATATATTTCTGCATTGTTATTTTATTCTTTTCTAGTCATATTTGTGTTCATGTGTCTCGCATCCGCACTCACAGCGAAAAAATGGGCCTCGTATAATGGGCCAAGGCCCAACAGGGTGGAGCCCAAAATACATTTTTCTACACCTGATTTTGTTAAAAAACAAGAGCTTCAGATTTCCCCTCGCAGTGGTCCAGTGATTGGAGCCTTAGCTCAAAAGATCAAGAGTCGGCTTGTGTGACTGTGTCTATAGTAGAACTATCCCCAATTGATTCGTGTCTATAGCGTAACTATCCCTAATTTCTAATTATATCCCCAATTTCTAATTATTAGGCATTGGACTGTGAGAGAGGGCCACAAACCCTGTGGTTCTGAAAAAAAAAGAGCTTCAAATTGTTGGACCTTTTTCCATCAAGGATACCAAAAAAGAAAATGGAACTCAAAGATACTATCACTATTGGCACTTAGAGAGATCAGAGGATCAAAATACACAATGAAAGAAGATACAATTGCAGAAAATGTCTCCATATACAATGTTCCAGCTTCACTCATTACACCAAATTACAGAATGGTTATCCCACAAATAATTGATACAACAAGAATCTCTACTTCAGGTAATTTAAATTCCTCAAAACACCTGAAGGCCCAAAAACCGTTACATTAATTCTGCACTCCTTTCAGGCACAAAAACTTCATTAGTGTCTACACGCACTGAAGATTGATCAGTATATTAGAATGCTTAAGCAAGCAATAAATTATGCTCAGCTCACAAGTTCCATGTTTGCTATCAATTCTGAGCACTATAAAGAAGCAGGTAGTTGGTCGAAAACTTTGACTTGGCAAAGGGAGCCACCAGCTTCATCGGCAAAAGTAATTCTCTTTCGTTGCTTCCTAACAGCAATAGGAGAAGTTCCCTTGTTCTCTGTTACATTCTGCAATCAAAAGGCGATATAAATTGGTTGATCAAATTTTCAAAACAAAATTCCAGTATGACGTTAATTCATATTGCAATAAGATAAGCAAACCAACCATTATTTTACAGAATCGATTGCAATCCTTTGCCATCATAGACATCCATTTTCTTGTGGTAGCTTCAAGGTTTGATGCATTCTTGATAGCTATTCTGATCTGTAGCATGGAAAGAATAATGAGGAACAGAAATAGACTGCAAGTATTAATTAAACAACAATATTTTGCAGATTAAAGGAAAAAGTATCGACCATACTTGAACTTGCATTAAAGAATGACTTGTTAATAACTAGACATCAAAAATGAAGGAAAAAACTAAGATCTAGTTTAGTAATTCCATATTGTATGCTTATCGCCTGCAGAAGAATTCTGTACTTGTATTTAAGTATATTAGAAGAAAATTAAACACAACAGGAACACTAACAAAAACTTTACACCTCTATCGACTCAGTACAGTTCTACACTTTTTTCCTCTTACTGCCTATTTAAGAAAATGCTACTTTTTAGAGGTTAAAGAAAACACAATTAGAATTCAAATACAGTGTTTTTAACCTTATATCCAATAGCATCAAGGAACAGGACATTTTATTTCAATTATGCTTTTTGAATCACTAACTAGCTTTTCAAGAAATGTACTGCACAGCAAGTAGAATATGTCTGAAGGGCTGAGTTCAGAATGTTTACCTCCTCAGATCGTAATTCATCTGAACCTATGTTTTCCACCATGATATTTTTCATAGATGTCAACCCGTTTAAGAGTTTGGTTGCAATATTTTCTATATCTTGCATCTGCCTCTGCGAAAATGTTACTGCTTTCTGGGCCTGGGTGTGGATCAAGGTGCTACTTGAGCAAGAACAATTTCCCTCAGAAGTATCTTGTGATCTGAGGATTCCTTTGGAAAGCAGTTGAAATGAGCGATTCCTTCTGTTCTTTGATTTCTTTCTCTCTGAGCTCAGCATCACTTCAGTTTCCTCATTATCTGACACCAATAATAAAGCTCATTAGGCTGATTCTCAAAGCAAAGCCTCATTCCAGTATAAGGGGATTTTTATGGCATGTGATCAGCAAGGATATAATCAAAAACTATACAATAAAAGTTAAAAAGGTATATAGGAAAGGAAAATACTGACACATTAGCGATTAAAATAACATACCTGCAGTTTTGATCATATCATCCGACTTATTGACATTTAAAGCCCGACGAAGCTTTTCCTGAGAAGTCGGAGAAAACTCCTGCAAAGGAATATCTGGTAAGTCTAAGAGTAAATCACAAAATTAGAAGCCAAAGGGAGAACCAAGGAAATGGAATCCCACCTTCCTATTTGATAACAACTTTATTGGAGATAATTTGAGTTCATTCTCCATGTTGGATCCCTCTTCTTTAACTAAATAAGACATTTCTGGAGAATGGCTAGTCGGCATGTCTACAGGTGAGGATAACATATTTTCTGCTGAAGGTTGAACTTTTTCTGAAGACTTAGATAAACTGTCTTTCACATTGTTAACTGCACTGGAATCTGAAGGGGAAACTTGAGGAGAATGGCAATCAGGTTCTTCAACGAGTTCTGCCTCATCAACTTCGAAAGTGTTAGCTTTCTCGCCTATGGAGCTGTTTTGATCCAAGGCAGAATAGTGGGAACTCTCAGTTCCAGGAGAACTTTCATCAGCAGCATGTGAATCTTCAACAGGGTCACAAGATGTGCCTGAATACCAAGGAAGGCAGGGATAATATATTCCCAATAAGGAACTCTTGTCAATGTGAGAATTGAAATGATCTTCATTACTATTTCTCCGCGCATCACCACAAAGTGCTTTGAAAACTAGGCTACCAAGAGAACCAACTTCCTCACTGAAACCGGACGCATTTTTTTCATGAATGCATATTGGCATATTGGGAACCAGTATTTCATCACCATTATTTTCAAATTGTTTGGCTGTTTGAAATTCTGTGCTATTGTTGTCAGCTGTGCATTCTTGACAATCAGCTACAGCTAAATTATCTAATTGAGTCATTACACCTTGATGTATATCCTCGTCCAATTTACTGTTAAGGTTTCTATCTTTGCCACAAACATCAGTACCAAGACCTGTAGTTGCTGAGACCAACTGAGAATTGTAAGCACAAGGTGTTTGGGTCTCAGTTTTAGAAGGCGAAAATTTGTGGCAGGACCTTTCTGCAGAATCTAGTTCTATTTTATCCTCATCTTGCTCTTTACTTCTTTCTGGGAGACTGGTGGAGTTGTCAGTTTCCATGAATTCAAAAGAAACTTGATTGACACAACAATCTAGTGGTTCCTCGCTGCTTCTTGGAGGATTGACATCCTTGTCCGTCTCTTCAAGAGGTTCTTTGCCACATTCTGAAAAATTAAGATAGTTGTCTATCTCCATGAATTCGAAAGGGCTTTCATTAATACAACAAACTATAGGTTCTGTTGTGAAAGAAGTTTCAGCTGCTAGATCTAACTCACCTTCATCCATTCTCTCATGTACTTCACTACACGAGCTGCCAGGATTATTTAAATCTCCAATGCAATCCAAATCAGAAGTGGCAGAAATATGACCTGCACTTACAGTCTCTAGTGAACCAACTTCTACAGCCACACTTTTAACTTCATTAACAGATTTTGAAGCATCAACTGGAAAACTAACCCCCATTTGTGATCCTGCTGAGGGAGAATAATTGTGCCTACCCGTTTCTTGATAATTAATAACACATGGAGGTAGAATTTTGCTAGCAGAATATAACTGACCATCTACTGACTCTTCACATATTTTCTGAGACAGTTCAATAGATGAACCACCAAGAGCACTACAGTTGCCACTGATGACCGAGTTAGAACTAACAGTATTACAAGTCTCCACGATCTCACTTTTGATGGTGTAAACTAACTCTGGACTGCCAACATGAATTTGATCATTATCCGAAATCACTTCCGAATTCTCGTTAATGCTTTCTGAAAGAAGATCAGGAACTACATTAGTATAACATAACATATAGTTATTTAAAACTTATAGCCATGACCTATCTTATGATTTACCTATATTATCTATATGAGACATACTTAGAAGATGAATCACAAAGAAATATCTACGCTTGGAGGATAGTTAGAGACATAGACACTATATAGTATAGATAAACAGCTTCAATAATCTCACCTGGTGTACTGTAAGATGCATCTATAAAGGCTGCATCCTCCGCAGTCAATGATCTGTAATTTGGCATAAGTGAAAAATCTTCTTTCCTCTTGAAAGAGGGGTAACACGCCAGTGCAGTTATTCCTTCTACTGGTAAAACTGACTCCGAATGATGTGAAAGTCTTTTTTCTTTTCTGCCTCTAGATTTATTTGACGACTTCAATTTCAAACAAATAAGAGGTTCCTCAAGGTCAGGCTCCTCTTCTTTTGGCTTCACAAGAGCATGACTCTGATCAGAAGTTGAGGAATCAGCAAGGTTCAGCGCTTTCCGCTTTTTAGATTTGCATCTTCTCCTCAGATCCTTCAAAGTCTCAGTGGTACTAGGATCATCAGTGGATTCAATGCTTTCTGCCTTTATCTGGGTGAAAATATAGTGACTGCTGTCTCCACTAGCTTGCTGAAGTTCTGAGCTGATTGCATCTTCAGCCTTGTATACAGCATTTAATGCCTTGAGCCGTGGAGATTGCCTCCTACAAGGGCTTACATTCAGCGTTTTAGTCAGAGTAGAGTGCTTTGGGCTGCAGCCCATTGTATTGGAGTTGTTCTGATGAGAATCTGTTTCCATCCTCTCTTTCTAGAGGAACCTCCGCGTGGCATGTTTGATCCTGTTCACAGAGATTAAACATATAAGTGCTCAAGCAGTAGCATATTGGCATCATTTAAAGCATATACTCATGCACTTGGTCTTCATACTAAAATCATTACTCGAAGGAGATGAGACAATCAGATGTTTCCTAGTGTAGGACATACCAAATATCAGAACATATGAGAATATTTTATAATTCAGTATCTTCCCTCACCTCCAAATATTCCATTAAGATTAAAAAATGATCTAATACCAAATTAGATTCTAACTATACCATTCGATTGAGCTTTCAAAATAGCTAATTTCATTTTATAGCTAAGATGAGTATGATATTTTTCTCAGAAAGACTATGATATCAGCACATAGCCCAGGAATATTTCACCATCCTCAAAGATGAATTTATTTGTTCGCGCACATCCATTGATTTAAGTAATAGCGAACCATCAAGTAACTTTACTTGAAAGAGCTCTCACACATATTTTAGGAAATTTGTTTTAATCAAGTGCATCGAATGTTTGTTCGAACAAAATTAATATATAACTCTAATGCAGAAAAGGAGACTTTTCCTACACATGAGTAAGATTTCTCACAAATTTGGAAACTGCAAGCATATTCTACCACGTGGAGCTTGCTAAAAATAGCCCCTCTCCTTTTCTTCAAAAACCCAAAAGGAAGCCACACCATTATTATCTCCCAAAAAACAGAAGTTTCTTGAGATCACTTAGGTCTAACTAATTTTACTCAAGAAAAAGTTTAACTATGTTTAAGTGGAAGGTTTGTGCTCATGCTGAGGTCTAGATTTTGTTTCAGATAACTAGTCAAGCAAAACTTTTCCCGCAGTTTTAAATCCACAAGGTTACAGCTTTTCTGGTCATCCTCAGAATTTTGAAGATGCCACTAGCTGACATCTTTTGGCTACTGGTATCAACAATACAAACACAGAGCCCTTCCACTAAATCAAGCATTTTGCAAAACACAGAATTGGCATGGCCTTCCTCATGGGCGCAACGGGTAAACTCACACTAAAAGGATCTGTGCGTTGATCTGAATAGTTAAATAAAAAATGAACCCTTTCCATCTTTGCCAAATGGTTTGGAATGGAAAAGAGGCATGCCTGGAGTTTTGAGGATTTCACCATTTAACATCGAGAATTACAAATTTGAGCAATTTCTATTTCAAAACCCTCCAAGATTTTATCTTTAGCATTTCTCTAGCAGAAATTCAAAGGATCGAATCAATCCTAGTGATCCATCACCTCAGATCGTCAATATCTTTATTGACAATAAAAGCGATGCATTTGCCATAAAAAACGACCAGAAATCAATTTGATAGCTATAAATTTCGGTTACACGAAGTAAATCAAGCGATTAAAAACCCTAATGCACCTCAGATCTCAAATCATGCATCAAAATGTTAAATTAGGGCAAAAGAAGGAGAGAAACGATATAGCAACAAGAAAAGATCTTTGCTTGATCGATACTGACCTTGGTCGTGTAGATCCACCCAAATAAATCTTCAAGATCGAAGATCTGGGAGCAGTAAAAGGGAACCCTAGAGAGAGAGAGGGAGAGAGAGCAAAAAGATGTGCGTCGGATTAAAATAATACCTAAGAAAAATCTCGCGCCAAACTTTGGCGGCAATTGCTTGCGCGTTCCCAATTTGATACCTTTGATACGCGCCTTTTAATTTATGGCCCGGGCCTTAAAAGGCCTGGCCCAAAAAAAAGCCTCCCAGGCGAAGTCACGTGCACGACACGTGAGGTCAACGTCCCCCTCCCTCTCTATTTAAAACCGCGGTCGAGAGAATCGCGGGTTTTCCGTAATTTTCTTCTTCATTTTCCCCCGATTTCTCTCTCGCGTTCTCTCTCCCAAAACGAAACGGGGAAAAAAAGAAAAAACGTAATTCAATTTTTACCAAAATACGCAATTTGATCTCATAATTAATGGGAAGTTTTGGGAATTGGGTATGAATGAGGGGGGAAATTGATGGATCGCGGCAGAATAAAACCCAAAAATTCGAAATGGAGAAATAAGGCCAAGATCTCTCTACCCAAAAAAGACGCTGAGGAGGAGGAGGAGGAGGATCCGGAGAAAAAGACACTTTTGCCCTCGGCCATGGCGGGAAAGAGGAAGAGTGGAATGGAGAAGACCAAGGGGCGAGTGCAGTGGAACGATGATCACGGGGACCAGCTTGTCCAAGTGCTTGAATTCTTTCCGAGGTTAATTAATTAATTCTGGCTGCAATTTAATTAATTTGTTGTTATTTAGAAGCTTGAGTTGATTATATGCGGTAAAAATGAAACTTTTGATGATGTTAGATGTGTCATAGAATTTGAACGTTTGGTGGTCATTTTGTGTATCTTGTAGCTTTATATAAGGCGTCGTTGGAAAACAAACACCTTAATTTAATCCAAAGTAACACCATAAAGTCAAACGTGTCACATGTCAAGCACGTGACTGAAAAAGGGAGAAAATGCCCCTCAATACTGAAAAAGTCACCTTCTATTCTTTTTTATAATTATTTCTATTATTTTGTAGTTATGACTTGTATGTTCGAGTTCTTTTATCGCGTGCTTGAGCATGGCAAGTTAGATTTATGGGTGTTAATTTGGGGGTTAATGAACAATCTTTAATGGATTTAGTGGAATAGAACAAGTTCCGGCGTGGTGGGGAGGGGTGGAGTCGAGTCTTAAGGAGATTTGTGAAATTTATCCTAATTCTAACCATACAAAATTTCTTTATGTCAAATGAAGTGGTGTCTAGATGTTTACGGGAAGTGTTTTGTATCGCAAGTTCAAGATGTAGGCACTAGGCAGTTGACCCTCAAGATGTCTGAAGTTTCACCTACTCTGATGTTACTAGACAAGTGTTGTGCTTCTACTCAATACCTGATTAGATGCAAAGACTCCCTGGCCTAGGCCAATTAGAGCGATTTCTTGCGATGTTATGTATTAGCTTTCTGATGACTGGATTTCAAATCGTTGAGCTCCATAATAATTAGTGTTGGATTCTGTTTAATAACTAACTTGATGTTTCAATTTAGGGGTTTTTTTTCTAGAAACCACATTAAAATAGGGTAATTAAACGGAAACCATTTTTCAATTTCAATTTCAATTTATACATAAACCGCTTTTAAAGTGGGTTTTTGTTTGCAATCAACTGCCATCCGGTCAAAATGTTCACTAAAAACCCAAAATTACCCTTAAAAACTCTCATTTTTTAGTGTTTAGGTCCATGGTTACAGAAATCTCTTGGCGGTCTAGGCGCTGGACCCGATGCCTAGAGTCTAGGTGCTGCCTAGATGGTTTTTCTAGTTTTTGTTTTTTAATCATAATAATCGATAGTAAATGCTAATGCTATAGAAAGTTTAGACGCCTAGCGCCTAGGCGGATTTCTTTCTTCGTTTAAGTGGTGGTGGAGGAGGTTTTGTTAAAGGTCGGAGGAGGTAGAGGAGGTATTCATAGTTGGAAGCTGGAGGAGTTTCTAGGAGGTTGGAGGACGTGAAGGTTGCAATGGAGGAAATAACGATAAAGGTCTAAAGGGTGCAGTCCACATAAGCAGTCCACACTCCCCTAGGTGCTCCCAAAGCCTCAATGGGCAACCTAGGTACCACTAGGCACTAGGCGAACGATCTAGGTACCGCCTAGGCCTAAGCGTACGCCTAGGCGGGCTAGACTGAGGCTTTTTAAAACATTGTTTAGGTCTTGTTAGGATACAACTCATATGCCTTGATGTTGAATTTTTTTAAGCTTATTTTTGTGTTTTCAGTGAAAATTTAACTGAGAGGTGGTTGATTGCATTAAAAACCCACTTTTAAGATGGTTTATGAATAAATTGAAATTGAAAGGCGGTTATCCGTATAATTACCATATTTTTAAGGTGGTTTCTATGGGAAAAAAACTTAAAATTATCCAACTGAAGCTAATGGAGATATTTTTGTCAAGCAAAACAGTATGGGTATTTTGTTTCAATTTTAGCTGGTTTTATTTTTAAAAAGAAATTGATGTCAATATTGAATGCATATTAAAATTTAAAAAGGTATAACACAAGCATAACTTGCTACATGTTCATGGATATTGCTTTCTAACTTCTCATTTGTTGAATTTGCTTTTCTCCTTTATATCCTGAGCAGACTTTTTGATTGAAAGTCTAGATAGACTGGGTAAGATCTGAAATGCTAAGTCAGTCCAAGCCTGGCCCTTAAGCCTTTTCTATTCATGAAGCTGTTTGCTTTGCCCAGGATTTCGAACCACATATAAATGTGATGGAAAACATAATGCAAAGTTTAACCTATAGAATTTTGGTGTCCCAATCTCCTGGGGATTTAAAGCACACTCGTAACAATGAGGGTTACGCTACATTGTTATACTCTGTTGCCACTTCATGTGAAGTAACCTGTATATTAGAATAGTCTTTGATCCTGAAAAATAAGTTCAGACTGACTAGGTAGTAGATGACAGCCTAATCGCATGGTTTGAGTCCTACAATGTAACATTGTATTAGGTTTAATTGTCAGGTCATGTGATGAGACTTCTCTATTTAATATATGTATCATTGTATTAGGTTCAGACTTCTCTATTTAATATGTAACGTTGTGATACATTGTAATCACATGGTCCGAGTACTAACTACTATGTACTAGAATGCAACATTGTGTTAGGTTCAGACTAACCAGCTTTCATGTTTTCTTTTCCTGTTACAAATTTCCGAAAGGCGGCTGAAAGGTTGCATGCTGCAAGTATTTTAGCTGTGGTTCTGTCTTACCATGGTTCAAGTGACTTTTAACACTTTTCTTTCGGGCTCTTTCTTACAGCGATTCAAGTGACTCAGAGGATGAGTTCGTAGACTCTTGTATGTGTAAGATAATGTAGAAGGTGCAGCAGGTACAGATACAGACAAGCATTAGCTGATTGCCACAGTTACAGCTGCCGAGAGAGCGAAATGCACAATTTGTGCAGCAGCAAAAGAATTCTTGTTCAGGTGGCATCATTTTCTTTATGTTAGCTACTCCTTTCCCTGCTTTGAAATGGGTAACTTAAAGTTGATAAGACATATGAGATTGCCGGTCTCTGGGGGCGCTTAGCAAGTTGAAACAGGGAAAGGAAGTAAGCAGCAAGGTAGAAGTCCAGAGCATTTGATGGTTTCTTTTGAAAACTTTTAAGATATCAAGATTTTGTTATGATTTATTTCCCCCTCGAATGTCTAGATGAGTGGAAAACGCCTGCCTTGCTGTGGACATCACTATCTTCATTCCCCTCTTCTTTTTTTTCCACTAAAGTTGTTTGCTTTGATTCTTTTTTTCTTTTTCTTTTTTTTCATAGTTTACGTGTCAACGGTGTACGTTGGTTTACCAGATACGGATATGAGATTTATATACTTACATGAATATGTGGTATATGAGGTTGATTAAAATCTATTTGCCTACTTTTCTTTTGGAGGAATGCATGCTTCAGGTTGACTCTTCTTTTTCTTCATTTCTATGTCTTCATTTAGCTCCCTTTCTCCTTTTTGGCAACCAGCGTGCTAATATTGGCAGAATTAGATTGAAATATCCGTATCTCAATCACGTGCTTGATTTTCTGTCCATGGAGTCTCTTATGGACCAATTTTTCCACCAAGACTCGAGTAGAATTCCTATTAGAATAAAACCACTACGTGGGGTGATCTGAGTCTTATAAGGTGGCATGAAATACCAAAGTGGTCCCCTGTTTGGCATATCGACAACTCGGAACACTCCTCACGGTGTGGGGTGTGAAGATAGAATTCGTACTCGAAGGTTTCGTGTGTGTGATATGTATCGATATTGATATTTACACAATACTCGGTGTTACTCACAAAATTATGTAGGAATTCATTGTACCGCCAATCTCACAACACTGTACTTCTGCTGATTGGATGCGCCCGTCTCTCTTGACATCATTTGGCTATGACATTAAATATGCATAAAAGTTTTGTATTGTGTTATGACTTTGTTTATAAATTCAGTATTGATTTTATATTGAGTTCAGGTTGAGCTTAAAAGTTTTCATAACATATATAATAAAAAGGTTAGTTAATTGTGTTATCCATGAGACTTTGTATTTATCAGTTTTTTAGATTTCACGTTTTCTCTATCTGCATCATATTATACTAGACAAAAAGAAAAAAGAAAAAAGAAAAAAGAAAAAAGAAAGAATAAATCTGAGGGTCCACTATATAAAAAATATAGAAGCGAGGACATGCGTGTACAATGCTCTCTGCCTACATGATTTTCTAAATAGTTACCTAGTTATATCTTTTTTCCCAAATAAAAATCCTCCATTTTATGTGAATGCAACTGAAACGAATCAATTCATGCACTTGAATCAGATTCATCCTCTGTCATACGGGAAATTATGCAGTAGATTTAACCCATATTAAATGTATATTAAAAAGACGCCCATCATTGGTTCACCATTGGATTCGCACATGAATCTACTAGACAAAAGATTTCCTCTAAGGAGCTGTTTGGTTGCTTTCCATCACATTCCAAAAATAATTTTCCTTCACTTTTTGGTGTTCCCTTCACTTTCATGGAAAAGTGTTTGTTGTGTTTGTTTCGTCAAAAAACATGGAGAATAATTACTTTCTACCACTTTCATTAGTTTGGTTCAATTTGAAAAGAGAGGAAAGTAATTGATGTGTGAATATATTCCCTCATTTTCTAGTGTTTGGTTCAAACTAAAAAAAGAAGACACCATGGTTGTGGTCACCATGGTGTGCTTACCACCCAAAAAGGATAAAATTATTGTCAAACATAAGTGGAATGAGAATACCCACCATTTGAGGGACTATTTCCAAAATATGAACACTTGAAGGAGGAATTTTAAAATGTTTAACGAATCGAGGGACTAATTTTAAATATAAGGTAGTAATTTGCAAAATTTATAAAGATTTGAGCGACTAATTTCAACTAATTATGAACATTTAAGGAGTAATTCAAATCTTTAAATATTTGAGAGACTAATTTTAAGTTTTATGAACCCATTTGAGAGACTAAATTCAAAATATGAATATTTGAGGGAGGAAATTCAAAGTGATTAAAGATTTGAGGGACTAGTTTTAAATTTAAGGTAGTAATTTGCAAAATATTTAGAGATTTTAGGGAATAATTTCAACTAACTATGGACATTTAAGGAGTAATTCCAAACCTCTAAAGATTTGAGAAACTACTTTTAAGTTTGATGAAGTAATTTTCAAAATTTTAAAGTATTTGAAGGAATAACTGCAAGTATTTATTAATTGGCTGTCTAAAATCAATATTTGAGAGGTTGAGGGACTTTTATGAAAATTATTTACCAAATTAGCATACCAAGGTTAAATGAAGCCAAAAAATACACCCTTGAGAATTCATGGGACTGCTAGTCCCGTGAATTTTGCAGAAATAAAATCCACGGGACTGGTAGTCCCGTTTATTTGCTCAACGTGCACAAAAATGTGCACGCACAGTAAACGGGACTACGAGTCCCGTGGATTTTGCAGAAACAAAATCCACGGGACTGGTAGTCCCGTGAATTTCCTGGAAATGTTTTTTGTGTACAAGCTCGCATAAAATTTCTCGTATCACAATGACCAAAGGAATTCACAACAGCCCACTTATCTACATAGCCTCTAAAAGTTTCTGCAAAACAAAAGAAAACTCTACTTTCAAGAAAGAAACCTCAACAAAAGATTTTGATAAATAACCTTGTAATTGAAATGCCACCTCCCATTCCGTCGCATAAAATCTTCCTCATTGCCAAATTTCAACTGCAAC